>OY754975.1:2660169-3902669 GCA_963576475.1 Molanna angustata | reverse complement strand
ATTTACCTTATAAATTTGGATGGGTGGATGGCAGAGCGGTTAGCGCGCTGGGTTAGTAATCCAGTGGTCGCGAGTTCGAATCCTGCCTCGACCGATCTCGTTCACCTATAGGACAAGCATTTATGCTTAGTTTAGGGAACGTAGGAAGATGTATAAGTACTTGTTTAACAAGGACATATTCATTTTTTTTTTTTTTAAATAAATAATTAATAGCCCTCATAAGAAAAACTCACAACAATTAAGACATTCTAAATTGGCGAATGTTGCAATTGCGTAAAGTGGTCACTTAAGCCAGCCGATGACAGGATTACTTCTGTATGATTTCACCTGTCAAAAACTTTCAAAATTTTATCACGTTTTGAAAAGTTGGTTTTAAATTTTTGTTCAAATAATGTTCCTACGCAATACATATAAACTAAGTTAAATTAAGAGATTGTCAACCTTTAACAAAAGTCGACATTACAAGGTTAAAAATTAGAATGATTGACGTATATCGTAATTCCATAGACAACTACAATATCTGCAGTTAAATATTATCCTTGCTCCACTATACAACTGCTAGGAATTTTGCTGTCGGTGAAAATTTTTAACGTAATAATTCACATGATTTTTCACAAGGATCTGCTTCTGAATAATTAAATAGTCTGTTCTACCGTCCACACGTTCTGCTGTGTATAAACATTGTACACGCTCGATGATATTATGCAAATTTTCTTTCTGGACGGAATTTTCAAATTTTAATGAAGTCAGGTAGGTTATCTTTAATTTTAGTTAAAACATAGCACACACAAAAAATAATAATATTCATGAAAAAGTTCAATGTAGAAAAAATATGCGAGCTTTGGCTAATATTCAACTCCACTATACTGTCACAAACTTGGTAAGAAAACTTGGTAAGACATTGAAAATCCCTGAATCCTTGAAACCCAGGTCGGGTCTTGGCCTCCTCCGTCGGTTAGGCGCAGCGCCACGCCAGCTCTTGTGAGCATCCTTCGCAACTTCGTTCAAGGACCGAATATTCGTCCTTCCAGCTCTCCTTCGCCCTGATGCTTTATTCAAGCCTGATGCTTTATTCAAAATCGCCTTTGGGATGTCGTATTCTTCTGATTTCATTTTTCAGCAATTTCTCATTAGATGGCGTTAGAAATAGGTTACACTGTATTTTCGATAGATGGCGTTTTGGCGTTGACAAGTAAAGTTTTTTATTTATTGATTAGAAATACTTCATTATTAATTATCGACGAAGTTTTTATTTGGTAGAATTCCATTATAAGTTTTATCTATAATTAAAAGTAAAGACTTTTTTGATTCTACATTAATTTTTTATTCTGCGCAATAGGCCTATTTCGCCTTGTTAGGGCATTAACTAGCTTATGACTATTTTGACAAATTTTACTTATATTTATAGATTAATTATGTAGGAGGAGCTTACAGGTTCTTGTGATTGGTCATTTAAAACTATTGATATTATACAATGCAAAATGAAATAAATTTACTTTACTCTGGTTGGTTGAGACTATTTATTTTTTATAAATATATAAATATAAGTAAAATCTAATCTTTTCTATAAATATAAGTAAAATTTGTCAAAATAGTCATAAGCTAGTTAATGCCCTAACAAGGCGAAATAGGCCTATTGCGCAGAATAAAAAATTAATGTAGAATCAAAAAAGTCTTTACTTTTAATTATAGATAAAAAAAAGGAATACTTCTTTAACAGATTTTTAATTATCTCAATAGAGACGAAGTTGGAATATTTATTGTAGGAGAACCGGGAAATCAAGGCACCTACAGGGCTTACGACCTGTCATCGGCTGGTTTACGTGATCACTTTATGCGCTTGCGCAACGTTCACCAATTATGCCTTTTAATGAGATCCCTATCAATTCAATTTTGAAAGTTCTATATATTGTAATCCTGAAATTCTTTTCGCTTGAAAATAAGGAATTTTTACTACAGCCATCTATGGGTGAAATTATGAACAACAATCTTATTATTTTTATTTATTTTGTTGGAACGCCATCTATTGAGAGAATTGGTTTTTTTGTAAATAATGAAAGCTACAATTCTTATATCTGAGGTGACAATGCATTTTTCGCATAGAAGTCACCCCTGAATTGCGCCAGACTTATAAGGTCATTTTTGTCTTATTTACCTACTTGTACCAATGTGTAAGTAATCGAATATTTTTATTATTGCATATGCGCAAACATTGGATTTTTTTTCCCTGCCAATATGATGGTGTTCCGGACACGGAAAGTAAGTAAGTAGTGACAGGTGTGCGAGTGTGCATTACCTTATAGAAGGAAGCAAGACACATGCGTGTATCCTCACATCCCAGTCATCTCATTTAAAAAGGCACTACATTCTGAATGGGTGGTATATTTTCGATTACCCGGGGCTTATAGGTCACTCGAAAACATTGATAATAGAAAAGATTGGAAGCACTATTCTTAGCCGGTGCCTCGCAATAAATATTTGGGTATGTCTATTATACGGTCACTAAAATATTCGTTCACATTTCATACATTAAAAACACAAATATGACGATACTCATAAATAGATTTGCACTTTGTATATGATACAAGTTGATAAATTTTGTGTGATAAAATATGTTTTAAAATTGTGAAATCAAAACTCTTCATTTTTTAAGTAAAGGTACGTGGTATATAAAAAAATATGATAAAATCATTAAGTTAAGGAGAGAATTATAAAAATTCCATATTCCTATGAAAAAAATTAATAGTAAAGAAATTCTAGTGTACTCAGGTTTTTTTTTTATGTCTGAAATATTTCTTTATTCAAAAGAAAAATATACTATCATAATATCCCGGTATTTATACAGGAAAATATTTCATTTTAATTTTGATATATTTTTCAATGATAATATAGGTAGGTACATAATATTTAAGTCCTTCAAAATCATGTCGCGAAACTCGACGTACGCACTCCCTTTTTACTCTCCACACTATGGAATAGGGGAGAGTCATGATTTCGCAAAATTTAAGCGTATTTTTTTTACATCAATTTCTCAATGGGTATCATGTAGAGAATGCACACTATGAGTTTCGTCGTGATGTGTTTGTGTGTATGGCGTATACGCTGTACGCCGTACGCCGTACGCCGTAGCATTTATCTTTTTTGTGTCCTCTCTACAGCCCAAACTATAAGTCTGATCGACTTCATATTAACATCATATGTGTAAAGTGCAAAGACCTAGAGCTGATTAGTTTTCCATAGACAACTTTTGATTTCTTCTCTATGAATTCATCATTTACGTTGTTTTTTTTTTGTGTCCTCTCTGCAGCCCAAACTATAAGTCCGATTGACTTCATATTGATATCACATGTGTTAAGTCCATAAACTTAGAGCTGATTAGTTTTCCATAGACAACGGTTCATTTTTTCCCAATGTTTCTTTATGATTTCATCTATTAAAACTGAAAAAATGCTCTCACGACCTGGAAATTAGAGATATTTTAATTTGGTTTCAACTATTTATACAACACCAAGAATCTTCATAAAATTGTATTCAAAGTTGGTCAATGTTAAAAGAAAAATATTCAACGGTTTCAAAAATTATATTTTATTTAATGGATATTTGTATGAAACTTATATGTAACAAGAGAATTTTTTTATATTTGGCAATGTTCAGTTCATTGATTTCATATTGATATAAGAATATTAATAGCTTGAACTTAGAACTGATTAGCTTTTCATAGATATCATAAAATTTCTTCATATGATATCACGTGTCAACATTGTCAAAATGCTCTAACGCTCTTTGAAACAAAATTTATCTGCTTTTTTTAAAATATTTCATACAACATAAGCAGTCTTCACTATACTGCATTAATAGTTTGTCTATCTTAACATAAAAATATACTATCGGAAGAAAATTTATATTCCTGTTAGTAACATTTAGTATGAATAAAAATGTAATTAGATAAATTTCTATTTATGGAAACGTTCAGTAATTTGATTTCATGTTATAATGTAAAGAGCTTGAACATAGAACTGATTAGCTTTCCATAAATAACAAAAAAAATCTTCATATGATATCACCTGTCAAAATTTGGAAAATGCTCTCGCGTTCTTTAGAACAAAATTTATCTGCTTTTTTTAAAATATTTCATACAACATAAGCATTCTTCCCTATACTCCATTAATAGTTTGTCTATCTTAACATAAAAATATACTATCGGAAGAAAATTTATATTCCTGATAGTAACATTTAGTATGAATAAAAATGTAATTAGATAAATTTCTATGTATGGAAAAGTTCAGTAATTTGATTTCATGTTATAATGTAAAGAGCTTGAACATAGAACTGATTAGCTTTCCATAAATAACAAAAAAAATCTTCATATGATATCACCTGTCAAAATTTGGAAAATGCTCTCGCGTTCTTTAGAACAAAATTTATCTGCTTTTTTTAAAATATTTCATACAACATAAGCATTCTTCACTATACTGCATTAATAGTTTGTTTATCTTAACATAAAAATATACTATCGGAAGAAAATTTATATTCCTGATAGTAACATTTAGTATGAATAAAAATGTAATTAGATAAATTTCTATGTATGGAAACGTTCAGTAATTTGATTTCATGTTATAATGTAAAGAACTTGAACATAGAACTGATTAGCTTTCCATAAATCAAAAAAAAATCTTCATATAATATCACGTGTCAAAATTTTGAAAATGCCTTCGCGTTCTTTAAAACAAAATTTATCTGCTTTTTTTAAAATATTTCATACAACATAAGCATTCTTCACTATACTGCATTAATAGTTTGTTTATCTTAACATAAAAATATACTATCGGAAGAAAATTTATATTCCTGATAGTAACATTTAGTATGAATAAAAATGTAATTAGATAAATTTCTATGTATGGAAAAGTTCAGTAATTTGATTTCATGTTATAATGTAAAGAGCTTGAACATAGAACTGATTAGCTTTCCATAAATAACAAAAAAAATCTTCATATGATATCACCTGTCAAAATTTGGAAAATGCTCTCGCGTTCTTTAGAACAAAATTTATCTGCTTTTTTTTAAATATTTCATACAACATAAGCATTCTTCACTATACTGCATTAATAGTTTGTTTATCTTAACATAAAAATATACTATCGGAAGAAAATTTATATTCCTGATAGTAACGTTTAGTATGAATAAAAATGTAATTAGATAAATTTCTATGTATGGAAAAGTTCAGTAATTTGATTTCATGTTATACTGTAAAAAGCTTGAACATAGAACTGATTAGCTTTCCATAAACAACAAAAAAAATCTTCATATGATATCACCTGTCAAAATTTGGAAAATGCTCTCGCGTTCTTTAGAACAAAATTTATCTGCTTTTTTTAAAATATTTCATACAACATAAGCATTCTTCACTATACTGCATTAATAGTTTGTTTATCTTAACATAAAAATATACTATCGGAAGAAAATTTACATTCCTGATAGTAACATTTAGTATGAATAAAAATGTAATTAGATAAATTTCTATGTATGGAAAAGTTCAGTAATTTGATTTCATGTTATAATGTAAAGAGCTTGAACATAGAACTGATTAGCTTTCCATAAATAACAAAAAAAATCTTCATATGATATCACCTGTCAAAATTTGGAAAATGCTCTCGCGTTCTTTAGAACAAAATTTATCTGCTTTTTTTAAAATATTTCATACAACATAAGCATTCTTCACTATACTGCATTAATAGTTTGTTTATCTTAACATAAAAATATACTATCGGAAGAAAATTTACATTCCTGATAGTAACATTTAGTATGAATAAAAATGTAATTAGATAAATTTCTATGTATGGAAAAGTTCAGTAATTTGATTTCATGTTATAATGTAAAGAGCTTGAACATAGAACTGATTAGCTTTCCATAAATAACAAAAAAAATCTTCATATGATATCACCTGTCAAAATTTGGAAAATGCTCTCGCGTTCTTTAGAACAAAATTTATCTGCTTTTTTTAAAATATTTCATACAACATAAGCATTCTTCCCTATACTGCATTAATAGTTTGTCTATCTTAACATAAAAATATACTATCGGAAGAAAATTTATATTCCTGATAGTAACATTTAGTATGAATAAAAATGTAATTAGATAAATTTCTATGTATGGAAAAGTTCAGTAATTTGATATCATGTTATAATGTAAAGAGCTTGAACATAGAACTGATTAGCTTTCCATAAATAACAAAAAAAATCTTCATATGATATCACCTGTCAAAATTTGGAAAATGCTCTCGCGTTCTTTAGAACAAAATTTATCTGCTTTTTTTAAAATATTTCATACAACATAATCATTCTTCACTATACTGCATTAATAGTTTGTTTATCTTAACATAAAAATATACTATCGGAAGAAAATTTACATTCTTGATAGTAACATTTAGTATGAATAAAAATGTAATTAGATAAATTTCTATGTATGGAAAAGTTCAGTAATTTGATTTCATGTTATAATGTAAAAAGCTTGAACATAGAACTGATTAGCTTTCCATAAACAACAAAAAAAATCTTCATATGATATCACCTGTCAAAATTTGGAAAATGCTCTCGCGTTCTTTAGAACAAAATTTATCTGCTTTTTTTAAAATATTTCATACAACATAAGCATTCTTCACTATACTGCATTAATAGTTTGTTTATCTTAACATAAAAATATACTATCGGAAGAAAATTTATATTCCTGATAGTAACATTTAGTATGAATAAAAATGTAATAAGATAAATTTCTATGTATGGAAAAGTTCAGTAATTTGATTTCATGTTATAATGTAAAGAGCTTGAACATAGAACTGATTAGCTTTCCATAAATAACAAAAAAAATCTTCATATGATATCACCTGTCAAAATTTGGAAAATGCTCTCGCGTTCTTTAGAACAAAATTTATCTGCTTTTTTTTAAATATTTCATACAACATAAGCATTCTTCACTATACTGCTTTAATAGTTTGTTTATCTTAACATAAAAATATACTATCGGAAGAAAATTTATATTCCTGATAGTAACATTTAGTATGAATAAAAATGTAATTAGATAAATTTCTATGTATGGAAAAGTTCAGTAATTTGATTTCATGTTATAATGTAAAAAGCTTGAACATAGAACTGATTAGCTTTCCATAAACAACAAAAAAAATCTTCATATGATATCACCTGTCAAAATTTGGAAAATGCTCTCGCGTTCTTTAGAACAAAATTTATCTGCTTTTTTTAAAATATTTCATACAACATAAGCATTCTTCACTATACTGCATTAATAGTTTGTTTATCTTAACATAAAAATATACTATCGGAAGAAAATTTACATTCCTGATAGTAACATTTAGTATGAATAAAAATGTAATTAGATAAATTTCTATGTATGGAAAAGTTCAGTAATTTGATTTCATGTTATAATGTAAAGAGCTTGAACATAGAACTGAATAGCTTTCCATAAATAACAAAAAAAATCTTCATATGATATCACCTGTCAAAATTTGGAAAATGCTCTCGCGTTATTTAGAACAAAATTTATCTGCTTCTTTTAAAATATTTCATACAACATAAGCATTCTTCCCTATACTGCATTAATAGTTTGTCTATCTTAACATAAAAATATACTATCGGAAGAAAATTTATATTCCTGATAGTAACATTTAGTATGAATAAAAATGTAATTAGATAAATTTCTATGTATGGAAACGTTCAGTAATTTGATTTCATGTTATTATGTAAAGAGCTTGAACATAGAACTGATTAGCTTTCCATAAATAACAAAAAAATTCTTCATATAATATCACGTGTCAAAATTTTGAAAATGCTCTCGCGTTCTTTAAAACAAAATTTATCTGCTTTTTTTAAAATATTTCATACAACATAAGCATTCTTCACTATACTGCATTAATAGTTTGTTTATCTTAACATAAAAATATACTATCGGAAGAAAATTTATATTCCTGATAGTAACATTTAGTATGAATAAAAATGTAATTAGATAAATTTCTATGTATGGAAACGTTCAGTAATTTGATTTCATGTTATAATGTAAAGAGCTTGAACATAGAACTGATTAGCTTTCCATAAATAACAAAAAAATCTTCATATGATATCACGTGTCAAAATTTTGAAAATGCTCTCGCGTTCTTTAAATCAAAATTTATCTGCTTTTTTAAAATATTTCATACAACATAAGCATTCTTCACTATACTGCATTAATAGTTTGTTTATCTTAACATAAAAATATACTATCGGAAGAAAATTTATATTCCTGGTAGTAACATTTAGTATGAATAAAAATGTAATTAGATAAATTTCTATGTATGGAAAAGTTCAGTAATTTGATTTCATGTTATAATGTAAAGAGCTTGAACATAGAACTGATTAGCTTTCCATAAATAACAAAAAAATTCTTCATATGATATCACCTGTCAAAATTTGGAAAATACTCTTGCGTTCTTTAAAACAAAATTTATGTGCTTTTTTAAAAATATTTCATACAACATAAGCATTCTTCACTATACTGCATTAATAGTTTGTCTATCTTAACATAAAAATATACTATCGGAAGAAAATTTATATTCCTGATAGTAACATTTAGTATGAATAAAAATGAAATTAGATAAATTTCTATGTATGGAAACGTTCAGTAATTTGATTTCATGTTATAATGTAAAGAGCTTGAACATAGAACTGATTAGCTTTCCATAAATAACAAAAAAATCTTCATATGATATCACGTGTCAAAATTTTGAAAATGCTCTCGCGTTCTTTAAATCAAAATTTATCTGCTTTTTTAAAATATTTCATACAACATAAGCATTCTTCACTATACTGCATTAATAGTTTGTTTATCTTAACATAAAAATATACTATCGGAAGAAAATTTATATTCCTGGTAGTAACATTTAGTATGAATAAAAATGTAATTAGATAAATTTCTATGTATGGAAAAGTTCAGTAATTTGATTTCATGTTATAATGTAAAGAGCTTGAACATAGAACTGATTAGCTTTCCATAAATAACAAAAAAATTCTTCATATGATATCACCTGTCAAAATTTGGAAAATACTCTTGCGTTCTTTAAAACAAAATTTATGTGCTTTTTTAAAAATATTTCATACAACATAAGCATTCTTCACTATACTGCATTAATAGTTTGTCTATCTTAACATAAAAATATACTATCGGAAGAAAATTTATATTCCTGATAGTAACATTTAGTATGAATAAAAATGAAATTCGATAAATTTCTATGTATGGAAACGTTCAGTAATTTGATTTCATGTTATAATGTAAAGAGCTTGAACATAGAACTGATTAGCTTTCCATAAATAACAAAAAAATCTTCATATGATATCACGTGTCAAAATTTTGAAAATGCTCTCGCGTTCTTTAAATCAAAATTTATCTGCTTTTTTTAAAATATTTCATACAACATAAGCATTCTTCACTATACGGCATTAATAGTTTGTCTATCTTAACATGAAAATATACTATCGTTAGAAAATTTATATTCCTGGTAGTAAAATTTAGAATGAATAAAATATTTCATTGTCAATATTTGTGGTGTGGAGAGTTTAGTGTTGGCCACAACCCACTCGTTTATTATGTAACAGACCGAAGATTATTTTTATATTTATATTTTGACAATCCCTGTATTCACTTTTATAGAGTGTTTTATATTTTTAATACAATGACCGAAGATCATTGTACTAAAAATATAAAAAAAATAAAAAAATACATGATTTTTCCAGATTGTGTGAGCATTTTGAAAATGTTTGCAGATGAAATCATAGACACGAAATAAACGTATATCTATGAAAAACAAATCAGATCTTATTTTAAATAATACCTACAAGATATCAACTGGAAGTTGTGCTGTACAGAGGACAAATCAACAAACATTTTTTTATTGAGCACTGAGCACAAATGCTTGTACTGTAGGTGAACGAAATCGGTCGTGTTAATAAATATTATCATGTTTTCAGTTACAAAATCGATTTAAGTTAAAAGTTATAATGCCCTCTTTTAAAATCCGTTTCAGACATATAGGCCAAAATACAGATGTAATAATATAGGGTGTCCCAAAAAGTATGGATAATCGGTAAACCAGGGATAGAGGACCCCTAGGGCTATCCAAAAACCTCAATGTATGTTCAACGATTTTTTGTCGTTTTCGAGTTATAATTTTTTTTCGAATTTTTTCGAAAAACTCCGACTGTCACGACATAATTGGTCACAGAGACGCTATTTATTAAGATACACCCTTCATTATTTTTTTCAAAATTGTTGAATAGTGTGCGTTTTAGATGTAATAATTTTCTTTATCCAATCTGATACCATATCTTAAAAAAAAATGTTGTATCTCAAAAAAAGTCAAATCAGAAAATTGACAAAAATGTTTGACGGCGATTTAAAAATAGAAGGTCACATAAAAAAAAATTCCCAAACATTTTTCAAAAACTTCTTTTTTGATCTAGTATCTACCCTGTAAATTTCATTTTCCTATTCCTACGGGATCATACTTAAAAACGGTTTGAAAGTACTAGAGGTAGATTCTAACGTAGTGAAATTTTGATACATTAAATTTATCATTCTAATACATGTATTACTTGTAGAATAATAAATGATTATTTTTGTATGGAAATGTATGTATTTTATTACGTGAGATATCGCCATCTCGTATTTTAAAACCATTTTTAAGTATGATCCCGTAGGAATAGGAAAATGAAATTTACAGGGTAGATACAAGATGAAATAAGGAAGTTTTTCAAACATGTTTGGGAAAAAAATTTTATGTGACCTACTATTTTTAAATCGACCTCAAACATTTTTGTTAATTTTCTGATTTGACTATTTTTGAGATACAACATTTTTTTTAAAGATATTATATCCAATTGGATAAAACAAATTATTACATCTAAAATGTACACTATTCAACAATTTTGAAAAAAATAATGAAAGGTGTATCTCAATAAATAGCGTCTATGTGATCAATTATGTCGTGACAGTCGGAGTTTTTCGAAAAAATTCGAAAAAAAATTATAACTCGAAAACGACAAAAAATCGTAGAACATACATTGAGGTTTTTGGATAGCCCTAGGGGTCCTCTATCCCTGGTTTACCGATTATCCATACTTTTTGGAACACCCTGTATATTACATTTTTTCAAGTAGAAACATTTCCTCCCAATTTTTTCACAGCGTTTTAAAATAAATTTGTTGGCTCAGAAATACAAATGACTGAGACGTTCGCTTTGCATTTTTCCGCCTTTATTTCTCTCGTGACTAATGATCGCTATTACACATGCGTGGATGTATTATCCTTTAAGCGATATTCATACATCAAGTGTTTTGAGCACTTTTATGAATCCCATGTTTATAATAACAATTTTTCACGATGTATACCTCGCCTAGCGAAAGATTGCGGCTGACATAACCTGTGCATAAACCAATTTTAGTGCAGAAAAATACTCTACATACATACATACCATCACGCCGTTTCCCTATTTGGGGTAGGCAGAGAGAACCGAACGCCAGACTCTTCTATCTTGACATTCCTGTTTTGCCTAATTTACATTCATACATCGCGTCATACATGCTCTCCTTTTGTTCTGACTTCGTATGTTCCCCTCTTTCAAAATATCATTTATATGATCATGCCAGCTCTTTCTCGGTCGACCCTTACATCTCATTCCACTCTTTTCAGCCTTGTATACTTTCTTTGTCAGTCGTTCATCGTTCATTCTCTCTACATGTTCGAACCATCGCAAAGCATTTATCTTCATTCTACTCAAAATATCCCTTTCGATCTTACATTCTCTTCTGATATCTTGATTCCTTATTCTATCATAAATTGTTTAGTCACACATTCGTCTTAGGGACCTCATTTCCACAGCGTTAATTTTACTTTCATGCGTCTTCTGCCATGCCCATGTCTCACTTGCATACATTATGGTTGTGTGGCAGAAATACCTACATCAAACATATGGTATTTCTGTCACAAGAAAATAATCAGCTAAAACAATTAAGAAAGGGTAATGACTCAAAGGTGTCACTTTCACTTTTGGTATACAACAATAAATAATTCTGCATACTGACATACCCCTAAAGGCTGTTTACCAGGCGACAGTTTTCAATGACCCCTAATTGCCCAAACAATGGGGTATATAAACAAAGCAACAGGGGGTACTTCATCTCTTTACCTGTCAAACTTCCTAGTGAAATCATCGACCTGCTAAAGTATTATACGCGTGAGAAAATTGTTATATTTATTAATTTATCAAAACTGTGTTCGTGTAAAAATACAAATTTGTAAGTTGTCATTTCAAATTGTTATTTCTCATCTCTTCTCTGTCTTTACCCTGTCTAAATTACTTTTACTTGATTATGACTTGTTGGAACTTTTTATATTACTAAATAGAGTTCACACTCTATTTAGTGAACAGTTTTCTGTTCTGGTGACCTCTCTTCCAACACGTCACAACAATGAGTTCATTCTGTATTAAATTCCCTTCTGCCCCCCTAGACAACATGTCATTAAAGCTAAGCGTTATATCGCTAAGCGATAGAAATGTATGAAATTGGTGGCTGTCACGTGATGTCATAGCCACCAATTCCATACATTTACTATCGCTTAGCGATATAACGCTTAGCTTAAATGGCATGTTGTCTAGGGGGGCTGGAGTCTTAAAACATAGAACCTAAACTAAGGTATCTATTATTATATAGTAAACCCCTCTGGTTACTAATTTAATTGACCTACCAAATTGGTAATAGGCACACACCGGCCTTAGTTGGCTACACCGCCTTAGTTGGAACGACAATAGCGTTGTGCACAGCGAGTTTATGTACACTCTAATTTGTATTAACCAATAAAATTAGTTGGCTTTCGACGTTGTGCAGCGAATTACGTGTCACTTTTTCCCTGACCTTTGCATCCATAGATTTTCAACAACGTTTTATAAAACTGTCACCCGCAATCTCTTGTTTGTCGAGTCCTACATAGATATTCGAATGCCAGTGAAACATGTACGTAAAAAAAGACGCATGAAAGTAGAATAAATTCTGTAGAAATGTGATAACTAAGAAGAGTATGTAATAGAACGATATTTGAAAGAATAAAAAATAAGGAAATAATGAGAGGATGAAAGATAAAGAAGGATATTATAAGTAAAATGAAAATGAATACCTTGAGATGGTTTGGGTATATTGAAAGAATAAACGATGAACGACTGACCAAAAAATATACATGGGTGTAAGAGATGGAGTTAATAGCAGGGGCCGCCCCAGAAAGGGATGGCATGACCATATGAATGGTATTTTGAAACAAGGAAAAATAAGGAGCTCAACAATCGACCAGCATGTATGAGACGATGCATGGATGTAAAGAAAGCCAGGAATGTGTGCATAAATATAGGAGAATTGGTGCTTAGTTCTCTCTGCTTACCCCGTAAGAGACATGGCGTGATGATATGTCTGAATATATGTAGATATTCGTTAAAACAAGCGAATTGTTCCTACGCATATAAAGTTAGTGTTCCTCTTTTTACTAGTTTGGACTGGGCATACAGAAAAAAAATCTCGAAAAGTTAAATTTGCTATGAGTCACCGGCATTAAATAGTGCTTCCACTCTTTTGTTTCATCAGAGTTTTCGGGTGTCCCGTAAGAATTGGGTAGTCGAAAATCATCATCATCGTCATAAGCTCGACAGCTCTGGGTGGGCCTTGGCTAAATCTCTATCCATTGTCTTCGTTCTCCAGTTTCTAATTTCTACTGCGGAGGCATCGGCATCGACACTGTCCATTCATCGAGTTCTTGGTCTTCCTGGTCTCCTTGTGGCACAGAGAGTGTGAGGCATTTTGTGGGGTTGTCGTCGTCCATTCGGATTATGTGACCAGCCCATTTCAAGCGCCCCTATCTTGATGGAACTGATCACATCGCGCTCTCCATAGGTCTCAAATAGCTCCCTGTTGTATCGATGACGCCAACCATTAATCTCTTTTATTGGTCATAGATCGTTCGAAGGATCCTTCTCACAAAAATCGCTTCGGATCCTTCGGTTTGTTTAGTCATCACCCAGTTTTCGGAAGCATATGTGAGGACTGGTTTAATGAGTGTTTTGTACAGGAGGATCTTTGTGTTTCTCCTAACTAGTTTTGACCTTAGCTGCTTTTTTAGAGCATCTATTATCAGCCATAATTCTTCTTCTAACTTCTCTTGTGTCATTGTCGCTGGTCACTGTGGAGCCAAGGTATGTTAACTCTTTTATAACTTTAAATTGTAGTTTCCGACTGTGAATATCTGTGGAACTGAATTATGAGCTTTAGAAGCGATCATTAATTTTTAATAGTCGAAATACAACAGGCAAAATACTATTTCACAAGTTCAGTACTGAAATTCACCACCCATTTTTGAATGAGACGATACTTACTTACTTTACTTTTTGTACGGCTACGGCTTTTCCTGCGCCTTTGGCTGCGTCATTGAGTATTTCCCTTCTACACTCTTGGATCCCGTTCGGCCAGCCACTTCACAGCTTTTGGAGTTGTCCTATGGATGTCCATCTAGTCTCCTTCATACCTCCGTATCGGGCACTCCTCTACTAGATGCTGGATAGTATGGCTTCTTGCTCCACAGTCACATTTCGGAGAATTCCTTTTTCCCCATTTCCACATTTGGTAGTTACATCGTCCTTGACCTGTACGAATTCTGTTTTGCTGAATCTAAACTTTTCGGGGACCTGGGACCCTTTCGTTAGGGTCTAGAATAATGTGTTTGTTTAATACCAGGTCTGAATCATTCCACCTCTCTTTCCATGCTCTAGACAAGTTGAATTCTCCGAGTAGATTCGACCAAACAGGCTTTCTGGACTTCAGTCGTTGTCTTGGTGGACGGAATATATCTTGAAATGCGGGAATTGCGGGATTCTTTTCAATCTTGGCGAGTTCTCTAGATGTAGCCTGGTTCCTGCGCAAATCAGGAGGAGCAATACTGATACGTGAGTATACGGGCATGTGTCGTGCTTCTTTTAAAATGGATATGCACACCAGCATATCTGTCGCGGGTTGCCCCACATTGTGGGTTATGCCGTGATGGTATCAACGTAATAAAACACAAAATATTCTTTATCTGGATGCTAAAGAATATCAAAAGAACATGATTTTCCACAACGCAACGTTTTCCACATATTTTGACAGATGAAATCATAGAAAACTTATTAACTGTTGTCTATTAAATAACAAATAATCAGCTATTAACAAATGCACTCTACAAAAAATGTATCTATATTATATAAAGTCTCCAGAATGTGGCTAGTTGTTTCTTGGTGCGTTTTAAATTAATATTTGACATAGTACCTGTTAGCTGTCCGAAAAGCAATAATTGGTTGAGACCATATTATGATTCGGTTGCATAAAATATTCAAAAAATTACACTTCATACGCAAAAAGCTATAACTCATACGCCACACACAAAAACATCATATGAAACTTATTTAATGCACTTTTACATGCTACCTGCTGAGAAATTTATATAAAAAATGCTTGGTAATATTACCTATATGTAGGTAATTATTTCACTATTTCATAAGAGTGGAGATAAAAAATATATATTAATATTTATACATTTTCGACTTGGGGTAGGTACCTTCACACTTCACACTTAATAAAAAAAGTAATATTTTATAATGCTAAAATCTTAAAAGGAGCCATTTGTTTGTCAAATAAACAATCCTAAAGATATGAAATATGTATGTTTTATATTTATAATTTTCTAAAATAGTTTCAATGTAACTTCGTATTGAAAGTAACCCGCAGGCATCGACTTGCGTCCGAGTAAGATTTGCATACAATTACAAAGTTCATTGCGGGATATTATTATGTATTAGGTACCTACTTGAATTTGAAACTTCCTACACAAGTTCCTACTTTCCGCTTTTCCACTACCAGAGCTGAACTTATAACAAATTCAAAAGTTGTATCGCTATGCAATATAAATATTATGGTCCCTTTAAAGAAAATTGATAAAGACTGTTCATGAATAAAATAATCTCTAAAATTGCGAATTCATAAATCTCCACTATATCCCCTTGGGGTAGTGACGAATGAAAATACGTTATTAATGAGAGATTCTTAGCCATTTTTTTCTCTCTGTTTTAAATAATTTATTGCTGGTTACACAACGAAGTTTTAAAAATAATTATTCATGTGTAAAACCGGAGTCGAGAAATTTATAATTTGTGTAAAATAAACTATTTTAGCGAAACTTTTCTTGTGGTGTAACTTTAGCGGTAATAAATTATAAGGGTTCCTATTAAAATTTTGTCAAATTCGCAAAATTCTCACAACGAATTGGTAATTCCAATTTGGTGTTTAATATTCGAGAAGAATACTGTGATAATTTTGGTATTGAATGTGATAAAAAATAATAGGTAATATTCCATCTAGGTTGATACAATGTGCTTATAATATATAGATATCATAATAATATGTATTTTTATAGCGCCGTTAAATGATTCAAGATCATTCCAAGAAAGATGAAGCTATTCATAGTTCAGTTTTGTGCTGCTCTACGAAACAAAACTGTTTTCAGTTCTTTATTTTACTTATTTTATTTAATTGAGCACAGACACAGGCATGAATGCCCAAAATTTTCTGCGCATAACAGTTATACATAGGAAGTACATTGTAAGTATTGTATGTAGGTATACTGCTTCCTACCTACACTACACTATGCAGTGTACGGAAGGTGCAGTGTCTATTTTACATGTATATAATTATTATGTTGCGGGTGGAAGTTACACAGTAAGTTCATAGTTGTAGACCCAAAGATTTTAATCTTTGAGTCTACAACAATTAACGAAATGAAATATAAATACATAAATTAAACAAATGAAATATGAATACAAAAATTAAACAAATGAAATATGAGAATTAAACGATAATTAAATATGAGAAAATAAACAGAGGTATACATAAATTTATACAAAAGGATTAAGAGGTTACAAACTGGGATATTATGTGTTTTTTGAAAGTTAATTTGGAGTTTGAGAATATATCAATATTAATTTGATGAAATGAGTTGTACATTCTGATTAGGCGAGGAACTAGAGAGAAATAACCGATATTTGTATCAACGAATTTTAAGTTAAAAATATTTCTAATTGTAGTATTTCTAATTGGTACTGTTATTTGAATTTGTGGAAGGATATTTGGTACATCTAACTGATAATTTAATATTTCATATAGTATCATCATATCTGCGATTTTTCGTCTATTGTTTAATGATATTAGTTGAAGATACACCAGCCTGTCATCATAACATTCAAATTGATGGCTTATCCCCTCTCAAAAAACCAAAATTCTTTAGTGAAAGTGGTCTTTTTTTATCACTGCGGACATCGAGAGGCAATCTATTCCATTTAATAGTACCGCTCACGCCAAAGCATCGTCAAGAAGCAATGTCAATAGAGGTAAGTCCATAGAAATTATGTCAATAGAAATTATTTCAATAGAAGGTATGTCAATCGAAATTATGTCAATAGAAGGTATGCCAATCGAAATTATGTCAATAGAAGGTATGTCAATAGTAGTATGGGGAGTTAAGAATTTTAATGTTCAATCAACTAAGACTATAACTACAATAGATCAACAAGAGCTAGCGACTGCCAGAGTTTTAAGTCAATGACAGTCCACGAGTGTGAATCTTCTATTTACATTTGTCGATTGTTCTTTTTGCACTATGGTGCCGAGATTCCTTATCTAGAGTACTCCATGAGCTTCTTTTCGTGCTATGCATTTTTTTTGTTGCTCATTAATCGTTCTGTGAATGGGCGGCAGCGGGTGGTGGTGGAAGTTGCGAAACATTTTATTGTATCCTGTGTAAATGGCGAATATATAGCCAAATGACAAATTCTTCCAACTTAGCGGTTTTCTACCATAATTTATAATAATAATAATAATAATGAACACTTCCTTGCACCCTGCGCAAGTAGTGAGATCATTGCCGTATGGCAATTTCTTCCAACTAACCAGTATTTCCAGCCCAGAGAAGCAATATTTGCGTGAGAAATAAATTTCTCCTCTGCTGGGAATCGAACCCAGGATGCCCAAACAGAAACCAAACGGCTTAATGGCTTATATATATCTAGTTTCAAGTGCTGTAAGTAAATATTAACAAATAGGTAAGTACTTAATTTGATTTATAATAGATGACAGTTGTCTTAAAACACCGTTAAACTACCATGAACAAGAGTGCAAGCGTTGTATAAAATTTGTATGAGAGATAATGATAATGATAATGAACACTTCCTTGCACCCTACGCAAGTGGCGAGTTTATTGCCTTATGGCAATTTCTTCCAACTAACCAGTGTTTCCAGCCCAGAGAAGCAATATTTGCATGATCAATGAATTTAAATAAATTTCTCCTCTGCTGGGAATCGAACCCAGGACGCCCGCACAGAAACCGAACGGCTTACAGCGTTAATTAGTAACGTTTTTTCCTACACGGGTGTTAAACTCACGTTTGTTAGTAAGACTGAGTATGTTTATTACAAGTCTATTTTTTAATATGATTACTTTTGTGTTCTTGTGAAATGTAAATATGATGAAAAATTAATCATTTAAAAGTAAATCAATTTTTTTAAAGATATTATTTTCAAATATTTATGATTCTGGAACTGTCAAAGTGTAGAAAATACGATAATTTATCCCTGTTTTTAGTGTTAAAAGGATAATGTCAGTATAGACTGAGTAAACGAGGAAACGCCAATGTACATAACTAATCACACTTGAGTGCCTGTGCGTGAAATTGTGAAATTAAAAAGACATTAATAATTTTTACTAAAAAACGTTTTTCAAATACTCCGGCAGAATATTAATTTATAAATTTTAATTTCTTCTTCATCCTTCAAATCTTCAACAGTAATACAACTTTACCGTTCTTTTAGTAGTATAAAAGAAGTTAGGAGACGCTTATTATTTAACCTTAAAAGTATATCTGTCTTAGATTAAATTCTTTATTGTGTAGTGGATACAATTTCTTGGAAAACTTTCCGTAAGAATCCAAGATTTTCATTATTCATTCCAACAGACGAAAGCTTACTTATAATCCACAGAATGGTGAATGTGTAAGCCAGATATCATTATTGAAGATGACTCATAAGATGGTTTTATATCTCTCAGGCAGTAACCTACATTTTGATATATTCACTGCTAGTAATACCTGTTACAAAAACTCAATGCATAACGACGTAAATTTGTGAATTATTAATATTTTTAATTTGTGTAACTATTTTTATTTTTTGTTTTTATCATATTAGATCAGAGTAGTAACAAATTTTATTTTAATCGAAAACACAATAGACAAAATAATATCTCATATAGTTCAGCAATAAGGTTCACCACCTATTCTGAATATTGTTTTCTTATGTGTGACGAGGCCGGTATGTAGGGATACATGTGTCTTTAATTATTTTTATGAGTTATTACACGCCTGTGGCTAGTAAAACCACATTGTGGGATTATTCTGTGATGGCACGAATGTTTTTTTTTAAAGAATAATTATGTACAAATCAAGTACATATTGAGATGGACTACAGTTCTCTGTACAAGTTTCTGGATTATTTCTATGTTTCACTATGCCCACAGAATAGTTAAAATAATAGGTACCTCGTACTTGCTAAGTCGAAGTTTGTTATAATGAACATTCCTGACGCGATCTTGGCCAAAATTCGTGTATAAGGAGTTAGAAGAAGGGTAGAAATATGTGTACGAGAAAAAGAAGATTAGATAGATAATTTAGCTTGTAGGAAAATGAATTGTAGTTAAATTTTGGTAAGGTATAATAGTTAGCTAGAATTAGAGGGTAATGCGACTTGTTTATGTATAGTATAAATAGTTTTTACTACTCACTTACCTAAGGGGATAAATTGGGGAGTTATGATTTCGCAATTTTTAAGGCTATTTTTTTATTGCAGATTATCAACTAGAATCGTGCTAAGATTGTATTCTGAAAGTATCATCACAATGTATCTGTGTGTATGTGCTATGTACGGTGTGTTTATTTTACTTTATCAATTATAGACTAAAGTACTCATTAGATTCTATTAAAATTTTGCAAATATTTATATCTAATACTCGCTTAGAAACCATTAAATTTTGAAGGATATCTGAATAGTACTTCTCAATTTTTTAAAATTTTATATCCGAATTGGTAAAATGACACATTAATTTCATAAAATGGCATTGAATTATTATCGAGTTTTCATAATAAAATATTTAAATAAAAAGATAATTGAACAAATTCAATTCATGAAAATGCTGAAAATTTTCCATACATATTTGAATACTTTATGGAGTGACTTGTTAGAGAGGAGTTTAGCGTTGGCCACAGCCCACTTGTTTAATATCTTAGAGAGAAGTCCCATCATAATATACATCCTCGTACATTCTCTAAAATAAGCAAACATGCTATAAGCTTGTGCTTAATAGGTCGTGGCAGGATTCGAACTCGCGACCACTGCATTACAAACCCAGCACGCTAACCGCTCTGCCACTACCCATTTAAATGAATCACCACGCATCTGAGTGAATCAGTATATTACATTAAATTTGGCACACCCCTATTGAGATTTAACTGCTCTTTCTGTCTCATTCAGAGATGTAATCTCAGTGAAGTGTCAGTAAAATTAAATTTCGTATGATTTAAGTGTAGGTCGTATGACCCTGGCGGTATAGGGGTATATATTTAACAGTGGAAAAGCGTCACAGCCGACGGGGGCAAATTCAGGAGTAGGGGTACGGAATATTCGTTAAATCAATTATTCGAATATCGAATATGAAATTGGTAATAAAATTCGAATACCGAATATGAAATTGGTAAAATGTTCGAATATCGAATATGAAATTGATTAATGTTCGAATATCAAATATGAAAATCGTAAAATATTCAAATGATATATTTATATATGTATGAGATTGTAATGTATACGTTATAATATTTACACGAAATTTTGTAGATAAAGGTACCAACTTTGAAAATAAACAAAGTTGATAAGAATGGAATAAGAAATTTGTGTCGTTCAAGATGAAGATGGCAAAAACATGTGAACGACACCCTGAAGAAGGCAATGTAAAAACTTGAACCATAGACAAGTCATGTTTGAGTCAATGGATCCGTGTCAAGATGTGATATTAGGTTCTCGCTGCTAACAAGAATAACAGAATTACAAAGACACGTCGCACTATGGAACGGAAAAGCCTGTTTCGGATCAAAAATCCGTAACTTTTTTATTAATTGAGATAGACTGATCAAATTTAGTATCAATAATTCATACTATATGAGGCTTCAAATTACAATAAAAAATATATTACTTTTAAAGAAATAAAAATAATAAAAAATGTTTAGTTTTTTTTTATTCTCTTTTTTGCATAAATAATTAATTACTTATTACCACATACAAAGTATTGATAATTATACTTGACATATCATATAATTTATATAAAAAAATACATATAAATAATAATAACTAACCACAAATAATAATAAATCAAAATTTAAATGTTTTTTATAATTAAATTTAAATAAAAATTTTAATACCAAAGAAGTTGTAAAGTAACAAATTAAATTGTAAATTCTATGTAAAATACGCGGTAAAAAGAACACGTACAGACATTACACTTGATGAACTTCAGGATCAAAAATAAGCTCGTTTACTTTTAAAAGATGTAGCATGTAGGGTATCTTCGTCAAGGTCTTTTACATGTTTTGTATACGGTTTTCTAATGCTTGTTATATATGGATCTGAAGTATAAAGAAGAGTGTGAAATACATCTTCATTGGTAGCTATTCTAGAGCATTTTCTGGCATGATGCAATAGAAATTTTTGTTATCCTTATTACGGGATTCTTGCGCATCTTCCGATAGCTGTACTATAGGAAGCACTGCAAAATGTTTTATAATACTCTCTCTGTGAATTAAAACTTGTGCACAGAAGATGGTATATAGTACCAGTCATATTTATTCACATAAATTCTTGCTGTTTCCAGTACATAACTGCCATAAAATATACAATATCATTTCCATGCAATGAATCCAGTGTAAAGTAGATGGTCCGTATTGATAAGATTCTTCATTTTCTGGCCTAGCAGTCACTTTGGTCAAATCATTCATTTGTCGTGGAGTAGCTCCACATAGCATGTGGAACTGGAAGGCGTGTCTGTCAATACTTGAGCCACTTTTCCATCTATTATTGTTAGAAATAGTTTTCCATCTATTATCTTTTACTTGAACTCTTTCGCCTTCTTTCAGCATCTTCTCCTATCGAACGCAATGCCTGAAGATATGCATATATGTGTTCAAATCCATATTCATTTAGTAACATGGTATTTTTTTCCTTGATTCAGAAGAATCCTCGTAAGAGACACATGGTCTTCCTCGCTTCTCAGAAGAAGTAGATGGTGTAGAGTAAATAAAATCGTCTTTAAAAATTGGTAAAGTCACCGAGTATTCTGAATCCAGCCAATTACTTTTATTTCTTAAGAATGATTTCTTTTTGCGTGATGCTTGTTTCCATCGGTTATTGAACGAAGCAATAATATTTTTCTGCATATCATTGACAATAAAACATATTTTTTTCATCAGAAAATTGATAATTCTCTTGTAAAAATATTGATAAAGCTGATGAAGTTTGTCCTCCTTCAATGTAAGCAAGTATTAGTTCTCGTTTTGAGCACTTGAACGTAGATATTTTATATTATTTCGAGTATATATTTAAACAAATCTATGTTTATGTATGTAACTAATAGTAAATTGTTTTAATGATATGAATAAATTAGTCGTGTCATTTTATATACTAGAAGAAAAATAAAAACTGTGTGCAAAACTGGATTGTTTTTCTTAGATAAAATGAGCGAAAAATTTTCAAAATATTATTTTCAAAAAAATAAAATATTATTATGTATGGTTATTGTTATATTACAAATATGTTTTTGTTGTTTTATAAACAAAATAATACAATTTGACTACGAACAATTGATAAAAATTATCTTCCTAGTATGTAACCGCAAAATCACAATATTTTGTGTGGTCCTCTAACATCATATTTTTCTTCATAACTTTTTCAACCGCAAATCTCTGCAGCCAATTTTTTTATATGTTGTATATGAGTTCCTAAGCTATAGTTTAATATCAATAAGAGCGCACCGGGAAACGTCGGTAAAAACGAAAAGCTTTATCGAACTTGAAGTAACCGCAAAAATTTTCTTTTACTTTTTTGAGTTAAACACTCATATTCAATTATATTTTCTTAATTTAAATAATAGTGTCGAATTTGGCATAATACAAGCTTTCCAAAAATATATAGACATAGTATGTTTGTTTGTGATAAAAACAAGTAATTTTTACTCAAAATTCGCCGAAAAACTAGCCGAAATTGAGCACGAGTAGGAAAGGACATTTTATTGAATTTTTATAATTATTTCTTAACGTTTAAAAAAATAAATACTTATTGTTTATAAATGGTCATTATGTATACTATCAATGTAAATTAAAAAAATATCACAATTGAGAAATTAGTAAAAAGCATTTTTGATATGGCTTTGTTCTACCATATTCCATAGTGCGTCGTGATGGTATGGATTGAATGATATCAATTTTATAAATATTCGAATAAATGAATATTAAAAAGGGGTCAATATATTCGAATATCGAATATTTGATTGAGAACCCTGGTTAGGAAGTAGAACCTATCCCTGCGGAATGATGAATGATCCAACCTTTTCGCACAATACCGAGATAATCTGTTAATCTAAGTAACTCTAAACTCTTCTCTCTCTGTGACTATTATTACAACCGCACACTATCACTCTCTGCTTCTTCCTGTGGTGCTGTCAATTTCAGATAATGGAAGAGCGGTTTTGAATCTGCTTGGATGATGCGGTTTTACTAGTAGGGGTTAAGTTCTAGTGTTGAGGGAGATGGTTAAGGTTTTGTTAAATTAACCGAGTATGTGGTTGTAGAAGTTTTTTTTTTATTTGAGAAATGTAAATGTATTCACCCTTGAGGATCGAATGCGGAACACAGATATAAAAAAGATCTGCGACAATAGGGATACCGTCTGATGGTGCAGGAGCCGAAGACGATTCTGGCTGGACCACGTGGCGAAAATGGGAGACAATAGATTGCTCAAAATTATCTCCCGACTAACTTTGACAATCGACCACAAGGTAGGCCACATAAGAGATAGAGAGATAGGCACGATTCCTGAAAAAAGAACCGGTTTCCAAAACCTTCTACAAGAAGAAGACGAGAAATGTACTTCACGTAGACTTTTCATATGTAGGTATAATTTATAGGCACTTTTTATTTAAAAAAAGAATAAATATGTCCATGGAACAAGTATATATACACATCCTCACACATTCCTTCGTGGCGCAGTTGGTTGGGTATCTGACTTCTGATCCAAAGGTCCCGGGTTGGATTCCCGGTGGAGACACAGTTTTTAATTGTGTTTTCAGTCTGGATCTGTGAGACGATTAATATCGTAAGTCTCCAGAATGTGGCAACTTGTTATTGGGTGCGTATTAAATGAATGTTTGACATAGTACCTGTTAGTTCCCTAAATGAAGTACATAATTAATTATGCAATAGCTTGCGCTATTGTTGAATGAAATCGGTCGTGGCAGAATTCGAACTCGCGACCACTGGATTACTAACCCAGCGCACTCACCGCTCTGCTACCACCCATCTGTATCTATTATAAATTTAATATTTTTACTTTGCATTGCTTCTCGAGCAACTAACAGGTACTTATGTCCAATTCTGATTCGTTTCAGAGTACGAAAACGTCTGTAACCAACGGGCGACCATGGATAAAAGGATTTTGTTCCCGAGGTGTGACGTAATTAGTCCCGTATAAATGCAAGCACCTTTTTTAGATTTCGGATAAATTTAGATGAATCAGAATTGGACATACTATGTCAAATATTAATTTAATGCCTCCTGTAAACTAAGGTGAAACTGACTTACGGTCTATTAGAATTAAGGCGACGGTATGTAAGAGCAATAGAAAGGCATTCTACATTGAAACCTCCTCTAGTAAACTTTAATTCTAACTTGTGTATTAAAATTAAAAATATTATTAAAATTGTAAATAAAGTTAATTGTTATAAAACAAGTTTATTTAAAAATCAAATCTCCCACCATTTAAGAAAATTACTTTCTGGAAAAGAGAGAATTTTACATAACCAACATCGAGGGGACTTAACACGGCACGCGAAAAAAAACAAATCTGAGTTGGGTTTTCCAGGTATTAAATTGTGAAACTACAAAAGACAGCATTTAAATTGTAGTTCTTCTAATTCATGGTCACAATCCTAGGATTGGTGTACGAGTATACCGCGCACTCTTCTGGAGTGGCGCCCCCCAATACCTACTGAATACCCTCGACGCTGTCCAAAGGCGTGTTATACGTCTGATTGATGATCCATCACTGACTGATGGATTGCAATCACTAGAACACAGACGAAAAGTCGGTATTTTAAGTTTATTCTATAGATACTACCACGGGAATTGCTCAGAAGAACTTGCATCTTTGGTCCTTCCTCCACCCACTCGCAACAGAGTCACTCGCTTCACTCAATCGCAGCACCCATGCACAGTGGACCTTCAACATATACGAACAAGTCGCTTCTCGAACTCCTTTATCAATACATCAGCCCTACTGTGGAACGATCTTCCGAATTCTGTGTTTCCACCTTCGTACAACCCGGGTCTTTTTAAAATCCAAATAAATAAACTCTTTTCTAGATTGCAAACCCCTCCCAATGCTACGTAGTGCGCTTCTTCGGAAGAGTAAATTGGACCCAAATCCTGATAGCTGGCGTCCCCTACGTGGACATGTTAAAAAAAAAAAACTCCATCTCTCCTTATATCTCTGTTGTCCGTCAGCCTCTTCGTCTCTTGGTAGCTGCTACAGCGCACATCACTTATTATAACTGAAATTATGGCTACTAGCGCTTGCAAAAGAATACTGTCAATAAATGCGATTCTTGTTCTCGCTTGAGTGATAGGTGTCCATACAGAATGATGTAAGGATTCTATGGATAGTATTCATATTTTTACCAGTAAATGCCTGTGATAAAGGATTTATTTTAAATAAATATTAGGTGTTTGAAGACATTGAATGTATTCTAATTGGTTTTACATTCGTTCTATTCATCTTAATTAAGGGGGGGACTGCTGCCAACGTACCTATTTTCCAATTTGATATACCATCATTATTTCTTATCAAATAGTTTTGAAAAAAATAATTTAGATAGTTTGGGAATTAATAAAGAAAAATATATCTTTACTTTTTGATAATGTTCTGTATAAATTATTGTAGAAAAATAATGGCATACCCCGATATTCAACGTTTATCTTATATTTTTAATAAAATATAAGGCGTAGTTCAACATATTTTTTTTAAATTGCAGAAGACAAAAATATCTAGAAAAATATGATGTGACGTTGCATTAATGCTTCAGGTTTAGTAAATAAACCTAAAAACATTTATTTTCCATTCAGCGTCATTGCGAAATAATCGTTTTTTTTTTGTTTTATTAACTTAACCTGATGCATTAATGCAAAGTTACATCTACTTTGCATTAATGCATCAGGTTTCCAGATATTTTATAAAAAAATATAATGCTCTATACCTTATAGTTTTTTAGAAATTTAAGATAAATGTCAAAAATCGGGGTAGGTATGCTTATTATTTTCCTACAAGAATATATACAGAACATAATTACAAAGTTAAAGTATATTTTTCTTTACTAATATCCAACCTAACTAGGTTATTTTTTTCAAAATGATTCGTTTTGTAGTAATGATGCAAAGTCAAATTGAAAAAATAGGTACGTTGGCAGCAGTCACCCTCTTAAGTTCTTGGCCTTTATACAATTTTTTTTTTTTGTATTTTTATTATTATTGTTCATTTGTACAATGATTCTTTCCTTTATTTATCATTAGATGCTTTGTTATTTTTATCACGTTAGTTACAACTCCCTTCAAAATACGAGTTTACTCTAGAATGTTATTGAATATTATAGTGTATGAAATATTTTTATATTTCAAATTATGAATGTGTGTAAATGATTGAAATAATATTGAATTGTCAGTGAAGTGACAGATCGATGTTATGGATAGCGCTAAGCGTTAGTGACACCTCTAATGCGAGCTCTACGGTATGGATACCTGCGATGGATAGTTCCCTTTTACTATCACTACAAATTGAAATGAGAATCGCGTTTTATATAATTTTAAGGATTATATGGATTTTAAGGCGTTATGGATAGCTAAAAAAGAACGAGAATCGCGCCTCTGGTCCATATAACTGTCTCTAGGGCTACCTCTATAGATTCTGCCCTCCGTCATTCCCTAGACGATAGTAACAAGCAGAACCGGATGCCTGATGTTATGCATGGCCTATCCATTTGAATCGTAGTTGGGCAAACCTATTTAGGAGATGTCTGGTTTTCCCGACTCTGCTCAGTACCACGTGTAGTTGATTGTATGTAAATCTTTCCTACTACTTATTTGTTTAAAGTAAGTATGTACTAGTAATTAATTACAGGATGTTGGAAGAAAGAGATAATGAATAATAAATATACCCCCTAATGAACAAAAACCCAATGAACTATTATTACATTATAGATTTTCCTGTTTACTAGCATTATACACGAGTAACGCTGTATAATTCATATAATATCGGAACGAACGAAGATTTGCTTTTGGTTTCCAACGAGATATAATATTTTGGTCTCAAACAAGATATGTTTTGGTTTTGATAAAAACCAAGTAATCTATGACTGACCGAAAAATGTCAACAATCGTATAATGTAGAGACTATAAATTAAGTTCAAACTGGATAGACGTTATTCATTTTTCACATTCATATTTTTTCATTTACCAAAACATTCAAAATGCTCCCTGTTTCTGAAAAATCATTTCAATTTAATTGAATTTATTTATTTTTTTTTCTTCATACGTTGCTATAACTTTATGGCACATTTTAAATATTTTCGCAAATTGAAATTCGGTACAAATATATTTTTTGTTTTAACCACTGTGAACACAGTGGTTAAAACAAAAAATAAATTTGTACCAAATTTCAATTCGTGAATTTATTTATTTTCTTTGGGAGTCCACAGCTCATTTACAGTTTAATGATACAATATTATTTTACAGTGTTAGAGACAAAAAAAAAAAGCATCCCATCAGCATAATACCTATAATAATTTTTGTTTGGATAATACTGAAGTAAGAAAAGCTTCTTAAAAATGTTTGGATAATACTGAAGTAAGAAAAGCTCCTTAAAAATGTTTGGATAATACTGAAGTAAGAAAAGCTCCTTAAAAATGTTGGGATAATACTGAAGTAAGAAAAGCTCCTTAAAAATGAGTCTGAGGATTCACAATTAATGAAGAAAAACGTATTTACCGTTAACAAAATTTTATGACGCATAGGTACCGACACTCATTCATATAGTGTAATGTTCAGTATTAGCCAGTAATAAACAAATTTTTCTAAATATTTCGCTACTTAAAATAAAAAAAATACTACCTCCACCACCCGCTCTGTATTTGGGGACTGCAAACCACCCCTTCACAGAACGCAGAGTTAAATAAAACGCAAACCACGAAAAGTAGCTCATGGAGCCCTCTACATTAGCAATCTCGACACCATGGTGCATAAAGAACCATCGACGATTGTGAATAGAAGATTCACTGACATTGACTTGTGATCTTTACAGATCCTTTTTAATGTAAAGTATCAGAGGTGTGATCAAGATATAATGTGGGAATCTACCAATAGTAAGGCACCATAACTATGACAGAAGTACTTAAAGGCTTTAAAATTGTTCTTCTTGATCAGAAAAACCGCATGACCAATGAGGCCCACGGTCAGCGTCTGCGACTTGTTTTTTTAAATATGTCGGACCATTCCAATATTGGTCTTTGGATCATCCATCACGATTATCAACCAGTATATTTTATGGCAAAAGTAACAAAATTTAAGGCCATTAAGGAGATACTTAATCATTAAAGATAACACGTTACATTTTAACTTTGCCCAAAAAAGATACTTAAGATTATAAGGGTCTTTATGATATTAATCAAATTATGGCTTTATTACTTCAATAAGTCGTTTTTGGCTAACTGCTTAAGTCGATGGTGATATCCTTGGTTTTTTTTTATCCCAAATATTTTGTAAAAATTATCTAGAAAGATGAACCTTGGAATCTTCTTCAATCAAGATAATTCAAAAAAGAAATTCACACTCAACTGAGGTGTGTTTAAACAGTTCTTACGATGCCATGTACCTACAGGGCTTGATCCTGTTTACGTTCAAAACGAGCTGATTCAATAAGCTCAGATGAATTGGAGGCGTCAAAAACAAGATTGTTCAAAAAGTATCGTATTGTTGTATCTAAGAAATTAAAAATCATGTCACTTGCTTCACAAAAATTATTTTGAAAATAATATTTCCAAAAATAATCCACATTTTTTTACGGCGCTGGCCGATTATTATATTAATAACAATTAAGCACTACAAATAATAACATTCAATTATTATTATTACCATTACCTATACACTTCCTCAAAAGAATTAGCAGATCAATGCGTAAATTGTAAATTATTTAAAAGAGCAAAATAAAATGCAACAAACGCATCATCTAGCTTTCAATTGGGTTCACCCATCTTTTTTTTTATTTTTATATTACTTTTCGGGCAACTTACAGGTAGGTACCTACATACTATGTCAAATATTAATTTAACACACACCCAATAACAAGTTGCCACATTTTGGAGACTAACGATATTAATCGTCTCACAGATCCAGACTGAAAACACAATTAAAAAATGTGTCTCCACCGGGAATCGAACCCGGGACCTTTGGATCAGAAGTCAGATACCCAACCAACTGAGCCACGAAGGAATGTGTGAGGATGTGTATATGTACTTGTTACATGGACATATTTACTCTTTTTTTAAATAAAAAGTGCCTATAAATTATACCTGCATATGAAAAGTCTACGTGAAGTACATTTCTCGTCTTCTTCTTGTAGAAGGTCAGCAGTCAGATACCTAACCAACTGAATCATGAAGGCCGATAAAATAATGAAAAATAAAATTTATAATTTCATTAAATATTCACACCATCACGGCATGTCCTTCAATGTTCAATTTCAGACCTTATGTTCCTTCACAGTATACTAAATGGAAACATAGAATGATTATAGATTTGATTCTGCCAAAATAATTCATTGTTTCAGATCCATAATCCTGCCACCGAGACGTCACCAAAATAATCTACATATCCAACCTTCACCACACTTCTTCCCTGGAACCTCTCAAAATTCAAATATTTTAACATCAAAAGAATAGCCATTATACAAATAAATAAATACATAAGAAATACATCAATAAAACAATATAACTACCTCTATCTAGCTGTACCGCAAAATACATATTATATTGTAATATCCACAAATAAACAAACATTATACCTAGAAAATAACCCACTAATAAAATAAAATTCTTAGAACTATATCAATAAACAAATATAACTACCTGTATACAAACATATTTAGGGATTGGTCAGTCAATTGTCAAGTCTAACTATAGTCTCCACCCACTGCCATTGTTTAATACTCTGTTTATAGATACTGACCAATCAAAAAAATTGTAAGCTCAACCCTCTACCTATATAACCCGACAGAAACTCCACGCCGTCATAGTCTTGAAGATGCCCTAGCAAGGCGAAATAGCTATCGACGAACTTATAAATACACGTAGAATCTAAAACAAATTGTTTTATTTTAATATAATTTAAAATGGAATTCTACTACGTAAATTATCCACAAGTACTTAACATAGAATGTCATGAAATTCTTACCAATATCAAATTTAATACATCTACTCGCCGGACAAGACATACGTCACTTTTCTTCTCCAATATCTGTAAAACAAATGCTTCCAAAAACGCTCCGATTAACAGAATAATAAACTTATTTAACATAGACATATTTTTAGATTCACATATGACATTCAAAAATAAACTTATGTCTTACATCGTGACATTATAACAATTAGGTACTGATTAATTTTATTTTTCCCAACCACCCTCAGCAATATATTTTCTTTTTCTTCTCAACTCATGAATCTGTCAATATATGTTCGTCTACACACACATGCACACCCTCTCTCACACACACACATACACACCCACACACTCACACTCTTTCTAGATATCTCTTTCACACACACATGTATGTATTACTCTTCTCTCATGCGCGCACCCACACTAATTCACACTTTTTTGTTGTATTATTTTGATATTAGGTATAGTACGTAAGAGGTACATGTTATTTTTGTATTATTATTTATTTAATTTTAATAATGGTATGCATGTACTGTGTGCTGTCCTTTGTAAAATAAAATAAAATAAAAATAAAAAAAAATGTGGTATAACCGGCGAAAAGTGTGTGGTCATGCACTACCTTAAAAAAGGAAGTACGACACATCAGTCCAAAAATTTCATAAACCTCATTACTTTTTACTAACCTCACTTTTTAAAACCTCATTATATTTCTTTTTTATTTTAAAGAATGAATATGTCTTTGTAACAAGTAAATATATGTACATCCTCATACATTCCCTAAATTAATCAGTACCTAATATATGTGCTATACGGGAACGAAATCGGTCGTGGCAGGATTCGACCACTGGATTACTACATCAGCACGCTTACCACTCTGCCACCATTTGTCTATTTAGTGCGTGGAGCGTCGTATCGTAATCCTAGAATCAGCCCTGAGTAGGTACCTATAAGTGTCACCAAATATCTTGAACCATTTCGCCGAGAAAGGGAGCGATTTGCACGTAAACCAACGAAGCAAAAATATACAAATTTGCGCTCTGCGCCCCGGCATCCTGGTTCAAGATATTTGATGACATTTATGCCTACATTTGAATGGTTTTTTGAAACATTCCATCTTATTACACCCATGTGTAGAAACGATTATATCAAATGGATGCTTTCCTTATAATATCAATCCATTTAATTAAAAAAAAAAATGAGTGACAATACTTTTAAACTGTGTCCTCAGTAATCTATCTATCTCTTCGTTTTCCTCATGCCTAAGAATGACGGATATATAGCATCATTTTAATATTGTGTATAGATATGTAATTTAATGTAATTAAAAAAATCTTTTCAAATGGCCATACTATTTTTCTAACAGTTAACAATTAATATCGCTTTCGATCAACTAGGCCACAGACAAAAATGATTATTTTCAAAACAATTGATCGGAATCAGTCCATATAAGCGCACGCTTTCTACTAACGTTTCACATCGAACCACGTGAAATTATCGGCTGTGTGCCAAAAGACCTTAACCCATAAACAAAATGGATTGGAAAATTTTATTTCTTTTTCACATGTTACTTTTTTCTATGGATTCCTTCCGTTTTCCCGCGGGGATTGTATATTATTGTTCTGTGCGCGGTCGGAGAAATGTTTTCTCTCAGTGGCAATACCAATAAAAAGGGTAACGTTTGAAAATCGAACTGGATTATATTATATAGAGCGTTTGAAATACGAACGACTGTCGTTCTAAAGCGATGACATCCTTTGAAATAGCTTCGAACTCATAGATATCGCAAGAAGATATTTTTAAAATCCTTTTGATCTTAAAAGTGACTCCGACATGAAACATGTTCTTTGAGAATTGTTGCCACTCTGCAAAAAAATAAAATTGGATACAATGTTAGCCACACACTTAGACAAAGCGTTGTTTAAAGAAAATTCCATCTACAAAATTAAATTTTCTGAAAAAAGGAACTTCTTTCTGAATCATAGTGATAAAAATTACAAGTTAAACATGTACAAGGTTCAGGGCCTGACGGGGACCAAGATTCAGGGATTCAGATTTCTAAATAACTATTGTTTTTACCATACCTAAATGAAGTATTGAAAAATTTGTTTTACCCGCTTAAAAGAATTTTAAAATGTTTACAACATAGGATAATTTTATATATATTTATAGAGTTATTTTAGTAAAATTTAAGAAATAGGTAAGTTCCCGTACTACAAGAATACTTCTTAGGGGACCTCAACTTTTTCTCACATTATTCACAAATAACTCCAGTAATACGACCCATAGTGTTTAAATTTTAAATGAATAAAACCATTGTAAATATGTATATTGTATAAACCATAGGTACCTAATGTACATCTATAAATAAATATTGTAAAATTGTATATTTATGTTTTAAAATTCTTTAGTTATTAATTCTAAAGTGTAAACCGATTTTGATTAGATTTGTTTTTAGATATACTTGACAAGAATGTCAAATCTGGACAGATACGTTACTAACAGGAAGGTAAAAATTTTAAAATTTCACCCATCAAATGCGTTTTGAGTGTTCCTAGAACTCGAGATAGCCATTCCAATATGTTTTTTACTCTCCACACTATGGAATAGGGGAGAGTCATGATTTCGCAAAATTTAAGCGTATTTTTTTTACATCAATTTCTCAATGGGTATCATGTAGAGAATGCACACTATGAGTTTCGTCGTGATGTATTTGTGTGTATGGCGTATACGCCGTACGCCGTACGCCGTAGCATTTATCTTTTTTGTGTCCTCTCTACAGCCCAAACTATAAGTCCGATCGACTTCATATTAACATCATATGTGTAAAGTGCAAAGACCTAGAGCTGATTAGTTTTCCATAGACAACTTTTGATTTCTTCTCTATGAATTCATCATTTACGTTGTTTTTTTTTTGTGTCCTCTCTGCAGCCCAAACTATAAGTCCGATTGACTTCATATTGATATCACATGTGTTAAGTCCATAAACTTAGAGCTGATTAGTTTTCCATAGACAACGGTTCATTTTTTCCCAATGTTTCTTTATGATTTCATCTATTTAAACTGAAAAAATGCTCTCACGACCTGGAAATTAGAGATATTTTAATTTGGTTTCAACTATTTATACAACACCAAGAATCTTCATAAAATTGTATTCAAAGTTGGTCAATGTTAAAAGAAAAATATTCAACGGTTTCAAAAATTATATTTTATTTAATGGATATTTGTATGAAACTTATATGTAACAAGAGAATTTTTTTATATTTGGCAATGTTCAGTTCATTGATTTCATATTGATATAAGAATATTAATAGCTTGAACTTAGAACTGATTAGCTTTTCATAGATATCATAAAATTTCTTCATATGATATTACGTGTCAACATTGTCAAAATGCTCTAACGCTCTTTGAAACAAAATTTATCTGCTTTTTTTAAAATATTTCATACAACATAAGCAGTCTTCACTATACTGCATTAATAGTTTGTCTATCTTAACATAAAAATATACTATCGGAAGAAAATTTATATTTCTGATAGTAACATTTAGTATGAATAAAAATGTAATTAGATAAATTTCTATGTATGGAAACGTTCAGTAATTTGATTTCATGTTATAATGTAAAGAGCTTGAACATAGAACTGATTAGCTTTCCATAAATAACAAAAAAAATCTTCATATGATATCACGTGTCAAAATTTTGAAAATGCTCTCGCGTTCTTTAAAACAAAATTTATCTGCTTTTTTTAAAATATTTCATACAACATAAGCATTCTTCACTATACTGCATTAATAGTTTGTTTATCTTAACATAAAAATATACTATCGGAAGAAAATTTATATTCCTGGTAGTAAAATTTAGTATGAATAAAAATGTATATAATAAGATAAATTTCTTATGTATGAAAAAGTTCAGTAGTTTGATTTCATGTTATAATGTAAAGAGCTTGAACATCGAACTGATAAGCTTTCCATAAATAACAAAAATTTCTTCATATGATATCACGTGTCAAAATGGTCAAAATGCTCTAACGTCCTTTAAAACAAAATTTATCTGCTTTTATTAAAATATTTCATACAACATTAGAATTCTTCACCATACTGCATTAATAGTTTGTCTATCTTAACATGAAAATATACTATCGTTAGAAAATTTATATTCCTGGTAGTAAAATTTAGAATGAATAAAATATTTCATTGTCAATATTTGTGGTGTGGAGAGTTTAGTGTTGGCCACAACCCACTCGTTTTATTTTATTATCCTCTGATTTTTTTCCTTTTGCTCTCCTAATCATTTTATTGCTATAAATTATTTAATTTTAATGTATTTTTTCCTTATTAAATCCCAGTTTTTCTTGAATTCTCTTTTGAGGTTGTATTGATTGTCATTGTAATTTTGATTCAAATACTTATTTTCTTTACAGTTTGCTGTAGTACCTACATAATTTATCTTAGTTTATGTCTGTTGTGTCTATGTCATGTCATGTCTGTTTGGTTTATGTCACGTATATTATAATCTATGTCATGTGATATATTTGGTTATCACATGACAGAGATACATAGGTTTTGTTTATGTCACGTCTACTTTGTCTATGTCATGTCAAGTTTATTTGGTTTATATCACATCTATTCTGTCTACGTCATGTCATATCGGTTTGGTTTATGTCACGTATATTATAATCTATGTCATGTGATATATTTGGTTATCACATGACAGAGATACATAGGTTTTGTTTATGTCACGTCTACTATGTCTATGTCATGTCAAGTCTATTTGGTTTATATCACATCTATTCTGTCTACGTCATGTCATATCTGTTTGGTTTGTGTCACGTATATTATAATCTATGTCATGTGATATATTTGGTTATCACATGACAGAGATACATAGGTTTTGTTTATGTTACGTCTATTATGTCTGTTTAGTTATGCCATGTCTGTTTGGTTTAGGTCACATCTACTATGTCTATGTCATGCCAGGTCTATTTGGTTTATGTCACTTCTATTATGTCTATGTCATGTCATGTATGTTTGGTTTGTGTCACGTCTATTCTGTCTATATCATGTCATGTCATGCCTGTTTGGTTTATGTCTGGTCTATTATGTCAAGGAAGTTTTCTAATGGAAAAGCTCGTCAGTGTACAATTTTTACATTAAAGATTATAAACAAAACATTATAGTTTCTATATATAAGCTCCCTTCGGCTCCGTTCTTTCTTTCCGCATTGCTTTCTTTCCGCAGTTTTGTTTTTTCTTCTGGAATTTTTTTTAGCTTTTTTGTATTTATTGAATTTTTTAGTATTTTGTGACTTCACGTTTCTTGTGAGTGGAATTGATTTATAGTTTAACGATTTATACAAAACAGTAAAATGTTTTATTTATTTAATTTTATTATTTTGTTTGCATTCTGATAAAGTATTTTGATTGATAATAGAAAAAAAACATCATGTTCCGCATATTGTACTTCAACTGAATAGTTTTCGATCTAGAGGTAAAGTGTTCCCCGCAAATGATATCTGCAAAATTGTATATGATATGAAATTCTTCTCATAAATATTTTGACCATCGATTCTCTCTAAGTTTTATAAGACAAATCTACTTTTCTCTGTTGCTTTTATGACTTTCTCTTTTCTCCCCTGATGACCTCAGTCCTCACGTGCAAGTATCTTATTCCAAGTTTATTGGAAATTGATTGATTTGAAGATTGAAAAAGGAATTGGTACACTTTACCTAATGTTTTTTCTTTTAAGAACTAAACTAGATTCGTTTCTGTCGGATGAGAATTGGACGATTGTTGGTGACAGATCTGTATAGCTTACTTACTCTCAAACAATTTGGTACCTACTGTTGAACAGAAGACAAAAACGTTTGAAAAACAGAAAAAATATCTGAAAAGAAAAATGTCTATTCTGTTCCAATGTTCCACTCTGTCTATTCCACTTTTTTTGTATGGCTGAGAGACGAGAAAACACCAATGTAAATAATAAAAATAAATATATTTTTTATATACATTTTTTCAATCGCAATTTACATTTAGACAAAACCAATTATCAAACATATTAGCTGAATCAAAGTTAGTTATTGAATGTGAATAAAGCGATAAACATAAAAACATATTATGAATACGATAAAAACATATTATGATCGTACAATTCAACATAACAGACCCGATATAATAGAACCTACATGATAAAATAAAAAAAATACATTAAAGTATTTGCTACGTGGCTATTCCGAATTATAGTAATATGATAAAATCAATTGATGAAATAATTATAAAACACACCGATTTTGGTAACGGGAATGAAATATATATTTTGTCATTTTTTTTAAAATCTCAATAGAGACTAAGTTGGAATATAAGAGAATCAGGAACTCAAGTTTATGTGATTCCATTTCCAAATTCTAGAAATATTATTAAAAAAACCTTTGATGTAAATAATATAAAATACACCGCTTTAGGTAACGATATAAAAAAAACTTTTCTTCTCGTAAAAATAATAATATAACCCATCATTATATCAGCCACTGGCATTATTCCAGAATCACTAATATATTCGTGAATTAGAAATTTAAAATTTATCGGATAAAATTTTACCTAATGAAAATGCAAAAGTCGGTAATAATGAAAAAGTGTAAAAGAAAAAGTGTATTGGTGAACGTAGCGCAAGCGCATAAAGTGATCACGTAAACCAGCCGATGACAGGTCACATGCCCTGTAGGTGTCTTGAGTTCCTGATTTTTCTATAATATTCTAACTTCGTTTTTTTTTATTACATGTACCAAAATTTATATAATTTTATATACATAACAAATAAATTGGTTTGGTTTGGACCACCTCACTAGACCAGGCATGTTCCGAGGTGGTAGACTAGTTACATAATATTAATTACTAAGTCATTGTAAGCTGTCATATAGAATGATTGTGTAGCCCATGGTCCACTTATTGAGTCCTATGTTAGTAGTTTTGTTATGTATGTATGTTGTTATGAATTGAGAATTTGCTGACAATAGTTGATCCCTTTGTTATATAACCATGTTTGTACAGTATGTTTAAGTCTTGTATTTTCTATTAAATGTATGTTCTTTATATCTTTTGCAACTAAATTGTACATGTATTGATAATGTCTTTTTCCGTATGTAGTGTTTGTCTTCGGAGTGATTAGTTGATGTCTGTGTCTTGTATTGTGAGAATGTTGAGCAGTGATATGGTTTTTCTTATCATTTTTAAAGTGAATAAGAATTTGTTTGATATAGAGTTGTGCTGTAGTTAGTACGTTAAAGTCTTTAAATAGTTGAATGGTCGGAAAATGGAAAGGTTTTTTAATAATCACTTTAATGAGAGCTTTCTGAGCGTTTCAATTGAGATATTGATAAGGTTGTCAAAAAAATATCGTTTGACTCCCGACAGGGAAAAAATTCAATGTTTGCGTATATGCAATTAAAAATATTCGAAATATCATTATTAATATCAGAAAAAATATTATAAATACAAAAAAATATCTCACAGGTCTATTAAATAAAAAATGAAGTAAACAAGGGGAAATCCGCTGTCTTACCAATTAAAGACGGTATATAAGTACGTATATATAACCTTTCAACGATAATTTAATTTTTCCCTCTAAGCAACAGGTGGCTCTATGTTGAGTTGTTTATTTGCCTGTCCCGCCATAATGGGAAACGGAAGTTAGCTCACCCCCTACGCCACTACCCACTTCCGCCACTTTACATACAACATAACCCGCACTCTCTCTATCTTAAAGGTATTTTAGACGGATCAAGGAAAGTTCACTCTTTGGGTGATGAAGCGTTAATTGATGACCGAATAATCGAATAATGGGTTATTAAAAATACACATTTATTTTTGTAAAATCACGCTTCAACTTTCGAATGTAAAGGTGGTGTTTCGATAATGCGATCGTCGCATTTAACTGTCGCAAGCCGATATGAATGAATCGCAAGGCTGGGGTCTTCTTTTGTTACTTATTGTCCGAGAGATGGCAACGTTTTCGATTAATTATTTTTTAATGGCAGGTTTTCTGATATTTTCTTTCTTATTGAATATAAGTATGAAAAAGATAAGACACTTTGGAGGGTTTTCGTTTACCGATTCGCAACCACTTTATAGGTGGAAATTGCCGATTTTAAAATTATTTCAATAAAACTTGTACTTATACCTATGTTATTTAATAGTTTCAAATACACTGCGACAAAATGTTGGAATGACTTGCCTCCACCGCTAAAAGTAGCGGAAAAATTCTATTATTTCAAAGAGAATTGTCGAGCAATACTTCTGGCCTCGCAATCATAGTGTGAAGTATGTATGAATTAATGTGTATTTATGTGTGTGGGTGTGTATAAATAAATGTGTGTATATATGTATGTGCGTGTATGTATATTTATGTAATTGTGAATATTTATATATGTGTATTTTAGGAGCATTTTTTTGTATTTTTTGTATTTATTTTGCATATAAATAAAGTAGACCTTGTATAGATAGTAAAATATTATACATAAGCAATAGGATCATGCTGAAAATCAGCTGCAGGGGGGCTTGTCTTCCAGCAACTTAGCTGAGCATGGTCCTTTTGAGTCAAAAAGGTTGTTTTTCTTTATATTTCTTTTTATATGTCTGTGTTTTTGTATGCAAACTCCTTTTTTGTCTCAATAAATGTTTATTTATTTACCTACAAAATCCATCCGTTTGTGGAATATGTACTTAATGTTACTGAAATGTGTAAAAAAATAATAAAAAAAAAGAAATAATTTTATTGACAAATAAACTAATAAATTAAATAAAATAATTTCTCGATAGATGGTGTTACAAAAAGGGTTTGTTCGTTACCTCATAGATGGCAATAGTATAGTTTCGTATTATTCAGGTGAAATGTTTACACATTATTAAAATATATAGAACTTTCAAAAATTACATTGATAAGGGAACTCAATAAAGGCATAATTGGTGAACGTTGCGCAAGCGCATAAAGTGATCACGTAAACCAGTCGATGACAGTTCGTAAGCCCTGTAGGTGCCTGAGTTTCTAGTTCTTCCATAATATCCCAACTTCGTCTCTATTGTCAATAAAAATATCATTTGACTCCCGACAGGGAAAAAATCCAATGTTTGCGTATATGTAATTAAAAAATATACATATTAGATTTAAAAAAAAGGAGTTTTTTCAGAAAATTTTCCGGGTGTGCGCTGGACAAATCAAGTTGCCATTCATAATGCTATCGTAGTGCCAACCTTGACATATGCAAGTGAAATCTGGACATGGCCGAAGTCGCACGAAAGCAGAATAAATGCAGTTGAAATGAGATCGCTAAGAAGAAATTGTAATAGAACAATGTATGACAGGGTACGAAATGAGGACATAAGGAAAGAATGTAATATGAAGAAAGATGTCATTACTAGAATGAAAGTGAACACATTGAGATGTTTTGGGCATATGGGAAGAATGAATGAGGGACGCCTGAGTAAAAAATATGCAGTGCGGACAAGAATGAGAGGTCTGGGACGCCCAAGAAAGGGATGGCACAACCAGGAACGATATTCTGAAATACGGAAGCGTTAAAAGCGTGAACAACGGACGAACATGTATGAGACGATTCATGAATGTGAACAAGGCGAGGGATGCGTGCCAGGATAGAAAAATTTGGCGTTTAGTCCTCTCTGCCTACCCTCCGAGGGACATGGCATGACGGTATGTATTTATGCAAGTTATAATAAAATGAGTAGGTACGTAAAAATACGAACAGTAAAGTTTAGCTTGTATTGACTGTATTTGTGAACGTTGTGCAAATGCTTAAAGTGATCACGTTTTGGCCGAAGCCCAACGTTTGGTCGGACACTATTGAAGGTTCGAATCCTACTTTGTCCGATTTCATTATTTTGCTGTTCAGCCTATTATCGTTTATGGAATTATATGGAGGTTGGTTCAATGCAAGGACCAATTTAATTTAAGGCTTTATGTTTTATTGCAGAGATTATCGTACCATCGCATATGTGCACTTTGTTGTACATTGAAATAAATGAATGTCATAAAAGGCAAATCCGGAACTAGAGCGTATTTGTGTTTACGGATTAAGTGTGAGAAATTTACTGTTTACTTTTTGTATAAATAATAACTATAAAACAGTAGGAGTGTTGCTGAAATATAAATGTATGTTATATTTTTAGTTTATTTTTTGATTCAGCATCCGGTTTTTGTGTATTTATTCCTTAGCACATGTATAACGAAGTCGCAATAAAGTATACACGAACCTCAATTCGTTATGAATATAATCATTGTTTTCTCAAAAAAAGCTACAAACAAACGAAAAAAACGACTGTTGTTATCCGTGAAAAAAAAACAAAGAAAATATTTTGTCTGTATTGTAATTACAAATTTGTCAAATGATTCAGAGGGGCAAGTCTGGTTGAATCGGCGAAATCAAAACCCTCGTGATTACCCATATCATGGATATTATTATTATATCGAGTTTCTTTATTTCTTTATTTTACTTCTCGGGCAACTAACAGGTAGATACTATATCAAATATTGATTTAACACGCATGAATAAGAAGTTGCCACATTCTGGAGACTTACGATATTAATCGTCTCACAGATCCAGACTGAAAACACAATTAAAAACTGTGTCTCCACCGGGAATCGAACCCGGGAGCTTTGGATCAGCAGTCAGATACCTAACCAACTGAGCCATGAAGGCCGACAGTATCTTTAGATGTCATAGAAATCTATACGATACTAGATGGGTGGTGGCAGAGCGAAGAGCGCGCTGGATTAGTAATCCAGTGGTCGCGAGTTCGAATCCTGCCACGACCGATTTCGTCCGCCTATAGCACAAGCATTTATGCTTAATTTAGGGAATGTATGAGGATCTATATGTACTTGTTTCAAGGACATATTCATTCTTTAAAAAAAAATTATATCCATGATATGGGTAATCACTAGGGTTTTGATTTCGCCGGTCGAACCAGACTTGCCCCTCAGGTTTCTTCCGACTGGTAATACTGAGTAATCTTAATAAAATAAGTGTGTTTCTTCGTCAAAATTTATCCGTCTGAATTTTAGTATATGAGAAATGTCAAAAAGTTGACTGCATTTATACGGGACTCATTACGTCACACCGCGTGGATAAAATCCCTTTATACAAAGTTGCCCGTTGGTTACAGACGTTTTCGTACTCTGAAACGAATCAGAATAGGACATATTATGTACCTACCCAAAAATATGCGATGTGTTTCTCTAATTCCATATGCATACATAGCTCTGCATGAATATCATTATTCCAACTAATCTTTGGTATGAAATTTCTCAGACGACTTTCAGAGTTTTTTTTTGTTTTATTTAAACAATAAAACACAATTCATAAGATACAGAAAAATGATACACAGTAAAAAAAACATATGGCCCTTTACGAACTAAGAATAAGAACTCGTTTAAGAACTCGTGTGTAAAGGAGACATTTAAAAACAAAAGAAACAAAAATTTATGTCTTATCTTCATTTTCTTATCTTCTTTAGGCTATTACCGTCCACTCTTGAACATGCCTTTTTCAACCCTCACCATGCCGACCGTTCTTGAGCCATCTCTATCCATGCTCCAGCTGTATGGGCAGTTTTAAATTAGGAAGAACATATTTGACCGCCAAAGTTATCCAATTTTTAATAGTAAATACAACAATGTTAAATTTGCCACGGACGTTTTTGTCATATTTTTTGTGAGCAGTGGCGGCTCCTCCAAAGGGGCTCCCGGGCTCAGCCCTCCCAAAAATTTTGTTTGAAATATTCCACAAATATATGCTATTAAATCCTGTAAATTCATTATTTTTTTTCAAATAAATATGTTTCCTCCTTACGGTTGTAATACAATATCTGCGATAGTATGTTTCATACAGCGAGATTCTATGAAAAATTTCGTTCCACGGGCACAATGTACTTGTGCCCGAAGAACTGTATAGAAAGTCATAGAATTGATGTACATGCCACACTACAATTTAATGCCAAATGTATGGAGCTCTCGGGCACGTTCCTAGGTGTGTTCATTATTTACCGGCAGACGAATGCTAGACGAAAGGGTAAAATTATATTATGCTATCCGTAGGCACTATCAGTTATAGGACGCTGTATAAATATATAATTTATTAAATATTTAAAAAATGACGACTAGGAAAAAGGATAAGAAATTATCTGTATAGTGAATATCATTTGATTCCTGAAAATGTTTTTTTTAAACTGTACAGAATATCGATTGACAAATTACCATTGATAATTCAATGCCAAATAAGGATATTTAATATGAATAATTCTTATAAGTTTTTATTTCTTCTTCAGTAATTTCATAACACATAAAAATATATAGTAAAAAACATAAATAAATACGTGTTTAAGTAAGGGATTGGTTATTATTTAGAAAAAAATATTAAGAATAATATAATAATTCTTAGGTAAGTTTAGGAAATAAGAATATAAAATGTAGATAACAAAAGAAGATAACAAAAATTATATGAAGAAAAAAATTATCTAGATAAGTTTAGTGAAATTAACATAAATATTCAAATAAGTAACAAACCCAAAATTATAAAGGAGAGCAAAGAAATATTGAACAGTAACATTATAAATTACACATTACCCATTTGAACTGTTTACTATATTTTTTGTAGAGTTTAATGTTTAAGGAAAACATAAACAAAAAAATAAAAATATCTCTAATATGTGAATAAAACTGAAGTACCAACAACTATACTACATACTCCTGTTTGGTGGAAACGATTAATTTGTATGGGTGCATTTATGAACATGACTTATTAAAAACTTCAGCGTTTTGACGCTAGATGTCGTTGTTCATGAGTGACGATTTACATATTTTTGAATGATACATTTTTGACTTTTGACAATTAGTTCACAATGAATAGTGTACAAAATTTACTTTCGCGTTCTCTTAATTACGACGATCGTGTGAATGTAAAAAACTTACGGCCTCCACGGCCAATCATCTCATTATCTCAAATAAATACTAGAAGTGACAAAATATTACTTTCATACATACATATGTACATATGCATGGTCAGTGTTTATCATCATTCTGTCAATATTTCGTTCACAAGTGTTTTCTGACTCCTTATAAATGCGAATTTCCTTTCAAGAAAAAAATGAGCCCCTCTAATATTTTAGGTCTTCAGCCGCCACTGTTTGTGAGTATCGCTATAAATTGCGATATCGTTATAATTCACAGAATTCAAATTATACTGCTTCTAGTGGCGTTCACTTAGATGAATGTGTATGCGCATTGCACCATAAACGCACATAGTTACATCAGTGGCGTAACAATTAAATAATTTTCTTTTCACATATTGCAAAGCCATGTGTATAGGAATTGGATTTTTTGGTAAAGCCCATTATTACTATTTCAGTATGTCAATTTTTTAATAATTATGGGTGGCAATTTATATAGTTCTTATATGTAAACAACTAAAATAATATATTATGATGACAAAAAAAATATTATGTTACACATAAATATTTATATTTTATACATTAGGGCTTTTATTTTATATTATATTTGTTTGACATATCAATAACAAATTTTATGAGCATATATATAATGAATTTAAGAAGGATGCATTTAAATTATTTAAGTACAAGATAAGATATCTGATTAGTTAATTTTTATTTACTGTATTGCAGATTTTTTACTCAATTTGAATTAATCATAAACAAAATAAGAACGGTTTAATAATGACCAAAACGATTTTCTTGATGAGTTAACTTATTGCTTCAGATTTTATTCCCGAACAGCGGCGGGTATAAAAAATTAGTTAAATAATAAAAGAATAATTACAGTGACGTCTATGATATGCAGTAGAAAGATACACCAAAATGAACGTATATTAAAATGTGTTAGTTGGTTCAACAAACATTACCAGCTATTATGTAGGGACTCCATAGATAATATACACACTATGGTGCATCACAATGCTCTTAAAACTCACTGTAACACCACTGGAATTGCTATATTATTCTATCAACTGCATACATACAATCAAACATAGGTACTAAAATACATTATAACACACGAATATTCATTTATTTGATCATTTACGGCATATATTGCCCTTTGCCTTCAAACATACATAAAAAAAATTGAAAACAAAATAACATAAAAAAACAATTAAATTTAGTAAAATAATGAAAAACCTATCTACATATCTGAATAGTGCTTCTCATTTTTTTCAAATGTGAAGTATTTCAATGTGACCCCAAGCTCGGGTAACTTAGAATTTGAAAATTTTATTTACAAATTGGTAAAAAGGCACATCACTTTCATAAAATGGCATTGAAGAAATATCTAGTTTTCATTATAAAATATTTAAATGAAAAATAATAGTAAAACAAACTCATTTCATAAAATTGCTGAAAAATTTCTAAATAACCTTTGAATATTTTTTAAAGTGACTTGTTAGTGAGGAGTTGGCCACAGCCCACTCGTTTTTATTACACTATTCAGATATCCTTCAAAATCTATAGTCTATAATCAATAGAGTAAAATGAACACGCCGTACATATCACATAGTACACAGCACACACACAAATACATTGTGATGAAATTTTCAGAATACAATCTCAGCATGATAGTGGTTCATAATCAGCAATGAAAAAATTTTCCTTAAAAACTGCGTGACTTGGGTTAGTGAGGAGTAAAAATATTGCTCGTAAAAGATCATCTTGTGCTTGTAGCTGCATTTTACGCCATATCTGCTCCTTAGAAAACTTGTTTATTATGTTGAAAAGTGAGTATATAAAACGTAAAAGATAATTTATGTACTGCTCATCTATCTTTTCATCTCTTCATTTCTTTGTAGATATGTACCAATATATTCTCGCTAATTCTTAATGGTCCTGTCACATGGACGACTCGAGAAAAACATTTAAAATAAATGAAACTGCTTAACTTATTTTATTTTTTTATTATTTTTGTCGAATCTATTCGTAAGTTGTATCATCATTATTAGCACTGGAACATTCACGGCGTATTGTGCTTCTCTACATACTTACTAGAGAGAGGGACTTGGCGAATGAGGACGAGGAGGGCATATCCCACATAATGAGAAGAAGATTTTAAGTAATGTAAAGACCCCCATTCACGATCGTGCCATCCTTTCAAATGGTTTGCTATCACTCCAAAATGCGCTCGTGAATGTCAAAACCCGCGCAGTCCAATTGGCCTGACACACCAAAATGGAATTCCAAACGATCGGAACTCCATAGTACCGCGACAAACGGCGTGGCGCATCCTGTCGGTACGGCATGCTCGTGAGTGTAAAAACCAGCGGTACATTGCGCCATCTTATTGACTCTCGTGAATGCGAAAATACAACAGTTTCCTTTGGTTTTTTTCTTTTTATATATAAACAAACCGCTAAATAGCAGTTGTATAAAACTCATCATCAGAATTATAACTCATTTTTACTTGAAAATAAAAAAAAAATAGAAATTATTAATGCGAAAGCGCCGACAATTTGCGTATATTAATTTTATGGCTCGATGGCGCGCCCGTGAGTGTGATGAAAATTTTACAATGCTCCAAATGGAGCCGGTCCATATGGAGCGACGCCAAATGACACGATCGTGCATGGGCTGCTTATGAGGATATGTATATAGAATTCTTGTTAGAAGAACAAAACAGTTTTTAATAAACAGTCCCATATGACACAAATCTTAGAAATAATTATTTTTTTCAACATTTATGGTAATTTTTATTTGAGAATGAATATTTATTTGTGACAAGTACATATTATACAATATACATCCTCATACGTTTCCTCAACTATGTAAGTATAAATGCCTATGTTATATGTAATCGGAATCGGTCGTGGCAGGAATCGAACTCGCGACCACTGGATTACTAACCCAGCACTCTAACCTCTCTGCCACCACCCATCTAATCAATGTTTCAATTTTATAAAGAAAACTGTTTTTGTACGATATGGTACGATTATTTTTTTTGTATAGCAAATATATTCATAATAATGTGTACACTCTACGCTGCCGATTTCAATGACGCCAACATAAAAATTTTGTAACTCTATAAAAGAAAATTGCAGGTCATTCGCACTCGAAACATAATGGCAAATGACATAAGCGTCATCTTTCGTCTGGAGAAGTAATTGTGTCTAAACAACATTACATAGGTATATACTCTTGAAAATTTCATTATTTGCATGACATCACTTAAACTAAATTATGATTTTTCATCTGCATTCATAATTTTCAGAATAATTTAATGACGATGAAGACACGTAAAAACTAATGGGTTATGGCCAACCATAACTAAACATGAAAATTTGTATTTTTATTATTTTAAGGCAGAAGTGGTACCAATATAGCGAGTCACCACTATAGCGGGTGTGCGCTTATTACCAATTTGCCAGGTGACCAGTGTAGGTCAAATAAATTAGTTGGAAGTAACCAGAAGGGTTTACTATATAACGATATATACCTCAGTTAGGTTCTATGTTTAGACTCCAGAAGGGAATTTTATTCTGAATGAACTCCTTATTTCGACGCGTTGGAAGAGAGGTCACCAGAACAGAATACTGTTCACTAAATAGAGTGCTCTAAAAGTAATTTAGACAGGGTAAAGATAGAGAAGAGATAAGAAATAACAAACTGAAATGACAACTTACAAATTTGTATATTAGCACGATCACAGTTTTTATAAATTAAAAATAATAACAATTTCACACGCGAGTAAAACTTTAGCAGGTCGATGTTTTCACTAAGAAGTTTGACAGGTAAAGAGATAATGGGTCATCTGTTGTCTTGTTTATATACCCTATTGTTATGGTAAATAGGGGTCGTTTTACTGTCGCATGGTAAACAACCTTTAGGGGTATGTCAGTATGAAGACTTCATTATTGTTGCATACAAAAGGTCACCTTTGAAGTCATTACCCTTTCTAATTGTTTTGATTGATTTTTACTTGTGACAGAAATACCATATATTTGATGTAGGTATTCTGCCACAATTTATTACATTATTTAATGAAGCTACCGTTTCTTCCTCAGAACCGACAATTAGCTGAGGGAGAAACGGTGAAGAGGCTATAGTAGGCTATATAGTATATTTTGAAAATAATTTCCCCAGTACCCTCAAAGGATATTATATCTTTGAAATATGGAACAGTTTGTGTGTACATCTTCATTCTATTACATGATTTTTTTGAATTTTGAATTTGTTTAATACTTTTCTTGTAAAATTAGTTTTAGTAAAAACAAATTTTAATTTATTTTTGTACGTAACTAAAAAACGCCTATTTATTTTTACTATTTATTTATTTAAGATTTGGTACACGGTTAACATACAATATACATAAACATAATATCAAATATAATAAATCAACCGTGCACACAAAAATCCCATAAGGCATAGCCTATGAATTAGATTTTTACTTCAATCGAAAGAGAATATGAAAATCTACTGGCTGAGTTTTTTATTATGATAATATTTTAATAAATATCCTTGCTATTTAAAAAAAACTCTAAATTTTACCTTTTTTGCACGGTATCACATATCAGGTGTTATATAATATTTTTTCGTGTTTCATACATTAGAAGGTAATTTAGTGTGCATTATTTTTGCGTACATCCGTATATCCAGGGTATACAAGGGCCTTAAGAGTTGCGTTCACAATGAACGCCGAGTGCACTTAGTGACGCTTTAAGCCGTTCATAATGACCGGTAACAGACGCTCGAAAGACACTCTGTGGCGTTCAGATTGGATGTCGAGTGTACACATCAAACACTTGGTAAAATTGTCGTGTTAAAACCGCTCCGACTGTTACAGTATCTGTTGAGTTCCATTTTATCTGTGGCACACTGAAAAAATCTAAAGTTAGCAAAGTACCTTTTTGGCTCGGTTAAAGTCATATTGGTAGTTATTAACCAATATATGTCTGAGGTCGCTTAGCAACCGGGTTGTCAACAAGTTTGTGTTTATATTCGCTCTGAAAAAAATATTGTTTTTTTACTAAAATATAAGTGTATTTTATATTTATTGTGCACTAATTTTATTATTGTGAGTTTTAGTTTGTATCCGTTCATTATCCATGAATATGGATTTGGATATTCCACCTGATCCGGGACCAAGTCTAAGTGTTAAAAAATCTGACATGTCAACGCCACCTAAACAAAACAACAAGAGACCTAACACAAATAATTCTGATATTATCCATCCGTCTAAAGCTCCAAATTTAAATAGTTCTCCGGAAAAATTGTACAATACTCATAGTGAAATTGAAATCCAATACCTGGAAAATTCGCCTGGGCCTTACATTGTTTTCGTTCAAGATATTGACTCTAGCAAGAATATTCACCCAATGAAAATTGGTAATATCCTTATTAAACATAACATTAAAAATATTTCTCCGGGTGGAGTAAAATCAGAAGGGAGAAATAAAATCTCAATTACTTTCAAAGATGCTAAGAGTGCGAATCAATTCACGACAGCCATTTTTTTAAAAATAAATAATTTAAAGGCATATATACCTAGATTTAAAGTGACAAAAATGGGTTTGATTCGTGGTATTTCAACAGACTTTTCGATTGACGATATTATAGAAAATTGTGCAGTACCAAACCATATTGGGAAGATTTTAAAAGCAAGACGCCTCAATTTTAAAGATAAATCATCAGGAGAAACAATGTGGAAACCATCTCAATCCGTTGTCTTAACGTTTGAAGGACAAAATCTCCCAGAGTATGTTTACCTTTTTTATAACTCTTTGAAAGTTGAAACTTATGTATTTCCAACCATCCAATGTTATCGCTGTTGTCGCTTTGGTCACATGAAGATTCAGTGTCATTCTATAACTCGCTGCTTCAAATGTGGAGATAGTCACCTTGGTGAAGTTTGCCAAGTGGTGGACTTTTTAAAGTGTATAAACTGTTCAGGATCTCATTCAGCTACAAGCCCAATGTGCCCGGAATTCACTCGGCAAAAAAATATTAAACATTCAATGGCTACAAAAAATATATCATATCTGCAAGCATCTCAACTCTTCCCATCTTCTGTGAAAAGCTATTCTGAAGTGACTAATAACCAATTGAACAATAAACAAAGTTTTAAAAAAACAATATACACTAAAATGTCTTCGGAAACTCAAAAACAGACAATTCCTCATATTAATATTAAAGAAATAAACAAGTGCATGTCGTATTCAAATGGTGAAGCTAGCCATCCTACAAATGGATGCGCTGTTTTAAGCCAGTCAACTACTTCTGCATCTAATGAAGTCCAAGAAAATATTTTCCAAGATGATGCCCATTCTGTTGTATATTTAATTACGCAAATTCTTATTAGTTTAATTTCCAACTCAAATTTTAATTTACCGTCCAACGTTGCCAATCTTATCCCGCTTTTAAATTCTTTTTTAAAAAATGGTTCAAAATCACAAAACCCATAATCCTTTAAACATTTTACAGTGGAACTGTAGAAGCGCATGTTAAGTGACTTTCTTTTATTTGATACTGTTCATAGTGTATGTCTTGTTTATATTTAAGTTTGAGTGTTCTGTGAATACAATTATGGCACAAATCATACAATATTGTGTGAATTGCCTAATAAAATAAAAAAAAAAAAAAAAACCAATATATGATTAAAAATAAAAAAGTTGCACTTGGCTATTATCTAACAATTGAATACTGTTAACGTGTAGTTGGTTACCAATAGCAATGTAAAAAGTCATGTTGGTAGTTATTGACCTATACATGATTAAAAATAACAAAGTTGCACTTGGTTATTATTTGCGAATATAATACTGTTAGAATGAAGTTGCTTACCAATAGCAATGTACTTGTTTAAATTTTACCGAGTAACAGGTACCTATACGGACATTTTGTATTTGGCATCTGTCAAATTTGACATTTTATACATAAAAATATTAATATTTCTCAAATTTGACACGATATATTAAAAAAAATATTATATAAAGTATAATTCTCGCCAAATATGATATGTCACATTAAAAAATGATTAAGTAAAGTATAATACTCGTCAAATTAGACATGTGACACTGAAAAATAATTGAATTAAGTTGAATTAAGATGAGATATTCGTCAAAGATTATCATTATTATTCACAAATATCTTGTGTTAATTTGCTAATATTTACATTTGAGATGTAATGTAAAGATGTTTATACTATTTTGATGTTAAAGCTGGATGAATAATAAGAGACCATAATGGGGCAATTAATGAATGTAAAGAATGTATTATGTCCAATTATGTCAAGATCATTGATTTGTCAAGATTGGTTTTGTGGTGTTTGGTTTTCTCTGCCCCAATATGGTTATTGTGTTTAGGTATGTATGTATTAGTTAATATAACTAATATAAATAACTCATAACTTCAATATTAGTTAATGTCAGTTTATAACATTCACAAATAATAAAATAAATATCTACATAAATATGTAACATTAACATACACCCATTTGAAAAGTGTGAGTCAATCGTTTGATATTGGATTGTTGTTTAATATTCATGTTGATGCCATGCTGGGGAAAGCATACAGAATATTAGGCTTTATATGTAGACTAACTATAGCCTACCCATACTATGACCATACACAAATTAAATAAATAGATAATCATTGCACTATACTCTCAGCATCATTGAATATCAACTGCTCAACTGTCTGGTCACCTCACTATGATATTAACTAAAGAATATAAGGATTTCAATGGAAATTCAGTGTGACACAATCAATTAACTTATTCTTTGGAATGAACAGCCTGTGCAGGAGGAGAGAGTTGGCCGTTCTGTTTGTGTTGCTTAAAATCATAAACGGTTAACTTTATGTCCCAACGATATTAAACAAGTTATATTTTAACACAAATCCTAGAGTAACAAGAAGAAGGGTCAATATGTTATTAGTGTTATCAATATACATATTATTAATGTTAACAATGTAGTTTGTGTTAAAACCATAAGGGCTGAATAATCCTGATAGTGAACTATGATAGTAAAAAAAAAATATTTATATTCAATGAACTTGTCTGCATACTATATATTTATCAAACCTCATTTAGACTGCAAATACATTTTCTCCATGTGAAAAAAAATAAAACAAAGTAAATATACTTATATCAAAATAGAGTAAGTATACTCTTGAGGGAATTACTTGAGAATTTTCATCGTGGATGGTTGCTTATAGGTGTACAACCTAAGCAAAATACCCAAATTGACGCTCTACGCAGCCCATGTGATTTCTCAAGTTATTTGCTTATAACTGTAGGCAGTGTGATAATGTATTCATTTTCACCATACTATGCAAGTCTACTAGGACATGGCATACTATCCATAGTATGGTTGCAGATCTTTAGATAGGAACAACGCTTTTGTTATTAATACTTGCATGATAATATATTATATATAGCAGGGGTGGCCGACTTGATTAGATCCAAGATCTACTGTTTACTGAGGAAGCCCTGTGCGATCTACCAATTACATACTTCTTGAAATTTAAAATGAAACAGCATGGTTCAGTACACAATTAAGTAGTATTTTTTAAATTTTATTAAGAGGGAAAACATAAAACTGAAAATTATTCTTAGTAACTACTTGTATATTAGTGTGAGCACTGCGTCTGAGCATCTTCCGTTAGATTAGCAAAATCAGGTTTGTAGTTGGAAATTGCTAACCTTAAAGAATCCAGTGTATGAGCGTCTGTCAAGCGAGAACGGTGTTTATTTTTTGTTTGCTTTGAGTAGGAAAATGCTGACTCACATAAATATGTTGAACCAAAACACAAATGCAATATTGTTCAACACATTTCTTCAAACATGGATATTTCTCGTTGGAAACCAATGCCCAGAAATCTAGATAAATAAAGTAACGTGACAACGTGAACGTAACGTGATGGGTGCAGCAGTTGGTGATTACGTTGCGCAATCTGTTCTACGTATTTATGTATGTTTATATTTTTTGCCGTGCCACGATCGACTGGACTAATAGTCGCGATCGACAGATCGATCGCGATCAACCGGTTGGCCACCCCTGATATATAGTATTCTTTAATAAACTCAACATCTCTGCAATCTCTTCCAGCGCATTTAAGATAGCTGCTTCCTCTGGTTTCTAAATATTTTGATTGGCATGATGTGTCATTCGGAATATAAATAATATATGGATTTTTCACTCAATTGTTATTTATAAAATGTTAAAAGACTATGGGTCGCCATAGAAAGTGCTTGAAACAGTCGGGGTTGGCTGTTTCAAACTGTTGCAGCACGGATGTTTGCAGTTCCAGTGCAAAATTCTTGTTTACAAAACACTAACCGCTTGAGCAGTCGTAGCCAAAATGAGCAGTCGGATTGCGGTCGAATTTCGCCGTGTAGCTAAATTCTTAGATTAGTTGTGACAGCAATACACAACTTCTTCAATCTGACCACTACAATTGCTAGACTTTCTTTAGGAGAAATACTTTTTCTTATAACGGTGTCCGTTTCCTAATTTTTATTTCATTTTTTATTTCATAAATAAATAAAATATGAAATAATATATTTAAAAAAATAAAAAGAACAAAATAAATAAAATTAAATATGAGTCAGTTCTTCATTGACATCAGTTAAAAAGATTTTGTTGTATTTTTCTGTAATGGATACAAAAGTGTGAAATATTCAGTATTTTCAATGTTGGATGTGCCCATGTAGGTCAGTTATTTTATAGTAGAATAAATAATGTTTCCTCCTCGAAATCCATATTGCAACTGAATTAACGTTGACAGCGATTGTGTTGCAGTTGAGCACTGCTTCATACTAAGGCAACATACTTTCTGAGTTAAGCAAGTTAGACAGCAAATTTTTTTGCAGATGTATACCTATTATTATTTTGATATGCTTGAACTTAATATTCATGATTTTTTCTTTCATTTGTCATTTTAATATTAAAAAAAATATCACACTGGCTAACTTGAAAAAATGCGTTTCATTAATTTTAAAACATATTAATTTCGTTGTATTTGGAGCCTGTCACAGGAATGACTTGTATAGTATACTGATAATGATAAAACGATCCTAAAAGAACTACACTTTCATATTACAAAATTGTTTTTAAGAAAAAACCTCGGGAACGTAAAACTGTTATAGAAAATTAGGATCAATTTCTTAACATCATTTCTTGAATTAACACACTGAAAAATAAACAATTTCATTCAATAATAATGTTGACGAATATTGTATTTAGTAAATTTTAAGGTTAGATTCTACGTTCTATTTGTGTATAAAGCGACATGTCAAATATTTACGTTTCGGTGGTTGATATTGGTGGAATGACCATATATAAAAATGGTATTTCGTTTTAATATCTACTTATTCTCATGATGGAATACATTAACTACTTTATTTATTAAAATAATTGTTATTTCTTATTTTTTTACATATGTTGCGTTTATTAAAAATATTCAGATGAATTTATTTACTGGAAAGAACTGAAATGTCTGAAATGATGTTGAATTTTTTTTGTTCTGGCAATAATATGTATTACGCGCAACCGTTTCGCTTTGGTCTTCTGTCAAAACTCAAAACCACTCAAAACGACGTGTTTTCTTGTTCAAATATTTTTGTGTCTTGCTGTTTTGTTTTAAATTGTGTGGTGTAATGGTGTTATTTTTATTATTTAAAAATACCACATCAATGTTGTCAATGTTATCAAATGCCACATCAATGTTCTTGTGGTTCAACGGAATTAACGACAATATTGGAAAAATATAAATGGACAGCCAGAAGAACCAATGTGTCAATTCTAGACGAGCTAAGGATCGAGGATCGTCTATCGACGATATGTTACAGACGTATCCTTCAATTCTTTGGACACATTGCCAGAAGGGAACCAGACTGCCTCGAGAAGCTTGTTGTGATGGGCAGCGTGGAGGGACGGGGTCTTCGGTGACTGGTGCTCTGCGTTCAGCCAAAAATAGATTGGCATGGAGGCGGGCCATACGTGTGGCGACAGACTACAGCCGCTATCCTCAGTCATGAGGAAAAGGACGAATGATGAAATGGTAAGTTGTACAGTGTGATATCATGCTATTAAATGAATTCAAAGTTGTAAGAAAATAACAGATTAACGCTCGCTCTACATTTGTTTTTACAGAACTCATTTATGTGTCAACATCAATGGATACCGTCTCATCCCAGATAATACCCGCTTACGATTGTCCACTCAAGTTCACCACTCTTTCCACATCCATCATAAGTAAGTTAAATAAAATATTTAATTGCAATAAATGTACCTATAGCAAACACTTGATGTATTACTTGCAAATACTTGATTTGTGGCAGGATAAGAAATGAGGACATTAGGAAATAATGTAAGATGAAGAAAGATATCAATAATAGAATGAAAGTGAACACATTGAGATGGTTTGTCCACATGGGAAGAATGAATGAGGAACGCCTGACGAAGAAAATAAACATTGCGGAGAGGAATGGAATGAAAGGTCGGGGCCGCCCAATAAAGGGATGGCATGACCATGTGAACGATATTCTGAAAGACAGAAATGTTAGAAGTGTGAACAATAGACGAACATGTATGAGAATATGCATGAATGTTGACGAGGCGATGAATGTATGCCAAGATAGAAAAATGTGGCATTCGGTTCTCTTTTCTGCCTATCCCGCAAGGGACCTGGCGTGATGGTATATTGTTGATGTATTAACTACTTAATGAACTGTGTATGTTTTCAGTTCCTGAACCTCGCTCGACGTTTGTCGCCCTATGTATCTACATTTCCATGTAATCCACAGGACGTTCCTCGAAAAGTAAGTTAAACAAAGTTTATGTTTTATTTATTTATTTAAATATTGATTATAAAGGTGTAACACTATGGAATAGTGGAGAGTCATGATTTCACAATTTTTAAGCATATTTTTTACATCAATTACTCAACGGATATCATGTAGAGAGTGCACACTGAGTTTTTCATCATGATGTGTTTGTATGTATGGCGTAGGTACGGTGTATGGATACGGATATTCATATACCATACTTACAAGATACTGTAGATCTTCCATACTTACTGCTAACAGAACTTTATCGTCTGCATACATCAAATCTCGCACTATAACAGTACTCAATTTTAACAAACTTATGGCTCTATAGTTTTTGCAGTCGAGCTTTGAGCCTTTACTTTAATACAAAGGTACCACGACTGCATTTCTCCATGATGGTCTGATAGAAATTAAATGCATCATTGTTATTAAACATTTCTTGTTTCATTATAGAAGGAGGCAAGATGAAAAAACAACATGCAGCCAGAATTCAGTGGAGAGTCTTAAAGAGAGTCTTCCCCCGGGCCACAACGTGGAGTGGCGTACGTGGAAGACACTAAACAGACTGAGGACGGGCGTTGGGAGAACATTGGATAACCTGTCTACATGGGGCTTCCTGCAACAGGGAATACCAACGACATGTGACTGTGGACAACAACAGACCACCGAACATCTGTGCAGCTGCCCCTCGTTTACATGGTCGTGCCATCCTTTTCTAGGGCGCCCGCGACCTCTTATTCCGTTCCTGTCAGATTTGTATATTTTCTTCGTCAGGCGTTCTTCGTTCACTCGCAAGAAAACAAATAATTGTTTGCGGAAACATATATCTTTAAAAAGACGTGTCCTGGTATTGAAAAAATGTTTAAAAAAGGGTGAATGGTCATATCTGAATGAGCTGCCTCTAGTTGTAAAATATTTTCTTGAAAACCAAGAGCAGAATATTAGACATAATAAATTTCATTGAAAATATTCTGAAGAAGATAAGATGTTTGCATTATCTGTACAAAATAGGTATAGAAATCAAGTGGCGATAGCTCTGGGGATTGTGCGGGCCACGGAATGGGGCCTAGACTTCCAATCCGGGAATTGGCATGCTATTGCATAGTGAACCGGACACAACAAGTTGTTTTGAAGGAAATCCATGTAATTTATACCATTAAGGTTGTCCAGCTAGTAGTATGGTCCCACGATGATATTGCCTATCACTCCTGCCCAAACATTGACTCTAAATTTTCTCTGAAAGTACACTAAACGGGCCACGCAGGATTCTCATTAGACCACATGCATATAAATTGTGAAGGTTTATAATCCCCTCGCTAGTAAATTTTGACTCGTTTATCCACAAAATTCTTTTTGAAAGGGTTGTATCGTCAATTTCAGCAATTTTTAGAAAAGGTAACTATCGCATGTACCTACATGAAAAGAGTTCATACCTAATTTAAACTATCTGAAACCCAGAATTTGTTGTTTTTTTGGCATTTTCAGAACCAACCTAACTTGCATGAAATAAAAATTATGTACTCTTGAGAATTAAAAGATGTTTTTTTTATATTTATTATGTTTAATATGTCTCTATGTATTAGAAATATAATATTTTTTTAATACAATAAATCACATTCCTGTGCAATAAATGAAATTTTGAATGAAACCTGTATTTTATTTCACTCCAAATATCCTACCTGTGTAAATTAGCAGAATACTGAGTAAGTAGATTGAAAATAGCCAAGTAGCTTTGCTGTGGCTACAGAATAAATTAATTCAGAATACTGAGTGAGTTGATTAAATCTAACCAAGTTGTTTGCTGTGGATACTGAATGAATTAGTTCACATTACTGAGTAGTAGATTGAATTTAACCAAGTTGTTTGCTGTGGATACTGAATGAATTAGTTCACATTACTGAGTAATAGATTGAATTTAACCAAGTTGTTTGCTGTGGATACTGAATGAATTAGTTCAGATTACTGAGTAGTTAATTAAATCTAACCAAGTTGTTTGCTGTGGATACTGAATGAATTAGTTCAGATTACCGATTAGTAGATTGAAATTAGCCAAGTTGTTTGTTGTGGATACTGAATGAATTAGTTCAGATTACCGAGTAAGTTGATAGAAATTAGCCAACTAGGTTGGTTGAATTTGACAGTTACTTTGCTGATATTACAAAGTTAGTAGGTTAAGTTTTGACAGGTTACTTGGCTGATTATACAAAGTTGTCCGTGGTTAACCAAGTTACTAGATTAATTTTGACAGATTGTTAACAAAGCTACTCGGTTAAAATTAGCAGACCATTTACTTGGCAATTTTTAGCAACGAACTTTGCAGGTACTATATTAACAAAGTTGCTTGGTTATTATTAGCAGCAAATCATTTATTTTTAACAACTACATTTTTTGAGTGCATGACTTATATTTGTTTCTGTTTTACCTATTATGTCAGTTGACATGATTTATGATGACAATATTCATTCACAAAGAGGTTAATTATTAGAAATATCATTCAAAAATTTTCAATAAAAGGTCATTATTTACTCCACTATCAAATTGTTGTCTTTGGATGACGATATAACCTAAAAGGAGACAAGTATGATAAATGACATTTGACATTTAAAACGCCCGACGCTGCGTTCAGATTGAAACGACGTACACTCGTACACTCGTCGTTCAATCTGAACGCCACAGAGTGTCTTTCGAGCGTCTGTTTCCGGTCATTATAAACGGCATAGAGCGTTACTACATATGTGCATTCGGCGTTCATTGTGAACGTTGCCCAATGTTCACACCTTTTTAATATTATGGGAAATCCCATTGTTTGCAGATACGCTACAAAAATTAAGTGGGCATTTATTTTTATTTTCGTTTTATTTATTTATTATTATTCATGAGCGTTTATATGTAGGTATTTTTCTATAATTTTTAATCAATTAAAGATTGCATGTCCTCATTTCTAACCTTATTTACAAATCATCAAATGACATAAATCCAAGTAATGTAATACTTATAAAATTGCACATTGCACAAGAATAGTGTGTTTAGCGATTCTCGGTAAAGGATATAGGTACGTTGCAACACCTAAAATGCAAATTTTACTGCGAAATTATACTTCTGAAAGAACTTGTTACATTTGTAAAGTACCCTAGGTGGGTTCAGCCATTAAAATGTTTGTTTGAAAATAACAGAGATGTTTTAAACAAATTAATAGAGTGAAAATCTTTTCAGTAGCTCTTTATACAAAGTACATAAGTAGATACTAGATACTCTTCCAATATTTTTTACAAACAACATAAGCAGATACTTAACCAGTATTTTTGACTAACAACATAAGTAGTTTCTGAACCAGTATTTAGATATTTAACCAGTATTTTTTACTAACAACATAAGTAGAGATACTTAACCAGTAATTTTTACCAACAGCATAAGTAGATACTCAACCCGATTTTTTTACTTACAACATAAGTATTTTTTTAACTTACCACGTAAGTAGATATTTAACCAGTCTACATAACAACATAAGTAGGTAGATACTTAACCAGTATTTTTTACTAACAACATAAGTAGATGATACTAAACCAGTAATTTTTACAAACAACATATTAATTAGATACTTAAATAGTTTTTTTTTACTTACAACATAAGTAGATTTTAACCAGTCTTTTTTACTAACAACATAAGTAGATACTTAACCAGTATTTTTTACTAACGATATAAGTAGATACTTAACCAGAATTTTTTACTAACAACATAAGTAGATACCGAACAAGCAATTTTTACCAACAACATAAATATATACTAAACCAATAATTTTTGCCAACAACATAAGTAGATACTTAAACAGTATTTTTCATTCACAATATAAGTAGATACTTAACCAGTATTTTTTACTCATAAAATAAGTAGATTCGTAACCAGTATTTTTTACTAAAAACATAAGTAGATACTTAACCAGTAATTTGTACCAACAACATAAGTAGATACTTAACCAGTATTTTGACTCAAAAAATAAGTAGATAGGTACTCAACCTTTATTTTTTTCTAACAACATAAGTACATACTTCCAATAGTTTGTACTAACAGCATTAGAACATTATCAATAATATTTTTGTTGTAACAACATAAATACCTACTTACATTTTATACTAACCACATAAAGTAAGTGATCAGTATTTTTTACTAAGAACATATAAGTAATTGTTCAGTATTTTTTACTAAGAACATAAGCAAGTAGGTACCCATAGAAGTGATAAGTATGTAGGTATCAATATTTTGTATTAACATCTACTTGTATTTATGTACTTAATAATCAATACTTTGTACTAATAACGTAAGAAGGTACATCTCAGTATTTTTATAAAAACTAAATAATTTATTTATTTAGTGTCGATATAAAGTGACATTATACACAATACAGGGTTAAGTACTATTGTATTCTTTTGTTATATTGTCTCATTGGACGTCCAACTAGGTAAACCTGTTTTAGGACGACCGATGAGTAATATTATTAGTATCGATAATTTATACCTACTAAACAAACTTTAATACAAAGTTATTCTAAATAAACTTAATAAAGATAAACTAGAATAAAATTAATTTATTGTTTGATTCATCTACTCCGATGGATATAATCAAACTATTTAAAGATATTTTTTAACAGATTTTTTTATTATCTCAATAGAGACGAAGTTGGAATATTTATTGTAGGAGAACCGGGAAATCAAGGCACCTACATGGCTTACGACCTGTCATCGGCTGGTTTACGTGATCACTTTATGCGCTTGCGCAACGTTCACCAATTATGCCTTTTTAATGAGATACCTATCAATTCAATTTTGAAACTTCTATATATTGTAATACTGAAATTCTTTTCGCTTGAAAATAAGGAATTTTTACTACAGCCATCTATGGTAGAAATTATGAACAACAATCTTATTTTTTATTTATTTTGTTGTAACGCCATCTATTGAGAGAATTGGTTTTTTGTAAATAATGAAAGCTACAATTCTTATATGTGAGGTGACAATGCATTTTTCGCATATGCAATAATAAAAATATATTCGAAACTATTTAAAGTTTTTTTTAGAATATCTAATATCATTTTTTTCAAGCGTCAGGTAGTTGGTATATTGTACTTATTACAGTATATTTTATGTACATAATGTTAGTACTTTATCATTATTTTTACTAACTGAATAGTATAATATATTTAGTTAAAATTATAGGTACTTATACTTTACCGTCGGACATAAAAAACAATAGGTATGTCCGAATTTCACAGTAAGCAAATGTCTGCTATTGCGATGAATTTAAGTTTGATAAATGAAATGTAGATGTCACTGTCGAATGTCCAGTCTGTTTGACCCAAGTTGTTGGCCGATGTGGTATTCGCTCCATCAATCAGGTGAATTGTACAATCAACAAAGGAAGGACTTGCTAGATTATTGGATTTTACAACGACCATTTCGCATTGTGCCCGAAAATGACCGAGATGCGTACCATAATCCAGTCAAAAACATCTGTCTTTGTCTGTATTTGAAGTCAAAATTTCAGTTATCTGTTTGATGATAATATTTTATTGGAGAACTATTTTTTTTTGTGTTGCTTCTCGAGCAAAAAGTACAAAAACAAATAATATTCATTAAGAGGTCAATAGAAGTGGTTCGATCGGCATTTTACAAAATGAAAAATCTTCTCCTTGACGACAATATCAACTTAAAATATTTTTAGCTCAGGATTCATATTTCTAACTGAATGAGATGAAAACTTCGTTTTACTGATAAATTATGCTGTTTTTCAATTTAATGATACAAAAAAATAAAAAAAATACACTACCAGAACCAAAAACCTCCTACGAATTTCGGAAATGAAAGGTTTAAGGGCCATCACAGGGAAGACGCTTAGGGACAGAATTCGCAATGACGACATTAGGCGGACCTGTGAGACCGAGGACATCATACGATGGAGTAGAGCTAGAAGAAGATTCTGGAGGGACCATGTCAACAGGATGGACGCATCTCGAATCCTATCCATAGCGGCAAACGAAATCCCACCAGGGCATCGCCTCCCCGGAAGACCACCGAAGAGGTGTAAGGATAGCTGGACCTCAGCTTCACAGGAATAGCTTTCTCGAAAAAAACAGATCTTTGATCTAAAATAAGAAGAAAAAGAAGAAAAAAATGAGAAATTGTAAATTAAAAGCTTCGGTAATTCAAGAATGGAAGTGTGACCGTGTTGGTGGATTCGTGCATAAATATCAATCTATGTATGTCATCTTAATTTTTTAGTATGGGAGCAACTCCAAATGAATATTATGACGTGTATAATATAACGTACATATCTCTTTGTACAGTCTGACAATTATTTCAATATGCTACCTACTGAGCCGTATGCAGAATGACCTGTCTACCATTTCTCGCGTACTTTATAAATTACATCCATCCCTTTCATACATTGATACGTCTTTGTCATTAAATTCCACAGGAATAGATTTGTGGATTCAGCAAAGGCTTACTCCTTTGCTGAATTCATACTCGCATTTGTCCCATTTTCTTGAGGTTGGCTCTTCTGATTATATTAAGCCAAACTCGCTTGTCAGATAAATATTCTTGTCTTTAGTAGATCAGTATGTTGAATGTTCGACATGTATTCAATCCCCGTTGGAAATACTATTTCGAATCGTATTTTTTGACAAACTTTTTAACATCTCAATAGAGACGAAGTTGGAATATTATAGAAGAACCAGGAACTCAAGGCACCTAGAGGGCTTACGACCTGTCATCGGCTGGTTTACCCATTAAACCCATTTCAATTTGTGGAGAGACTTGGTAGTGAGGAGTTAATCATTGGCCACAACCAAATCGATTTTATTTATTACGCTGTAGCTTGTGCCAAGAATTTAATTATTTTGCCAATATAATATACGAGTAGGTATAATCTAAAAACAAATTAACAAATACATACCTTGCGTATCCTTTCTCATACGAGCTGAAAAAGGTTTTATTTTTTCTGCAATTTTTAATAAATAAATTATTATTATAGGCATACCTAGCAGGCAGCACAAAGCTGATATGCTTTAATGAGCTTACAGTGTCACTGCAATACGTCTAGTCCGTTCTTAAAATCGTTGACACTCTCAGCAACAACCAGATACTGTTCCAAGCATCCACCACTCTGATATACTCAGGAAATGTTTATGTGGATTCTGAGCATCCGTATATATTTTCAACTTCAGGGCTACGTTCACAATGAACGCCGAGTGCACTTAGTGATGCTCTAAGCCGTTCATAATGACCGAAAACAGACGCTCGTAAGACAATTTGTGGCGTTCAGATTGAATGTCGAGTTACACATCAAACGCTCGGTAAAATTGTCGAGTGAAAAACGCTCTGACAGATATAGTATCTGTTGACTTCTATTTTATCTGTGGAATGATGACTTCTATTTTGTAGTATCTATTATGTCAGTTGACATTATTCATCATGATAATATGCATTCACAAAGAGGTTCATTTATTAAAATATCATTCAACAATTTCCAATAAGAGGTCAGAGATCATTATTTACACCACTGCCCAATAGTTGTCTTTAGATGAAAATATAACCTAAAAAGAGACATGTATGATAAATGACATTTGACATTTAAAACGCCCGATGCAGCGTTCAGATTGAAACGCCGCTCGAAAGCGTTCATTGAGATTGATGTGAAAAACGCCATAATCTTCAACTTCAGGTACGTTTGACGCCCGACGCGACGTCGCAACGCAAGTGCTCATTTTGATAGTGAGTGTATATATGGGGCAGTTCAGGGGGGCAAGTCTGATCCAACCGGCGAAATCAAAACCCTCGTGATTACCCATATCATGGATATAATTATTATATGGAGTTCCATAATATCTTTAGATGTCATAGAACTCCATACGATAATTATATCCATGATAGTCGGTATAGATGGTAATCGTAAGGGTTTTGATTTCGCCGGTTGGACCAGACTTGCCCCCTTGGACGGTCGTAATGATTGTTCAACACTTTGAATGTCTCAATGAGGTCACCCCTCATTCTTCTTTTTTTAAGCTTTATTAGCCACAAGGCTTTGAGCCGCTTCTCATATGTCAAATCTTTAAGTACCGCTGTCAGTTTGGAGAACCTTCGCTGTACTGTCTCCGGCAATGCGATGTCTTTTTCAAAATATGGCGAATAATTCCAATATATTCCGATTTCATCTCCTTGTCCTTTCCCTACCAAGTTTTTTTTATATGTGTGTGAGGCGGTAGATCGGTTGGTCTACGTTTTATGTAGGTGTGCGTATCGGTAGGTGTACGTATACTAGAAATTCGTCTGTTTCCTCGTAGTTTTAGTTGGCATACATTCATTGCGCTGACTAGGTATCTGTATCATATATAATCTAAGTATGAAGTATTTTCATTTTTTTTGTTTTATTTATTTATTTATTTATTTATTTAGGGACAAATACAGTCTTAAAATACTAAAATGGAATAATACACTATAAAATAAGACAAACAGACCAATTACATATGTCCACAGATATTAAATATAAAACATTTCAAACATCATAAATTTAAATATAACTAAGATGAATGTTTGCCTGTGACGGGAAAGGAAAAGGATGGGAAAAGGATTATGACAGTTAAATTGTTATATTTTTGTTACAAACAGCAACTCAAAATGTAAATAAAAGTGTACAAAAGATAATATTAGAAAAAACAAAAATAACTAACAAAAAAAAAAAAAAAATTCAGCATACGAGTTTTAATTGTTATCTTAGTGTAATATAACTATGTATATAATATATTATACCTAACTATAATATAAGTGTAATTAACTAGTGTCATATAACTGATGTCATATAACGGTATATTTTCTGATTATATTTTTTTCTTTTCTGTTTATGTTTAATTATTTCGCATCCAAAAACATTTAACCACAGGGCAAATTGAAAGAGTACTGCCTCAGAACAGACTTGTCTAGTGAGGCAGTAAATTTCCAAATAGGAACAATTGTACCTACATATAATGTTTATGATAAGTATTTTAAAATTTGGTTATTGTTATTTATATGAGTAAAAATGGAAATAAATAATTTCATTCATTTCATTTCAACTATATATAATTTTGCTTTCATTCTTTTGTTGATGTACATTCACAATTTTGTCATACTGTGGTTGTTTGAAAGAAATTGCCTAATGGCAATAAGCCCATCAGTGTGCAATATATTTGTTTATAGTATGCACAAAAAGATAAATAGATAATATTTATTTATTTATTTTTATTTATTTATTAATCACACCATTTACATAATCGTCATTTAAAATAGATAACTGCTGCCAAACTAGGTAAACCTGTTCTAGGGCTAGCAGTGTACATATTATTATATTGTATCTATTTACATTTTTAAAAAGTATTTAAAAATATAAACTCCATATGATGGTACCTAATTTATTTGTGTCTGTCTTTTAAATTGCATGACTATACTTTCTAAAATACTTTGGAAATAAAATACATTACAATTCCAATAACAATTTCGCACGTACAGTATCCGATTGTGGTGCTGCACCAATTTCCTTCCTTATCGATTTTAATGAAGCGTTTACACCGGCAATTTAACGCGAAAACCGATATCTATACCATTTCACAGTAGAAGTGTTGAGTTGTGTTAAGTGTGGTTTCGCTTTATATCCTCTGTTATTTATTCCATACAACTGTGGGGCCGTTTAAGAACAACGTAACGAATTATTGTTTATTTATTTATAATATAAACTTAACGTAGTTTACACTACTTTACTATGAGTACTAACTTCTACCGGTTTCAAAAACTTTAAATGTTTTCTTCTTCAGGAAGACTTACGTACTAAAAATTAAAAATAAAACATGGACTGTTGTTAGGTATTAAGTTGTGGGAGGAGTCAATTTTAGAAAGTAGTGGGGCGGAACAGTAAACATAAGTGACACTGGGTGGTACAAATTTTTTTTTTGTTAGTTATAAAAATATTTTATATTTTATTAATTAATCGGAAATGTATTTAGAATCGGGTTGTTTGGGAAGTTTAATTGGTTATTTATTATACTTTGTTTATTATTTACACTTTTTCTTATTTCTAAAATTTCTAAATCTGCTAATTTTAAATTTGAATAACCTGTATGCATAATCTGTAATCCCGTGTCTATGTCAAAATTATGGTTGAATTCTATAAGATGTTCAGGAAATTCCGAAAAATTATTATTATTCAAGCTCATAGTTAAGTGGTGTAAACTACGATAAGTTTATATTATAAATAATTTATAATATCGCCACAAAGTTATTTTTCTAACATTAACGATATTGTTTATTTGTTTTATTTTTAGAAAAAAGCGAAAACAACAAGCAATGCCCTCATAGCTTTCATACGAACATACGATAATTTCAGATTAAAAAAACGATTCCCCTTTTCGATTCATTTTTGAAATTGCGCTACGTCTTAGGGGTCACTTCCACGGACCGAATACACGGAACATTGAAATAAACCTGAACATAGGAAAACCTGCATCGTATTGGTAGGATATTGTCAGATGGTGTAGAGGCTGAAAACGAATCTGGCGAGATCACGTGGCAATAATGGAAGACAGCAGGTTGTCAAAAATTGTCTCCCAAATTTCCATCATTCGCTTCGTTTCACAAAAAAAATCCAAAAAAGATGTAACTAATATCTTGAGAATGAGGTTGGGTCATTGCTCAATCGCTACTCACTTAATATAAAATAAAAATAAAAGAAAACCCTTCATAGCATGCGGGGCAGATTTATGAAACACTCGATCATGTGTTCTTTCAATGTACGATGTACTATGAATATGACATCTATCCCAAATTCAATGTTCCTCTACCAGTTAACATGTCTTATCTATTATTGCTTAGCTCTTGTTCGCGCTACAAATTTTAAATATATAAATATCACTGCATTTGACTTATTTGGTGCCTCTATGTGTCATTCAAGTAAGCAATGCACCGACTCGGCCAATAGGAAGGCCGTATGTTTATCGCGGCCGCCGCCAGGTGTCCATATAGACGACATCTAGAACAAGTGTTCGCTTCGCTTTCGCCGCTGTGAAAAAAAGACCTTTTTTCATTATTACTTTCGCTGACGCATCTATTATATTATTGCAATATATATTTAAAATAAGTTTCGCTATTATCATCTCGCCGCCGCCGATATAATCGCTACAAGTTCGCCTGTCAACTGAGACATCTCCAGCTACCCACACTGCAGAAGAAGGCCCTTCCAGCAACCCTGGTCCAAAGGTAGGTGCATTGTCTTGTTTTGGTGTCACTGGAGGTGTTTAAATTTGTTCAATTGCAGTGCATAAATATTATACCTCGCAATTTCTATCTCTACGAATCAAATACTTATTAAAATCGAACCAGCGCCGCATTCTCTCAACACCAGCTCTCTCCTCTATATTAATTAATAATATCAATCTGTAAGTCATCTAACAAAAAAATTACATTTTCTTCCATTTGGCACAAATCACTCTTCTCATGGTGGGTTGCCTAATATAATAAAAAAACATTATCTTGGCAATCGACCACGGGGCAAACCACCATAGGGCCAGCTGGAGTGGCTCTAACTTGAGAAAAACAGGTTTGTTAATAAGAAGAGATCTTTCGATATAAAATACCTAAGTTTAAATCGCAACGTACCTACCTAAATAATGAAAGCTAAATTTTCTCACTTTGAAGAGATGTTTGTCAAATTTTCTCAGTTTGGAGAGTAGGGGTATTATTGGACTTTGTTCAGCAAATTCATATTTTCTTCTAAAGAAGTATGTACCCGAGTTCAAAATACCTACTTTATATTTGTTCGCATAGCTTATCTTCTTCTGAAATAAACAGTTTTTGATAGAAGACAAAATAAATAACTCTAGTTATACTAATTTTACCTAGAACGAAATATTTTCTGCACAGGTACCTACGTATAATTACACCCGACTTTTGAAATTTGAGTGTTTGTTAATTTTTTTCGTGATAAAAAATGTCCGATTTTACGCAAATATACGCAAACATTGAATGAAAAAGAAGAAAAAAACAGCCGATGACAGATTATAAGTCCTGTAGATGCCTTGATTTCCTGATTCACCAACTTCGTCTCTATTGAGATGTTAAAAATTTGTCAAAAAATAAATAAAATATATTTTATTTTCTTAACAATTGATCGATATCGGACTATTTAAACATTTTAATTAAATAAATTAAATTAAAATTATTTAATTAGTTATGTTACATATGAACGGCATCTGTGGGCGAAATAATCAATCACCACGAAGGGGTGGATACATAAAATAAAATATGGATTGAATCCAACATTCGTTGCATTGAGAGAGGTATTCAAATTTATTGACAATCCAATAAACCTACATATAATACCTAAGTATATTATTTTGTACATACGTTTATATATCGGGTTGTTCGAAAAGTCGTTGTTACCTAAATATTTTTATGAAAATCAATAGGTATAAATAATTTTTTATGATTTATCAAATTCGAAAGCGAATTTCTTCTTTTTTCTCTCTCTGTTGCACAAAGACAAATTAACTTTTCATTATTATTTGTTAAGATATAATACTAATATGTATACACAATACTGAACACATTATGTATGATAAGTTTCATCCGTGAACAAATGTAATTGGTCTATGAATGTTTTTATATAAAGATATATAAGGAATTAATTTAAAGCTTCAATATAACCTCTTTGGGCAACTAACAGGTAGGTACTATGTCAAATATTAATTTAACACGCACCCAATAACACTGTTTTTAAAAATATCGTGAAGTTTTTAAAAATATTGAAAAAAGCCGAAACACCCCAACTAGATACCTACTTAGTTTTTTTAAACATTTTTTATAAAAATTGAATTTATTGACGACATCGCTTCATACCATTTGTATGGCAATCGCCTATACACAATATCTAAAAATACTTAATAGTTTGATACTTAATCTCCAAACATACATACATACCATCATGCTGTTTTCATATTCTGGGTAGGAAAAAAGGACTGACCTCCATACTATCCTATCTTGACATACATACCTACACGTGTTGTATAGAAAACAAAATATCTTAAAATATTCAATAATTTGGATTTACGGGTTTATAGTTTGGTACTTATTCTTCAACTATACATACTATCGCTATCGACAGTTGGATCTCATGTGTTATATGCAACTAGTTTGTAATTAAATATCATGCTTATTCCTTCTGTATTCTACAGTTTCTCATTTATTATTATTTTTTTTGTTTTTCAGTTTTATTTTATTTACTTAACGTTGCTCGTGTCGATAGGAAGAAATTGCTCTAGGACAACAAACCTGCCTTTATAATACCTAATACAAATAATAAACACCACCTAGCACCCTGCGCAAGTGGCGAGTTTATTTCCTTATGGTAATTTCTTCCAAACAACCAGTTTTTCCAGCCCAGAGAAGCAATATTTGCGGGAGAAATTAATTGAAATAAATTTCTCCTCTGCTGAGAATCGAATCCGGGACTCCCGCACAGAAACCAAACGGCTAACCAACTCTGCCACGGCGGTCGGCATCATTTTTAATAAAATTGCAATATTACAGATAATAAAGGAACATCTATGTCACTTGTTTATAACAGGAAACCGTACAATATAATCAATTCAAAATGAAACACATCAAAAATTAAATAAGTTAAATGAATTTAAATAAGTTTCTCCTCTGCTGGGCATCGAACCCAGGACGCCCGCACAGAATCCAAATGGCTTACCAACTGTGTTATGATGGTTGGCGGTCTTTGTACACTTTCATTAAATAAAAAAAAATAAGTGCAAAAAATGAAATAACTTTTAGAACAATCTATCACTTCTTCAATATACATGTTAAAATATAGTTATATGTAATGTCTTATTTCGATATCGAAAATATCGATATGACTAATGTTATTTAGGTCATGACACGATATCGAGATAACTCGCATTGGCATAGGAATGCAATGAATAATATAAAGAAATATAAGATGACTCTGTTATAGTGATGAGAAAATGAAAGACCAAGATCGGGTATGCCTTGGTCTTGCATTTACTTCATGTGGTCTTGCATGCACGATCGACTCTTGGTCTTGATGTTGCAGGTCTAGCGATTTTTACAATAATTTTTCATTTAAAATTCAGTAATTAACATGTAGTATGACAAAAAAAACAATTATTTATAGTTTTATGTCGATAGGACGTTGTATATTACTTGCTTTTTAATAAAACTAGTTGCATGTAACACATGAGATCCAAATGTCAATGGCGGTAGTGTAATTGAAGATACATACCAAACTATAAACACGTAAACGCAGATTTATAAAATTTTTAAGATATTTTGTTTTCTATATGAAACATTAAATATATATGTCAGGATAGGATAGTATGGATGTCAGTCTTTTTTTCCTAGCCAAAATATGAAAACAGCATGATGGTATGTATGTATATTTTGCTAGTTAGTTGTGTAGTGTATACTGCCCTACAAATTGTATGAAATGATTTAGTCACTAAATTCAATTTTAAAAAAATGTTAAAAAAAGTTTGAGATGTACTACTACAATGTTCATATTATTTTTGATAGAAAATTAATATTTCTAGTTGGACAATATAGGCAGTTAAACACATAAATTCATCATTTTAAAATGTTTTTCGTAATAAAAATGTTTGAGAAACTCGGGAATTTTTTTAAAAAAACAAATTTGAGATTATTTATTTGTCTACATATATTTTTACCAATTTCAGCTTTTATGGTTTTTGTGATATATGGAAAAATAATATAAAAATTAAAAAAATTGATAACCCTTGACTGACACAAAAATTCAAAATACTGAGTATAAAAGTTTTGTAGGACTATAATTTTCTATATTTTCTGAAATTTTAGGCTCTGTGCATTGAGCGACTCAGAATTTATAAGGGACACACACACACAGACACACTAAATGTTGTAATTTGCTTATTACTAAGACTTAAGACTAGCAAGATTAAGTTCATCACTAGTGAACAAGTACCGAAGAACAGCTATTCCTACAGTTTTTAAAGCGTGTAATAATTATTATTACATGACATGGAAGTCGAGAAGCGAGAACTATATCCAGCACTGGACTAATGATGGATATTAACGATGATGATGATGAACATTGGTCTGATGGTTTTCTAAGCCATGTAGGTTCAATTTCTATAAATGTTTTCAGTGATTTCACAACAGGTTCGAATGCATCCAAACAACCTGTGAAATCTCAATACCACAAACGGTTTATTACACCACCGACGGCGAATAAATTGCATAACAAGAGAAACCTTTTGGAAAAGAAAGCTTTTGTTAATATTATCTTACTTCTAATAGAGGAGGGAGTAGGGGAGGCATCGCTAACATTCCAAGAAATACAAGAATGTTTATCAACGTGACATTTGTATTTCTTTTTATGGTAAATAATATACAAAATATCTGGTTGAGCTTGCCAAGCGAAAGAATGCGAATGACGTCAACTGTGGAATATTGAGGCCATACGAGAATTACAGGCCATACTTACTTTCCGTGTCCAGACCCTATATGCGCCCTCTCCAATATCTTGCAGCTATCACAGCCTTGTCGTTTGCAGCCAGGAGGTCCTCCTCATTGCAAGGTTCCCCCATGAGTGGGCAAATCAGCAGGTGCGCCGCGTTTTGCTCTTCTCCACATTCGCACGTCACATCCTGCTCATCATCCAGCAGTTCCCATCTCTGCATGTTGACTTTACAATTGCTCACACCCGTTCTTAGTCTGTTAAGGGCTTTCCAAGTCCCATATGGGAGTTGGTGTCCGGTTGGGAGAGTCTCGCTTGGTTTTAATCATTCGTTCTCCACAACCTGTTCCCGCCACAACTCGATTCTTCTTTCATGCGGGGTGGTGTGCAATTCATTGGTTTTTGATAAGAAACTGCGTCTTGATCTGAGAGATGCAGGCCATGGAGCGGTACCATGTGGCGTCATCACAGTAGTGACCGAGGCCATACGACAAATAATACAGGTCATGGCGCGGAACCGGTAACGTCTTCAAAGTAATATCGTTTTGTAGTTGGCGTGTTGGTTGGGTGCCGTAACACTACTAAACGTCACTTCTTTGATGCCGTCACCGGTTCTGCGCCATAGCCTGTAGTATTAAATTTGTCCTTATGGTGGGCAGTGGTTGTGCTATTAACGGAAGACTATGTGAAATCTTTGCTGACGTGATAGAAGAAGATCAACCAATTAAATCAGTTGATGTTCGACTTTCGTCCTTATCATTGCAACCATACATTTATAACCTTGTTGTATAAAACTGTCAGCTGGATTCTCTTACTTGCAGAGCTCTACTTACTTACTCGGGCCAAACATTGAATAAATATTAAAAACATTCAGTTGTATTAGATAGCCAACGCTGACATTTAAAAGTTATTATTAAGTGAGGTATCTGAAGCCAGCCTGACACGAGATGAAATTCGTTCATCTAATGAACTAAATACTATAAAATGACTTAAGGGGGCCTAGCCAAGATGACAAGTTATAAGTTAACGCTTGGAGAAACGTTCGTGAGTTGGTCTGGCGTGACTCAATCAAACGCCAAATCCCATACAAAACGAGTGGGTTGTGGCCAACACTAAACTCTCCACACCACAAATATTGACAATGAAATATTTTATTCATTCTAAATTTTACTACCAAGAATATAAATTTTCTAACGATAGTATATTTTCATGTTAAGATAGACAAACTATTAATGCAGTATGGTGAAGAATTCTAATGTTGTATGAAATATTTTAATAAAAGCAGATAAATTTTGTTTTAAAGGACGTTAGAGCATTTTGACAATTTTGACACGTAATATCATATGAAGAAATTTTTGTTATTTATGAAAAGCTAATCAGTTCGATGTTCAAGCTCTTTACATTATAACATGAAATCAAATTACTGAACTTTTCCATACATAAGAAATTTATCTTATTATATACATTTTTATTCATACTAAATTTTACTACCAGGAAAATAAATTTCTATCGACAGTATATTTTTATGTTAAGATAGACAAACTATTATTGCAGTATGGTGTAGAATGCTTATGTTGTATGAAATATTTTAATAAAAGCAGATAAATTTTGTTTTAAAGGACGCGAAAGCATTTTCCAAATTTTGACAGGTGATATCATATGAAGAAATTTTTTGTTATTTATGGAAAGCTAATCAGTTCTATGTTCAAGCTCTTAACATTATAACATGAAATCAAATTACTGAACTTTTCCATACATAGAAATTTATCTAATTACATTTTTATTCATACTAAATGTTACTACCAGGAATATAAATTTTCTTCCGATAGTATATTTTTATGTTAAGATAGACAAACTATTAATGCAGTATAGTGAAGAATGCTTATGTTGTATGAAATATTTTAAAAAAAGCAGATAAATTTTGTTTTAAAGAACGCGAGAGCATTTTTCAAATTTTGACAGGTGATATCATATGAAGAATTTTTTTGTTATTTATGGAAAGCTAATCAGTTCTATGTTCAAGCTCTTTACATTATATCATGAAATCAAATTACTACACGTTTCCATACATAGAAATTTATCTAATTACATTTTTATTCATACTAAATGTTACTATCAGGAATATAAATTTTCTTCCGATAGTATATTTTTATGTTATGATAAACAAACTATTAATGCAGTATAGTGAAGAATGCTTATGTTGTATGAAATATTTTAAAAAAAGCAGATAAATTTTGTTTTAAAGAACGCGAGAGCATTTTCAAAATTTTGACACGTGATATTATATGAAGATTTTTTTTGTTATTTATGGAAAACTAATCAGTTCTATGTTCAAGCTCTTTACATTATAACATGAAATCAAATTACTGAACTTTTCCATACATAGAAATTTATCTAATTACATTATTATTCATACTAAATGTTACTATCAGGAATATAAATTTTCTTCCGATAGTATATTTTTATGATAAGATAGACAAACTTTTAATGCAGTATGGTGTAGAATGCTTATGTTGTATGAAATATTTTAAAAAAAGCAGATAAATTTTGTTCTAAAGAACGCGAGAGCATTTTCCAAATTTTGACAGGTGATATCATATGAAGATTTTTTTTGTTATTTATGGAAAGCTAATCAGTTCTATGTTCAAGCTCTTTACATTATAACATGAAATCAAATTACTGAACTTTTCCATACATAGAAATTTATCTAATTACATTTTTATTCATACTAAATGTTACTACCAGGAATATAAATTTTCTTCCGATAGTATATTTTTATGTTAAGATAAACAAAATATTAATGCAGTATAGTGAAGAATACTTATGTTGTATGAAATATTTTAAAAAAAGCAGATAAATTTTGTTTTAAAGAACGCGAGAGCATTTTCAAAATTTTGACAGGTGATATTATATGAAGATTTTTTTTGTTATTTATGGAAAGCTAATCAGTTCTATGTTCAAGCTCTTTACATTATAACATGAAATCAAATTACTGAACTTTTCCATACATAGAAATTTATCTAATTACATTTTTATTCATACTAAATGTTACTACCAGGAATATAAATTTTCTTCCGATAGTATATTTTTATGTTAAGATAGACAAACTATTAATGCAGTATAGTGAAGAATGCTTACGTTGTATGAAATATTTTAAAAAAAGCAGATAAATTTTGTTTTAAAGAACGCGAGAGCATTTTTCAAATTTTGACAGGTGATATCATATGAAGAATTTTTTTGTTATTTATGGAAAGCTAATCAGTTCGTTGTTCAAGCTCTTTACATTATATCATGAAATCAAATTACTACACGTTTCCATACATAGAAATTTATCTAATTACATTTTTATTCATACTAAATGTTACTACCAGGAATATAAATTTTCTTCCGATAGTATATTTTTATGTTAAGATAAACAAAATATTAATGCAGTATAGTGAAGAATGCTTATGTTGTATGAAATATTTTAAAAAAAGCAGATAAATTTTGTTTTAAAGAACGCGAGAGCATTTTCAAAATTTTGACACGTGATATCATATGAAGATTTTTTTTGTTATTTATGGAAAGCTAATCAGTTCTATGTTCAAGCTCTTTACATTATAACATGAAATCAAATTACTGAACTTTTCCATACATAGAAATTTATCTAATTACATTTTTATTCATACTAAATGTTACTACCAGGAATATAAATTTTCTTTCGATAGTATATTTTTATGTTAAGATAAACAAAATATTAATGCAGTATAGTGAAGAATGCTTATGTTGTATGAAATATTTTAAAAAAAGCAGATAAATTTTGTTTTAAAGAACGCGAGAGCATTTTCAAAATTTTGACACGTGATATTATATGAAGATTTTTTTTGTTATTTATGGAAAGCTAATCAGTTCTATGTTCAAGCTCTTTACATTATAACATGAAATCAAATTACTGAACTTTTCCATACATAGAAATTTATCTAATTACATTATTATTCATACTAAATGTTACTATCAGGAATATAAATTTTCTTCCGATAGTATATTTTTATGTTAAGATAGACAAACTATTAATACAGTATAGTGAAGAATGCTTATGTTGTATGAAATATTTTAAAAAAAGCAGATAAATTTTGTTTTAAAGAACGCGAGAGCATTTTTCAAATTTTGACAGGTGATATCATATGAAGAATTTTTTTGTTATTTATGGAAAGCTAATCAGTTCTATGTTCAAGCTCTTTACATTATATCATGAAATCAAATTACTACACGTTTCCATACATAGAAATTTATCTAATTACATTTTTATTCATACTAAATGTTACTACCAGGAATATAAATTTTCTTCCGATAGTATATTTTTATGTTAAGATAAACAAAATATTAATGCAGTATAGTGAAGAATACTTATGTTGTATGAAATATTTTAAAAAAAGCAGATAAATTTTGTTTTAAAGAACGCGAGAGCATTTTTCAAATTTTGACAGGTGATATCATATGAAGAATTTTTTTGTTATTTATGGAAAGCTAATCAGTTCTATGTTCAAGCTCTTTACATTATATCATGAAATCAAATTACTACACGTTTCCATACATAGTATATTTTTATGTTATGATAAACAAACTATTAATGCAGTATAGTGAAGAATGCTTATGTTGTATGAAATATTTTAAAAAAAGCAGATAAATTTTGTTTTAAAGAACGCGAGAGCATTTTCAAAATTTTGACACGTGATATTATATGAAGATTTTTTTTGTTATTTATGGAAAACTAATCAGTTCTATGTTCAAGCTCTTTACATTATAACATGAAATCAAATTACTGAACTTTTCCATACATAGAAATTTATCTAATTACATTATTATTCATACTAAATGTTACTATCAGGAATATAAATTTTCTTCCGATAGTATATTTTTATGATAAGATAGACAAACTTTTAATGCAGTATGGTGTAGAATGCTTATGTTGTATGAAATATTTTAAAAAAAGCAGATAAATTTTGTTCTAAAGAACGCGAGAGCATTTTCCAAATTTTGACAGGTGATATCATATGAAGATTTTTTTTGTTATTTATGGAAAGCTAATCAGTTCTATGTTCAAGCTCTTTACATTATAACATGAAATCAAATTACTGAACTTTTCCATACATAGAAATTTATCTAATTACATTTTTATTCATACTAAATGTTACTACCAGGAATATAAATTTTCTTCCGATAGTATATTTTTATGTTAAGATAAACAAAATATTAATGCAGTATAGTGAAGAATACTTATGTTGTATGAAATATTTTAAAAAAAGCAGATAAATTTTGTTTTAAAGAACGCGAGAGCATTTTCAAAATTTTGACACGTGATATTATATGAAGATTTTTTTTGTTATTTATGGAAAGCTAATCAGTTCTATGTTCAAGCTCTTTACATTATAACATGAAATCAAATTACTGAACTTTTCCATACATAGAAATTTATCTAATTACATTTTTATTCATACTAAATGTTACTACCAGGAATATAAATTTTCTTCCGATAGTATATTTTTATGTTAAGATAGACAAACTATTAATGCAGTATAGTGAAGAATGCTTACGTTGTATGAAATATTTTAAAAAAAGCAGATAAATTTTGTTTTAAAGAACGCGAGAGCATTTTTCAAATTTTGACAGGTGATATCATATGAAGAATTTTTTTGTTATTTATGGAAAGCTAATCAGTTCGTTGTTCAAGCTCTTTACATTATATCATGAAATCAAATTACTACACGTTTCCATACATAGAAATTTATCTAATTACATTTTTATTCATACTAAATGTTACTACCAGGAATATAAATTTTCTTCCGATAGTATATTTTTATGTTAAGATAAACAAAATATTAATGCAGTATAGTGAAGAATGCTTATGTTGTATGAAATATTTTAAAAAAAGCAGATAAATTTTGTTTTAAAGAACGCGAGAGCATTTTCAAAATTTTGACACGTGATATCATATGAAGATTTTTTTTGTTATTTATGGAAAGCTAATCAGTTCTATGTTCAAGCTCTTTACATTATAACATGAAATCAAATTACTGAACTTTTCCATACATAGAAATTTATCTAATTACATTTTTATTCATACTAAATGTTACTACCAGGAATATAAATTTTCTTTCGATAGTATATTTTTATGTTAAGATAAACAAAATATTAATGCAGTATAGTGAAGAATGCTTATGTTGTATGAAATATTTTAAAAAAAGCAGATAAATTTTGTTTTAAAGAACGCGAGAGCATTTTCAAAATTTTGACACGTGATATTATATGAAGATTTTTTTTGTTATTTATGGAAAGCTAATCAGTTCTATGTTCAAGCTCTTTACATTATAACATGAAATCAAATTACTGAACTTTTCCATACATAGAAATTTATCTAATTACATTATTATTCATACTAAATGTTACTATCAGGAATATAAATTTTCTTCCGATAGTATATTTTTATGTTAAGATAGACAAACTATTAATACAGTATAGTGAAGAATGCTTATGTTGTATGAAATATTTTAAAAAAAGCAGATAAATTTTGTTTTAAAGAACGCGAGAGCATTTTTCAAATTTTGACAGGTGATATCATATGAAGAATTTTTTTGTTATTTATGGAAAGCTAATCAGTTCTATGTTCAAGCTCTTTACATTATATCATGAAATCAAATTACTACACGTTTCCATACATAGAAATTTATCTAATTACATTTTTATTCATACTAAATGTTACTACCAGGAATATAAATTTTCTTCCGATAGTATATTTTTATGTTAAGATAAACAAAATATTAATGCAGTATAGTGAAGAATGCTTATGTTGTATGAAATATTTTAAAAAAGCAGATAAATTTTGTTTTAAAGAACGCGAGAGCATTTTCAAAATTTTGACACGTGATATTATATGAAGATTTTTTTTGTTATTTATGGAAAACTAATCAGTTCTATGTTCAAGCTCTTTACATTATAACATGAAATCAAATTACTGAACTTTTCCATACATAGAAATTTATCTAATTACATTATTATTCATACTAAATGTTACTATCAGGAATATAAATTTTCTTCCGATAGTATATTTTTATGATAAGATAGACAAACTTTTAATGCAGTATGGTGTAGAATGCTTATGTTGTATGAAATATTTTAAAAAAAGCAGATAAATTTTGTTCTAAAGAACGCGAGAGCATTTTCCAAATTTTGACAGGTGATATCATATGAAGATTTTTTTTGTTATTTATGGAAAGCTAATCAGTTCTATGTTCAAGCTCTTTACATTATAACATGAAATCAAATTACTGAACTTTTCCATACAAAGAAATTTATCTAATTACATTTTTATTCATACTAAATGTTACTACCAGGAATATAAATTTTCTTCCGATAGTATATTTTTATGTTAAGATAAACAAAATATTAATGCAGTATAGTGAAGAATGCTTATGTTGTATGAAATATTTTAAAAAAAGCAGATAAATTTTGTTTTAAAGAACGCGAGAGCATTTTCAAAATTTTGACACGTGATATTATATGAAGATTTTTTTTGTTATTTATGGAAAGCTAATCAGTTCTATGTTCAAGCTCTTTACATTATAACATGAAATCAAATTACTGAACTTTTCCATACATAGAAATTTATCTAATTACATTATTATTCATACTAAATGTTACTATCAGGAATATAAATTTTCTTCCGATAGTATATTTTTATGTTAAGATAAACAAACTATTAATGCAGTATAGTGAAGAATGCTTATGTTGTATGAAATATTTTAAAAAAATCAGATAAATTTTGTTCTAAAGAACGCGAGAGCATTTTCCAAATTTTGACAGGTGATATCATATGAAGATTTTTTTTGTTATTTATGGAAAGCTAATCAGTTCTATGTTCAAGCTCTTTACATTATATCATGAAATCAAATTACTACACGTTTCCATACATAGAAATTTATCTAATTACATTTTTATTCATACTAAATGTTACTATCAGGAATATAAATTTTCTTCCGATAGTATATTTTTATGTTATGATAAACAAACTATTAATGCAGTATAGTGAAGAATGCTTATGTTGTATGAAATATTTTAAAAAAAGCAGATAAATTTTGTTTTAAAGAACGCGAGAGCATTTTCAAAATTTTGACACGTGATATTATATGAAGATTTTTTTTGTTATTTATGGAAAACTAATCAGTTCTATGTTCAAGCTCTTTACATTATAACATGAAATCAAATTACTGAACTTTTCCATACATAGAAATTTATCTAATTACATTATTATTCATACTAAATGTTACTATCATGAATATAAATTTTCTTCCGATAGTATATTTTTATGATAAGATAGACAAACTTTTAATGCAGTATGGTGTAGAATGCTTATGTTGTATGAAATATTTTAAAAAAAGCAGATAAATTTTGTTCTAAAGAACGCGAGAGCATTTTCCAAATTTTGACAGGTGATATCATATGAAGATTTTTTTTGTTATTTATGGAAAGCTAATCAGTTCTATGTTCAAGCTCTTTACATTATAACATGAAATCAAATTACTGAACTTTTCCATACATAGAAATTTATCTAATTACATTTTTATTCATACTAAATGTTACTACCAGGAATATAAATTTTCTTCCGATAGTATATTTTTATGTTAAGATAGACAAACTATTAATGCAGTATAGTGAAGAATGCTTACGTTGTATGAAATATTTTAAAAAAAGCAGATAAATTTTGTTTTAAAGAACGCGAGAGCATTTTTCAAATTTTGACAGGTGATATCATATGAAGAATTTTTTTGTTATTTATGGAAAGCTAATCAGTTCGTTGTTCAAGCTCTTTACATTATATCATGAAATCAAATTACTACACGTTTCCATACATAGAAATTTATCTAATTACATTTTTATTCATACTAAATGTTACTACCAGGAATATAAATTTTCTTCCGATAGTATATTTTTATGTTAAGATAAACAAAATATTAATGCAGTATAGTGAAGAATGCTTATGTTGTATGAAATATTTTAAAAAAAGCAGATAAATTTTGTTTTAAAGAACGCGAGAGCATTTTCAAAATTTTGACACGTGATATCATATGAAGATTTTTTTTGTTATTTATGGAAAGCTAATCAGTTCTATGTTCAAGCTCTTTACATTATAACATGAAATCAAATTACTGAACTTTTCCATACATAGAAATTTATCTAATTACATTTTTATTCATACTAAATGTTACTACCAGGAATATAAATTTTCTTTCGATAGTATATTTTTATGTTAAGATAAACAAAATATTAATGCAGTATAGTGAAGAATGCTTATGTTGTATGAAATATTTTAAAAAAAGCAGATAAATTTTGTTTTAAAGAACGCGAGAGCATTTTCAAAATTTTGACACGTGATATTATATGAAGATTTTTTTTGTTATTTATGGAAAGCTAATCAGTTCTATGTTCAAGCTCTTTACATTATAACATGAAATCAAATTACTGAACTTTTCCATACATAGAAATTTATCTAATTACATTATTATTCATACTAAATGTTACTATCAGGAATATAAATTTTCTTCCGATAGTATATTTTTATGTTAAGATAGACAAACTATTAATACAGTATAGTGAAGAATGCTTATGTTGTATGAAATATTTTAAAAAAAGCAGATAAATTTTGTTTTAAAGAACGCGAGAGCATTTTTCAAATTTTGACAGGTGATATCATATGAAGAATTTTTTTGTTATTTATGGAAAGCTAATCAGTTCTATGTTCAAGCTCTTTACATTATATCATGAAATCAAATTACTACACGTTTCCATACATAGAAATTTATCTAATTACATTTTTATTCATACTAAATGTTACTACCAGGAATATAAATTTTCTTCCGATAGTATATTTTTATGTTAAGATAAACAAAATATTAATGCAGTATAGTGAAGAATGCTTATGTTGTATGAAATATTTTAAAAAAGCAGATAAATTTTGTTTTAAAGAACGCGAGAGCATTTTCAAAATTTTGACACGTGATATTATATGAAGATTTTTTTTGTTATTTATGGAAAACTAATCAGTTCTATGTTCAAGCTCTTTACATTATAACATGAAATCAAATTACTGAACTTTTCCATACATAGAAATTTATCTAATTACATTATTATTCATACTAAATGTTACTATCAGGAATATAAATTTTCTTCCGATAGTATATTTTTATGATAAGATAGACAAACTTTTAATGCAGTATGGTGTAGAATGCTTATGTTGTATGAAATATTTTAAAAAAAGCAGATAAATTTTGTTCTAAAGAACGCGAGAGCATTTTCCAAATTTTGACAGGTGATATCATATGAAGATTTTTTTTGTTATTTATGGAAAGCTAATCAGTTCTATGTTCAAGCTCTTTACATTATAACATGAAATCAAATTACTGAACTTTTCCATACAAAGAAATTTATCTAATTACATTTTTATTCATACTAAATGTTACTACCAGGAATATAAATTTTCTTCCGATAGTATATTTTTATGTTAAGATAAACAAAATATTAATGCAGTATAGTGAAGAATGCTTATGTTGTATGAAATATTTTAAAAAAAGCAGATAAATTTTGTTTTAAAGAACGCGAGAGCATTTTCAAAATTTTGACACGTGATATTATATGAAGATTTTTTTTGTTATTTATGGAAAGCTAATCAGTTCTATGTTCAAGCTCTTTACATTATAACATGAAATCAAATTACTGAACTTTTCCATACATAGAAATTTATCTAATTACATTATTATTCATACTAAATGTTACTATCAGGAATATAAATTTTCTTCCGATAGTATATTTTTATGTTAAGATAAACAAACTATTAATGCAGTATAGTGAAGAATGCTTATGTTGTATGAAATATTTTAAAAAAATCAGATAAATTTTGTTCTAAAGAACGCGAGAGCATTTTCCAAATTTTGACAGGTGATATCATATGAAGATTTTTTTTGTTATTTATGGAAAGCTAATCAGTTCTATGTTCAAGCTCTTTACATTATAACATGAAATCAAATTACTAAACGTTTCCATACATAGAAATTTATCTAATTACATTTTTATTCATACTAAATGTTACTACCAGGAATATAAATTTTCTTCCGATAGTATATTTTTATGTTAAGATAGACAAACTATTAATGCAGTATAGTGAAGACTGCTTATGTTGTATGAAATATTTTAAAAAAAGCAGATAAATTTTGTTTCAAAGAGCGTTAGAGCATTTTGACAATGTTTACACGTGATATCATATGAAGAAATTATATGATATCTATGAAAAGCTAATCAGTTCTAAGTTCAAGCTATTAATATTCTTCTATCAATATGAAATCAATGAACTGATCATTGCCAAATATAAAAAAATTCTCTTGTTACATATAAGTTTCATACAAATATCCATTAAATAAAATATAATTTTTGAAACCGTTGAATATTTTTCTTTTAACATTGACCAACTTTGAATACAATTTTATGAAGATTCTTGGTGTTGTATAAATAGTTGAAACCAAATTAAAATATCTCTAATTTCCAGGTCGTGAGAGCATTTTTTCAGTTTTAATAGATGAAATCATAAAGAAACATTGGGAAAAAATGAACCGTTGTCTATGGAAAACTAATCAGCTCTAAGTTTATGGACTTAACACATGTGATATCAATATGAAGTCAATCGGACTTATAGTTTGGGCTGCAGAGAGGACACAAAAAAAAAACAACGTAAATGATGAATTCATAGAGAAGAAATCAAAAGTTGTCTATGGAAAACTAATCAGCTCTAGGTCTTTGCACTTTACACATATGATGTTAATATGAAGTCGATCAGACTTATAGTTTGGGCTGTAGAGAGGACACAAAAAAGATAAATGCTACGGCGTACGGCGTACGGCGTACGGCGTACGGCGTACGGCGTACGGCGTACGGCGTACGGCGTACGGCGTACGGCGTACAGCGTATACGCCATACACACAAACACATCACGACGAAACTCATAGTGTGCATTCTCTACATGATACCCATTGAGAAATTGATGTAAAAAAAATACGCTTAAATTTTGCGAAATCATGACTCTCCCCTATTCCATAGTGTGGAGAGTAAAAAGGTACCAGTTCGCTGCGCGACCGAGACCCGAGACCGAGACCGGAGACCGAGACCGTTAATTGATTGTATGAAATTGTATGAACACCAGTTCGCGAGCGAGACCGAGACCGGAGACCGAGACAGCAAAGCGGTCTCCTCCATACAAAAGTGGTGTCTCGTGGTGTCTCGCGGTGTCTCTCTGAGTATCACGTGGTTTCTCTGAGAATCACGTGACCGAACAATGTCAGAGTGACATTTATCATCAATATTATTTCAGGTTATGGTTTAATTTTTTCGCAATGTTTTTTGCAGTAAATTTAATACAATAGTATTTTATTTAGCTGAGAGTACATTCTGAACATATTTTCATCAAACAATGAATTTCTGTATCAAAATGAAAACGATGTTTCTTTCCCACTAGTTGTGTATAGGTAATGTGTTTACAGCCATTCTTCGTTTTGTTTTGTCCAAATGTCGATTTGTTCAAGAGAACAAGTTCTCTTAACATATTGACAAAGTTTCAAGCAAGGATACGCGAGATTTGTATATAGGGTCTGAATTTTTCACGGCTTTTCTAACTTTGAAGTCAAAAAACACCTACTTAGAGGCTTCGCAGCATATATGTATGTTCTATTTACGGATTTACTCAGAATTCGGAGTAGAACATAGTGTTTGTGTGTCCGTCCGTCCGTCCCGATTTTCAAAAAAAAAATCCAGAGATTCTCAAACATTTTTTATTAAGAAAAATATTTTTTCATGTAAAATTTATGTGTTTAACTGTCTATATTTCCAAAGTTTTTAAAAATATCGAAAAAAAGCCGAAATACCTCAACTAGATAATTTAATTTTCTATAAAAAACATTAACATTGTAGTAGTACATCTTTATTTTTTTAACAATTTTTATAAAAATTTTATTGAATTTAGTGACGACATCGCTTCATACAATTTGTATGGCAGTCGCCTATACACAATATCTAATAGTTTGATACTTAATCTCCACACATATGTACATACTGACTGACCTCCATACTATCTTATCTTGACATAGATGTGTTGTATAGAAAACAAAATAAATAATTTGGATTTATGGGTTTATAGTTTGGTACTTATTCTTCAACTATACATACTATCGCTATCGACAGTTGGATCTCATGTGTTACATGCAACTAGTAATAATAATATAACAGTAAATCATCTCTTCTTCTTCTTCCAATAGTAACTTCAATATTGCATGGCTATTCATAACACTGAGGATCAATACCTTTCCAGAACACGACACGCGTGACTCCAACGACTACCTCGATAATATTGATTGAACAGAGATCATTATTGTTACCCGTATAGGTACAGAATTCTCTCATGTACTGAAAAATTTAGTTTTTAAATTTTCATTCAATGAACGTATACAATAGAAATGTACCTACCTATTTCATAAAAATGTACCTACCTTTTTCAAATAAATGTGTAAAAAATATTATATTTATTTATTTATTAATTAACAATACGTATCATATTACATATACATCATCCTAAAATATTTTTATAAAATATATTATTATAATCAAAACATAAAATATTTTTCTTAAAAAGAAATATAGAAATTAGAAAACGAAATTTTTCTTTTTATAGAAAACAAACTAGTAAAAATATCAAATTAGGTAGGTATATAAAATCATGAAATAAATAATAGGTATATAATAGGAAATAATAGAAAATAAAAATTAATCAATGACTTCGTCAGAAAACAACGTTTTTTCTACAATTTCGCAAGTGGTGTCTCGAGCGAGACCGAGACACCAATTGTCCTGAGCGAGACCGAGACACCAATTGTCCTGAACAATTGGTGTCTCGGTCTCGCTTGAGACCCTCATTCGTTCTCCTGTCTCGGGTCTCGGTCTCCGGTCTCGATCTCGCTCGCGAACTGGTGTACATACAATTGCATACAGTCAATTCACGGAATCGGTCTTGCGTATCTGTCGTCGGTCTCGGTAATTTTCATAGTAAAAGAAATGTAACGGTCTCGGTCTCCGGTCTCTGTCTCCTGTCTCGGTCTCCGGTCTCGGTCACGCAGCGAACTGGTACCTCTAGGGTTTACATAATACACGTTGCCTGAGTTAATTTTGGCTAAAGAGATTGCCTGAGTTAATTTTGGCTAAAGAGATTGCCTTTTTTCTATGATTTGATATTATAGAAAAACGAGTGGGTTGTGGCCAACACTAAACTCTCCTCACCATAGTAAGCGTTAATTTTTTCTTCTTCAAATGTTGACAATCTCAATATGGTAAAATATGCTTATGTTATATGAAATATTTTATTCGTTCTGTTACTACCAGGAATATAAATTTTCTAACGATGGAATATTTTTATGTTAAGATAGAAAAACTATTTATGCAGTATGGTGAAGAATGCTTATGTTGTATGAAATATTTTAATAAAAGCAGATAAATTTTGTTTTAAAGAGCGTTAGCGCATTTTGACAATTTTGACACGTGATGAACAAATTTTCATATGAACAAATTTTATGATATCTATGAAAAGCTAATCAGTTCTAAGTTCAAGCTATATATATTCTTATATCAATATGAAATCAAAGAACTGAACATTGCCAAACATAAAAAAATTCTCTTGTTTCATATAAGTTTCATACAAAAATCCATTAAATAAAATATAATTATTCAAACCGTTGATTATTTTTCTTTTAACATTGACCAACTTTGAATACAATTTTATGATGATTCTTGGTGTTGTATAAATATTTGAAACCAAATTAAAATATCTCTAATTTCCAGGTCGTGAGAGCATTTTTTCAGTTTTAATAGATGAAATCATAAAGAAACATTGAGAAAAAATGAACCGTTGTCTATGGAAAACTAATCAGCTCTAAGTTTATGGACTATTTTTTTATAAAAATGAATATGTCCTTGTTAAACAAGTACATATACATCTTCCTACGTTCCCTAAAATAAGCAAATGAATGCTTGTAAATATGATATCAATATGAAGTCAATCGGACTTATAGTTTGGGCTGCAGAGAGGACACAAAAAAAAACAACGTAAATGATAAATTCATAGAGAAGAAATCAAAAGTTGTCTATGCAAAACTAATCAGCTCTAGGTCTATGCACTTTACAAATATGATGTTAATATGAAGTCGATCGGACTTATAGTTTGGGCTGTAGAGAGGACACAAAAAGGAATTTCCGTACGCCGTACGCCATACGCATACGCCGTACGCCATACATACAAACACATCATGACGAAACTCACAGTGTGCACTCTCTACATGATGATACCCGTTGAGAAATTGATGTAAAAAAATACGCTTAAAAATTGTGAAATCATGACTCTCCCCTATTCCATAGTGTGGAGAGTAAAAATGGCATCGTGCAGACTCGTATGCAACACATACTTATGACTATTACATTAGACATAATTTACCTGGATTTCTAAAAAGCATTTGACAGAGTGCAAATCAAAAGATTGTTAGTTAAATTAAATTATCACAGCACACACACACAGATACATTGTGATGAAACATTCAGAATACAATCTCAGCATGATAGTTGATAATCTGCAGTAAAAAAAATAAACTTAAAAATTGCGAATTCATAACTCCCCACGATATCCCCTTGGGGTAGTGAGGAGTAAACAGAAGGCATATCTTGAGATGTAGATATTTGATATCTAAGCTTCTTATCCCAACTATAGGAAATCCCTTATATTCGTAAATAATCCAAGGATAAACCGATTTCATTTTATATTCCCTCACTTCGTCTTCTGCAACAAACGTTTACTTCGCTTTCTTAATCGAAAGGATTCCAGTCGGATAAAACGTCGCATTGTTATTTTTCAAAGAAATGGAATAAGGACCCTCAATGCTTTTCTCTATGATCGATTCCGATAAAAATGGCGGATTAAAAATAATGAAAGTGCCGTGGTAAAAATAGATTTCAAACAATGACAATAGTTATGGTAGAGAAATATTTTTTATTTAATCTTTTTCTCTATCATGTTATCATCATCATCAATGGCGCTACAGTCTGTTACGGACCCTGGCCTCCTCCAGAAATCTTCTCCATCCCCGCCTATCGACAGCTAGCCTTCTCCAAATTTTCTGGTCCACTTTCTGATATCACACTGCACGTCGCGCCGTCCAGCCATCTCAACCTAGGTCTTCATCTAATTTATACCTATTCCTTCTGGACTGGTGTCTACGGTACGAATACGGTCATCATCCATCCAGCAATCATGTCCAAGTCAACGTAAGAAGACTGCATTATTTTCATTATACATTGCTTAAGAATCTAGTTCATGGTTATATTGTATTCTCCTGGCCCCTCCATCGTTAGTTGAGGCAAAGATTTTCCTTAATATCTTGCTTTCAAAAAACAATAACATATTTTAGATCAAATGAGGATCTAAAACATGTATCTGTTTGAGTAGCTCATAGTAGCATCTAAATATTAGCTAGGTATCTACGGCTAGCCTTGGTTTTATTTCAATGCTGATGTTATTGTCCGATGTGGCCTATGTATGATCCCAGATAGGTGAGGAATCCAACCGATTCTACTCGATGTTCACCCACTAATATCTCCTCCTATCAGAGAAGGTATTAAAGCTAGAAAAAATTATATAAAATACTTTTTCCTCTAATATTTTATTAGTTGTATGGGATTGAAGGTCAGAACTGAAATAGGTTTTGATTGGTGGAGGTATATAGGCTACCCTCTTATCCTCCACAGTTGAATATATTGAATTTTTCCCTGTCGGAAGTTAATGATATTTTTATGGTAAAATGTTAATACCTCAGAAGAAACGAAGTTGGAATATTATAGGAGAACCTGGAAATCAAGGCACCTACAGGGCTTACGACCTAACATCGGCTGATTTACGTAATCACTTCATGCGCTTGCGCATCGTTCAACAATTATGCTTTTTTATTGAGTTCACTATCGATCCAATTTTAAAAAAGTAGGCATTATATATGTTATTCATCGAAATCCTTTCACTAGCGAATAAGCTGAAAAATACGAACGCCATCTATGAAATGACTAACTTTTTTTAACGCCATCTATTGAGAAAATTCTTGAATTCCTTAATGAATAAATACATTGGTTTGTAAACAATGAAACAGTTCTTATACACAAGGTGACAATGCTTCCGCATAGATGTCACTGCGTAACGACATCATTTGTATAAGTTGTACAAAATTTACTGTACCTACAAATAAATGGCGCCTATCAGAATGACTAGTATGTATAAATAAACATATTAATCTTCAAAATATACCTAGGTAATACCCATAAACGAAGTTGGCTACACTAACACTTAACTTTTAAAATAAAAATCTTGAGTAAGGTACCTACTCTCGCAATTTATTGAGTTGTAAAGTACGAAAAAGATTTACCGCAAATGAGAAACTCGCACAGTTTTCAAAATAAATGTTTTGACACACTTTTAAAAAGGGAACAGAAGGGCTCCTCGTGGTAGCGATGAAAAAACGACCATAGATAAAGAGCGCGGGAAAAATCATTTGGCGGGCTTATCTGTGTGTAGTGTATGTTTCATTCAAGATGGCCGCCGCAAATTGTTTCAATAAACTGAAAGTGCTCCTTGGGGGTATTTCGGTAATTCCCTGACGCGCTGGGGTTACACTATTCCAGATTGTGAAGAAATAATAATGAAATTTAAATGGATGAACGATTCCACACACGACTAATGAAAACTGCGGTCGTATTTCATATTTATATTGCACGAAACGTGAACGAAATAAAATTTGAGGCTATCCGAACAAATCTACTGTCATAAAGTAAAATATAGCTTAGATAAAAAATATACAATTACGCAGTAAACTGTTATACAATTATGCAAAACCACGTAGGTACTTTAGCCAAAATTGTAGGCAGGTACTTTTAAAAAAAATCATAATTAACTTTGTTGGATATTTTAAAAAACATCATTTATTACAGCAATTTTTTTTAAACCACGAATTAGTTATTACGTTTGATCGATTACAAAGCAACTGCTTCATCATCAGGAAGGATAACAACTTTTGATTCGAAGGATTCGTTTTTGATTTATGTGAGCAGGAATCACGTGGGTCGCATCGCAACATTGTAATGTCAGCGTGAAAAAATGCCCTCGTATATTACAGGGGCTCCAGTTTTTATAAAGAAAATAAATTGACTAGTTGCATGTAACACATGAGATCCAACTGTCGATAGCGATAGTATGTATAGTTGAAGAATATGTACCAAACTATAAACCCATAAATACAAATTATTGAATATTTTCAGATATTTTGTTTTCTATACAACATATGTAGGTATGTATGTCAAGATAGGATAGTATGGAGGAAGTTCCTTTTTTCCTACCCAGAATATGAAAATAGCATGATGGTATGTATGTTTGGAGATGAAGTATCAAACTATTAAGTCTTCTTACATATTGTGTATAGGCGACTGCCATACAAAATGTATGAAGCGATGTCGTCACTAAATTCAATTTTTAAAAAAATTGTTAAAAAAAAATTGAGATCTTCTACTACAATGTTAATATTTTTTATAGAAAATTAAATCATCTAGTTGGGGTGTTTCGGCTTTTTTCGATAATTGAATAAGTTTTGGAAATATAGGCAGTTAAACTCATAAATTTATCATAAAAAAAATATTTTTCTTAATTAAAAATGTTTGAGAAACTTTGGAATTTTTTTGAATAAACTAATTTGAGATTTTGTATTTATCTATATTTGTACCAATTTTCAGCGTTCTAGCTTTTATGGTTTCTGAGATAGATGGAAAAATAAAGTAAAAATTCAAAAGTTGATAACCCCTGACTCAAACAAAAATTCGAAATTCTGAGTATAAAAGTTTTGTAAGCCTATAACTGTTTATATATTCTGAAATTTTGGGCTCTGTAAATTGAGCGGATCAAAAGTTATAAGGGGGGGACCGACACACACACACACACACAGACACACACACACACACACACACACACACACACACACACACACACACACACACACACTCACACACACAGACACACAGACACACGAAATGTTCTACTCCGAATTCTGAGTAAATCCGTGTATGGAACATATATGCTGCGAAGCCTCTAAGTTGGTGTTTTTTGACTTCAAAGTTGGAAAAGCCGTGAAAAAAGTAGACCTCTCCATACAATTCTCGCGTATTCTGGCTTGAAACATTGTCGATATGTTAAGAGAACAAAGTTCTCCTGAACAAATCGACAGTTGGAAAATCATTGTGAGAGCGAGTTTCAATATGAATTGAATTGCTCTTGTGGAAACTATTTCGGGGCTGTCAACTTTTCGACACTTAGAAAGTCATTAAAAAACATATAATCAGGTACTGTTAATCTTTAAAGTAAAAATATATATACAAAAAACATAATATATAAAATTTCAAAGGAGAGAGTTTAGTGTTTTAAACGCTATATTTTTTCTTTTACGAGCTATATTTTTATTTTTCTTTTTAAACGCTATATTTCTCGTACATTTTAGAAACTGAGAATGTTTTTAGGTATGTGTAAAATATATTCTAGCATGAAGATAAAATTCAAATGATACAAGCCAGTAATGTTAGAAAAACATATAACTCAGACAAGAAATAAAGATAATTTTCGAAATAAATTATTGTTTTTTTCTTGGGGTAAAGAAATAATATTATTTTTTCCCAATACAAAATATGATGCCAAGTTGGGTTCGAAATATGTAAACATGCAAGTAATTCAAAGATATTTTTTATATCAATTTTATGCATACAAAATTTGTTTGATACTTCTACTTAAAATGTGCCACAAAGAAATATAGATATAAGAAATATAGATAAAAATAGAAATTAGCTTGTGTATGGAATTCAGTAATATTTTTGTGTTTTCATAATATATTTGATAATCGATAAGGTACTTTGTATTATTTTTGTAAGTAATTTTACTCCTCACTACCACATGAAGATATAGTGAGGAGTTGTGAATTCGCAATTTGTAAGATTATTTTTTTATTGCAGATTATCAACTAGTATCATGCAGAGATTGTATATTAAAAGTTACATCACAATGTATGTATCTGTGTGTGCTGTGTACTATGTTCTAGGTACATACTATGTAGGTGGTGTTTATTCTAATTTATCAATTATAGAATAAAGTACTTATTCGATTATTTTCAAAATTCTTATATCTCGCTTAGGCCCTATTAGATTTTAAAGGATATCTGATCGGTGCTTCTCAATTTTTAACTGTGAAATATTTCAAAGTGACCTCAAGCACAGAAAACTTAAAATCTATAATATAATTACTGTACCTACGCAATGTTTTTTTGTCGTTCAATGGATTGCCAGTGAAATAATTATTCCTTAATCAATTTTCGCATTCGAAATATTTCTTTAAAATAAAAAAAAAATTTATGCGAAAAAGTACAAAATTACCGTTTAAAATGTATTTTCTGTATAAATTGACAATATTATTGTTTAAAAAGGAATTTCAGAATAACATTCAGAATAAATTTTAAGCGTAATTATCTGCGGAATATCCATTTTGAATACTGACAACATTGCTTTCGACATATTAATAATATGTCAATATATCGGTATAAGGTAAGATAAAATTTTCATTTAATGGTGTTATTTAGTTAAATGATGTATAATTTATCATTATTATTGTATTATTATAAAAAGATATTCAGTCTTAACTGTTGTGTACTGCTCTAAATGATATTTCGAATTATCAATGTTTGTACCTAATTTCATATAACGCATTTCAAAAACGTACGCGTTTCATATAACGCATTTCTTCCAAAACATTGTCGAAAATATTTTTTTTATAATTTCCGCATTTTACTATAAAAATACTGTTTTATTACTTGATTATAACGTTTTCACGTAAAGATATTTAGTTTTTAAATGTTGTGTAATGTTCTAAATGCTATTTTTGACGATATTTCGTTTTATAAGGTTATTTCGCAAGTTTTATATTTTTGTTTTCAAATTGCTAAAAGGGTACATAACTTTCATATAAAAGCATTAAATAATTATCAAGTTTTCATACTCATTTCTTGAAAATGCTGAAAAATTTCGATACATAATTTTATAATTTATGGTGATTTGGTAGTGAGCAGTATAGAATTGGTCACAACCCACTCGTTTGTTGAAAAAATTACCTTTATTTAAAAAAAACATAAATACGTACATAATATTGATGGATCAAATAATCTACAACACTGTTATGATGTCCTATTATTTCAAGGTTTGGACAAGTATACTTTTGTGGTGTGAAAATACAACATGTTTCTAATATAGTCCAATATAATAAAAGAAAAATTCTTTATGGATACTTCAACCTACGTCTATTTTCCTATTTGTTTTCATCTCTATTATTTATATTACGCACCAACATACAACTTCATATTTTTATTATATCCTCTGAATTCATTGATATATGTATCTTACAATACAATAAATCTAGCGCCACTCGTAAGGTACATCTTCTTCTTCTTCTTCTTCTTCAGCCCTCTGTCTTCCACTGCTGGATATAGGCCTCTTCCATATTCTTCCACTTCCTTCTATCGGTTGCTGCTTGCAGCCAATTTCTACCCCCCACAGCGGCTATGTCGTCAAACCATCTTTTTTGCGGTCTTCCGACGCCTCTCTTACTTTCCCAAGGTCTCCATCTCAATATTTTAGGGGTCCATCTTGCGGGTTCCTGTCTAGCAATATGTCCCGCCCATTGCCATTTCAATGTAGCTACGCGATCCATGACGTCCGCTACTCTGGTCCTTTTCCTAATTTCCTCATTTCTTATTCTGTCTCTTGGGCTTATACCAAGCATGGATCTTTCCATGGATCGCTGTGTGCATTTGAGTTTTTCTACATTTCTTTTTGTAAGGGCCATGGTCTCCAATGCATATGTAGTCACTGGCAGTATACATGATTCATATGTTTTTCTTTTCAGACAGATCGGAATCTCTTTATCTTCTAGAATGTGTCTAACTTTGTTAAAAGCTGCCCAACTCATTCCTATTCTTCTTGGCAGTTCCGCTGTTTGGTTTTCTTTGCCCAGTTTTATCTTGTGTCCAAGATATATGTATTCATCCACTATTTCGAGATTCTTATTGTTAACAGTGATGATTTTGTTTTCTGGACTTATAATTTTCGTTTTTGTTATGTTCATACTTAGACCAATCTTGCTAGAAGCCTCATGCAATTCATTAATCATTTGACTTAATTCATCAATGCTCTCACCTACAACAACTATGTCATCAGCGAATCTTAGGTGACTCAAATATGTGCCATCTATCTTCACCCCTTTGTTATCCCAGTTGAGGGTTTTAAATACATCTTCTAGGGCTAGCGTGAATAGCTTTGGCGAAATTGTGTCACCTTGTCGCACACCTTAAGGTACATCTATAGACGTTCAATTATTTTCTATGTGGAAAATATCGATTTACAATATAATTTGAGAAATAAATACATAAATTAAAGTTACGTTGGATACTCGTAATTTATTATAGGGGCTCATTTCACTCTCTCTCGTCCTTATCTTCGTGACTGAGGACGGTGGCTGTGATTAATCACACTTCCTGTGGTCACTCACCTATTCCAGATAGTGGTACCTATTCCAGATAGTAACTGGAATAAGTACCATTAGAGGAAGCCAAAATTCACACTATGGAGTACCGTAGGATTCTTAAATAATTTCTAAGAGGAGTACGCTAAGATCTATGTAAGAATCCTTAGGAATTATCAATCATTAGATAGGAAGAGAGAGTCCTTAGCAATTAGAAATCCTTAGGAAGGGAGAGAGAGTCAGATTAGATAATTGATGCTTGTTCTAAGATAATATTAATATCCACTCAAAAGCAGACCATTTTTTTTTCATTTATTTAAAGACATTTCATCCAATATTGAATGTTACATGTCTCAAGAGTGAAAATATGGACTTCCACTCCGATCTGCTGAATGTACAACACTTTCCATACCTATCCATAATACAGAATTTCTCAGCTCTTCGTTCGAAGTACAATCAGCAAGATTATGGAATAGCCTTATTCCGGATATTGCGTCGTCTAACTCACTTAGTATTTTCAAGAAAAAACTAAAGAAGGAATATTTATCCTTGAACACCTGATCCCGATTTCCTCTCCTGTCCTTACCATATCCTTTTTCTTGCTATGAATTATAATTTTTTTTTGTTTTAATAGTATTTAAGTGTTATACGTATTTTCTTTGATTTCTTTTACTCTTTTTTATTTGCTGTTGTACATACACAATGTTGTCATACTTTGTAATCTGGTTGGTTGGAAGAAATTGCCTAATGGCAATAAGCCCGCCAGTGTACAATTATATTTGTTTATATTATGTACAAAAAGATGTATAAATAAATAAATAAAATAACAATAAAAGATAACAAAACAAGAGGAGAAAATACAATTGATACAGATCATTTTTCGCTCTCATACATCCATTATAACACATCGTCCTCTTACACATGCAATCACATCCTCAATCTCAACCTTTAGTATATTATTATTATTATTTATTTGTTTACCTTTTATCACACCGTATTTATAATGACAACAATAAGTAGATTACTGCTGCCAAACTAGGAAATCCTGTTCTAGGGCTAGCAGTTTACAATATTTATTGACAATTGTATGCAATTATGAACCAGGTGATTGTTCCCGTTCCACACTAAGTAGGTACACAATTTCAACTTTCTGCACTCACAATCATTACTTCAACAAACATATTATGGGCTCACACAAAACAGATCAACCAGGTCCTAATGTCCGCCATAATACCTGTCATAAATACAATTTCTGACGCGATTTTTATATCAGAACCATGGAAAGAGACTAGATATCTATGTTGGTGTAGTTAATATTATAATTTTGTATTTTTTTTATCTTGTCGTGTATTAAGAATTTCTGTAGCGAAAATGTATTACGTAAATATTGTTCGTAATACCTTACATACCTCAGAATAGTAGGGTTATAAATAACATAATAATATTTAAGTTATATTATATTGTTTTAATTTGATGCATTATGGAAATAAATCAATTATTATTAATTGAATACCGTAGATATGTACTACGAATGTGACCATAATGATTGTCTTAGTTGTTTGATACTTAATAATTTATTTTTGTTTTATTTTTTCACAGATTGCAAACCCTCCCCAACGCTACGTATTTCGCTTCTTAGGATGAGTATAATGGACCAAAATCTAATGGCTGATGTCCCCTACGTAGCCATGTATAAAAAAGGTATAAACAAATTATCTACATAGCAGAGAACATAAACAAAATATGATTACAATTTATTATTTTCAACCAAGGTATATTATATTTAAACATCATTAATCTTGAAAGAATAAACACAGAAGATATATATTATTCTCTTCTCTCGGAAGAATCACTTAGAGAAAATGGTGATTTGTGATGGTGCTATAAGTTGGTAGAAATCTATCTACTCATTCTAGTCTTTCTTTTTGCTGAATCTTTCATCTCATCTTATCTTATTTATTTAAAATGTTCTTTTAAGAGATTTGTAGAGATGAATTATTATTCACATTTAATTGGAATGAGATCGCTAAGAAGAATCTGTCGTAGAACGATGTATGTATGACAAGGTAAGCAATGAGGTCACAAAGAAAGAATATACGATGGAGAAATATGTTATTAATATAATGAAATTGAACAGATTGAAATGCTTTGGCCATACGGGGAGAATAAATGAGGAACTGCTGATGAAGAAAATATGGGTAGGTACAATGCGGACAAGAATGAAGGCATGAATGAGTGCCAAGATATAAAAAGGTGGCGTACGGTTCTCTTTGCCTACCCCGTGAGGGACATGGCGTGATTTATTTATTTTCTTTGGGAAGCTACAGCTCATTTTCATTTTAATGATACAATATTATTTTTACAGTGTTAGAGCCAAAAAAGAGCATTCCATCAACATAATATAAAAACAAATAACAGTTTACAAGCCAAAAATATTCATACACACACCTCCATACACACCCTCACACACACCCTTACACACCATCACACACACATACACACATATACAACAACTAGGGAAGGGCAGAGAAAGGAGAGAAGAGAGAGACTAGGACAGGATAGAGATGGTATGTAGGTATTTGTACTAAATTAAAATGTATATTTTGTGATAATTTATTTTGTAATTCCTAAAACGAGATAACTCGTATTTTATTCATAGTTTAGTAAAGATATAATTATTTTTTTATAAATTTTGTATTTTCATTATTAAGTAGGCACTTACATATAATAAAGTATAAATAATTTAGGCTCCAATACATTATGTAAATTTAATAATTAAATACTAGGTCTAGTGAGGTGATATATTCCATGTAACTTTTAAGTGTTTATAATGTAATACCAATTTGTTATATATTTAATGTTAAAATTTATATGTGATAATTTGTATTTTTTCTGGAAAAAAATAATATTAATAATAATAATAATTAGATTAATCGACATTACATTAATTAATCATTAATTAATAATAACCATTATTAATAACCAGACATTACATTAATCGACAAAATACATAAACACACATATCTAATAGAAATATCGATACCAAATACAGCAAATCTACAAAAGAAACATTTAGAAAAAATAGATAAATACATACCTTTAGCAGAACAGATAAAATCACAGTGGAAACAAGAAAAAGTAACAATAGTCCCAATAATATTATCGTCTACAGGCATCATACCAAAAACACTCCAAAAAATATAAACATACTAAAGTTACCCCCCATACGTCATCACCAACATACAAAAAACTACAATTATCAACACATGCACAATAGTCAGAAAATTTCTACAGGTACCACTTTAAACAACTACACACAACCACACAGACACACAAACATATAGCCTCACAACTTGAGTAGGCACCGTTGTGAAGGAAATAACCGGACCATAACCGAGATCAATCTATAATAATAATAATAATAATAATAATAAAGATTAATTTTTATTAATAAATCTTCAACATCAGAATAAATTAAGTATGAAAAAAAATTACAAATATACATATTTCAATTTTTTTTTTTGTAAAGAAAAATGCGTGATTCAATCTTGTTGAACATTTTATGTAGTTATTTTAAAATAGGATTATGTTTGACTTGCCAAAAAAAAACAATTAAAACAACATCTATGTAACAACATGAACAATGAACATTCACGACGTAAAGAAGTTTATAATACACACTCATCATAACATTATCTAAAGTAATAAAGCAATCAAAATGTTAGTGTTTGTGTGTGTGTATGTGTGTGTGTGTGTGTTTGTCTCACGCCTTCTGAAAAACCAAGAGCATCTAAAAATCTAATTTATGTGCGAACGTGTACCTGTATACCTGATGCAGTGTCACGCTAAAAATAATGCGATAAAAATGCTGAATTTTAAAAATATTTCAATAATTATTTTTTTCATACAAAATTTTCCAAGTCGTATCTGTCAAAAAAGTGTACATTTTGCACGCAAATATCTGTTAGTTTAAAAGATAGAAGTACGTATTTACACGAAGAAAATATATTTTCAAGTATAACTTAGCGTTTAAGTGAAAAACATGGTGAATATTTGGTATAATTATAATGTTTAACTTATTTTTAAAGTAAGCGTTTTGTACATAATCGCCGCCATTTTAATATCTTTTCATACAATATTTCATTTTCCCACCGAATGAATATGTTCTTGAAAATAATAAACCTTTGAAATAAATGTAATTATGAAATAATAAAATGAAACACAAGACATTACGGCAAGTTTTAAGACATATATTGTAAAAATGTGTTATTTATTAGTAAAGATATAGGCATAATAAAATTGCATAATTTGTAAATAATATTTGATTTTTCTGACAATTTTCATTTTTATGGCATCGAACAAACCAATGTAGGTACCTACATATTCAAAAAATGTATCCGAACCATTCGATATTACTTACGTGTTCGAATCGTTTCCATGGCTACAGAAAGAATGTGATATTCAAATAAAATTTGTTAGGAATCGAATTTATTTAGAAGGTTGTTGTAGGTAGGTACCTACCTAATACTATTTACTTACAAATCAACAATAATATACCTATACTGATTTCCTATAGGAAAATTATTTTATTTATTTATTTATCAACCGTTTGTCCGATTATAATGAAACTTTGGTGAATTGTCGAGCGTATGCCCAGGATGGTTTTTGGATTTAAACTTTTTTCTTATTCTTCTTCTTCTTCGTGTATTTGGTCGTTTTACCTATGAAGGGGGAGTATCCTGGGAAAAGAAGGTCCGACTGTCCCTCCATCTCTTCACAGGTCTTCCAGGACGGGTTCTGCATATAAACTTTTTTCTTCTTTTTCTTCAACGTGTACTTGGTCATCTTACCTATGAAGATGAACTATCCTGGGAGATGAAGGTCCAATTTTCCATCCATATCTTCGCAGGTTTCTGGATTTAAACTTTTTTCTTCTTCTTCTTCATCGTCTATTTGGTCATTTTACCTTTGAAGGTGGACTAACCTGGGAGAAGAATGTCCAATTTTCCTTCCATCTCTTCGCAGGTATCTGGATTTAAACTTATTTCTTCTTCTTCTTCTTCATCGTGTATTTTTGGTCATTTTACCTATGAAGTTGGAGAATTCTGGGAGAAGAAGGTCCAACTGTCCTTCCATCTCTTCGCAGGTATCTGGGTTTAAACTTTTTTCTTCTTCTTCGTGTATTTAGTCATTTTACCTATTAAGTAGAGCATCCTGGGAAAAGAAGGTTCTTTCATCTCTTCGCGGTTCTTCCAGGATGGTTTCTGGATTTAAACTTTTCTTAACCGACTGATGGGACGGGATGTAATGAAGGGAAGGGAGGCACCAAAGGGCCTGAAGGGACGGGAGGTATAAAACTGCCTGAAGGGACGGAAGGTACTGAAGGGCCTGATGGGAAGGGACGTAATGAGGGATTAAAGGGACGGGAGGTACTGAAGGGCCTGAAGCGGCGGGTCCTGGAGTCTAATTCTTTTTCTTCTTAATTTTATGTAGACCTTTAGGGCAGTTTTTATACAAACTATTTCCTATTGTCTAATTCATCTTCTTCTTCTTTTATGTATACATTTGGGTCATTTTTTTATAAAAATTATTTCCTTTAGTCTAATTATTATTCTTCTTCATTTAAGTACGTAGACTTTTGGGAGAGTTTTAATACAAACTATTTCCAATAGTCTAAATATTCTTCTTCTTCTTTTTTGTAGACCTTTGGGTGAGCTTTTATACAATCTATTTCCAATAGTCTAATTCTTCTATTAGGTATATCTATTTTTACTTATTTTATGTAGACCATTGGAATAGTTTTTTATACAAACTATTTCTTATAGTCTTATACTTATTTTTCTCTTTTTTATTTAGTCTTTTGGGTTAGTTTTAAGTCTAATAGTCTATTGTGCAGAAATATTATTAACGATATGCACACTTGATGAAAATACATATGAAACCCTAGGCGCTCCGTAGCGGCCGGGTGCGTTTTCTACGCGCTCCGGGGGAATATAGTTTTATACAGAACATTTAAGATAAATAATCTCCAAATTAGTATACTAAATGTGGTTTTGTGAAATACGTAAACTTTGATATCATTTTGTGTTAATAATAATATATATCAACTGTTTAATTTGAAATATGCATTGTAACTTATCTAATATTGGTTTGTGTTGATGTTGTGATGACTCTGTTGTGATTCAGTTAAACTACATAGTGCGTGCAATTCCTGGAAGTTCATGCTAGTTTTTTTGGTGTCCATTTCTTCACCGACACTGCTGCACCGGTATAACAGATAACGGTAAATCATTATGTCATTTCGTGTTCAATATTTTTACTATACCAGTGAGTCCTTGTTCGCTTTGCGACGGATGAATTTCACTATTCAACAAGAAGTTAAGTTAAAAATTGAATTTTATCAATTACAGAAGTTTCAAACGCATCCTTATAAAATAAAATCTCATAGAGCTAGAGGCAAAAGAGGCGGGAGGAAAATAAATCGAGATATAAAACATAGTGATGAAAATCCTACCATTAAAAATGACCCATCAACTATTACCCTGCATACCAACGTTCAAAGTAATAAGTTTTAATTGCCTCGCATTCAAAGACACCAAAAGATAGAGAACAAGTGGATTAACGTGTCTACTTGGAATGCCAGATCCCTTAATAATAAATTCTGCCATATTGAAGATATATGCAAGAACAACAAAATTCAAGTACTAGCAATTACAGAATCGTGGCATGAGGGATATGACTCAATTTCATTGAAAAGACTTCGTAGTAGAGGTTATCATACAGTTGAGGCCGCGAGAAAAAATACACCATCGATGAAAACAACAGACAATATCAATTATGTTAATCACGGAGGAATTGTTGTCTTTGCCCATATGGATCTAAAGATTGAAAAGTTTAAACTTCTAGAATTTAAAACATTTGAATGTCTCGGATGTCGAATAACATCATGTGGGAACTCATTTTTGTTAGTTGTTATCTATAGACCGGGTTCACAAAGCACATGCCTGCAATTTTTCTCTGAATTCAGACTCTTACTAGAATCCATTATAACTCGATCAGAATCAATTATTATTACTGGTGACCTGAACATAAGATTGGAACGCGAGAATGACTCTGCATCGATAAAATTTAAAAATATCCTCACTGATTTCGATTGTGTGCAATATGTCAATAAACCAACACACGATGGTGGAGGTATATTGGATGTAATGATATCTAGAAAGTGTGACGATAAATTGATAGCCAATGTCACAGATATAGGATTTTCAGATCATCGCTTAGTATCAACAAAGGTTAAGATCAATAGACCAATACCACACTATCAAACAATTACATCAAGATCATGGAGAAATTTCAGCATTGATAAATTTCTAGATGATATAAAAAATTCTGTCTTATGTCAGCAAAGCGAGGAATCTATAAGCGCATCGGATTTATTAAATATCTATAATGGAATCTTACAGGAAATTTTGAATAAACATGCACCGTACACAACAAAAACAATAAAAGTATTAAACTCAAATAAGTGGTTTGATGAAACCTGCAGATCTCATAAGAAACGTATGAGAAAGTTGGAAAGAACTTACCGCAAAACCAAAAATGTCAACGACAGAGTTAAATGGATTGATTCACAAATATCTTACAAAAATCTGGTAGACTCAAAGAGGGAAGAATTTTGGAGAACTAAAATAAGCCAAAAACAATCATCCAAACAACTGTGGTCAACACTTAAGGATGTTTGTGAAAATAAACATGAATCTGTCACCGTGACCTCTACTCCATCTGACTTTGCAAAAGCTTTCCAGAAAAAGGTTCAAACTATTCGCAACAAGACTAAAGGATACTGTAAACCTGATATAGAGATAACTGCGACTTCGCACTTAAACACGATAAGTCCTACATGTACAAAAGAGTTAATAACAATAATTAGAAACCTTCCTTCAAAACAATGTTCACTAGACCCAATACCAACGTGGTTATTAAAGCAATGTGTGGAATGTCTGGCACCATTTTTAGTTAAATTACTGAATACCTGTTTAATAACACCCGATATACCGGAAAACTTAAAATGCGCTCACATAACACCACTCCTGAAAAAACCACAACTGGATATGGAAGATCTTTCCAACTATGGACCTGTGTCAAACCTTCCAGTACTATCAAAAATCTTAGAAAAAATAGTATCAAATCGCTTAGTAACATATTTGCACAATAACAACTTGTTTCCCGAAAGACAATCTGCATATCGCCAGCACCATTCAACCGAAACTGGATTAACGAGAGTTCTCTCAGATATGATAACAGCGGTGGATAATGGAAATCTGACATTGATGGCTGTATTAGATTTAAGCGCGGCTTTCGATACAGTTGATCATGAGATCCTTTTATCTAGAATGGAGAATTCCTATGGGATCATTGGCAGCGCGAAAGAATGGTTCAGAATATATCTATCTAGAAGATCTCAGGTTGTAAAAGTCAGCAATCAAACATCGCTTCCATTCTTTCTTGATGCTGGAGTACCTCAAGGATCTGTTTTAGGACCACTTCTTTACATACTGTACACAAAAGAAATAGAAAACATAATCAAACATTTTGGATTATGGGCACATATCTTTGCTGATGACACGCAAATATATTTCTACTCGAAACCTTCGGAAATAAATGTACTAAAATCTCAAGTTTCTTTGTGTATAGAAGCAATCAGTGAATGGATGTCGTCCAACCGATTAACACTTAATCCTACCAAAACAGAAGTTTTATTAATAAACACACACCGTAAACAAAACCAAATTGACTGGAGTCCACTTTCCGTTCAAGGTGAATTGATCCAACCACTAAAATCAATTAAACTTTTAGGTGTGAACCTCGATTCAGAACTATCTCTAAACAATCATATCAGTAAAACAATCAGTTCGTGTTTTTTTCAATTAAGACAGATAAAATACATAAGGAAAAACTTACCTACAGACGCAGCACGTTTATTGATAAACGCATTCATAGTATCTCGGTTAGATTATTGCAACATAATTTATGCAGGACTTCCACAGATTCACCTTGAAAGACTTCAGTCAGTCTTTAATGCAGCAGCAAGATTGATATTCAATTCACCGAAGTCTTCCCACATAACTCCACTGTTAAAAGATCTTCATTGGTTGCGAATATCGGAAAGGATTCAGTATAAGATATGCTGGATGGTGCACAAAGTTATTCACGGACGTGCTCCAAAATACCTCATGGATCTTTGTGTACCAGATGACCTGAACCAAAAAAGATCTACGCTTCGCTCTGCAAGTAATACGGCAATGCATCGACTAAAAGAGCAAAATACGTGTCGAATGACGAACTTTGGTGAAAGAGCGTTTGCTGTAGTGGGTCCGGTTCAGTGGAATAAGCTTCCACATAGGTTAAGATCGATAGACAGTGAAAGTGTGTTTAAAAAACAGTTAAAAACTTATTTTTTCAAAAACTCGTATAGTGATTAAATGGTTATTTCCTTGTTTATTATTATTTTTTCCAGGTATTATTGTTAAGCGCCCTTGAGGTGGATACACAAAAATGGCGCTATAGAAATTATCCATTTATTATTATTATTTATTATTATGAAATGAATGGGATATGGGATGTGACGATATAACCTGCACTAGAATCTTTTCAATACTTTTGTTTAATTAAATTTAAACCATTTATATCATCCTATTTTGAATAATTTTCAACACCTAATATTTTAAGAATGGGGGTTGTGGCCATTACTGAACTCTTCACAACATTTATATTCAAATTAAAAACTATTTACTATAGTTCAAGTCTTCTTCTTCTTCGTTAATGAAGACTTTCAGTCAAATTGAGCAAAAATATAATGCACACTTGATGAAAAAATATAAAAACGAATGGGATGTGACCAATACTAGATCTTTTCAGTACCTACGTTTGTTTAATCAAATTTTAACCACATCCCAACATCCAAAATTACTAAATTTTCAATAGGTACACATTACAATTTGTTTTCGATGATAATATTTAAAAATGGGGGTTGTGGCCAAACCAATCTCTTTACAACGTTGATAAACAGTCATATTTAAAACCATTACGCATAGTCCATGCGAGCAGAAATTGTATAAATATTATACTTCATTCACACTTTATAGCAATATATAAAAAAGAATGGGTTGTGGCCATCACTTGAACATTTTACAATACTTAAACTCAATCAAATTTCAAACCACTTTTCATAGTCTGATATTGCAAAATAATTGGGTGACAATATTATAAAAACGATTGCTTTTTCCTTCACAATTTTACATTCTTGGCCAACGGCGGGACATAAAAGCTAGTGATAAATATATAATTATATACTTATCATAAGTTCTCAAATATTGACTCAAATCAAAACGGTGGAAATGCGGAGAGTTTAATTAATCAAGAATTTAAGAAAATTTCAAACCGTTATTTGAGAAAAATTTATTTCATTTGTCAATTAAATCGTTATGAGTCATAACGATTTAATTGACAATATTCATAACGATTTAATGACACTTTAACAATACATGCTAGTATGCCGCGTACTTAAATCCTTAAGAACCTTGAGGTCTGTGAAAGAAGAAATATATGTTATAATTATTTATGTAATTTGTTCACGAAAGTTTTCTCAAGACCCACGTATCTGTCAATGTTGCAATGGAAATAATAAAATTAGGGATCTTAATCAGTTAGCTATCGGAGTTGTCGATTATTATTTGTCGGCCGATATCCGATATAAATTACTTTTAATTCGAATATTTTTCTATTTCCCTTAAAATGATACGACTTTTTTGAGAGAAGTTGCAAAGTTAAGTTATTTATTTTGTACGTTCTTTCCGAGCTCTCCAAGAGACAGAATGAGACCCCATTAACAGAACGGTAGATAACGGAGAAAAAACGATTTTAGTTTTGTATTCGTATTATTTATTTTAAATTTAATTCCATTTAATCGGTGTTTAAATCGATATTTTCGATTATGTGCTCCAATAGTCGACATCGCGTTAGTAAAACCGCGTCTCTTCAAATCCCTAATTGTAATTATCCCGAAAAGATCTTAACTGCAATATATATTATTTGATTCGAGATAAATTCGGATTTCTACATAGCAAAGGTTTGAAACGAAATTGTATAAAGAGATAGTTATATATAAGTAAATTGGCCCTAGGGATCAGTAGGCACATATTGTTAAATTGGGTTTTAAGGACCTTAGTTGTTTTGGAAATATACGTGGGAATATCTTTTAAATTATATTATATCTAGCAGTTAAACTTTATCCCGACTAAACAAAGAGCAGTAGGTACATACTCGAAAGTGATAATATAGGTTTATAAAATCTAGTATAGATAAGAACATTGTTAGAGGCGGTATTTATTTTATTTTACAAAAGACAGCACACAGTACGAATGCATACAATTACTAAAAGGAAATAAACAAAAAATACAATTAAGACATGTACCTCTTACGTACTATACGTTATATCAAAGGAAGACAATAAAAAGTGTGAATTAGTGCAGGTGCGCGCATGAGAGAGAGTAACAGTATGTATGTGTGTGTGAAAGAGAGATATAGAAAGAGTGTGAGTGTGTGGGTGGGTGGGTGGGTGTGTGAGTGTATGCGTGTGTGAGAGGGTGGATGTGCGTGTGTGGGTGGGTGGGTGTGTGAGTGTATGCGTGTGTGAGAGGGTGGATGTGCGTGTGTGGGTGGGTGGGTGTGTGAGTGTATGCGTGTGTGAGAGGGTGGATGTGCGTGTGTGGGTGGGTGGGTGTGTGAGTGTATGCGTGTGTGAGAGGGTGGATGTGCGTGTGTGGGTGGGTGGTTGTGTGAGTGTATGCGTGTGTGAGAGGGTGGATGTGCGTGTGTGGGTGGGTGGGTGTGTGAGTGTATGCGTGTGTGAGAGGGTGGATGTGCGTGTGTGGGTGGGTGGGTGTGTGAGTGTATGCGTGTGTGAGAGGGTGGATGTGCGTGTGTGGGTGGGTGGGTGTGTGAGTGTATGCGTGTGTGAGAGGGTGGATGTGGGTGTGTGTGTGTGTACCTATATTAAAAGATTCATAAGTTGAGAAGAAAAAATATATATTGCTGAGGGAGGAAAAATAAAATTAATAAGCACCAAGTTATTTGTCGTTATAATATCACAATGTTAGATATAAGTTTGTTTTTGAATACCATATGTGAATCAAAAAATATGTCTTATTATCTTAACTAATGTCTTAATAATATAAAAAATATGTCTTATTTTATATTTGGAATGAAATGGTATTTTTAAAACCTTTTTAGGTTTTTTAATTTATAAATATATAATATACAAACCTTGTGATAAGTCTTGGTAAAGAATGTATTTACCACTGCAAGAACAATACTCACCAGGGGTGCAAGACTATGTCCATGCTCAAGACTAGATAACATCATAAATTTAAGAGCTTGCGTCCCTTGTATAAACCAATGATGTTTAATCAAAAAGTAAGCTCTCAGTTATCTTCTATCGAAATTTTACTTTAAAACGAGGTAATTTTTTCATGTTACATTGTAATTTTGGAATTTTAGTAAGAATCTGGCATGGGTGCGTGTTAAATTAATATTTCACATAGTACCTATAAGTTGCCCGAAAAGCAATGCAAAATAAGAGAAAAATATGTATTATCTATATAAAAGTTTTTCGTTTCTTCGTTTGATGGATTAGGAAACATCAATATTAATGATGCTTTAGTTTTTAAATATTTACACGCCATTGACAGTAGGAAGGGGGCGGGCAACGATGGCATATCACCATTCTTTGTAAAACAATGCGCTACCACTCTCTCCTTCCCACTTAGTTTATTGTTCAAGATGTCAATTTCTAAGGGTAAATTTCCGATGAAATTCAAAGAGGCGCTGGTCATACCAATTCATAAATCTGGTCCAATTAATGAAATTCAAAATTATCGTCCAATATCGATTCTTCCAGTATTTAGCAAAATTTTTGAACGTATTATTTATGATCAAATTTATTCAACCGTTAAACTCAATATTCAAAACCAACAACACGGATTTCTACGTCATCGCTCAGTTCTTTCGAACTTAACAATTTTCACCGAATACATCACAAGTAATATGGATGAACGATCTCAAGTGGATGTTATCTATACTGACTATGCAAAGGCATTCGACAAGGTCGATCATAATATTCTCATTTCGAAATTGCAACATATAGGTTTTCACGGTGACTTGCTCAGGTGGTTCGATTCATATGTTCGGAACAGACTGCAGTCGGTGTTGGTCGAAGGGTTCAAATCTGATTTCTTCAATCCACCCTCAGGGGTCCCTCAAGGATCTCACCTAGGCCCCTTACTCTTTAATATCTACACCTATGATATTTATAAATGTTTTATTTTTTCTCGTTATCTTGCATTTGCCGATGATATGAAAATTTACTTGACTATTAAATCTACAACTGACTGTAATAACCTACAACAAGACCTTAACAGATTATTTGCATACTGTCAATCAAACAAACTTGTACTCAACTTAGCTAAGTGTAACAAAATAACTTTTACTCGAAATATTAATAAAATCAACCATACTTACACTTTTAATAGTTCGGGAATAAAGGAAGTAGATCATATCCGTGATTTGGGAGTGATATTAGATTCTAAATTAAATTACATCCAACACATTTATCATGTAATATCAAAAGCCAACAAAATGCTTGGATTTATTAGAATATCAAAACCTTTCAGAAACAGTAAAACTTTTTATACACTCTACTCAGCATATATACGTCCTCAACTCGAATTCTGCACACGGATATGGTCCCCCTTCTATGGCGTCCACATAGCTAGAATCGAGAGAATTCAACGCAATTTTTTAAACTTTTTATACTACAAATTACGACTAAACTTCGATAGCTATCGTGATTCAATTAAATATCACAAATATGATACCCTAGAATCCAGAAGAACCTTATTCGACCAATTAATGCTTCATACAATTTTGAACGATGCTATGGACTCGCCTGAGCTTGTCAGTTTTGTGAATATTCGGGTCCCGGGAAGGTCAGTTCGCCAGTCAAACATCTTACATGTTCCACACTGTAGAACCAATTTGCGGATGAATGCTACGATCCCACGCATCTGTCTAGATTTAATGCATTATTTTCGATGCATGCTGATATTTTTGACTTATCTATTAATCAGTTTCGCCACGAGGTAATGCGTGTAATTTGCGGCAGTGAATAGTGGTTTCGTATTTTTCAACATTATTTCTACATATGTAGGTATATGAGATTTGCTCTCCCTGTCCGTTCTCTCCCTTTCCATATTTCCTGTTCCCACTTTTTATAACAGAATATGTTTTTTTTTTAATATATAACACATATCGACATAATTAATACATGCTACATACATATTATATTAATTACGTCATCATATTATATTTATACTTATAACATTGTATCCTGTTTGTTTTCCAAATAAAATTAAAAAAAAAAGTTGACTTGTAAGACTCCGTCTAAATATGCAAAAAAAATCCTTGATCGAATGTGCAAGTCCAAAACTATGTCTGTGAATGCAATACTATGAGAAAAACCGGCGATACAAGACCATGATTTGCTCATCACTATAATGAAACTAAGTTTATTTATTTATTTATTTAACAAATTTTGGTACAGAGTATATGATACAAATTTACTGTAATATACATATACATACATACATACATCTATTACACATACCATAAATCCCACAATTAGCTTAGCCTGTTTGTGGGTATACCTTAATAAAATTAGAAATCAAAATTTTGATTGTGTGTTATCTACATGTAAACAGTTTTTTGTTAATGCACATGTGATAGGTCTAAAAAATTTAACTATTACAAAGAGAAAATAAAAAAAATAAAATATAAACAACAGAAAAATATAATCAAAATAGAAAAAAACTAACAATAATTAGAGTATTATTAAAGGAAATCCTGCATGTTCTCATACACCAGACGGAAGAAGAAGCAGAGGCAGACCAAAAATGAGATGGCTGGACAATGTGGAGGCTGATATGCGAGCGCTGGGCCTTACCAACTGGAAGAGAGCCGCAGAGTGCAGGGAGGAATGGCGACGGATTCTGAAGGAGGCCAAGGCCCACAACGGGCTATAGGGCCAATGATGATGATGATGATGATGATGCATGTTCTCATTATCAATAAGCCATGACTTGAGACGATAAACAAATGCTGAGTGATTATTTAGAGACTTAAGAAACATTGGTAACATATTGAATGATCTCGGAGCTACATACATAGAATGTGAAGTTTAAATTGATATTTTATAATAATAAACGTACATGTGCATAAAAAATATTCCATTAAATACAAAATTTCGATGAAAATCCATGCTTAAATATTAAAACACTTGTGTATTAATAAACAACTTGTGAAAATCATTTTTACTTTACATAACATAAGCTAAATCTAGTCATTGAAAACGTGATATATCAAAACCGCCTAATGCACTATGAAGATACGTGTTAGTTTGGGTAACTATCGCGTGCGATAAAAAAGGTTTATACGTGATTTAAATTATCGGAAACCCAAAATTTGTTTATCTTTTGCAATTTAAGAACAACCCTTACTTGAAATAAAAAAACTTTATCGGTTATTCACGTTGATTTTATTTTATGGGCAACTAACAGGTACTATGTCGAATAATTATTTAAAACGCACCCAATAACAAGTTGCCACATTCTGGAGACTTACGATATTAATCGTCTCACAGATCCAGACTGAAAACACAATTAAAAACTGTGTCTACACCGGGAATCGAACCCGGGTCCTTTGGATCAGCAGTCAGATACCTTACCAACTGAGCCACGAAGGTCGACAATTTAGCATATACAATATTTAATTCTCGAAGACACATAGTTTTGGAGTAATTAAAAAATAAAATTATGTATAATGGGATATTTTTAATATTTTGTTAATGGGAATTTAGGCTAAATTTTAAAATTGTGTGACGAACATTCACTAGAGAATAATGTTGAATACACTTATAGTATTTTTTCTTAGAAACATACTGTTTAACATATTTGAGGTATTTGATTTGAATTTGGGGTGTTTAGGTTTATTTGCCCCCTCAAAAAGAACCACACTATTTATGAAATATAAAGACATAAATAAATTCATAAGACTAGCAATTTAAAGTACTTGACTAACCTAACCTAAACTAACCTAACCTAACCTTACCTTCTGCCTTAGGATTTATCTTTCTCCTACATCTCAAGCATTTTCGTTTGGTTTTAATCATCTTTACTTACTTCATCAATGGACCGTCATTATACACTCTTGCACAACATACTCTGCCTAGCATTTTAAGCACCGTGTCTGCGAGGTTCAAGAATTCACCAGATTTTTCTTTTTCTTTCAGAATTCCCACAAACTGAACGAGAGGTGGTGATTGATGAATCTATTCGTATCTTTCAATTTGAAATATGGCATTTTTTTCGTCAGACATATCAAATTAATTCTATGAAAAATGATTATAATTCACATTTCATTAAAACATTATTCTTTAAAACGATTCGTTTGATAGGCATCTTAGAAGTCTCCAATATTTAAGTAGATAGATAGCAGGTCTTAAAAGATTTATTAGAATCATTAAATGTATTCAAAATGTATTTGGAGTTATTAAAGTTGTTAAATTTCACTACATTAATTAAGTTGTTAAAGTTTTGAAGATAAAATTATATTTTATCATTTCTTAACAGATTTTTAATTATCTCAATAGAGACGAAGTTGGAATATTTATTGTAGGAGAACCGGGAAATCAAGGCACCTACAGGGCTTACGACCTGTCATCGGCTGGTTTACGTGATCACTTTATGCGCTTGCGCAACGTTCACCAATTATGCCTTTTTAATGAGATCCCTATCAATTCAATTTTGGAAGTTCTATATATTGTAATACTGAAATTCTTTTCGCTTGAAAATAAGGAATTTTTACTACAGCCATCTGTGGGTGAAATTATGAACAACAATCTTATTATTTTTTATTTATTTTGTTGTAACGCCATCTATTGAGAGAATTGGTTTTTTGTAAATAATGAAAGCTACAATTCTTATATCTGAGGTGACAATGCATTTTTCGCATAGAAGTCACCCCTGAATTGCGCCAGACATATTTTCATATTCCAACTTCGTCTCTATTGAGATAATTAAAAATCTGTTAAAAAATATCTTTGACTCCCGACAGGGAAAAAAATCCAATGTTTGCGCATATGCAATAATAAATATATTCGATTTTTTATCATTTCGTTTACATCTGTAACTGGCTACAGTTTTTTTTAATAAAAGCGATTCGAGCTAGTTAAAAGTGTATAAGTTGTTGAGTTAGAATTTATTTCACTTTATAAATAATTATATCTAACTAGCTGAACACCCGCAGCTTCGCTTGCTTTAATTACTTGAATGCCGATTAAATATTAATAAATCTCATATGACGTGCAAATTTGTAAAGTACCCACATAAACTTATATCATTAATTGTATTTTACATTGAATAACTACATAATGTAGTTATTTTGAGATTACTTATGAACAAGAGTATATTCATACCTGTCATAATAGTTTTACTAAGAAACAATTAAATAGTTAATCAAACGTCATAATCGTCTACAATGAATCATATTGAGATGTTGGTATTTTATTAACTCTCTGAAATAATACACTACACTGAATTATACAATGGAAGGTTAATAGTATTGTATTAAAATACGTTAATACCAAATTGATATTCTACATTTCAGTAGGTATATTATAACAAAACTACACAATACAGAAAAAATATACTTTTAAGTCTCACCAAGCGGTATTTAGCAAAGTGTTTGGTCCATTATTATTGTTGATTTTAAGTATTTCATTTTTATTTGCTGCTTAAGAGGGTGACTGCTGCCAACGTACCTATTTTTTCAATTTCAATTTGCACCATTACTACAAAACGAATCATTTTGAAAAAAATAACCTAGTTAGTTTGGATATTAATAAAGAAAAGTATTTTTTTTTTATTAGTAACATAAGAAATAATATAGGTACAAGGTACACATCAAAGTTTAACAATACAATATTTTTACAAAAAAAGATCCTTAAGAACTAGAGGCAGAATGTAAACTGCTTCACTAGGTTAAAAACCTGTTCTGAAGCAGCTTATAATTATATAGGTATATTGTGTACGTGGTGTGCGTGTGTGTCATTGTATGTTAACGTAGAGTTGTTTATTTATCACTGTCTTGTCTGTTTTTTTTTTACCCACTTCTTTAATCCACATTTAAAGCTGTTTATATTTGTAGTTTTCTTCAATTCAATTGGAAGCAAATTGAAAATTTTTACTCCAAGGAAATGAAAATTTCTTTATCCATAAGTCGATTTGGTTCTCGGTATCTGTATATTTGCTTGTCTAGTCTGTCTAGTCTGACGTGTAGTTTGGGTCGATTGGAAGTCGTTAAGGTGTGAATAGATATAAGTGCAAATGTTTTTAGCATATAACTGTGGTATGTCTAGGATGTCAAGTTTTTTGAATAGTTCGGCTGAGGGTGTGCGAATAGGTACATTAAATATTATTTTCAAAACGGATTTTTGGGCTTTAACTATTGAATCTAAATTTGATCTGTAAGTGCCACCCCACCCTATAATACCATATTCTACTATTGATTGGTAAAGTGAATAGTACATTAATTTAATGACAGATTTTGGTAAAACATTTCTGATGGAGCGAAAAATGAAATTATTTTTTTTAATTTCATGCTTAAAATTGAGATATGGGGTTTCCATTTTAAACATTGGTCAATTGTTATTCCCAAGTATTTCGTTTGTCTAGTTTTTTTTATTTCAGTACATATACAGTTACTTTTTTGGTCTTTGCAGTCATGAATTTTCAGTGGTCTATTTTCAAACATACATACATTAACTTTTTAATTATGTTCTGTATATATTCTTGTAGGAAAATAATAAGCATACCCCGATTTTTGACATTTATCTTAAATTTCTAAAAAAACTATAAGGTAGAGTATTATATTTAATTATAAATTAAAGAAGATCAAAATATCTGGAAGAATACGATACGTTGCTTTAATGCATCAGGTTAAGTTAATAAACTAAAAAAACTTTTATTTCGCAATGGTGCTGAATGGAAAATATACGTTTTTAGGTTTATTTTCTAAACCTGAAGCATTAATGCAACGTCACATCATATTTTTCTGGATATTTTTGTCTTCTTTAATTAAAAAAAAATATGTTGAACTACGCCTTATATTTTATTAAAAATCGTTAAACGTTGAAAATCGGGGTATGCCATTATTTTTCTACAAGAATTTATACACAACATTATCAAAAAGTAAAGATATATTTTTCTTTATTAGTATCCAAATTATCTATTTTTTTTTTCAAAACGATTTGATAAGAAATAATGATGGTATATCAAATTGAAAAATAGGTACGTTGGCAGAGTCCCTCCTTAACCGACAGTGCTTAGCGAATATCTAAAGTAATTCATTATTATTAATTTGTTTTTAAATTTAAAACAGTCATGTTTTAAGTTTCGCTTGATTTGATGAACCTTAATTTGAATTGGTCACTGGATTTCCATCTTTAAATTATTCTTACAATCTGAATATTTTAATGAATACTCACTTCTATCGAACAGCAAATACATAAAAGTGTCTATTATACATACATAACAAGTTATTACTCTCCACACTATGGAATAAGGGAGAGTCATGATTTCACGTTTTTTTTCTCAATAAAATAGCTTGGTATATATAACGAATACTAATTTGCTAATGAAAGCAGCGAATATTTAACTTCACAAATAGTTTCCGAGATATTCGTATATTATAAAAAAAAACATATAAAAATATTCTGTTTCTCATATAAGTCTGTTTCTGAAAGAAAATAATATACAGAGAAATATAAAATACTTGGATATAGGTATGTCAGTTTAAAATTTATCTTCATAGAATAAAATTGTTAGTTTTATTGACATAATAAAAACGGTATTCAAAAAAGAAGAAGGTTCTCAGCAGGCTAAGTCTGTTAGTAGATCTCGACCGATAAATGTCGAGATTAACTGTCAAAATATCGACTAGTCGATATTTTGACAGTTTTGGTAGTTACTAATAGAGATGATCGTTTAAACGAAAGCTGATTAAAATAATCGTTTAAAAAAAAATAATCAATCAAACTTTATAAATTTTAAACCATATTCGTTGAACGTTGCGAGTGTTACAACGATTTCAATCATGAATCATAACCTTCCGACGATGATTTCGTTAAAAGCTGTTTTTTGTTAAAAGCTTATTTTATAATCATAACAAAGATGTATTATTTTTAACGACAACGTTGCGAGATGATTGTGATTTATGATTAGCTGACCTGCGGCGAGCGTTGTCGGTCGCTAGACATCTGTTGACATCATTGTGACGAATGATCAGTTTCAAATCGTCTTGTTTCGTTCAACGTTATAAGTTATTATTATTACTGATTTTTGTAAACGTTTATTTTTGGTTTCTTTAGTATCGTTTAAAACGCCTATCGGGTTGGTTTATTGTGTGTTGTCGGCTTTGTTAGATGATTCGAGCGTACAAAATTATTATCAACATAATTTTTAACTTATGTATGTATTGTATAACATTTCTACTGTATTTTCGTCAAAGGTTTTAGACGACATTTTAAATACTTTCTAGAGGAAGCAAAAAAATTAAAAGTACATTATATTTATTTCAAAAACATACCTTTTTTTCATTGCATGTTAATGTGTTAATTTTTTTTTTAGATTTAGGTATATTGTACTTGTATATATACAGTACAAATATAAATAAGCCTTTAAGCTTTTTAAGCCTTTAAAAATAACGTTATTTAAAATTAACGAAACGTCTATAACGTTTAAAAAATAAGCTGTTTTTCCCACCTCTAGTTACTAAGCAGATAACGCGTCGAATCGTTCTCGCCCACTTATTTGACGGCGAGATTGGGTCGACATGGTCGACATCGAGTCGAGAGACAAGATCTAACGCCGCCATGTTGAGTAAAATGTCATTTTTTACGCGAACAATGCCGAATTTCATATATATTTAATTTAATAAACGGGTTAAACGACGCCGTTTAAGAGATTCTTCAAACCCTTTAAATATTCCGCGTAATTCATTTATTGCTAATTACCGCGTAACAAAAGTTTTATATGGTTGTATATTTATTGGAAATATGCGTCCGTACTTAGATTATAACATTATAATTCTATGCGTCCGTAAATGTTTTCTGTAGGTATAGATTTGAAATAATTTTTGATTTTGAGAAAGTATTCTTGTAAGCTATTTTATCACATATGTATTTTAACACTTAACAAAAGAAAATTCGGCGTAGTTTTTAGTAAAAAAATAACACGCTGCTGTCGTCACACTTGATAAATTGATCTAAATATTATTAAAAATAATTTTTAAAATTACTCTCAAAACATTCAATAAACACAAAAGAAGTTAATTTAATCGTATTATAACTTGCTTTCGTGCTTAAAAATATGACCATATGATATTTATTTAACAAATTTAAGTAAACAAATTTGACATTTATTCAAATCATGGGGAAAATATTGTGTATTGCCATAAATGATAATTCAAAAATGTACCGCAAGTCAGCCCAACGACAAAAAATACTAATAAGTGCATTTACGAACTCGACAGCGCTTATAGTGACTACCGTGGCCTACGACATACCGAGTGACTACGAATTGTCGTCACAGGCGTAAACATGGCGAGAAGAGCGGCGATACGTTGTCGGATCTCGACTTTTTTACTGACTTGGCCTGCAGTTCATATATTTTTTATATATGTTCAGCGATATTTCTTTACCACGTTGTCTGATTTCAATGACTTTATACTCCTCACTAACCCATGGGGATGATATAGTGGGGAGTTATGATTTCGCAATTTTTAATGATATTTTTTTATTGAAGATTATCAACTATAGTATCATGCTGAGATTGTATTCTGAAAGTTTCATCACAATGTGTATATGTGTGTGCGTGTGTGCGTGTGTGTGTGTGTGTGTGTGTGTGTGTGTGTGTGTGTGTGTGTGTGTGTGTGTGTGTGTGTGTGTGTGTGTGTGTGTGTGTGTGTGTGTGTGTGTGTGTGTGTGTGTGTGTGTGTGCGCGCGCGTGTGTTATGTGCAGTGTGCTATATGCTGTGTGCTATATGCTGTGTGCTATGTACGGCGTGTTTATTTTACTTTCGATTATAGATACTCGTTTAGACCCCATTAGATTTTGAAGTATATCTGAATAGTGCTTCTCATTTTTTTAACTGTCAAATATTTGAAAGTGACCCCAAGTTCAGAATAAAATTCACAAAGTATTGAAAGATAATTGACAGTAAAAAAATGAATAAGAAAAATACCTAGAGATATGTATGCATGTTACAATCTTCCAAATATAATTGACAATTGATTAAATAGAAATATATATTCAAGAAAAGGTTGCGGTTTACATTGGATTATTAATTAAAATACTGCAAGATAAGTACATGTTGTAAAAATTTGTTAGGTGAAAAATACCGTAAAAATATTGTCTGAGCAAAGAATATCTTTAAATAAAATTCTCTAGCTTATATTTTTAAAGACTTTAATAATGAGAGTTTCATCTCCAGAGTTATTTCCCCGAAGAGTTAGTACTTTAAATTTCTCCAACCTTTCTGTCATAAAATAACATTGTGCATTCTACGACTATACTAAAAGAAAAAGCTGTTACTTTGAAAATTTGTATTATAAGAATTCTGACAAGAATGTTACACTAAGAGATAAATTTACAATGATTATATAATTGGTGATTCCATTAGAAATTCATATGCTGAAGTCAAATAACATTTTAGACCAGTTGATAAGGGCCTAATAAGCTGAAACGGTCGTCCTGGATTCAGGAAAAAAATATATATTTTAATTTGTATTGCTCCAGGGGCAACTAACAGGTACTACATAATTTGTATAATATTAAATCAACGCGCACCCAATAACAAGTTGCCACATTCTGGAGATGATGATATTTACCGTCTCATAGAAAGAGAGAAGACGTAAAATAAGAATATGAAGAGGATTTTAAAATAATATCGTGGCTTAAAAATCTCAGGCAATGGTTTGGGATTCCAGATGTGGCGACACTAAGGCTGTGTTTCTGAAACAAAAGTATCGGTAAAAGTATAGTTAAAATACTTTTGATTTCATAAAATTGTGCTATAGTTTTGGTTGTTTCATTGAAATCTAATGCCATAAAACTACACAATTTTGAACAATTTTATGAAATCAAAGTATTTTAACTATACCTATTATTACCGATACTTTTATTGAAACAACCCAGCCAAAGTAGGTTGGCACAAGATCGGGATGAGTTTGGTGTGATGGTCGCCAACTGATGGAGCGGCACAAGAAGAAGAATATAGATCCAGACTGAAAACACAATTTGAAAATTGTGTCCACTGGGATCGAACCCGGGACCTTAGCTCAGGATTCAGAATTCGAACGACTTAAAAACTCATTATATTATGAAAAATGGAATCCTTTGAAAAACCCCAAACAAATCGACTTTACATATAATGTAGAGTGCTGTGATATATCTTAGTGTCGACGGAGATTCCCGAATGCGGAATCGGACGCATTCGTATATTGTATGAGCGGCGGTCATTCAATTCATTCTTTTGCCTATGCCCTATAACCTATAGAGTAAACACCGTACATCGTTTAATTATTATTTGTGATATTTGCGTGCATAATTTCGAAAACTGTATTAATTTGTATAACTGTATTTGTAATTTAAATTGTCCAACTGTCGATTCGTTCGTGAGAATTCAATTCTCTTAATGAATCGACATTATTAAGCCAAGATGCGTGTACGAAGGAAAATTTTGTATGCTGTATTGGACTTTTTGCAAGCTAATAACACCAACTACAGGCCTCGCAGCATATATGTTCCCATACATGGATTTACTCAGAATTCGGAGTAGAACATTTTATGTGAGTTTTGTGTGTGTGTGTGTCTGTGTGTGTGTCTGTCTGTGTGTCTGTCCCCCCCTTATAACTTTTGATCCGCTCAATTTACAGAGCCCCAAAATTTCAGAATATATAAACAGTTATAGGCCTACAAAACTTTTATACTCAAACTGTGAATTTTTGTTTCAGTCAGGGGTTATCAACTTTTGAAATTTTGGTTAATTTTTCCATATATCTCAGAAACCATAAAAGCTAGAACGCTGAAAATTGGTATAAACATAGACAAATACAAAATCTCAAATTGTTTTTTTCAAAAAAATTCCAGGGTTTCTCAAAAATTTTTTATTACAAAAAAAATTTTTTTATGATAAATTTATGAGTTTAACTGCCTATATTTCCAATTTTTTAAAAATTTCGAAAAAAGCCGAAACACCCCAACTAGATAATTTAATTTTCTATAAAAATATTAATATTGTAAAAGTAAATCTCAATTTTTTTTTAACAATTGAATTTAGTGACGACATCCCTTCATACAATTTGTATGGCAGTCGCCTATACACAATATGTAAGAAGACTTAATAGTTTGATACTTAAATCTCGAAACATACATACATACCATCATGCTGTTTTCATATTCTGGGTAGGAAAAGAGGACTGACCTCCATACAATCCTATCTTGACATACATACCAACATGTGTTAAAATTTTCATTAATTTGTATTTATGGGTTTATAGTTTGATTCTTATTCTTCAACTATACATACTATCGCTATCGACAGTTGGATCTCATGTGTTACATGCATCTAGTTCTATTAATTCTTTTGCCTAGGCCTATAGAGTAAATACCGTACATCGTGTAATTATTGTTTGTGATATTTGCGTGCATAATTTTGAGAACTGTATTAATTTATATAATTGTATTTGTAATTTAAATTGTATGTACGAGTAAATAAAGTCAACTTGAATAATATTCTGGACTTGTTAATCACATAAATAATAAGTGCAATAACTTACTTTGAGTTAATTATTTTTTTGGCGTTTCACCCGAGATCGAGTGACATAGCCACAGTTAATTAATTATCTATATATTAATACGTGAAGCCTGTGCCAAAGATCCCTTTTTTAAGCAAACTGCGCGCACGGAGGAGTCTGAGGCTTCGCATAATTAAAGTTTGTATGGAGAAGAATAGGAGAATAATTATATTTATACATAATATGCGTTATTTATACAATAAATTACATAAAAAGATATTTCACATCAAACCATTCATTGAGTTCCATAGATTGCAAAAGTAAAGAGATACACAACTTTTATACACTCAATTAGTATGGGATATTTGCTAATAATGAAGCCAAAATTCGAAATTGTATGTATCTCATTTATTTCGATATCCTTGGTTACGTTTCAACTGTCATTGTGACTTTTACGACGCATTTGTTTTAATTCGAATTTCGAACATGTTAGTAAAATACATATTTGAATACCTGGTAGGTACCTACTTAAACAATAATATAATTTATGAAATCGATTTGAAATTCAAATTTCGAACATGTTAGAAAAATATATATTTGAATACCTGGTAGGTACCTAACCTACATTAAACAATAATTTCATTTATAAAATTGACTTGCAATACATGAAGAGAAAACTGTGTTCCTTGATGAAAACATGATATTTATATTATAAATTTGAATGTTTGTATGTAGGTACATATGTACCCATATATGCATGTGTTGAATGCACTTCATCCGATTGCTATGAAACTTTGGAGAATTGTTGAGAGTATACCAGGGATGGTTTCTGGATCAAAAAAATGTTTCTTCTTCTTCTTCTTCATCGGGTATTAAGTCATTTTACCTATGAAGGTGGACTATACTGGAAACCGTTCATCCGATTGCAGTGAAACTTTGGTGAATTGTCGTGCGTATGCCCGGGATGGTTTCTGGATTAAAACATTTTTCTTCTTCTTCTTCTTCATCGGGAACCTAATAGGTCATTTTACCTATGAAGCTGGAATATCCTGGGAGAAGGTTCAATTTTCTTTCCATCTCTTCGCAGGTTTCTGGATTTAATATTTTATCATCTTCTTCGTCGTTATATTTTCTTAACCTACTGAAGGGACGGGAGGTACTGAAGGGACGGGAGGAACTTAAGGGACGGGTGGTACTGAAGGGACGGTAGGTACTGAAGGGACGGGAGGTAATGAAGGGAAGGGACGGGAGGTACTGAAGGGACGGGAGGTATTGAAGGGACGGGAGGTACTGAAGGGACGGGAGGTTGATGCAGGTAGAATATTTGGTGGTACCCTGGTGACATCAATTGTCTTCCCTAACAATAGCCCCGAATATCATTTTTAAACATTTCATATTATTATTAACCTTGGCTTTCGTAAATATTTTAAAATATATTAATTCTGTTGTTGGTTCAGGTATTTTCGGTTTTAACTTTCATAATTTTATTCTTTTAATCTGTACCCAGTTCGAAAACACAATACATCACCATAATATAAAATAACCTTTTTTCAATACCGCGCAAAGACCATTTATTTGGGTTCTGCAATAAAACATGGTCAGCAACTAATTGTCTCAGAGATTTGGATTTTTCCGCACTTAAATATTTCAATGTTTATTATTCAAATATAGATTCAGGCTACCTGAAATAAAACCGAACCCTTTTAATCTTATCTATCTCTATGCAAATTGTACCTGATGGTGTTTTCAGATGTTTTAAATCCGATTTCAAATATTCATAATAAATAGTTTCAGTTTTACATTTCCGTTAATTTTATGTTTATTTTCTCAACTGTTGCTCTAACGTCGTATCGTCCTCTAGCGAGATACGCGGAGGTTGATTTTGCGCAATCCGAGTCTAGCTACCGACGAATTCACTGATGCCGTATTGCTCATAATTCCCGGGGTGGATCTGATTGCCGAAAGAAACAAACGTGTAAATCGCGAAAGGATATATTCGCGTTAGGCAATTTTATTTTTATGAAAATGTTTGCAATGTACGCGCCGGACACGTGACTTTTGATAAACGTCATATATCGCGCGTTAGGGGCTTTAATACAGCTCTCGCGAGTATGACTTTGATAAATCAGTGTCTGACGCTCGTCATTGTAAATTACTTCAAGACAGTCACGAAAAACATTATTTTTTCCATGTTGGTTGTATCTCGCGCGTCACTTCCGATAAATGTCACACATCGCGCAATAGTGCTTGCATACAGCCCTCGCGAGCGTGAGTTTTGACGGAATTGCGCGTGTGTTACTTCTCAATACAATTTCACTTCAAAATAAACGGTTTAAACACTGAAAACACTGTCACCGATAGTACCAGCTAAAATATTGCGTGGCCAGGGTTAATTAACTAAATTAGAGTAATTTTATTTATATTAAGTTTCGATCCCACGCAGAATGCAAATTATGTGTATTGAATGTGTATTGTTAATTTTAAAATATTTCTTAAGTCAGTTAGTATGCACAAATAATTTTCGTGCCAAAAGTTTTGAATATTGTATACCCCTGTATACCCCCTCCCTTCGGGACAGGGGTACTTTATGATATAAGGTAGAATCTTACTACCTGGACAGTGAGTAAGAGTCAGTAAGGGTCAGTAATCAGTGAGCATTATATAGTCGAGTCAGTAGCAAGTCTAGTTGAAACACAGTCGAAGTCTTTAGTGGGCCTGAGGGCCGTGTGAGGCGGTCAGGGCTTACGCCCTGGCCGCCGCCTCTAAAGTTTGAGTTTAAGAACAAAGTTATTTAAAAAAAAACATTAACATTTTTAAAAAAGAGAATCAGTGAGTTGAATCTACGTAATAATCGTTCGGTAGCTATTAAAGTTTAATTTTTTTAGTAAAAGAGTTCAAGTTAAATCAGTAACCAGTCTCGCCTACGGGCCTTGGCAAGACCAAGTTGACTTCGTCGAGATCGAAAAATTCTATTCGCCATTATCTGACCCAGGAGGCAGTGTGGGAATAAGAAAAGACTAAATATAGTCACCCATCCATCTGACCAAATGGCAGTGTGGGGACGTATTTAGGGCTTACGAGCCTAATCGACAAGGATATTAATTTAATTAAGAATGAATTAGAAGTGAATTCAAAAATATATCCAGCGCCGAACGATAATAAGTGGACATCACGCACCGAAGAACACGGAACGAGCCAACGCGATCTTCCAGGATTGTGCAGAACGAGCGCCCAGCGTTATCGCGAACCGCGAAACGTTGCGGGCGCCTAGACAATAACAGTCGCACCGCGAACTCAACGCCGACCCTCTGTATCAAGGTAGGGCTATTCAGACCTTTAGTGAAATTATAATGTGAACAATTTTATTATGAACAAGTGAAAACAATATGAACAATTTGAAATTTACCGTGGACAATTTATCTATACGTGTATTTATAATTCATTTCGTAGCGTCATGGCCATGTCTAGGTACGCACCATTATATTATTAGTTGTTTTTTTTTATGTATTCTGCGATTGGGATCGCACCTGTAAATTTATTGAATTTTGTATGTTTTTTGTGTATGGCTATTTTATCGCAATTTGAATTTTGTTTCAAAAACTATAATTAAACAGAAACGAGAAACTAACTTAAAAATTCTTTTATTACTGGAGTGAGCCCTTGTCATTACGATACGGCACGGTGAGAAGGTGGAAGCGTCAGGATCTTGTACTCTCCGCTTGCGAGAGAGTCAAATCTGGAAGGCGACTTCTACCTTACTTTTACCCCCCCGGTATCAAGGTACTGAAGGAACTGGAGTTACTGAAGGTACGGGAAGTACTGAACGGACGGGAGGTACTGAAGGGACGGGAGGTACTGAAGGGACGGGAGGTACTGAAGGGACGGGAGGTACTGAAGGGACGGGAGGTACTGAAGGGACGGGAGGTACTGAAGGGACGGGAGGTACTGAAGGGACGGGAGGTACTGAAGGGACGGGAGGTACTGAAGGGACGGGAGGTACTGAAGGGACGGGAGGTACTGAAGGGACGGGAGGTACTGAAGGGACGGGAGGTACTGAAGGGACGGGAGGTACTGAAGGGACGGGAGGTACTGAAGGGACGGGAGGTACTGAAGGGACGGGAGGTACTGAAGGGACGGGAGGTACTGAAGGGACGGGAGGTACTGAAGGGACGGGAGGTACTGAAGGGACGGGAGGTACTGAAGGGACGGGAGGTACTGAAGGGACGGGAGGTACTGAAGGGACGGGAGGTACTGAAGGGACGGGAGGTACTGAAGGGACGGGAGGTACTGAAGGGACGGGAGGTACTGAAGGGACGGGAGGTACTGAAGGGACGGGAGGTACTGAAGGGACGGGAGGTACTGAAGGGACGGGAGGTACTGAAGGGACGGGAGGTACTGAAGGGACGGGAGGTACTGAAGGGACGGGAGGTACTGAAGGGACGGGAGGTACTGAAGGGACGGGAGGTACTGAAGGGACGGGAGGTACTGAAGGGACGGGAGGTACTGAAGGGACGGGAGGTACTGAAGGGACGGGAGGTACTGAAGGGACGGGAGGTACTGAAGGGACGGGAGGTACTGAAGGGACGGGTGGGACTGAAGGGACGGGAGGTACTGAAGGGACGGGAGGTAATGAAGGGAAGGGACGGGTGGTACTGAAGGAACGGGTGGTACTGAAGGGTCTGAAGGGACGGGAGGCACTGAAGGGACGGGTGGTACTGGAGGGACGGGAGGCACTGAAGGGACGGGTGGTATTGAAGGGACGGGAGGTACTGAAGGGACGGGTGGGACTGAAGGGACGGGAGGTAAGTACTGAAGGGTCTGAAGTGACGGGTGGTAATGAAGGACCATATTTAATTATACAAGCAATACGAAGTTTGTCGGGGTTCACTATCTATATTAAATTATAAATTTCATAGGTATTGCAGAGAATTAAAAGCAAATAACACGCAATAATGAAATATTTGTAAGCATACGCTTGCAGGTGCCGTAATATAACAAAATTTAAAAATATATAGGTGTACGCAATGTCTTTGACAAAAAAACCTCATTAAGATTCAAAATTTAATAGTATTAATTCCAAATATTCTTTTTAATGAATTACGGTCGAATTTTGACCACTGGGCGATCACTAGTCCAAAGAAATGCGTCTATTTCTTATCTATGATTAAATCTGTCAAATTTTTCAAAATGCTCTTACGTTTTGGATTACTTTATCAATATTTGTTTAGGAATCAAACAGAAATACATTTCATAAAAATCCAATTAGGGACTGTCAACCTTTCAAGAAGAAAAATGTGCAGTTGCTATACAGCGGAGGGTTTAGTGTTGCCCACAACTCACCCATATTTAAATGGCTAAGGTCGACCTAATGCTTTGTTCTAAAGAATAATCAGGTAATTGGATAATATACCTACATAGAGTAAATTATTGTCGTACGTGGTTCATATTATGGGACAGTTATATTATTACATTAAAGTTTTGTTTTTGCAACACACCATTACGAAAATAATACACTCATCTCTCCATGATGCCCGTTGAGAAATTGATATATTAAAACAGTGGGTTATGGCCAACGCTATACTCCTCGCCTCACTACTAAGTCACTTCACAAGTGTTATGCACATTGCAATTTCAGGCGCAAATATAAATGGGCGAGTAGCGTCCGAACGACACTTTGGCACAAAAAGGTTTGGATCAACTGCTAAAAACCGAGATCCCAATTTGTTATTTTCGTTTAGAACTTAATCTACCTACCTGTCATCTGCGTTATAGACGCAAATTATCTACAGTTACGATTTAAACCTATCTACATACCGCCGCCTGGTCGCCATTACAAAGGTAGGTTCTTGGAGAAAAAATCGAAATTAGGATCCGATTTGAAATCAAGAGTAAGACCGCTGGTCGTAATAATAGGTATGACAATAATATCGATTGTTTTATGGTTATAAACATTATTGTGGCCGTCAGTACGTGTGCGATCGGCTTTCGTCAACCGGGACGTCTGCACGGGCTTCACCTTTTGTAGATACCATAGAAAAGAAATTTATTTATAGGTAGGTACCTATGGCCGAGCTCTCCATCTCCCCACATTCGGTCCATACTTCACCAACCAAACGTTCATCCCACAGCTCTCAGATTCATTTACCGTGAACGTCAATTTTAATATGAGTTTAATTATTTTAAACAAATTTGTTAGGATTTTTTGTATTTATTGTGAAGAATAAATCCAATATTTGTTTTTTATTTCTTGTTTAATTTCTGTTTATTGCAATCCCAATTATGTAGGTACTATTTGACAATTATATAGGATGGTAATATTGATGTATTGAACACGATCATTATAATAAATTATATTGAATACTATGTATCTAATAGTGAACACATTGAGATGGTTTGGCCATACGGGGAGAATGAATAAGGAACGCTAGACGAAGAAAATATACGTTGCGGACAGGAATGGAATGAGAGGTCGGGGCCGCCCAAGGAAAGGATGGCACGTCCATGTGAACGGTATTTTGCAAGATGGAAATGGTAGAAGCATGAACAACAGACGAACATGTATAAGACGAGGCGATGAATGTGTGTCAATATGGAAATATGTGGTGTTCGGTTCCCTCGCTTACCCCGTTAGGGACATGGTGTAATGGTATGTATGTATGGTACCTACATTCATACTATCTAATAGGTTCGATTCCTCTTCATGTAGGTACATTTAATAGGCTAAAACATTCCTTAATAACTTTTAACCTAGTAATATTCTATAGCTATTTCTTAGAAGTCAAACCTTCGATTTCAGCCAAAATCTGATCTTCGGTCGGACTACAACAGATGAGTGGGTGGTGACCAACTCCCTTATTTGTTTTATTTATTTAACGTATAAGATATACAACGAAGTGCACAAAAGCTGGTTTATTGCTAGATATCTCTTTCAATCAACCCAAGTAGCGTGAAGCCCGAAGCAAAATTGTTGTAATGGTAAGTAAAATATTATATCTTTTTCTTCTGGGCCACAATCCTTTGATTGGTTTGCACCCAACACTCCATCTCCCTACACAACATGTCTGATGTAGGTATGTATCTTCTTCGTTTCCTCAATGCTGAGGGTCGCGATATATGGGGCCGCCAATGGACAGAACTAGTCGCCTCCAGTCCTCTCTGCCCTCCGCAGCTCGCACCGCCGAATAAAGGTCGTTCCCAGTCATCTCCTTAATTTGGTCACACCATCGCGCAGGAGATCTGCCTCTACTCATTTTGCCTGGTACACTTCCTGTGATAATGCGTTTTTCCAGGTAACTTGGCTCTCTCCAGGCGATGTGACCAAAGAAGTTCAATACCCGGCGGCTGCATACTGTAGATAATCTTTCTTTTATTTTGAGCTCTTTAAGGACCGAGTCATTCGTTCTTCTTGCAGTCCACGGAATCCTCAGCATGCGACGCCAACACCACATTTCAAATGCGTCAATCCTGTCACGATCACGGGACTTCATTGTAAAGGTTTCGGCTGAATATTGGAATATTTTTTTATTAGTTAGACAATTCACACAATATTGTATGATTTGTGCCATAATTGTATTCACATTATAGGAATATTGGGAAGATGAGAATTCTGATGATTTTAATTTTGGTGGAGTTGGAAATATCTCGATCTTTCCAGATCTTGTTCGTGTAAATAAATAAAAAATGACATATTTTCAAAATCGATCTAATAACGATATAAATAACGCCCGAACAGTATACAATATGTACAGCGTCATAAATCAAGTTTAGAACTACTAAATTGTTCCATTTTATCAAAGTCTAGATGGAAAAAATACTCCTGATTTTATGCAATAATTGAAGCATTAATCACTATGATATACCTACAAATCATTAAATTTGATCAAAATATCAAAAGAATTAAGTTTTTAATTAAGAATCATGGTGAAACACAAATTTTGAAAGCACCAGAGTTCTAACTGGACTGGAAGTTAGTTGAAAAACGATTGAGAAATTCCAGTACGGACAGGCGTGTGATAATATAACAATAAAAAGAATGCTCATGGGACTGCGTAATGACGGAAGTAAGGAGAGTTAGAATGATGTAGAATATCGTTCAAGAAACATTTGAAAAATATAGTTTTTTACTCCTCACTAACCCAAAGAGATATTGTAGGGAGTTATGAATTCGCAATTTTCAAGGATATTATTTTTATTGCAGATTATCAACAAGTATCATGCTGAGATTGTATTCTGAAAGTTTCATCACAATGTATGTGTGGGTGCTGTGTACAGCGTGTTTATTCTACTTTATTATAGACTAAAGTGCTCATTCCAATCTTTTCAAATTTTATAAATTTGCATATCAAATACTCGCTTAGATCCCATTAAACTTTGAAGGATATCTGATCAGTGATTCTCAATTTTTTCAACTGTCAAATATTTCAAAGTGACCCAACCTCAAACATACTTAAAATTTGATTTTTTTTTCAAATTTATAAAAAGACACATCACTTTCATAAAAGGGCATTGAAGAATTATCAATATTTCATAATAAAATAAAAAAATAATGTAACAAACTCATGTCATAAAAATGCTGAAAATTTTCCATACAAAATTTTGTGACATGGTAGTGAGGGGTAAAGCATTAGCCACAGCCCACTTGTTTTAATCTAGGGTCACTAAAAAGTATTCGATTGAAACAAACAAATTTTAGAAATATTTTATTTCAAAATCCAAATTCACACGATATCTTAAATATCAAAACTAATTAATTTTATACATAAATACGTTATATATACAAACATTTACATAATATACACAACAATCGGTCAGAAAATTGTCGTAATTATTGATAAATATAAAACTATTATGATGAGTTTTGTCAATTATAAATAAGTTTAATATAAACAAGATAAGTTTTAAAAAAACCTGTGATAAAAAGTGTAGGTATTTGCATTGTGGTCCATGACCTTTTATTATATTTACGGAAGTATTTCCAGTCTAATAGAGTGATGTGGATGGGTGAAATGGTTTGCCACCAGAACTGATTGTAGCACAAAATGATAATAATATACTTGACAGGCTGAAAACATGAATATTATTGTGAGATCAAATATATCATCGGCATAGCTGCCTGTCTCATAACTCTATTTAATACATAATAAAATAATACATTTCGTCAAAAGCTAAATTTATGATGGGGGCAGGTAGTAGATAAATAAATACAGTGGTACCTCAACATACAAGTTTAATTCGTTCCGCAACCATGCCCGTATCTTGAATTACTCGTATCTCGACGCAAATTTCCCCATACAAAACAATTGAACTACCATTAATCTGTTCCAACCCCCAAAATGTCAACCCAGTTTTTTGTTACGTGGTTTTGAATAGTAAAAACGTATTTATAAATGACAAATATTTACTGTACAAAAACAAAAAAGAGATTGTAAAGAAATAAATTAGATATCCTCACTGGTCTTTACCTTTTTCGCTACATTTTTTTTCACTTTCACCTGTAGGCCGTTTAGAAAAAAACATGTCCAAGGAGGTTTGTTTCTTCCTTTCTCTCAGAATGTTCCGGAAATGAGTTAGGCAAGTGTCATTAAAAAGATCAGATGCACGACCTGTTGCAACTTTTTCTGGATGTTTCTTTTCCACGAACTGTGAAACTCTCCCACATTCCCAAGATCTCCTTTATCTCACTTGTAGAAATAACCTCCTCCTCCTCTGACTCCTCGAAACCAATTTCTTGCATAACCTCCGTATGCTGCTGTGACTGTAACTCTTGTATCTACCGGCCGACCTGCTGAACCGAACTCGTATCTCGAATTTCACTCGTAACTCAAAGCAAAAAATCACTCGCTCGCCGGCTCGTATCTCGAAAAACTCGTATGTTGGGGCACTCGTATATCGAGGTACTACTGTACAGTATAATCTTGCTACTACAAATTATTAAAAAAAAAATTGATTTTATTTCAATTAGATAACTATTATGTAAATATTTATGGTTTAAATATTTATGGTTTTTTACATGTTCTTTATAAATAATAATTACAAATGGGCCCAGGCAGACATTGTTCTGCCACAGACCGCCTTCTATATACATCTCATTTTATGTATTTTACAAAAAAAATAATTGTACATTTGAGCATGGTATATTTTCTAGACAAAAATGTCAATATATTTGTTTACACAGCCGTCTATTGAAAGCTTACACAACTTAAAAATGAATTACAAACAAATATATGGGGGGTGTAGGAATGTCAAAATTTGTGGTTATATGAGATTAGCGTGTACGAACAACGTGACATGAGAATTTTATATATTAAGATTAAAAATAGCTGATTGGCTCATGACAATAATTCATATTGTAATATAGTAGTCGTGCATATACAACAACACGTTGGTCATGACTGTCCCTAAGAAGGACCTTTTGGGCGGACTGGTTGAGTGGCCGATTGCTTTTTGCTTTTTTTTGCATTGTCGTTAAATCTATGGTTTCTCCTTATCGATCATATAGTTAATTATTTCACGATCATTAGCAATCTTCGTGGAGGCCCCTTTCTTATCAGGATGACGACCATGTGCTGTCCTGCCCAGAACTGGACGAAGGCTGTTACATGGACGAAACTAACAAGACTAACCGACAGGGCGATTTCTGCCGCCACACATTGGAGTTGCAAAATGTGAGTTCCGGACTCGTTAATTAAGCTAGCAACACATTGATTCAGTTCTTGATATTTAGTCTGGTTTTCAATTCTAGTTGGAATGTTTTTCGTTCATAGTTTTTCTTGCAAATTATTGTAGTCACAGAGTCCGCAGACTCTACAAATTATTCTTTTGTGTCCAATTATTATTTTAGCTTTCTCGGTTACAAAGTAATTTTTTTGTATGTGTGTTGTAGTTGTGGATTTGTTTTCTCTGCTTATTTTTTAAGTTCAGGGTGTTCTATTTTTATTTTGAGTATCAGTTTTAATATTTCATACTGTGCCGTTTTCTGTATGTTTAGATTATTTTGTGTATAGGTATTTCGATGGTGTGTATGCTATGCGTTTAGACTGGCAGTTTTATTATACTATTTTGCTTTCTTTGGAGTTTTTGTATTTCGGTTTTATTTCCATTTGCCAGAAAGGTATTAGATAATATGTTAGTTTGGTTTTAATGTATGTGTTATATATGACTTTCATTTTTATTTTGTGCATTGATGCTTTATTAATTAATTTGTTTATTTAGTTCATTCAGTTCAGTTTCTTGTCTATGGTTATTTGTTTATGGCTATTCTTGTCAATTTTTCCACTAATCAGGTACTCTTGCTAGTGCTAGATTTCTAGATTAGCAAGATTGTATTGTATTTTTTTACTTACTGTATACAGTAACAAATAAAAAGAAAAATTTTCTCCTTCTTTCCAGAAAAATTCTCTGTTTTTTTCCATTGATCTTGTTCGATTGTCATCTATTTGTTTTTATATTATTTTATTTTTATATAATAGACATTGATTTCCGGTCCAGTTAATATGAACCATAGAAGATATAATTTTTTTTATTTAATGACTCACATACAATAAACATACATATCATGTTTCCTAACATCTAACATATTATGTAACATCTGGTTGGTTGAAAAAAAAAATTGTCAATTATGTTATTCAATTTGCTTAACATTTGAATAACATGTTTTCAAAATTCATCGATACATATTCCAATATGTATTCATTTTTTTTTTAATATAAAACCTAAAGAATATAAATAAATAAACATGTTAAAAGCAAATAATAGTGTTTTGATATTAGGTATGCAACGTAAGAGGCATGGACGCCCGCAGGGGGTGGCACTGGATTGATTAAAAATAGTCAAATAATGTTACTTTTATTTTAAATCACTTTGTGTTACCAAAAAGAAAGTGTGGAGAGACAGAACGTTGGCCAGCCTGGAGCAACATCATCGCCAGGTTGGCGACGCGCTGGTGTGATGTAAGCGTCAAGCTTTTGGCCCCCCGAGCCTCATTGCTCGGGCCGATCATTCTTTCCTTGCAGTCTGCATTAAAACATTACTAAAAATATTTTGCCCCCCTAGAAAAAAATCAGCGGGCGCCCATGGTAAGAGGAGCATGTCATTTCTGTATTCTTGATTGTTGTTTTTATTATTATTTTGTTTGTATGTACTGTGTGCTGTCCTTGCTATAGTTAAATAAAATAAAGTATATTAATTCACAATGCATTCCATAATTTACTATTTAAGATATTGATTGGGTACAACAAAAGTAGCTATATTAATGTTTTTAAGAAAAAACATGTCATATTGTCGAATATCTTTTCTTTTTAAATGCATATACGCAAACTCAATACGAAGGCATAATTGGTATACGTTGCGCAAGCGTATAAAGTGATCACGTAAACCAGCTGATAACAGGTCGTAAGCCCTGTAGGTGCCACGATTTCCTAGTTCTTTTATAATATACCAACTTCGTCTCTATTGAGATGTTAAAAAGTTCTCAATATCATTTGACTCCCAACAGGGAAAAAAAATCCAATATTTGCGTATATGTATAAAAAAATATTCAATTTACATACATATTGGTACAAGTAGGCATACAAGCCAAAAATTAAATAGTATTTCTGTCGCAGTTTAGGGGTGACATTTGTGCGAGAACACTATCACCTCATTTATAAGGACTGTTTTCATTGTTTACAAATAAACCAACTTCTCAATAGATGGCATTACAAAAAGGTTCCATCGTTACTTCATAGATGGCAATAGTAATAATGTGCTATTTTCAGGTGATCTGTTGTTACTCATTATTAAAATATATAGAACTTTCAAAAATTGCGTTGATAAGGAAACTCAATAAGAAGGCATAATTGGTGAACATTACACATGACAGGTTGTAAGCCTTCTAGGTGCCTCAAGTTCTTGGATCTTCTATGATATTCCAACTTCGTTTCTATTGAGAAGTAGTTTGTGAAAAAAAATATATATGTCTTTTGAATAGCCGCATTTCTAAGCAATATGTACTACAAATTCACAGAATTTAAGATTGCAAAATATGGCAGTATAAAAAACATTATGAATATTTTTACACTAAATTTAGTTAAAAGAATCAAATGACCTTTGACACCATTTGCAGAAAAATCTGAATCGTGTGACACTCTCCATAGAAAATGTAACGAGAGATTTGGTTTCTGATTCAGTGACAATATTAATTTTAGACAGGGCATATCAAAGTGAGAATAAATGTACTACTTACATTCTGTTTTACATACTTAATAATATGTATAAATTTGTTTATTATATCATGGTCAGAAAGGCACATAAATACTATTCAAAAGCTTCAATATGGAGTCCATAGAAAATATTTGTATGTATAAAAAAAAACTAAAAACAAAGATTTGTAAAAAAAATCATCACCGATACCTACAATTTTAAGAGCACTCTATTTATATGTATAAAAAATTAATATGATTGTGTTCTATAAATATTTAAATTTTATTACAGGATGATTGTTTAGCCTGGCAATGACCTTTTCAATCTATCTCAATCATTAAAATCAAAATTATTCTCTATTTTCTAATTCGATACATCTAATTCTCCTGTGTACCGTGTTACATCTGCTAGCATATTTATACATACATATAAATTACAACAATATTAACCTGTATGCTTATTATATAATGTATACAACTAATATGTACATATCACATTTGGTAATATTAATAACTAAGGGTTCACAATAGTCACCATTAAGTGACCATTATTACCAATATAGTCACAATTTAATAACTATCGTCACCATTGAACAACCATTATGTTACCATAAAAATGACCGTCACCATAATTAATGACACCACGTAAAACTTGACAAAAATACAACAAATAAATTATTAACAAAACGCTATTATCAATAAGAATATTAATCTCAAAAAGGATTAAAAAAAGGTAGTGTAAAATCTATTTTGTACATAAAAAAAACAATATAAAATTAAACAATAAAAATATATATATTTGGTATACCTACATAATTAATTGTGAAAAAAATATAGGTAGGTATATTCCTTTAGGCAACCTCATTCAAATAATCCATAATTAAAGACAAACTCATTAAAATAGTAAAGTTGATAATTAAAAATGTATATAATCACAAAATGAATAATATTGTAGACACTCGTAATGCTTGAATATACTAAAAATGAACAGTGCTAACTAAAATCTGTGTTACTTCTGATTTTGTTATTAACAAAAATCTTTTAAGTGGTAACAAAATGGTGTTTAGTAGAGTAATTTATCTTAGCTCGTTGTAAAATTCATAATAATCAGAATAGTACAAGATATAAAAAAAAACAAAATATTATACCATACATCGATAATTCACCTATTTATGCAAATAAAAAAATGGTAACATTAATATGATTTGACAGTTTGAAACCACGGGCAAAAAGTAGAGATACATTATTACAATAGTAAAAATTCTAGTACCAATTACTTTATCGTTTTGTTTGTTTTTTTTTTAATATATTACGCTACCTTTGGATAAATATTATTAAAAACCACACAAAGCCCACAGATACACCGCACATTACCAATATAATAACCCTACATCATACCCAACCCGCTTACACTCGGGTAAATCCATACCAATTCAACCACAAAAAAATGTTTTTTCCACCCAACATCTCAGATTTTGATGAAACTTGGCATGGTTATTGATGTGGTTTGGTTGAATAAAAAACTGAATTTGTGTTTATCCTTTACTTCTTGAACACATGTTCATGGTTTGGAGGCTTCGACAAGAGAGAGGGAAAAAATGTTAACAATCTCCTGCCTTGACAATAATTGCAAATTTTGTCACCAGATGTCTCCCCTTACACAACACTAGCGCCACCACAATATGGCGCGAAATTCAAATAAGATGACAAATCATAACATACCGGGCCACAAAAACAAATTTTTTACAAAAAAATGAGTTTTTCAATACATATAAATGGATCAATTGAATCTTGACTTAGTGGACTGTATACAATAATAAATGAATTTGAAAAATGACTTTGATAACACATAATGTAAAAACAATGAATAAATGTAAACCCAGTAATAAATTACAATGTAAGACCAATAATAAATAATGTTTGTAAGACATAAAACTATTTAAAATATCACTTAGATTGAAGAAATGTTCAAAATGTTCACAAGTTGACACGACATAGCATTTTAATCAATAATCTTGAAGTCATCACATGAAGTTCAATGTTCAAGTGTCTTGAATATAATCTTGTATTTAATGTAAACACACTGCTATCTTCACGTTAATGATGAAGTAGAGTAGCTTGCTAGCTCCTTGATTGTTCGTAGTGTAAAAATGTTGGAAGGTTATATTCAGTAATTTCACACCGGCGCCATAAATGTTATGTATTCACACTGGTGTCATCATGAATGTATTGAAGTTTATTAACATTCAAAGTGGTGATTGCTGAATAGTGGGAAGTGGTTCCTCCATTGGTAACATACAAAGTTTTGTAATGCTACGTTTGACTTCTCCTTGTGCTGTCTTTATAGAGACTACTCTTGTCACTCCGTCGTTACCAGGATGTGTCGATGTAACTCGGCCTAGCTTCCAATTCATGGGTGGTAGATTGTCTTCCTTGATGAGGACTAAATCTCCTTGCTGAAGCTGTCTTTCTGTTCCCTTGTGCCATTTGTTTCTTCGTTGTAACTCGTTGAGGTATTCTCCATGCCATCTATCCCAAAATGATTGGAATATTTGGTTGAGCCTTTGGTAATGGTTGAGTCTGCTAGTAGGATATTCCAAGACATTTCGCTCTGGCAATGTTGACAGGTTTTCTCCAATAAGGAAATGACTAGGACTCAGTGGGTTCAAATCATTGGGATCGGATGATAGAGGAGTGAGAGGACGAGAGTTGATGCATGCTTCAATCTGATTTAGAACAGTGTGCATACCATCAATGTCTAATATGCGTGATTGCAAAACCTTTTTTAGTTGCGTCTTAACTAATTTGACTCCCGATTCCCACAAACCACCAAAATGTGGACTTCTAGCAGGTATAAAATGCCACTCTATTGCTTGTTGAGCTAAACAATTATGAATGTAGTCATGAGATGCTCTTAAAAACCTATACATGTCTTGTATTTCATTTCGTGCACCCACGAAGTTGGTTGCATTGTCAGAGTAGACCTTCTGAGGCCGTCCTCGTCTTGCTATGAACCTTTTGAATGCATTTAGGAATGCCTCTGTAGATAGAGAAAGTACTAACTCTAAGTGTATAGCCTTAGTGGCAAAACAGATGAATAAACATACATATGATTTAACAGATCTAGAGTTTTTACTAAAGCTAGATTTAACTAATACAGGGCCCATGAAATCTGTGCCACAGATAGAGAATGGTTTTAACGCTATGACCCTATCCCTGGGTAAATCTGCCATTATTTGATATGACGTACGAGGTTTATATCTAAAGCACAAAATGCATGTCCTAAAAACTTTTTTGACTATATTTTTGCCCAATATTGGCCAGTATCTTAATCTAATGATTGAGAGTAGTGCCTGTACGCCCAGATGCAAATAAGAATAATGGTAATGACGCACCATAAGTTCAGTTAATTTATGATGAGCTGGTAGCAAAACTTGGTGTTTTTGGGCGGGGGTTATGTTACTATGTGCTAATCTTCCTCCAACATGAAGAATATTGTTTTTTATAAATGGATGTAGATCTCTGATATTACTCTGGTTTGAAACATAATTGTTATTCCTTAAGGCCTTTAGTTCTAGATGGAAACATTGTCCTTGCGCACATGCAACAAGGGCATCTTCTGCCTTGTTTAGCTCAGACACTGTCAATTCCCCTGATAAAGGCGGTTGACGTTTCCTAGCATTGTGAGTGAATCGCAGCATATAAGCAGTTACTCTCCGAAGTCTAGAGAATGACGAGTATCTGTCAAATATGTTCCACTGTTCCATCCGTGTGTTGATTAAGGCTAATTGTGGCTTGCTTTCTGGTACTGCTCCAAGTACTTGTGGTGATGAATTTGGCCATGATTCTTCATCTCCTTGTAACCAGGTGGGGCCGTGCCACCAGAGAGTCGAATTCATGAGTTCGTCTGCAGTTGCTCCTCTAGAGATGATGTCTGCAGGATTGTCCTTAGAGACTACGTGTTTCCAAATGCAGTCCTTTCCTTCAGTCTGGATTTCAGACGTTCGATTGGCCACAAATGTGCTCCAACGTGTTGGTTGACCAGCTAACCAATGTAGTACTATTGTGGAGTCTGTCCACAAAATAGATTCAACGTTTTCCATGTGCAAGGCATCTTTCACCTTGGCTGTCAATCTAGTCAACAATACAGCTCCGCAGAGCTCTAATCTTGGCAAGGAAAGTTGTTTTAATGGTGCTACACGAGATTTAGCACATATCAAGTGGGATTGATAGTTTCCAAATTGATCTCTTGATCTGAGGTATATAACACCTCCATATGCCTTTTCAGATGCATCGCAGAAACCGCACAATTGAATTTGTGTTGCGCCTTTGCAGACAATCTTTCTCGGTATCTGAAAAGAATTTATTGCTACCAAGTCTTCCTTGTAGGTTTTCCACCGTTGTTTTATGTCACTGGAAAGTGGTTCGTCCCAAGACACTTGCTGTTGCCATAAATCTTGTAATATGAGCCTCGATTTTAAGATGATTGGTCCGAGAAGGCCCAATGGGTCAAAGGTTTTTGATATTTCTGATAGCACATTTCTTTTGCTTATCACTTCTTCAGGCATCGCAGTAACCTTGTAGAAGAAAGAGTCTTCTTTGCTGTTCCAGTGGAGTCCTAGAATCTTCGTTTGGTAGAGATCCTCCCGGACAAATGGTGCGTCTTCAACCAGCTCATCGTCTGAGACATCAGGCATATTTGTTTTCCATTTCGTAAGATTCTGACCGGCTGATTTCAATATTCTTGATACATCCTCCTTTAGCTGAAGGCAAGTTCCTTGTTGTCACAACCTGTGAGGAGGTCATCCATGTAGAAGTCATTATTGATGACTTGTGAGGCTAGTGGGAATGTATCAGCAAAATCTATGCTCAATTGTTTTAAGCATCTGGTGGCGATGAACGATGACGGGGCTAAACCATATGTTACGGTGTTCAATCGGAAATGTTGAAGCGGCATGTCTTCTGAAGATCTCCAAACAATTTTTTGAAAGTTCCTGTCTTCTTCATGTACCTTGAATTGTCTATACATCTTCTCGATATCAGCTGTCATGACAAACATGTGTTTTCTAAAATTAAGAAGCAACGTCAAAAGGTCCCTTTGTATTTGTGGACCAGTCATGAGTACATCATTTATTGATTTTCCGTTGGTTGTTTTTTGGGATCCATCGAACACTACTCGTATCTTGTTAGTCTTGTGCACTGCATGATGTGGTAAATAATTCACTGGTGTGATAGCTGTTGAAACGCATGGTGTCATATGCCCTAATGTTTGATATTCTTCCATGAATTTGCAATATTCACGATGAAGCAAATGGTCACTCCTAAAACGTCTTTCTAACGCTAGCTGACGTTTGATAGCTATTTCTAAGGATTCACCTAATTCAGGTTGGTTATTCTTGAACGGAAGTCGCACGACAAAGCGTCCTGTTTCATCTCTTCGATATGTTGTGGTAAAATGATCTTCGCACGCAATGTCTTCCTTTGACTTGAAAGGAATTTTTGTGGACAGTTCTTCGACCAGCCAAAAACGCTCAACATCCTTGTGTAGCTGATTAAGTGATATGTGACATAAAGATGATTTGTTTTGTAAATTAGATACTTGATTAGGATGGTTCCTAGGTGATGGTATCTGTCCTGCTACAACCCATCCAAACAAGGTGTTGTGCAGCAAGGAGTTGGATGTAGCTTCAGATTCTGTCTTTATTACTTCCCAAAACACCTCAGCTCCTAATAACATGTCTACCGGAGCACGTTTGTTAAACTTTGGGTCTGCTAACTGTAATCCCTTAGGAATTTTTATCGTCCTTATGTCTATGTTGTTTTGTGGTAGTTGGTTGGTTATTTCGGGCAATACCAAACAGTTGATATTCCTTTCATAACTTGAGAATTGAGATCTTATTGTAATGTTCACTCCCGAGGTCACAGTTGTAACCTGTCTGTGTATTCCTGAAACGGGGATACAGAGATTATGTTGTTGCAACATTAATCGGTCGCACAATGACTTGGTCACAAAATTGGATTGAGCGCCACAGTCTAATAATGCTCGCACCTGATGTTTTGTTCCATTTTGATTTAACTCTACTATCACTGTTGATAGCAAGACTTCGTTGCCTCCTTGCGAGGAATACGTTTGCACTGCATTTTCGTTTGCAGTGGGCTGATTGCCAGCTTTATGAAGAAGTGTGTTGTGTTTTTTGTTGCACACCTTACATGTTGATTTGGACGAGCAAGTTCTGACATTATGATTTGGTCTGAGGCAGTTGAAACATAATTTCAACCTTTTGATGGTTTCTTGTCTCTGTTCTATTGTTTGTGATGTGAATTGTACACATGCAAACAATTTGTGATCCCCCTTGCATTGAGGACATCGTTGTAAGGTAATTTCTGTATGAAGATTTACCCTTGCTTTGTTGTGATTGACTGCTCTTGCTATATGGGTTGATTCAATAACACGGGCTCGTTCTGATAAGCAATTGATAAGTTCCTTGTATGTGGGCAACTCATCCTTCAATATGTATGACTCCCAATGATGACGAGTAACAGGATCTAGTTTTCCTGTGACCAGATGAACTAAAAGTGCATCCCACGTACTCGTTGGAAGGTTCATGGTTTCTAAAGCTCTTAAGTGCAACTGTGTCTCATCAATGAGCTTGCGTAGAGCTATACTATCTTCATTCTTAATTGATTGCATATTGAAAAGGCTTCGGACATGTTTGTCTGCAATTATTCGTTTATTATGATATCTACCTGATAATATCTCCCAAGCTGTTTTATAATTGTTCGATGTTATTTCTAAAGAAGACACCATCTGTAATGCTTGTCCCTTTAAGCTACTCAGCAAGTAGTGAAATTTTTGCAAATCACTTAGATTGGAGTTACTGTCTACGAGTGACTTAAAGGTATCACGGAAATGGAGCCAATCCTCATAGTTTCCGGTGAAGCTGGGAACTTGCAATGGACTAAGTTTCACTTCAGAGACAATGTTAGGTGTTTGTGTGATTATTCCTTTAGCTTTGGCCAATGCTGAATAATAAAGATTTTCAAATTGTTCTCGTTTATCTATTTCGGATTCGTCCCTTTCTTCAATTTGTGATTGAACTTCGTCGAACTTGTCAAAAAGTTCTTCCATCTTTTTCAATCTGACTTCTATTTCATTTTTGTTTGTACTTGTTTCCAGGTAGTCTATAAACCGGGTTAATTGCCCCTTTATATTACCTCGCTTTGCATTCAGCTTATCCTGAGACATGTTTGTCTGGAAGTTTCTGAACTACACAACAAAATTTATATGAATGAAACAATGTTTCATCTGGACATATAGGCTCTCTCAATGACTATAATATCCCACACTAACTGAATATTCTTACTTGCAAAAATAACCTCTATATTGATGTTTTTAGGTTTGATTTTTAACAAAGTAATGTACATGTGCTTGCTTAACCTCAAAATTCGAAATAAAATTACAGTTACATGTATTTTCAATTGTTTGTATGAATGTTTGCTCACGCCACGCGGTTTAACGGACTTTTTTATAACAATGGATGTAAATTTGAAACAATGATTATAACATTTACGAAAAAATACAAAATTGTTGACAAAACTATTTTCAAGGTTATAAAACACGCTAGACTGATATAATATGCACACAAATTCAAACAAATTGATGTTATTCTGAATAAATAACATAAGCAATGGTAAAAAATGGAGAGGATATGAAGGAATTTGTAAAAACCTGATTTGTAGTACTGTCTTGTTGCTTGTAAACAATGCTGGTTTTTTACCGTAATTTTCGATGCGGCTCGGAGGTCCAACAATATGATGTGGTTTGGTTGAATAAAAAACTGAATTTGTGTTTATCCTTTACTTCTTGAACACATGTTCATGGTTTGGAGGCTTCGACAAGAGAGAGGGAAAAAATGTTAACAATCTCCTGCCTTGACAATAATTGCAAATTTTGTCACCAGATGTCTCCCCTTACACAACACTAGCGCCACCACAATATGGCGCGAAATTCAAATAAGATGACAAATCATAACAGTTATTCTATTCATTGATGTTAATAACCATACCAAATTGTTTTGCTCTATCTCTAACGGTTTAGATTTTACAGCCTATTAAAGTTTTTGGATTTTTGCAAATTTTATCATTCGGAGGTAGAAAACTAGTTTTGTTTTCCGATGAAAAATAATTTATATCTTTCTTGATTACCAACCAATGTTGATGATTTTTTTTTAAGTATATATCAATATGTGAGGAATAATTAAAAAAATGAACAAAGCTACCAAGTGTTTATTTGGGGCCAGAAAAAAATCTTAAAATGTAATTTTTAGGATTTTTAAAACAAAATTTAGAGTTCTATCTGAGATGTTGGGTGGCATGGTGTGGTTGAACTGATGCCGATTGACCCACTCGCCAATGGAAGATGACAGCACAATATCAAATCAGTCACATTTTGGACTGGTACAGTCCGAAAACGTTCTAACCATTATAAATGTGAAGTGGAAGAAAGAAAGTTATTGGTAGCAGAATTTTTATTATTTATGTATTAGTTAAAACATTATTACAGTTAAAAACTTCCGCACATCTTATTAACTTTGTAATTACAGTTGTAATAACTTTATCGATTCATAATGATAATAATTTTATGAGACAGCCTCGTGTTTCAATGATGACCACAAACTCTTAGATCCCAGATTCAACATTACAAACGTAAACGTGTCTAATTAATGATCGACAAGTTACGTGCTGGTTAATAATTGACAATAAGTATGCTCGATGGTCTTTTGGACTATGAATGACTTCACTACTCCACATTACATTCAAGAACTATGTCAAAAGAATGTGCCATCAGGAAGACATCTTATCATATATTGAGATCATCTGGATGAATAAATAAATATATAAAATTAGTTCCAATGGAAAAGGGTCTTTATGGTGGAACAAACGGCCCCCTGACTGAACTCAGAGTAGAGCCAACAGTCAAGTTATAGTGCGGCCCTTGGAGTGATCTTATATCACCAAACGGTGCTTCGTAATTTATTGTCAGTTGCCCCTGAATCGATATAAAAAATAATTTATGATTCAACGGTCAATTTATAGAACAAAGATATATCTTAAATAACATCAAATTAATTTGGTAGATTTTCACCTCCTTTTTTATCAACAAGTTTAAAAGTAAAATATTTCACAATGATTGCTCTATGGACAGTATAAGACAAAATAAAAATGTAAAGCTTTCAAAGTAAAATACAAAAGTAAATTTTTCAAAATCTCTTCCCTAGAACCCTCAAAAGATACATCTAATAAGCAATATTTAATATTCATCTATATTCTATTGAGTGATATTTTTGAAAAATGATTTTGTAAAATACTATAGGTAAAAGTAAAATTAGTTTTAAAACAAACGTCTTAAGTTAACTTTTTTTTCACAAAAAATATTTTAAATAATATTTTCACATATTTGGTGACATACAATATTTGTTTGTGTTTCATTCAAGATAATAAGTGTGCACATATGTGTACATCCCGTATGCCCAAGGTCATAGGCATTAACAAGGGCCTTAATTCATCAACGTTCGTTTCAATCAAATGAAAAGACTTCAGTATAATCTTAGACTCATATATCGTTTGGGCATATTTACAAAGTTTAATCGATATAAGTTACAGTAATTAATATTATCTGACCTAATTGTGGCGGTAGCAGTCAAATGTAGTGATCAATTTGTGCCAATATGGACATTATTGCAAAATACATTCCATCGGCTAGTGAAAATATTATATAAAATTTGGATATTTAAAAAAATTATCAAATAGAACTTCTATGAATATCGCTGAATAGAAAAATCTCGCATTGTAAATATTGTACAATATTTAAATACATACTATGTACATATTGAATGAGGCACTTTTGTTAACTATGGGCCAGTATTACAGTTTCAGTTTAAGAGCTAAACTCAAATATGTCACTAAAATGACAAATATTTAACTCAACGTTTATGGCGGATTAAGTACTTAACGGTGAGTCAACTGTCATTTCTCGACTCGTTGCTAGGCAACTCGTGTAGTTTCAGTGTTCTATCACTAGAGGCGTTAGTTGTATCGACGGTGGCGCCACACAACAAAACAAACTGACAGCCATATTGAAACGAACATGGGCATAAAACATTATTTTGGTGATAAAAATTAAATTTGGATAATAAAACAATAGTATTTCAAGTCATAGTGTCCCGTTTTGTAGTTTGTATTATTTGAGGTTATTTAAAATTTGACAGATAATAACCACAGAAAAAGAAAAAATGTCTATAATTGAAGATTTAGTAACTGACATGTCATATTGCACTGTAATACGGAAATGGATTCAATTTCCCCTTAACATTAATCTTGAGTTTAACAAACTCAACGAGTTGAGGGCCAACAGTAATACCGGGCCTGGCCGGCGCTGGCCGATTTACTTATGATATTAATAACAATTAAGCACTACAAATAATAATACTCAATTATTATTATTACCATTATACACTTCCTCAAAAGAATTAGCAGATCAATGCGTAAATTGTAATTTATTTAAAAGAGCAAAATAAAATGCAACAAACGCATCATCAAGCTTTCAATTGGGAATAGTTCACCCATCCAGATACTTAACATATCAAAGGATTAGGCTCTGAGGAGGTCTCTATACTACCTATCAACCCTACTGATTCCCGAATATTAACGTTTAAAAAATCTTTAACAATTCTACATGTATTCATTATTACCGTTTTTTGCATTTTTATTATTAAGTTTTTCTGTTGATAAAGTTAGTAGAAAAATGACATAAAATTATTTTATTATAGAAACTACAAATACAATTTTTTTTTGACGGAATTTAAGGTGCAGAAAGAACTTCATCATACTAGGTATTGAAAAATCAAACAAAATTGCAGACGTAATTTCCCAACGTCAGTTATACTACAACTGTTTAGGATATTTCACAGTAGTTTGTATATAAAAAAAAGAGTGGGTTGTGGCCAACGCTATACTTCTCAAAACCAAGTCACTCGGCGAAGTAATAAATTTCGTTTGATTCAAATATTTTATTATGAAATCTTGATAATTCTTCAATGCCATTTTATGAAATAGATGTGCATTTTTAGCAATTTGAAAATATGAATATTAAATTTAATGTATGTTTGAGCTTGTACACAATATTCTACGTTTACCAGTTGATAAAGTCTAGTCAGCTGAAACGACGGTCGTACTGATACAAGGAAATTATATACGTGGAACTGTAGTCAATTTTGTTTGTTTTAAAAATACCCAGTACAACAAAATTATTTGCAAAAAAAAGGATTCAATGAATCCTTGTCTAAATTTAAGTCACAGAGATAGACTTTATTTCTTTTTATCGATCGAACAAAACTACCTCATTCTTCACTTGTTTTTAACAGATTTACCTCTTTAATAACCTCATTTTCATATAAATTGATTAAGAAAGAAACAAAAAAAGTCTGTATAGAATATATTTTGAAATTTCACCAAAGAACGTTCTGCATATTGTTCCAGAACATCATATTGATATTGTGTGTGTCTTTATAGACAAGTGTATTTTTTACTCTCCTATCTTCCTCAAGGAGTAAGCAGTGATAACCGAACACCGCATTCTTCTATCTTGACACATACATCGCCTCATCAACATTGATACATTGTCTCATACATGCTCATCTTGCTAGTAATCCAATTTTACTTAAAATTTCTCAACAGGTATCATGTAGAGAGTTTAGTGTTTCCACCAGAGATGAAATGTGTAGTGAAGATGAAATCGTAGAGAAGAAATTAACGGATATCTATGGAAAACTAATCAGCTCAAGTTTATGGACTTTACATATATGATATCAATATGAAGTCAATCGGACTCAGTGGCGTGCAAGCCATACATGCCTATATGCCTGGCATGACTATCAAAATCCAAAAAAATAAAAATTAAAAACTAAAAAAAAAAAAATTTAAAATCTTGTATGATATTTTTAATATATCAACGAGTTGTAGGGTGTATAAAGAATCATAAAACAGTTTTTATTATTTTTCTAGCGCAAATATTAACGGAGATATGAATTTCTTAAAATTTGAATAATAATTGTCCTTTGTAGGTTCCATTTGCCTGTAATTATTTTCGTCTGTTGCAACACTGAATCTAAAACGTATGCAACATTGCTTCCAAGGAGAAACATTGACAGCTTTGGTAACAGTAGTTAAAATGTCACAACACATGTATCGTTCACGATTATTTCCCTACAAATTATAAAATCTCTTTTTACTTTTGTCGTTAATATTCATTGCAGTATGCCCGATACATTTGAGCATACAATATACATGACTAAATGAACAAAGTTTGTTTGTTCGTGTTAGTGTATCTGTGTATTTTTTAAGGTAAGATTTATGCTGGGCATACTATGAAGCTTCTTCAACAGTTTGTATGTATGGGTGTAAGAATATTCAGATGGTTTGGTTGGCTTTTGGTTCAACATGGTACATTTTTACAACAACGACCGTTAGATTATATTACTGACAGATTAGATTAGATAGGTTATGTTTCGCCAAGATTTTGGCACTAATATAAATATATTGAATTGTTTTGATTCAAATCATACCGAATAGATCGTTAATCTTTAAAATGACTGGAAATAAAAGGGAGAGTGATAATAATTGTTTCTAATTAAATTTCAAAAATAATTTAAAATATTATTAGTATTATGCATTTGCCGCGTAATTCAAAGCAGCTTAAAAATTTAATTTCGTTGTAAAAAAGCAAATATAGATAATATTTTAAATAAACGTTTTGTAAAATATGTAAGAAATTTCATAAAATAATGTATGTACAATTTGATAGGAATTCATAAATATTATTCAAATATAAGAAAAATAACTATGAGTAATATATCAATTAATATATCACGACATCTATGAATGAAAACTAATAGATGAAAAATAAAATAATGGATGAAAACATTTACTGCTGCTAGTAAATTTGTTGTGATAATGGTTGGAAAGATACTTCATAGATGTCTCTGAATATTTTAACCAACATTCATGATATTTATTTACAGTTAGTTATTAAAAACTTTTAGTTATTAAAGGGCTGCATTTAAAACATTTATCAATAGAATTGAAATATTTATAATATTATGCAATTTTGATTATTTGGTCCTATCTTCATGCAATGCGTGTAATTGGTGCTATGTGCATAGTACAAAACAGGAGTCAAAGAAAAAATATAAGCTGAAAAGATATGGAGGTTGACTAAACAGAGGATGTAGTTTTTTTGGGCAGAACCAGCTGACGGACCCCTCGCACGCCACTGATCGGACTTATAGTTTGGGCTGCAGAAAGGACAAAAAAAATAACATAAATTATGAGATTATAGAGAAGAAATTAAAAGTTGTCTATGGAAAATTAATCAGCCCTAGGTCTATGCACTTATAAGAGGACACAAAAAGGATAATCCGTATAAATCCAAAAAGGATAATCGCCATACATACAAACTCATCACGACAAGGATAATCTGTATGCCGTACGCCATACACACAAACACATGACGAAACTCACAGTGTGCACTCTCTACATGATACCCGTTGAGAAATTGATGTAAAAAAAAAATCGCTTAAAAATTGTGAAATCATGACTCTCCACTATTCCATAGTGCGAATAGTAAAAATAGGTACGTTGGCAGCAGTCACCCACCCTAATCAATTTATCTAGAATTGTGTAATGCGAGTATAAATGAATATTATTTTTGTAACAAAAACCTATCACTAGTTACAAAAAAATGGTACAACTGTTTCAGCACATATTGTGACAATTTATATATTTTCTAAAACTTCCTCGTCAGTATTTGAATTGGCTAATTTAGTTTTCTTAGCTAAAGAGGAAAGAGGTACATCATCTTCACTTTCACTATCCGATAATTCTATTGGTACAGATAATGATCTTTTCTTATGAACTGTAATGGAGTGGCCGTCGGGTGTCACAACAGTTGTAGTTCTTACTTTGGCTTTCTTTGGAGCCTTAACTTTCTTTATCAATTTTATCCTCTTGACAATGATATATTTTTTTTTTATTTTCAAATCACTTTTTAATTTTGATTGCTCCTCCAAATCAATGACATCATTTGGATCTAAAGGAACGATCGCAGGATCTAAATTTAATGGAGCTGACTCGATACAATGTTCACTGGGGGGTACAGAAATATCACTAGGATTCACTGAAACCACTTTGTTTCCCATAGTTTCCGACTGGCTGTGTTCGAGACTTTCTTGACTCTCGTTCTCCTCGCACATTTCACTGTCGTCGAAGAGGTCTTCCGCCATAGAAGAATAATAACTTCTGAGGTCCACGTGTCCTCTGTCTGAAGGTGAGGGTTCACACGGAGGATCGACCTGAGTGGAAGGCTCTTCCGCGGCTGGTTCCGACGCATAGAAAGTGACGTTTTCTTGGGTCGGACAAATGCCAACATCGGAAGTGGTGTCGAGCGTTATAGGCACGAAGTATCCATAGCTCTCGATGATTGGCAGACAACTTTCAGGCGGTTCAGCCTCTTTGTTAGGATCAATTTGAATATCAGACTGGGTTTCGCTGTTCGATCTGCACAAAATTCCCTTCAGTATACTGGTAGATTCGCCTTTGTCTTTTTGAGAAACTGGGGTAACTATTGACACTTCCTCTGAATCGCTGGTGACTGTTTCACACTCTATATTTACCTCAGATTCGTTGGACTCTCTATTAGAACGGAGCGATCTGTAAACTTTGGCGATGGGACCATTCGTATAGGCTTTGAGCCAAGATTCATCGCCCGAGTCATTTTCGGAGGACGAAGCCGAATCGGAAGCTAGGGTGGGGGCTGTTTTGGACTTTCTCACTGTCTTTTGTCTCCAAGACAAGGAATCGTTGTCAGGAGGGACGTTTTTTTTCTTCCTCGGTTTTCTGGGTTGGCCCGGTTTTTTTGGACCAGCCGGCTGCTTGGACACAGGAGGCGGCTTTGTCGTCGCCACGGAGACCTTTTGGAGTATGGAGAGGAAGTTGTAGTATGCTTTTTCTTCGGAAAAGACTGGTTTTTCATCTGCAATAGTGGCTAACTTTTTTTGTCTTTTGATCCAATTATCCGCAGGTAGAGTTTGCAAAAGATATTTAGGATTAGGTCGATAAGACATGACACATTTATTTCCCTGTGGCCTGAATATTTTAGCCAAATCACTTCTTTCTTGTCTTTTTTTATTGTCTGTTTTGTTATTGGATTGTTTCACGGTTTGTTTATCATTTTTATTATTGTCAGTGGAAACTGTCGGTTGAACTGATGCTGTTTGGAGTCTCTTGTTCATTTCCATCACTTCTGTAATGTCCGATAGAATGATGGGTTTCTGATGCCTGATAAGTTCCAAAGATTCAGGTGATCCGTCTACTGGGACCGATGAATTAGCACTCTGTCTGTTTGCAGGAACTTCTGTTCGTTTTGTAACTTGTTTGAAAGTATTGTCATTATTTGTATCGGGAAGTATGAATTCTTCTTCAGAACACATAGACTGTTGGGAGTCATCATTTTCCATTGCATCATCAAACATTGATGCATCCTAAAACCATAAATATGATCAATATAATTTGCTTAAAGAAAATTATGAACTCCTCATTACAATTTTATATTAGGCAACAGCCTAAAAGAAATAATAAATAAAATGCATTATTTGAAAACAAATAAAATATATCAATAAACTAACCAGGTTATTACCAATATATTTTTATTGAAAAATGAATATCCTTGCAACAAGTGTACATACACACTCGTAAATTCCTTAAATTAAGCATAAATGTTTGTGCAATCTGGTGAAAAAAACTTGGTCGAGGCAGTATTCTAACTCGTGACTACTGGATTACTAACCCAGCGTGCTAACTGCTCTGCCACCATCTTATTTTAGTTCACTTTATTTAACATATTTTGAAATAAACCATATAATATATCAAGTAACAATTTTGGATTTTATAAAAATGAATGTCAGGAAAAAAAGTATTAAGTCTATTCAGTTACATACATTTACTATATCCGGTTCCCAACTGAGTGATTCGGCAAACAAATCAGGAAAATTTAGAAGCAATCGCCAACTTATAGATGAAATTTTTTCAACCCTATTCCTGCAACAAATAAATTTAACCAATTTATTTGGAGATTCTCCAATGACAATATATATTAAGAATCCTCTTGATAATCTTATTTTATTTCTGTATAGGTTTTCGGGTAACTAACAGGTACTATTGTTAAATATCTATTTAACACAAGTTGCCACATTCTGGAGACATACATATGTAGCGATATCTATTGCCTCACAGATCCAAACTGTAAGCACAGTCAAAAACTGTGTCTCCAGCGAGAATCCAGCCAGGGACATTTGGTTCAATAGTCAGATATCTAAGCAACTGAGCCTAATCTTACTATCCATTCCATAACACAGATTTTCTATGCTTGTTTTTAAAAAACATTCAGCATATTCAAAATCACTTTCTATATTGTTGCTAGATCCTTGAAATCTTCCATGTGACACTAAAAAACTGCTTAAAAGTTTTAAAATGAAATATTTAACCAAAGTAAATATGCAGATCATGGATCGAGTTGCAAAACTTAAATGGCAATGGGCAGGTCATGTTGCCAGACAGGGTACGGACAGATGCGCACCCAGAATTCTAAATTGGAGACCATGGGATATGAAAAGGGGAATAGGCCGGCCCCAGAAAAGGTGGGCCGATGATATTGTCCCTGTCGCTGGAAGCGGATGGGTTCATAAAGCCCAGAAAAAAGACGAGTGGAAGCTATTAGAAGAGGTCTACATCCAGCAGTGGAGAGATGGCTGAGAAAGAAGAAGAAGAAGAAGAAATATGCAGATCTGTGTAAAATAATTATAAAAACTACTCGGCAATCAATTTTAATAAAACTGTTGTAATTTAAATTTTAAAAACTTTAAGCTACACAATAGGCCCTATTCAGATTCGACTAAAAATTTTATACGGAGTTTTAGTAGGTATATGAGAAATGTCAAAAAGTTGACTGCATTTATACGGGACTCTATTACGTCACACCGAGTGGATGAAATCCTTTTACACAAGTCGCCCGTTAGTTATAGACGTTTTCGTACTGTGAAACGAATCAGAATTGGACATAATATTAGCTCTACACATTTTTTTATAGTTAATTAATTTTGTTGTTCTTGTTAATATGGCACATAAATTAAATTTTCATAATAATTATAAAAAAATCAGAATACTTATTTACTTATGTTTTTGTATAATTCATTCAACTGTTTTTGTATAATTCATTCAACTGTTTTTGTACAATTCATTCAACAAATAAAAAAAGGACACTCTTCTCAAAGATTCAAAATCGATCTAAATAAATAATGATATGAATAACGCCTGAATATTAAGCATCATGTATAGAAGTCACAATTCATGTTCAGAAATACTAAATTTTATCAAAATATCAAATGAATCAAGCTGGAAATAGTTTAAACATCCATTGTCATTGTGAATACACAAATTCTGAAAGTTTCAGTGCTCTCAGACCAGATATACACGGACCGCTTGTAGCAGTTGACCCTTATACAAAACTCAGTTGACCCCGGTCTGCAGTTCCAATACAAAATTCTTGAACCGACTGCTCCAAGCAGTCTGTGTATCTCGGGTCTAACTGGATGGGAAGTAAGTTAAAAATCAATTACAAAATTCCATTACATACAGGTGAGGTTAAGGAAGAGGGTGCAAAAATACTAATAATTAAATAAGTATCCTAAAATATTTATTTATTTATTTATTTATTCAAAGGCACCTACAGAACATTGGTGAAAACATACACACAAGTTAAAACACACAAAAGATAAAAACACATAAAATCTCAAATGCTCCAGTCAAACAGTTTTCTGTCACATAGTCAATACTAAATGCCGACCGCCGTGGTGCAGTTGGTAAGTCATTCGGTTTCTGTGCGGGCGTCCTGGGTTCGATTCCCAGCAGAGGAGAAATTTATTTCTCACGCAAATATTGCTTCTCTGGGCTGGAAACACTGGATAGTTGGAAGAAATTACCATACGGCAATAAACTCGCAACTTGCGCAGGGTGCAAGGAAGTGTACATTATTATTATTATTATAAATATTTAGGTTAGTACAATCGTCATAAGAAAAAATCAAATATAAACCAAGGCACAGTTGGTAAGGATTTGGCTCCTGTGCGGGTGTCCTGGATTCGATCCTCAGCAGAGGAGAAAATTATTTAAATTCTTTATACTTTGCTGCTATTGCTTTGTGGCACATTTTAACTAATATAATTAAATAAAATCTCTTAGTTTTTAACCACGTTGAGTATATTTATATGTCAACTAGTTTCGGAGACGTAACCGCTCCTTCGTCCGGACAAACTTATACGTATAAGTTTGTCCGGACGAAGGAGCGGTTACGTCTCCGAAACTAGTTGACATATAAATATACTCAACGTGGTTAAAAACTAAGAGATTTTATTTAATTATATTATTTAAATTCATTTCTCACGCAAAAATTGCTTCTCTGGGCTGGAAACACTGGTCAGTTGGAAGAAATTGCCATATGGCAATAAACTCGCCACTTGAATGACAGGAACAACTAGAAAAATATTATTAGATACTAACTTTTCCATCTCTTTCAAATTTTCAAGAGTCTTCTCATAAATTTGAATCCATATTTTGCTCAGGAGTCTGGGTTCTTTGTTGATTTTGAACTTTTCCAGTTCATCGGACATATCTTTCCAGATATTGCTGCAGGCCCACTCCCCGAAATACTTTTGCTGTCTGTTGAAAATCCTCCTCAACGGATGAGAATATACAAATTCAATTATCAAACCTAACATGTCTTCGTATCTGTTTGTGTAGGGTTCATCTGAAAATAAAAGAGAGATTGTTGTTGATGGTGTAGCCAATTTTGATGCAATACACAAGTCAAATCTCTGAATAACGAATACCTACTGAAGTAACGAAATTTTCAATATAACGTATATGTGAATATGTAAAATCTATGTAATCTTCTCCTGTCCCATACACAAGTTTTTAACTTTATTGGGATAGTACTAATTTGAAAAAAAAATGTAATAATTGTACTTAATAATGTTTGTTATAACTAAAATAAACAAAAAAAATATGATATTTGACCCCGATAAACTTTCATACAAAATGTACTGAAGAGGACATATAACGCTAAATCTAGTGACTGAAAACATGATATATTAAAACCGTCTAATGCACTATGTAGTAACGCTTTATTAAGGTTAACTATCGCGTGCGTTAAAAAAGGTTTATACATGATTTAAATAATCAGATTTAATATTTTGATAGGACTCTGCATTTGGACCTATGTCTGTTTTGAAGTTAGCGATATCGCAAAATTAGTGCGACAATATTTATTTATTTTTTTAAATGAATATGTCCTTGTTAAAAAAGTACATATACATCTTCCTACGTTTCCTAAAATAGGCAGGATTCGAGCTCGCGACCACTGAATTACTAACCCAATGCGCTAACCACTCTGCCATTGACCCATCTATACTTGCAACATATATATTCACAAATATACATGTTGCAAGTAAACAGATGGATCTAATGGGTCGATGGCAGAGCGGTTAGCGCGCTGGGCTAGTAATCCAGTGGTCACGAGTTCGAATCCTGCCTCGACCGATTTCGCTCACCTATAGCACAAGCATTTATTTGCTTATTTTAGGGAACGTAGGAAGATGTATATGTACTTGTTTAACAAGGACATATTCATTTAAAAAAAAAGAAAAGAAAAAAAAAACACAAATGCAAGACACCCATTCAGTGTAGTACCTACCCAAGTTAATAGTACAATTATTGTACTATTAACTTATACATAGTACAAAATAACAAAACAGCAAGGTGACCACACATTTAATAAATATGTAAAAATATATCAATAATAACTTAAAAATGAGTAACTCGGATTCTCAAGTTTTGCTTCTGTAAGAATGAAGTTTTTAATTTTCTTTTTGAATGACACAAATGAATTTTTTTTAAGGTTTTCGGGATTATTACCATTGATTGCATAACTACAAAAAATTACCAGAACAACTAAAAACTATGACTAACGAAAAGGCATTCCAAAGGGAATTGAATTATTATAAATAAAAAAATACATTGTTATAAACTACTAACCCGTATCATAAGAGCCGTAGACATAAAAATCATTTTCCAATTTTTTAAGAGTACTCTGTTCGATGTTTATATAGTCTGGTTCGTCGGAATTAAAATCGAGAGCTTCAAATATGACACTGTCAATAGACAGAGGGTCAGATTCTGGATCACTGTTAATTTCAATTTCATCGCAATCAAACTCATCCGTCAGATTGATAACTGGACTGTCTTCCAATTCACTGAGGTTATTCTGCAAACATAAACATTGCACATCAAATATTAAATCTAAGACCCGAATGCACAGTCCTAGGTGCCTAAATACTAAATCTTAACCTCACTGGAGAATTTAGTATTCTTCAGTTAGCAATTGCGTTGCAGAGACATCCCTAACTAAATACTACGACAAACTTAAGGTTGATGGCGTACAATTTCACATTATTGTGTATGAAGAAAAGAGATAGATAGCTTTCTATGGGCTTAGAAAGCTATCTATCTCTTTTCTGACGTTTGAAGTTTAAAATGTTTTTTGCTGTAACAACACAAACATATATTTAACCAACTTCACACTTCACACTGACAGCCCGATATTACGATTTTTTCCGAAATTCCAGCGAATTTTCGGCATCTCGTATAGATCACTGAATACTCTGTTTGGTATTTAATTTGACAAAATTACCAAATACATATTTGCCGAAGTCGCTAAAATCATCATCCATCTATAACATCTTGTGTTTTAGTATTAAACTACTCGTAAGGTTCCTCCCGATCAACCTTACTTTTTGACAGATTGCAAATGTAAGTTTACATCGACGCGCATGCGCTAAGTATTTAGATATGTCTCTGCAATGCAATTCTCATACAAAAAGTTCGTAGCATCCTCCATTTAGTAAGTCACGTGATCTTCTAACTTAAGTGAGCGACTGTGCAATGAAAACATGGTTAGTTTTTAGAATTTAGTATTTAGGTAGGACTCTGCATTCGGACCTAAGTGCCTTGCTTAAAATTCACTAGTATACCGTGTTTCACTTAAACGAGCCCTTTAAGGCAATGTTGTCAAGACTGTCAGACAAATAAACTGAATAATGCTGGCCATACACATTGCAATAGTATATCTGACAGGTTTACCTGAGCAGGTGTTGCCATATCTCTAAATTTATTTCCTCTAATCTCACATTTAAAACTTAATAATAAGAAAAACAAAACAATCTGTAATTAATATGATAGAATGATGTGTGTCATATATAGTTACTTTTAACAAAACAAACTTGATTATTAAACAATTTGTGCAGATTTATTAGAAATAACTTATACAAATATTACAAAAGATAAAAATCCCTAATCATAGGGAATATACTGTTTTTAACGTATAACACTAAACGCAATCATACCAACTTAAACTTCTGGAGAAACTAAAGCAAGTGTGTAACAAAGAAAATAAATAAAGTATTGGAATTAATCACTGTATATTTTCTTAGGAAACTCAAATATAAAATGTAAATGTTTGGAGTGTCACACCATGTAAGCAGAGAGGACAGGCACACCTACAATCTTCATACATATACCTCATGTTTGGAGTGTCACACCATGTAAGCAGAGAGGACAGGCACACCTACAATCTTCATACATTTACCTCATGTTTGGAGTGTCACACCATGTAAACAGAGAGGACAGGCACACCTACAATCTTCATACATTTACCTCATGTTTGGAGTGTCACACCATGTAAACAGAGAGGACAGGCACACCTACAATCTTCATACATTTACCTCATGTTTGGAGTGTCACACCATGTAAGCAGAGAGGACAGGCACACCTACAATCTTCATACATTTACCTCATGTTTGGAGTGTCACACCATGTAAGCAGAGAGGACAGGCACACCTACAATCTTCATACATTTACCTCATGTTTGGAGTGTCACACCATGTAAGCAGAGAGGACAGGCACACCTACAATCTTCATACATTTACCTCATGTTTGGAGTGTCACACCATGTAAGCAGAGAGGACAGGCACACCTACAATCTTCATACATTTACCTCATGTTTGGAGTGTCACACCATGTAAGCAGAGAGGACAGGCACACCTACAATCTTCATACATATACCTCATGTTTGGAGTGTCACACCATGTAAGCAGAGAGGACAGGCACACCTACAATCTTCATACATTTACCTCATGTTTGGAGTGTCACACCATGTAAACAGAGAGGACAGGCACACCTACAATCTTCATACATTTACCTCATGTTTGGAGTGTCACACCATGTAAACAGAGAGGACAGGCACACCTACAATCTTCATACATTTACCTCATGTTTGGAGTGTCACACCATGTAAGCAGAGAGGACAGGCACACCTACAATCTTCATACATATACCTCATGTTTGGAGTGTCACACCATGTAAGCAGAGAGGACAGGCACACCTACAATCTTCATACATTTACCTCATGTTTGGAGTGTCACACCATGTAAACAGAGAGGACAGGCACACCTACAATCTTCATACATTTACCTCATGTTTGGAGTGTCACACCATGTAAACAGAGAGGACAGGCACACCTACAATCTTCATACATTTACCTCATGTTTGGAGTGTCACACCATGTAAGCAGAGAGGACAGGCACACCTACAATCTTCATACATTTACCTCATGTTTGGAGTGTCACACCATGTAAACAGAGAGGACAGGCACACCTACAATCTTCATACATTTACCTCATTGAGAATGTCGCTCACTTGGTTGTGACATTTTTTTTTTTAGATGATTCCAACCTATTATTCCATTCCTTTCGGTTATTTTTTTGTGTTACTTTTATTTAAGCATTGCTATTTTTTGCATTACTTTTACTTAAGCATTGCTATTTTTTGTATTACCTTTATTTTAGCATTGCTATTATTTGCATTACTTTTTTATTAGCATTGCTATTTTTTGTATTGCTTTTATTTTATTAGGTATTGCTTCCCAGGTAACTAACAATTTGCATATTCTGGAGACTCTTACAATAATCTATTGTCTCACAAATCCATACTGAGAATTATGTAATTTTTTTTCCTAAACAGATAGTTTATAGTACTTTTTAATAATAATAATAATGAACACTTCCTTGTAACCTGCGCAAGTGGTGAGTTTATTGCCATATGGCAATTTCTTCCAACTAACTAGTGTTTCCAGCCCAGAGAAGCAATATTAACATGAGAAATAAACTTAAATAAATTTATCCTCTGCTGGGGATCGAACCTATGACGCTCGCACAAAAAACCAACTGGCTTACCACGGCGGTCAGCAAATAATTTTCTAAATTAATGGTCTGTCTTTTTCAAATAATTTTTGAACAAGAAGTGAATTGTAATAATTTAGAAATAAGTGATGACAAAAAAGACTCACTGCAATCTCCTGGATGTTCTCATATTCCAGTCTCAAAACGCTGGGAAACATTTTGATGATTTTTTTGTCTAAGCTGGTCAAGAATCTTTTGGATACCGTATTCTTGGATTTGATTGTCTTCAAGAAGATCTTCACCTTAGTGCGGGTCTGAAGTAACATATGCGAGAGTCTGCACTTCAACTGTTTCATTGAGAGAAACTTTTTTGTTTTCCTGAAAAAGACAAAAAATATCAAAGCATTCACTGTAAAATATTATTATCAGATAAGCAGGTGATCGATTTTGTATTAACACTATGAAAAAAGAAAAAAGGAGTAAGTACTATTTAATATGTGGTTTACATACCTTATAAACGTGACTATACTTCTAAAGAATAATAAAAACAATTTGGCAAACCAAAAATTTGAGCAGCAACACACACATGCGTCTTCTCCCGGTATATTTTCAAGGCGAACTGAGAGTTAGCAGGTATTGTCTTGCATTTACACAGATAGCAGCTATTGTTTTTATTGAAAAACTCATATTTTTATAATCTGTTCAGTTATCTGATATTGTCACAGTGTGAGAAACAAGTATTTGAAGCAAATGGAACGAAAAAATACATTTCTAAAAATATGTCAGTTAGCAGGTATTGTCAGCTCACCGACGAATTATTATTATTACTATTAAATGGATTGTGGGATATGCCGTGATGGTATGAATGAATGAATGAATGAAGTACAATAGATCAAACTGATCGCAGTGCAGGGAATACAAAAGAACCACCCCTTATAATAATAAAAATAAACAATAACCTTGAGTATATTGATCAGCCCCCCTAGACAATGTGTCATTTACCTCAAGAAAAGGAACAAGAAAAGATAACTCAATGTATGGAAGTGACAGTTGTCACGTACACTGGCAACTGTCACTTTCATACATTGAGTTATCTTTTCTTGTTTCTTTTCTTGAGCTAAATGACACGTTGTCTAGGGGGGCTGGTTAAGAAATGGAAAGCAAATTCCCTCGGTGTTTATACAAAATCGACCTTTTGATATGTCTGATCTTAACATTTTATATGACTTTTAACTTTTAGTACCAACAACACCACAAACTGCAATCATAAGGTGAGTCAACCGGTTCCGGAGGTAAAGAAATATCGCTGAACATGTATAAAAAATATATCAACTGAGTTATTATTATGTCAATAAAACTAACCTTTGGAAGGCGTTGATAATTTCATCCCATGCTTCTCTTTTCAATTCATTATCTTTATTTGTATACATACTTTTCAAGCATGGATATTTAGAAATCATGTCAAATAGTATGACGTCGGATTTTTCGTTTGACAATATACCATCCTTTTCTTTTGCATACACATTCTGAAATATAAAAAAAAAATTACGAGAGATTAAAATTACATATTGTATAAGTACATAAATTACATAATATATAAGATGACACTGTCATGATTACTGCAGCTGATTCATGGGATGAAGTTACACAAATAGCTAGTTCGGAAATAAATATTCTCAAGTCATGGTTCGACATGTGGTTGTTGTCTCTCAATGCAACAAAGACTAGTGTTGCTCCATTTGCAATAAGTGGAAAACTCATTCCTGAGGAAATATTAATTAAAATACATTCAAGAAACTGTACTGGATCTGATAAATGTAATCACAATGAATGTATTGATCTACCTAATAAAAAAAGCATAAAATATTTAGGAATCAATGTTGATCAAGGTTTATATATTCTATCGATTGAGGACTCTCTTGGACATCGCTACGTTGAAGAATACATATTTTGCGTTTGCTCAATCGGTCATGCAGTACGGGATTATAGCGTGGGGTGGTGCCTATAAAACTAATCTTGAGCCCCTATATATCATCCAGAGGAGTATTTTGAAAATTATGTTAAATAAACCCAGAGACTACCCTACGTCTAGCCTCTTTAGTGAGGCAAATGTCCCTTCACTGCATGCTATTTATAAGAGAAATGCATTGAAGCAGGTCTACAGGGAGTATTTCGTCGATGGAGTATATCCTTCTGAATGCATTAGAGCTACTCGTCGATTCAATATAATGCTCAATATCCCAAAAAAAGGACGACTTACGCACAAAACCACTATACGTATCTTGGCGTAAAGTGGTTCAACGATCTATTGCCTGAGCAGAGACATGCAGATATTGATGATTTAAAGACATTTTATAAAGATATAAAGAGGGTTTGTGCATAAAATTTATTTTTTTTACTGTTCATTGTTGTATATTATATGCTTATTTAGTTATTCGTAATTGTATTTTTTTATATATTTGTACATTGTTACATACCTACTATGTCAATTTTTGTTAAATAAGTTTATTTTTAGTTTTTCTTTTGCTATCTATGATTATTTTATTCTGGTTTATTGTTATTTTGTTTATTTTGTATTATGTTTGTAAAGTTACAACTCCCTTCAAAGCACGAGTTCATCTCTTTTTGAAGGAAGTTATATTGTAAAGTGTTTTAATTTCTTTTTGTTAATGTATTTTCTTGTGTAATATGTTTTTTTTTGGTAATAAATAAATAAATAAAACATAACATTCAGCTAAATGAGATAGACACACATCCGAGTAGTGTCATATGAAATATTAATACAATTTGAATAATTATGATTAACTTTGATTGAAACGACTGCTTCTTTTACAGGATGGATGACAACCCCTTAGCGAAAAAGGAGTCACTTTCTAATGGTTCGAATGAAATAACTCATTTGTGATTTAAACAAAGTTAATTAAGATAATCAAGTTATTGTGGAACATACTGACCAATGAGACCTTTCTGATGTTGTGTTTCTATTTTTTTTATTTTTAAAGAATGAATGTGTTCTTGAAACAAGTACATATACATTCGCATAAATGCCTGTGCTATATAGGTGAACAAAAACTGTCATGGACAGGATTCGAACTAGCGACCACTGGATTACTAGCAGTTTTTAATCTGTCGATTTATACAGCTTCCAAACTGTAGAATTCTACCAGTTGATTGTGGCCTTGTAAACCGAAACAGTCGTCGGAAGTCAAATAAATTTGTTGTGGAATATATGTGTTCATATTTATCATAATTTTCACTGGATTACTAACCCAGCATGCAAACTGCTCTACCATCTCCCATCTATTATATGGTATGGATGCCTAGAGACTAGATGATGTGACAAAAAGAAGAATACATTCATTTGAACTCTAGATATACAGAAGAATTCTGAAAAAATAAACTGGAGAGACAGAGTTCGAAATGAGATTGTTCTTTAAGGCTCGCGTATACCCTGAGTATTCGGATGTACACAAAAATGCACACTCAATTACCTTCTAATGTATGAAACATGAATAAATATTGTATATATTGCGGGCGACCTGGGTTCGATTCCCAGCAGAGGAGAAATTTATTTTAAATTAATTTCTCACGCAAATATCTCAAGCAATTTTTGCGAGATAATTGAATTTAAATAAATTTCTCCTTCGCTAGGAATCAAACTGTGCCACGGCAGTACAGTTGGTGAGCCGTTCTTATTCTTGCGATAGCCCCTTCAGGAAGCCCTCGTGTGATGCCGAGCTCCAGTTATATCTCCAACAACTCTATGATGATCTATCTCATGGTCAATACCAATATTGATTTGTTAGGAGACAATTTAGGGTGATCTGTTGTTTCCCATTCTCGCTGCGTGGTCGCCATAAAAACGAATTTGTAAATAAGAAATAAAATTTAACTTACTAATAGAGCAACAACAACTGGATTCTCAATATATTTCTTGTCTTCGGGCAAATTGTACAAACTATCTACGATATCCCAAAATTTGTCAATGTTTGTATTTTCACCATCAAACACTTTTCTGTGATATTTGGAGAAGCAGTTCTTTATTACAGACCAGATGCCTTCAATTTCAATCAGGGAGAGAGGTCGTTTCGGGAAATTGGAGTTTAATTTGCCGTGCACTTTCTCCAGCATTTCTTCGCTTAGATTTGTCACGTCTACATCCTTGTAGTTCGCGTATAATACTCTGAAAATGTACTTCTCGTAGGTGTAACGATGGAAACCGGCCAATTTGGGATTAACTGTTTTCTGAAAATACAAAAATTAATGGATTAATTGAGTGCCATCTTTAAAAAATGTTTATAGAAACAATGTGCTACTTCAAATGTTTACAGAAACAATGTGCTACTTCAAATGTTTATAGAAACAATGTGCTACATCAAATGTTTATAGAAACAATAATGTGCTACTTCAAATGTTTATATAAACAATGTGCTACTTCAAATGTTTATAAAAACAATGTGCTACTTCAAATGTTTATAGAAACAATGTGCTACTTCAAATACATAAAGATACAAGAAAATCATGACATGGCTCTGTGCGCGTGGAGAGCAACAGACAAAATATAACGGGTCAATTGTGCATTCCATTAGTACAAATGAATTTGAGAAGAGAACATATTTTTTAATTGCATATACGAAAACATTGCATTTTTTTCCTGTCGGGAGTCAAATGATATTTTTATTGACAATAACATCTCAATAGAGACGAAGTTGGGATATTATGGAAGATCTAGGAACTCAGGCACCTACAGGGCTTACGACCTGTCATCGGCTAGTTTACGTGATCACTTTATCAACGTTCACCAAATATGCCTTTATTGAGTTCCCTTATCAATGTAATTTTTGAAAGTTATATATTTGAATAATGTGTAAACATTTCACCTGAATAATACGAAATTACACTATTGCCATCTATGAAGTAACGAAGAAACCTTTTTTGTAATGATTGAGAAATTAGTTTCTATTGAGAAATTAGTTTATTTGTAAATAATGAAAGCAACAGTCCTTATAAATGAGGTTTTCACCTCATTTATAGGCACCGTCTACATTGCTTGAAGTGTCCAGATCGAGTTGATTACAATTTTTTTTGAAAATGTTTAATGGTTTGAATATCCTGGCAACACAATACATTCAAGAGCTGTATCAGAGAAAAGAGCTATCTAGGATGCATCTCACACTCAGGTCTCCTGGATCACAGAGTAACAACTCTCTAAAGGAGTTGAACAGAGCCAACAAAGCGGTCCTATAAAGTGGGATAGATTGCCTCCAGATCACACAGCAAGAGCACTTTCTCTAAAGAACTAAAAACAGCTTTATTTCGTAGAGCAACATTAGACAGAATATAAGCCCTCTTGGAATGATTCTGAATCATTAAACGGCGCTATATAAATTATTTATATTATTATTACTATTTGGGGGTATATATTTTTTTTATTTATTTTATATCAGAAGGATAATGTTGCAAAGGTGCGTGTTCATAAGGATTTTATTTTAGGTAAGTCGACAGGGTGCTGCTACACTAAGGACATTAATTCTTTTAAAAAAAAAGTTTGACAAAAATACAAACCACTATTTAATAACAAAAAGGTGACATGCTAAGATGAACACTATGTAGAGACCCACAGTGAAGTTAATTTTTAGCAATGCCTTGGAAATTTGCATATAATAAATATATTTTCTACTGTCCTACATTAAAAATATCTACTGCCTCTTTAAGTATGTTGTCAGTTTAAAAACGGTACTATTGGTTGATCTGTAACTCTACTAGATATCATCCTTCTCCTGACTAACAGTCGTATCTGCAAAATGCAAATTGTTCAGGAGAGCGTTTTTAGTGTTTTGCGCGTGAATATTTTCATCTCTCTCTGTGAATATATTTTAATATTTTATTTGTATTCTTATATACATGAATCATTCTTATATATTAGAATTGTATTTGTTCATAGGTCTATTAGTGATATTTTATTTTCAGTAATTGGTAGACAACAAATCACTAAGCTCTTCCGAGTTAACGGGAAGTGATACAGTCGAGACCTTTAGTGAGAACATGCGTACAACATATAAATACACATTGGTGGTTGTAACTCGATTTTGCAAAAAACGTCAGATAAGACAGTTAGTCAGCAGAGGGACGATATTATCATTCATTCAATGTCTTGTGAGATTCAATCCTCTCCTTCTTACACATCACACAAACTTTTATTAATAATATTGATCAGACATACCAGATACGTGTCGGTAAATTCTATTTCTGGTGAATTCTGTCGATTTGTACGTGCCTTCTCATTTCGCTTTTCCCATTCCAAATTCGCCTCAGACACATCTGTTGCAGATTCTAAATACATGTCTCTTTCAGATACGAGCTCGTGTTCTTTCAGCATAAATTCTTTGAGCTTTTGATTGACAGCATCTACCGTTAAGTTCATCTTGTTGGCAATTGTCTGTATTGAGGTCTCCTTCATGAAGTCATTGTAGTAATTTATATTGGTCACACACCACAAATGAGGAGATTCCTTGAATAGGCCATCGATAGTTTCATTAGTAAGAGCCATTTTGCTATCAATCCTGGAAGAGAGAAAAAGAACAATCAACACATATGCGATACTCTTTGAGTGATACATAAAAAAATAATTAATTTGATTTGATCTGGAACGCATCCGAGATATATAAACTACACCATAAATAAAGCTAATTTTTATAAAAAATTAGCTTTTTTTTATTTTATCAAAAAATTCTTATACCTAGTCATGTTGTCTTATTTTAATTGAACGTTACTTAATGCATTGGCTGTGTAGATTTCAACCGCAGATTACAAGTTACAATAATTACTTTTTAACTATGCCTTTTCGGTACATACATAATTGGTGTGAATTTTTTACGAAAATGTCCCGAAAAGCCAAATTTCGGTGTTATTTTTCTAAAATGTGAATTTGCGTTGTTCACAAAAAAGTGCTAAATTCGTGAATAAAATTGGGTTTACCACAAACGCGAATAATTAAAGTCTCTAATAATTAGGCATCTAAGATACAAAAATATACAGGTATATAAATTTTCAAATAGCCAGTTTGCCTTGCACTTCATAACTTTGGTTGCAAAATTTAACTGTGAATAGAAAACATATTGCAATAATTATTAACAGCCTAACCTTAAAATACATAAAATGTGAAAAAGTCGAAAAAAGAAACATGATAATTTGTAAATTATGATCTAACAAACCTACTTTCTGGAATACATTTAAGGTAAAAACGGTAGAGTTAAGATGCTTTGAAAAACTTGTAAATCAAAAATTAAAATGATAATAATAAAACATGCTTCTATATTCAGCTAAATATACATTTGACATAACTCTAACTTATGCAATTATTGAAAAACAATAATATAGCCTAATAGAAAAAATCAAAATGGCATATTAGGGTTCACATACTTATAGGACCATACTACAGATTGGAGGTAGACGAAGTGTCTGTTGAAGGCAGTGGCTTAATAATATCTGTGAATGGAGTAGAGCGTGCAGGATGTCCGACATCTTTTTAAACTGGCACGGGGCAGAGGTATGTTCAGGTAATAGTTGAACTCTGAAGGAACCATACATGGTACGACAATAATAAGAAAAATATAGGTATTATGTGAAATGGCACGGCGAGAATAAGAAAAAAATAGTTATTATGTGAAATGGCATGACAAAAATAAGAAAAAATAGGTTTTATGTGAAATGGCATGACAAGAATAAGAAAAAATAGGTATTGTGTGAAACGGCATGACAAGAATAAGAAAAAATAGGTATTGTGTGAAACGGCATGACAAGAATAAGAAAAAAAAGTCATCAACCTATTCACACAATTTTGGATCATTTATGTAGTTTTTTTACGCGTACAAGAGTTATTCCATAATTTTTAGAGTTTCGACGAGTTTATGACAAAATATTAAATGATCAATACGAAATAGACTACTAGAAATGATATAAAAATGTGGATAACTTACGTGACATGTAGATATTGTTTAAGATACTATAATATAAAGGCACTTAACTAGGATTTATAACTCCCAGATACCTATTTCAAATGCATGTGAAAATATTTACAAATATCCCTGTAGTATTTTATTTCAAAATAAATAATTCATATTAGATATTATATCAAAAAAATCATCTGTTTCTTAATTTACACTGCATGTTTAATGTTTATATCGTTTAGATTTTAAAAGAAGATAAAATAAAAAAGTATACACACACGTAATACGGCTTGTTCTTTTTAAACTTAAACAATTACAAATAAATAAAAATGTAATCGCTCCATTATTTTATTACAAATATTTCATGAAATTATCAAACAAATGCCGACAATCCATAGTAAATGTATCAGCTGTCAAATGGTATGAAAGTTGGTAATTTCCATAGATTAATAGAACAAGAACAACGACTCTATGGTGTTCTATGGCATTTTCTATGGCGAGTTCATAGATAATGAAAGAATAATATATTCTTTATTAAATTTACGTAATTGTTATTTCTCAATACAGATTATTTTTTTCATATGGCAACCCACCATTTTCTAAGCATGGAATCTAAGGGTTTCTAAGAATTATTATGGCAACACACTAAAGGTTTACAAAAGTGTCTATTTATCAACACGAATTTTCGTTTTGACAGCCATCAGCTGGTTTTCGTGTTGGTTCTTGGCTGGTCAATCGGGATTTTATTTTATAAAGCATTGTATGGTTAAAATAAGCAATAAAACTGCCGTTAAGGTGATTTAATTTCCAAATTTGTATGATTTAATTATATTTTCGTACTATGTTGTAGGAAAACTGTTGACAAGTAAGAAGACCTCTCGTCAAAACTTGAAGGCTTGTTTCGACTGTTAAATTGTGAACATTGTTTTTAAAAGTTGAGTACGCCCATGGCAGACTTTCAGAAATATTTCTTCTTAAACAAATATACAATTTGATAGTAATTTGTAATACATATGTATTTGTGGCGATTGCGCCAATTGCGCCAATTGCGCCGCGCAGTGCTTCGCTGCGCTGAGTACTTCGGCAGGCGCCATCTTGCCCTGCGCCGTATTCACAGCCCGTCTCCTATTTAAGGGGAAGCACAGCGCGCCCACATGATTCCGCTCATCCAGATCTCGAAGCTAGGCATCACGCTGCCCGACCGCTCGTCGTCGTTCAAATCGTCCGCGTTTCAAATTTACATTTATATTCATTAAATAATAACTCTGTACCAAGTAATAATAGTAAACAACAATTGTAATCATCATCTTGATAAATAAAAGAGTAAGTTAAATTTCCTGTTATATCTTTCAATCTGTCAACCATTCCTACCTGAGTAATATTTGATAATAATATTTAATCTATTGTATACGGTATCGCAGTTGCTTGGTCGATCAATCTGTGGCTCAGCTGTCGGGACTATCCGAACAGACGGCCTCCAGGTTCGAACCAAGCGGTTGAGATATCATTTGGGTTGTATGTAGCTAAAGGCGGACAAACAGGTAATACCTACACGTCCAACTGACCGACCTTACCACCTCAATTACAGGCTTGCATATCAGCTCCGGCTGGTATGCAATCGCTTCCAACCAAGTGACCACTCTGGCACTTTAGTAAGCTCTACATACCACAATACTTCTTACCCCAAATATTTACAAATTAATTGTATTCCCGTTTTTATTCCTTGGTTCAGATTTGTATACACTCTGATTGAACAAACTGCCATTTTCCTAAACGAATAAGATATTTATTCAACAAAAACTGTAGGTATACTTATGATGTCATCCATTAAAATGATTCAACCAAGTACTAATTTGGTTATTATCAAATATTTATTGTGTGCTATATGGTTATTATCGAAAATTTATTGAGTGCTATCCACACTATTTAATATGTGGCAACATTTCGTATTGCCGAATATCCATTGCCTTAAATTTATGAAGGGTTGAAAAAAAAGTTTTATACCTATCACTATTAAGTTTGACGCATAATTTTAAAATAAGCATAAAACCAATAATAATAAGGTACCTATTATATAAAATAAGGAAGATTATATTCACAAATGTTTTTTTAGTTTCAGTGTTGACATCCCGACGTTTATTATTCAAAAAACATAAAAACAATAAAATTTTTGTTCCTCGTCTCACTAGCAAAACCTGTTTTGAGACGGGTCACTTACAATATTGCTTGCACCATGGCTTGCATAATTTTGTGAAACTGGCGCGATGTCTTATGTTTTCGTTGTATTTGAATCCGTTCCTAAATCAATACAGGTGTTAAGGAAATGGACATAGAAAAATAAAATTGTGTTGTGTTCTTGTAGTTGTAAATAAAATATTTGTGTAAAATTATTTATTATTATTATTATTATTATTATTTATTATTATTATTATTACACAAAAATAAATATAACATATACAAACTAACTAATAACGTCCCACTAGGCAAATGCCTGTTCTGGGACTGTTATTTTACACAGTTGAGTATCTTTATTCAGCTGTTATTTTCATATTTTACAAGTTATAAAAGAAGAGTAGGTAATCAAGAGTAAAAAAAAATGTAAAATGAATGATACAAAATACACAAAAAAAATTGTACAAAATATTGAAAAAAGCAAATAAACATAGTAGGTACAGACAGAAAAAAAAACAAAAGTGAGTATAAATATTACATGTGCCTGGTCAGAGGTCACGGGCGGATAACCACCTCCGCATAGTGCCTACCCGATATCTTTATCCAGTTTATCAGTGCAGCTTTGAAGGATCTAGTTGTTGTCAATTCTTTAATACTACTATCCAACTGGTTAAAGATATAAGGAGCTGTGAAGCAAAAATGTCTTTGCCCAAACGAGGTTTTCATAATCGGAACAAAGTAATTCACACGATTTGATTGTCTTGTAGTTCTCGATTGTTGCGTTCTACTAAATTTATGATATGATATTTCTTTATAGAATTGAATCAATGCTGTCTTAATATATAATTGCCTAGGGTCAAGAACATCAAATGCTCTGAACAAGTCATCTGAAGGGAAGGTTTTCGTTTTTTTGTTGATGATGCGCATAATACATTTTTGTGCCTTCTTTAGTGGATCCATGACTGATTTAACGCATCCACCCCATCCCATAATCCCATAACTCATAACGGATTGAGTGAGGGAATAATAAACTGCTTTCATTGAGACGTGGTCCAATATATTTCTTAAAGACTTATAGATGTATCCCAGTCTTCTAATCTTATTAGAAAGATCATGTATAATATGATCCTTCCAACAGAGTTTGTTATCTATAAGTATTCCTAAGTACTTTATGACATTAGTTCTTCTGAGATTCACACAATCACAAACATTAGTACAGTCATAGTCATGTAATTGGAGTTTACGTTCAGGAATACCTATTGGTTGACCAGCCATCGTTGGACTAAATGTCAATTAATTAGTTTTGGCAACATTTAATGAAAGAAGATTACGATCAAGCCAGTTTTTAACCATTCTGATACCGTTTTCGGCTAGCTTAAATGTGTCTTGCCACAATCTGGCCTTAAATAGTAAAACAGTATCATCGGCAAAGGCAATAATTTGACCCTCTATTGACAAGTTACACATTTCATTCACATATAAGAGAAAAGTATAGGGCCAAGGACACTTCCCTGAGGTACCCCATAGTTAATCAATCTTGGTGAACTATTGAATCCATCAAGAGAGACTATTTGTGTTCTGTCTGACAGATAGCTTTTAAACCAGTCATGGGTCACACCTACAATACCGACATGTGACAATTTCAGGAGTAATCGTTCATGGGACACAGTATCAAATGCCTTTGCAAGATCAAGAAATATAGCTAGGCACCTGTATCCCCTATCGGTGTGATTAGAAATGTAGTCTGTTACAGCTAAAATCGCGTCACTTGTATTCATGTTTTCTCTAAAACCGTACTGATTCTTAGATAAGATGTCAAATTTGTTTAAAAAATCAATTAGTCTCCGCTTAACAACCCTTTCAAATATTTTCGAAAAGACTGTAAGTAGTGAAATAGGTCTATAGTAAGAGATTTCAAGTTTATCTCCGCTTTTGAAAATGGGTTTAATAATTGCACATTTCAAAGTTTCAGGAAAAATGCCCTTATCAAAACTATGGTTTATTATATGGACCAACGGAGCGGCAATATAATGTTTTGTAGATTTTATAGTTTCCGCACTAATATTATCAATACCAACAGATGGTTTGTTACATAATCCACTAATAATCCGTATCAATTCCACTTCGCTGGTAGGAGTTAAACACATACTAGGTAAGGAAGAAGAAGAAGAGACAAAGTCTTCTGAATTACTACCATTGCTAGTTATTAAGGATGCCAGTTTATACCCAACATTGGCAAAATAATCATTTATCCCATCAACAACTCTATGAGGTTCTTTTTTCAGACAAATTATCCCATCATCAGCTTTAAGTTCAAATATGGTATTTCGAGACAATTGTGTGTTTGTAGCCTCTCTGATAAGTTGCCAAGTTTTTTTAAAATCCGATTTGTTTTCATGTAATTTTTGTCTGTAATAATTTTCCTTAGTGAATCTAATAAGTTTGTTACATCTATTCCTATATTTTAAATAATGTTGATACTGTATAGGGTTGTTTAAATTTCTACAAGCTGTGTGCATTCGATTTCTTTTATGGATACAGAGAATGAGTCCATTTGTAATCCACGGTTTAACTTTTTTAAATCTATGAGATGTTTTTTTGAGAATTGTTTCCGAATTATCATTAATATGTTTAGTAAACACATCAATGAAAATTTAAAATTTCATATTGGTGTCTATATTATTATATATAGGGAGCCAATTTTCAGATTTAAGGCTATTTTGAAGTGAGTCGTAATTTATTATTTTTTTAATGCGGTTATGTAAACTGTTAGGATATTTATCATTATCTGTTAATTGGAGAAGTAGAGTATAGTGATCAGTAGCAGTGTTTTGGTATATTATGGGAATACATACTTTATTTGTCCTACACATAATGTGATCAATACAGCTCTGAGTCGAGTGAGTTACACGAGTAGGATTATTTATAAGGGATTTGAGTCCATAAGATGTGAGTACGTCTAAGTAATCATCCGCTTGGTTATGTTTGTTTACATTCAAAATATTTATATTTAAATCTCCAGTCAGAATTAAATTTTTATAAGTACTATATTGGCAGAGTATTCTATATAAAATAGACAATGTAAAAACGTCATTTTTTTTTGCAACAACACATAACATCGAAAATGCGATAGACCAAAGGAGACGCGCGTCGCGTTTAGATAGGAAGTTCACCGAATTCCCGAAGGATGCGTAACCGCATTCCTCGTGTTCGGAAAGATATCGGTCGGGCCGACTTCACAGCGACCGGGACCGGGAGTGCCGAAATAGATCTTCGAGCAGCATTCGGCGATAGAACCTTCCTGGACCGTGGCGGATGCTGAGTTTGGAAAGAGCTCCAAACGCTGTCGAGTCGCGCTGGACCCTGGTGCAACGGCTTGCATCTCCTTGAGATTAGCGCCACCGTCGTTCGCTTCTGACGCAGTCACTCGACCGGCACCTACGTGCAGGTGTCTGGGATCCGAGAATGATTTCGCCAATAGCCCGCCCCCTTCGCCCATCGAAAATGGTCCGTTCGGGCATAGAAGGTGCATCAGCACTTTAATGGCTGTGAAGGAAAGACTATGTGTGCCCCAGAAACCAATAATATTTGAGACATTTTATTTTCTTGTGACAATATTTCGGCTGTGATTTTTATTTAATTATTTTATTGACATTATTTTAACGCTTGGAGGAGTAAATATGATGGAGGCGCCCATATGCGAAATATTTGAAGCCAGATTCGTTTGACGTTTGTCCACCAAAGATATAATAGAAGAAACTTAAATACCAGCGGGTGTAGAAAGTAGGGATGGGAAATGACATATATAATATTAATGTGAATTCCCAAAATATATTTTTATTATAAATACATATACATTACACAATTTCATACAAAAAAAATCTTAATGATTTTTTCTTTTTTCGATTCCCAGCAAAAGAGAAATTTCATACAAAATCGATGTTAAAGTGGTGTTTTGTTAAGAAATCGATGTAACAGTATTTCCTATTGAAATACATTTATCTAAAAAAATAATACCATTAAATACATTGAATGTGGGTTTTGTCGATTTCACGTGGACAAAAGGTGTTTCATTACGAAAATGACGTAAAAAATCTAAATTTCGGTTTTATTTTTCTAAAACTTAAGAATTCGCGTTATTTACGAAAAAACTATGCAATTCGCGAATAAAATCAAGTTTATCGCAAACGCGAAAAATTCAAGTTTCTAGTTATTAGGCATATTAATTTTTGCATTTATTTTTCATTCTTATAAAAAAATACTAGCGAAGCGTTTTTTATTGTATCATACCAAAAAGACAAACGCGCCGCTTGTATATTTAATTGACAAAAAAAACTTCATACAAAGTTCAATTGAAGAATATAATATTTGGTTTATGAAAAACTCAAATAGGCGAGTTTTACAAAGTATTCAAATTAAAATCTTTAATTTCATTGGCGTAAATTTAGTTTCTTACATAATAAATTAAATTTTTATTACCTGCTGTCGTAGATATGTATATGTTAATAAAATTGTGTAATGTATATGTATTTATAATATAAATATATTTTGGGAATTCACATTAATATTATATATGTCATTTCCCATCCCTACTTTCTACACCCGCTGGTATTTAAGTTTCTTCTATTTTATCTTTGGCGGAACAAACGTCAAACGAATCTGGCTTCAAAGGTACATACAGATTTTGTATGAAGATTTTGCTAAAGGCAGGCCCCTGTTTTAACGTATGACGTCCAATATTGTGATACCGGCCCACCCCGGCTGCAGGTCCGCGAGAGAGATCCATCGTCATTCTATACGAGTGGGCCGTGGTTCAGTTTTCGTGGGTACTTACCGAGATTGTTTTTTTTTGCGTCTCGTCTGTGAATGTTATTTTTTTCGGGAGTTTTGATTTTACAGTGTAGCAACACAGGTTTTTTCACCTGCCACATGTCGTGACTTTTCAAAATTCAAATTTTGAATAAAAAGGGATTTTTTAAAGAAAAATAACTGATATTCGGCACTGCCGCCGCGCGCCAACGAATTGATATAAAACAAACGGGTCGACAAAAACGTCTCACTGAACAAGAAAAAAGAAACCTGCCAACTCGCAGCGAAAGAAACTTTTAAATTTAAACAATAACAGAACGTTCCTTTAAAGGAAGGTATCGCCACATTCCACGCTGTGCAAGCGAGTAAGTTTTCTTACCATACCAAATTAAAAAAGGGAATTACTGTACCTGTAAAGGCCTTCGCAGAAAAACCCTGAAGTTTAGGATTTTCTTCCAATCGCTGCACGTCTCTCGAAAATTCATTTTTATTGTATTGACATTTGTTTAATTTTTTATTTCTTTGACAATCCTTGACGAGGGACGTCGGCGATTGAAGAGAACTTAAGTTCACTCACCGCGTCCTCGGGTGAGTGAACTTAAGTTCTTTCTTTTCCTCGATCCGAGACTGACGCTGATCTCTATGTGCCGGACGCCTAAGGTCCTATCAGACACTTTATGCCTTCTCGCCTCTATCAGGGCGAGAAGGAATCTTCTGAAATGAAATAATATTTCTGGTGCAGTTCAGGGGTGACATCTGTGCAAGACACCGTCCCCTCATTTATAAATTCTGTTGCTTTCATTGTTTACAAATAAACCAATTTCTCAATAGATGGGGTTACAAAAAGGTTTCTTCGTTACTTCATAGATGGTAATAGTAATAATGTCTTATTTTCAATTATTACACATTTTTCAAATATATAGAAATTTCAAAAATTGCATCGATAAGGGAACTCAATAAAAAGGCATAATTGGTGAACGTTACGCAAGCGCATAAAGTGATCACGTAAACCATACGATGACATATCGTAAGCCCTGTAGATGGCTTGAATTCCTGCTTCTTTTATAACATACCAACTTCGTCTCTATTGAGATGTTAAAGAGTTTGTCAATAAAAATAATGTTATATTTTCATTCTTATTTTCATTAAATAAAATCATGTCAAGAGCCGAGTATTCGATTACCAAACCGAAAAATTATCATTTTATATTTGCATTTATTATGGAAAATTGTCAATAAATCCAAATGACAGTTGTTGCGTCGATAATGCGATTGGTGCACCTCTGTGGACGCATCTATAAATCTATGGACGTCTTGTATGGACGCTAGCCTTTATCAAATAGTATATAATACCTTACGGCCTTTATGTGTCTAATGAGAGGTTTTTGCGCAGGTTCTTTCAATTTATTGTATTTTTGATTAAAAAAAAAATCAAATATGGAACTCAACGTCATTTCGGTATTTTTACAAAAAGTAATCGGTTTCCCATTATCTGTCATTATCGTTTAGTTTTTAGCAGGGACAAGATGCAATTCGATATAAGAAATATGAAAACAAAGTCCTACGAACCATTCAAACAATATGGTCACATTTGTACTTTAAAAGACGAAATGGTCGACCCAGTGTTGTCGTTTATACCCGATAACGCGTGGTTTGTCAAAATAAGGAGATATCTGATGAATCTATCCACCGTGGACCACAACAACTACTGGTCGAAGAACATATTCCATTCTCAGTTTGCCATCGATTTGGAGAAGATACGACACTTGAAGAGTTACCCGTACATAATCCATCCGTTGAGTAAGATACGTGCCATGTGGGAACTTCTGATGATTATTCTGTGCATCTATATCCTTGCATATGTACCGATTGATATTGCCTGGATGAAGAAATACAACTTTGGTTCATATTACAAGTTTACGATACACAAATTGATAGAGATAATTTTCCTCATCGACATCGTATCGAAATTCTTCACCGGATACCAAAACCCCAATGGCAGCGAAGCCTGTCTGATTCCGAAGAAAATAGCCTTGAAATATATAAAGGGATGTTTTTTGTGTGATGTAGTGTCTTGGATTCCAGTTAGTATATTATACAAAGGTCCTCTACTTATATGCCGTGATGGACTGTTGGTTTTGAAAGTATTGAGATATTTTTCCTTTCATTCTTATTTGAATAATTTAAGTCGAAGACGAAACTTTAACGTAAGTATTAAGGTATTTTATTTTATTTAAGTATTGCATCTCGGGCAACATTTCCGTGTTACAGTGCAATATGACATGTCAGTCAAATATAAGGGCGTAGATCAAGGATGTATACATTTTTCGATCTCAATGAAACTTTAGATTCATAAAAATAATGTATTTTTAATTATTTTTAAAATATTATTAAATATTTAAAATCAATTTACAAACTGATATTACAATAACAAAATAAACGTTGTGGCAGGCATTTGGTTTGACCATGCTTTTTTCACAAATTAAAAAAAATAATTCGTCTGATTATATATGTGGAGAAGAACAATATCCTTAAAATGTAGTCTAAAAAATAATGCTATGTAATCATAATTTGATAAAATATAGCATTAAACATGGAGGAAATAGACAACACTGACACATTAGAATTTTATTTAAAAAAAATAAAACTAACAACGACAGATCATTGAGATATACAAACAAAAATATTTAAAAATATTTTTATTGCAAAAATATATTTGATCAATTTATTGCATTTTTTATAAAAATTAATCATTTATGCACTGATTTCAGCGCCATATTGGTGGTTCATTCAGATACTAAAAAAATATTAGATTCGAGCCTGCATTTTTTGTTACGCCATCTAGCGATAAGCGGTATATACGATTTGTCCGATACAATAGCTTACTTGACAACGCTGACATCATTTGACCGAGAACTCTATCTTCCTCTTACACACACTCTCTCTCTCTCTCTCTCTCTCTCTCTCCTCACAACATGTTGTACAAAAAAAATAAGTACGTGTTTTTCAGCGATGCATAATAAACCAGACAAGGCACGTAATAAAAATATATTCTTTATTCATAGCGTTTTTTTCTTCGCATAATATATGGTAATATCTTTTTATTAAGTAAGCCCTTTTAATACTATTTTAAAATCACTCGCAGACGATTAGATAAGCCGGAACATAATAAATATATAGGTAATGATGGTACTATTCTCTCAACATTTTCATCATTTATTACATTACTTTAGATAGGATTTTTTTAATTTTACGAGTATTGTAGAATAATGACGGAATTGGTGTTAGCCACATTAGATTATTGGTCAGGGAATATTGTATACAGTTTATTTCTGTTCTAGTTTATAACAAAATAAGTATACCTACACAAATTTTGTACCTAAATAATAAGTACCTATATACATATTACGTAGTAGGTATAAACGAATCTCGCCAAAAAGTCGTCACGAACAGAATAATAATAACGTAAATAACGAAATAGGTAATTATAGTACCTAGTACCCACAAAAGTGAAATTTATTTTTTCTGTGAAAAACAATAAAAAAATAAATAATAAACACTACCTTGCACCATTGATTTATATATAATAGTATGTAGGTACTTTATGTACCTACCCGGCGCAAGTGGCGAACCGGTACTTGCAATATGCTAAATACTTTTTTCTATGGCTAAATAAATACCTATTCTATTTTGTATATTTTTTTATCTTTTGGTTTATTTTTTTCTATATTTTGTTTATTGAAGATGACATTGTACATGTTAGTATAACTTTTTTTATGTAAGTAAATGCCTTTTGAACCGTTTATAAACAGATAGGTAGGTAATAAAAATAAATAGGTAAATAAAAATAATAAATAAAAAAATAAATAATTATTAATAAATAATTACCTATTAATTATTAATAAATAATTACCTATTAATTATTAATTATTAATAGGATCTGGAATACCTCTTGACCAGCAACAGGCTCAGATCAAGAAATCCTCCGCTAAAAACAGCAAAAAATCTACATGACTCCAACTTTAGCATCATGGAGACATGGAGAGCCAGATGGGAGGAGGCCTCGGACCCGGTGAACCACGGCCTGCCCTGCATATCAATTAAACCGCCGGGATTCGATCAGCCACGTAAAGTCTGGACAGCCTTAAATAGAATCCATAGAATCCGAACTAGACATGGCAGATGTGCTGACTTTTTTCACAAATGTGGCTGGTTGGACTCCCCTAGATGCGACTGCGGGGCGGATAGACAGACCATGGACCACATTGTGTCCGAGTGTGACCTCAGGGCGTACGCGGGAGATTTCAAGGACTTCTTATTGTTGAGTGACTCAGCGACTAATTATATTTTGAACATTGACATTAGACCTTGACAAGCAAGCCTACTTGTGTTATTATTTTTATTTATTTTACTATTATTTTTGTATCTAAACTTTGTTTTGTTATGATGTGTATGTGATTGACCCATACGATAAATAAATATTAATAATTATTATTATACCTAAATAATTTATTAAGTATTATAATTAAATAAATATTTTGAATTTTACATCCATTTATACCTAATGTAATACGTAGTACCTACATAAGTTGTACAGTTCAATGGTATTTTACGTGTATTATTTTTGTATAGTCTCCGGCAAATAACATGAGTTTTCGTCGTGTAGGCGGGCGGTTTGCAAAACACAAATTTGCGCTTAGCCCAGGTGACGTACACGTGTCATTATTCATCACTCTTGTCATTATTCATCACTCATCACATTATTTCGCATTGTGTGATTGTGTATTTTGGCGCGTTTTTTGTGCATTTTGTTTTATAAAGTGACTCTTGTATAGATAATTTTAAAGAAGTTATAGTTTATCATAGGAAATAATATTTTTTACGTGTTTGTTTTTTGATTGGTTATTACAGTTTTACTTTAAATAATGTTTACCAATGTATATTTTTCATAATACTCTATTCTGCAACAGATATCGCAATAATTTTTATAAGACTCAACACAACCTAAAACAGTTTATCAGTTTTACTTTAGATAATGTTTACGAATGTATGTTTTTCATACGACACTATTTTGGGACAGATATCGCAATAATTGTAATGTTTTGTTGTATAAGACTCAACACAATCTATTACAGTTTTACTTTAGATAATGTTTACCAATGTATATTTTTCATAATACTCTATTCTGCGACAGATATCGCAATAATTTTTATAAGACTCAACACAACCTAAAACAGTTTATCAGTTTTACTTTAGATAATGTTTACCAATGTATGTTTTTCATAAGACTATTCTGCGACAGATATCGCAATTATTGACATATTTTGTTGTACATATAATTTATGAGTCTTTTTAATAGGACTCAACACAACCTATTATAGTTTTACTTAAGATAACGTTTACCAATCGTCGCCTCAGTATTTGTTTGTCCAACCGACCCACAGAGTAATAAACAGCAAACTACCATTTTGGATAGGGAATTTTGAAGATTAGGTTCTTAATGTTGGCTAACCTTAGTTTGTTGGTTTCTCTATATTGGTATTTTGATATGCCACTATTGTCCAAACAATTTTTTTTTGTATGGAAGTTGTGCCTCACTGCCAGCCGGGACCGACCAAAAGGAGGATATAGAGTAGGTAAGGCAGGACAATTCATCGAAAAGGAGGACATGTCCTCCTTTAGGATACCATCTGGCAACCCTACACTAAAGGTGCAAGAAAGTGTTGAATTAATAAATAAAACATATTTTTTATATACTTGCCTACAGTTTGAAAATTAAATATAATTAAGAATTTTGTCTTTTTATTAATAAATATGTAAAAATGCCTATGTACTACGTATATGCGAGAATTAAAATTCCTCATCTTCATATAGGTATTCCCTAAAATAATTATTGTGCTATATGTAAACTACTGCGAAATTCGATGTACTTGGGCCAAGAAGATAAATTTCAACTGTACCGGACGGATGGCAGCCCTAGTCATGCCGAGATCCGAATCTATACTATAATAATCCATCGCGCTAGCCGCGCCGCTTAGCCATCAACTCGTCTAAACAAACTACCTATTAGAAATATATATTATACTTAGGTATAAAAAAAATATATAAGCAGACGTAGCGAGAGCTCGGTATCCTCTAAAATAAAATATTTTGTGTAGTTCAGCGAATTATGTATAATTTTCTGCCATTTTATTTATGATATTTTTGTATTGCTTCTCTAATTGTCAGCCTCATTACATAGACTTTATGTCTATCTATTGTCTCAAAGATACAGTACAGACTAAAAACTGCTAAAAACACACAAAGTAGGTATAATTATATGTCAGTATAGGTACCTACCTATTATAGGTAATGCATATAATATACGTCGCATCATGTTCATGTCAATCATAATAGTCTGCTTCTAAAAATTTAAACTAGGTATATGAAAAAAGCCTTGCTTTATACTGTCGATACCTCAATACGCGACGCGACGACTGACAAAATAATAGAAATATTCTTATAATAATAATAATAATATAGAATCTTAGAGTAGCATATCGTGTATACTGGCTATACATTTGTAGGTTAGGTTAGGTTTGTTTTTATTTATTTATTTATTTATGTAGCTTCTTGGGCAACTAACAGGTACTATGTCAAATAATTATTTAACACGCACCCAATAACAAGTTGCCACATTCTGGAAACTTACGATATTTATCGTCTCACAGATCCAGACTGAAAACACAATTTTAAAAACTGTGTCTCCACCGGGAATCGAACCCGGGACCCTTGGATCAGCAGTCAGATATCCAACCAACTGAGCCACGAAGGCCGGTTTTGTAATAATAATAGCGCTTTATATATTGAATGATTTCGACTTATAAGCGAATGTGTCGCTATTATTATTGTAAATAAACCAAAACTAACCAAAGAATGAGCATTTGAATTTGATAATAATCGTTGCGTAAAGACTCTTCGCGAGCCTGTGCGTGTGTGTGTGTGTGACATGAAGCGTATTACCTATAATACACACTTACAAGAAACGAAGCATCACACACTGTACTTTGACCTTGAAAACATCGAAACATCGAATATAATAATATTTTTATTTATATTCGGATTGGTATTTATATTTAATTCTTATTTATAATATCAAATAATGTTAATTATATTTTATCAATCAGGAAGGTATGCGTATTTGATTATGAATTTATTATTATAATATATAGGTACCTACATAATATTTTTGCAATTCGTTTTTATACATTATCCAATAAAAAACTTTTCACATTATCCGACAGATAGCGCTAAAACTATTTTTTAGCATTCAACCGAGTATTTTTAAGTTTTGTATACATATAGTAAATATGAAACACATTATGTATAAAATACATAAATAATAAATTAAATTAAATAGCTCTAATAACGCGTTCAAATATTGAAGCAATAAAAATATAATTTTATTCCAAAGTAACACCTGGTGGAAGAAACCAAAAGTTTTCTAAAAAAACTTCCTAAGGAAATTGGTAAATTTGGTTGATCTCTCGACTATTTTACGATTTTATCGCTACTCAATTATAGCGATGGTTGAAATACCCCGTATGACATTTTTATGCTGTCCAAACATAAATAAACGATATGCACATATTTTTATGAGAGAAACAACTTGTGATATTTTCAGTGTGGATTTGTATATTTTCGATTGTAAAATATGTTCGTCTCTTTCACTGTCATTTGGTGTGAGAGAAATTTAATTATGATGTGATTGCACTGGAGTCAAATAAAAAAAAGCAGTTAGTGTCTGTATACGTGTATAAATTATTGCATTATCATTTGTTCTCATATAACTTCAAGAAGACCTATATAGACTCCTTGCATTATTGTCTTGTAAATAGATTGCAATTGATGAACACCTCAAAATGTTTTAAAATTACATTTACCTACACGAACTAGACAGAAAATCTACTATAACTTCACTATCGATGATAATATACTGTTGACAAAATTAAAGATTTAGGAGTTATCTTCGATTCGAAGCTCACATTTAACGCACATATAGACGCAATAATTGACAAAGCTTTTAAAATGCTCGGATTCATAGCACGCTTGTCGAAACCTTTTTACAATACTCAAACTTACTCTTCTTGTTTCGTATACAACCTACATAAGACTGATTCTGGAACATTGCACCCCGATCTGGTCTCCTTTTTATAACATACATATAAATAGAATTGAAAGAGTACAAAAAAGTACCTTAAAACCCTCAACTACAAATCACACCTTCATTTTCCTATCTACACAGATTCCAGGAAATTTCACAGCCTTGAATCACTCGAGAACCGAAGAACTCATAACGACCAATCACTTCTACAAAAAAATAGTTAATAATTATTTTGATGCTCCCCAAATTTTCCCCCTTATTTTTGTATTTTTATTTATTTACTTTTAATAATTGTATTCTGAACTTGGTAAAATAAAATAAAAATAAAAAAAATGTTTTTTACGCTAACTTGTCCTTTATTTATATAACGCATGCTGTGGGAACTATTTTGGCAAATTACTGATATTTGTTATTGTTTTTATTTATGGATTATAAATTGCTGTATGTTTCCCCTTAAATTAAATAAATAACGTGACAATATATAAAATGTCTTTGCAAGTAGGTACCTACATTATTTATTGTTTGTTTTTATTTTCAGTTGATCCCAAAAACAGTGATCAAAATAACAGCAATAGTTGTTGTATATCTGTTGTGGATTACATGTTTGTTGTGCTATGTGTCGTATGCCGCTGTTTTCAGTTATGATCCCAAGGAGAAGAACCCCGACTCTTGGATGTCACAGTTTAATATGTGGGATAAACCGCTCCATGAACAAATTGCAATTGCTTTCTTTAGAACAGGTAAATGTTGATAACTGTTGTAACTATGTCTAAAGAAGAATCTACGATTCATGTGTTTTGCCCGTAGTGACATATGGCTTAGAAACAATGACCCTTACAGCAAAAAGCTCCCACAGGTTGAAAGTTGCACAGTTATCCATAGAACGGGGGACGCTTGGCGTGATTCTACGCGACGAAATACAAAACGAAGTGATTAGGCGTCGCACTAAGGTTGCCGTTATAATGGATCATGTTGCTGGATTAAAGTGGCAATAGGTTGGAAACTTGGTTAGACAAGGAAATACTAGGTGGGCACCCAGAATACAAGGTCACCCAGTGGTAACCTTGGACAAATAATAGGAGTGTTGGAAGACCCCCGTAAAAGATGGTCTGACGACATTGTCCAAGTGGCCGATAAAACCTAGATGTGGAAAGGGACATAACAGAGACAAGTTTATGGAAGAGGCCTACATCCAGCAGTGGAGGGACGAGAAATACAGAAGAAGAAGAACTGTTGATATACAGAAAGAGATGGCTTCCTTTTGCATACAGAAATGCACGACGATTGTTTAAGTTTTGGATGTTTCTTTCCCTCAATATATGAAGCGTCTAGTTGCAAAACATCTTAAAATGACTTATTGATGAAGTAGGTATTTAGAAATTATTATTATCGGCTAAAGTTATTGTACAGTACATAGCTATTTAAGATCTTAGAACCGTGTGAACTTTTAATTTTAATTGTTTTCATGTGAACCTAATTATTTCTCAGATTATGAAACTCACCTCCGATTTTAGTAGGTTTCGTATGTCACGCACACCTTTTTAGGGTGTTTGTTTTTTTGCTTTAAATGGCAATTCACCCTATTTAGAGTGTTTTTAAATCGAATAATACAAAGCGTTACAAAATTTCAAACAAAATGCCAAATTAGCCATATTGAATGCCATCACTTTTCTGTTCTGTGATTGGCTGATTTGTTTTTATAGGAATTTGCCTCTAACACGTCATTGTGTTACGAGGTTTTGTAACCAGCCATGTTTTTCAAATCGATGTTTCTCCGAAATTAAACTAAACGTATTTTGTAAGTGACATGTTGATCATTAACCATTTTAGGAGTTTTACAACTAGGCGTATCGTGTCATTCATATGGTTATTATTTCATTTATTTGTCATCTTTTTCATAAGAATGCTATCCTTTATTTACGAAATATTGAAAAACTATATGATTTTTTAGTTGATTGATTGGTCTATGCAAAATGGTAAAATCTTCAATATTTGTCGATTTCAGTTCAACTGGTGACTTTTCAAGGTTTGGGAAAAAAAGAGTTTCCTACAACTGCTGAGGACATCGGATTTGCGATTTTTACTTGGATATCGTCACTAGTAAGTAAAAACTTATATTTACCTGGATAACTTACGAGTATAGTGTGTAACTAAGTACCTATACTTATTAATTGTATCAATTCAGAAATATGAAATTATATTTCAATATATTTTACATAATATTTATATAGGGATGCTCATACATACTCTCTGCCTTCTCTATAAGATTCCGTATAGTGAGGGGGCACCAAAGTACTTCAGAGACATGAGGGAGATCGCGATCTACTTCCACGCCGGCGACGCTATAGAAACCCATTGGCCCTAGGATTCCTCGTATATGTGTTTTTTTTTAATTTTATTTAGCCTAGTCATGCCGCATATCCATCCAAGCATTCTCATTTCCGTTATTGGACGGCACGAACGTGTTTTAGGGAAACATTCCAGGTTTCTGATCCTTGTGTCAATATGGGTCGTATCATAGTCGCATGTAATCTCCATGACTTCACACAATTTCATCCATGCAGAGGAAATTCTACGCTGGATGTTGTGAGTGATGTCATCAGTTTTGTGGATTATATTTCTAAGGTACTTACACTCATGGCACCTCTCTAGGTGCTGCCCGCTGATGATTAGTAGCTCTAGTTTTGGTTCGTCAAATAACACACTATGTACTTGGTTTTGGTTACGCTAAGTTTCAATCCACTAACATATATATGGGTCTTCCATGCTCACAGACTTTCCTCCATTCTTATTCGACTTTCAGCGCAGATAGCAAAATCGTCAGCATATACAAACGTCAACTGAGTCATTTTTGGGCCTCGGTTGTAAGGGAATCTACCATACTAAACAGGTATGGGCTTAGTGACACCTATTGACTCAGTTGCTCCTATCGCCGTTCTTATTGCTGACTTAGTATCCTGATAAATTTCCCCTACTATTTCAACGTAGGTTTCCAGAACATTATTCTTACGAAGGCTCCATCATATTATCTCTCTTGGAACTTTATCAAATGCCTTGTCCATACCCAGGAAAGCTATGTACAGCTTTTTGCTTTTCGCTCTACAATTTTTATGAGGACAAACAATTTACCGTTGATAGCCCAGGGACAAAACTATATTGGTTTGTTGAATGGGGACACCAACAGTTGCTGTTACAAGTTCTTTCATTTTCCAAGGTACTTTTTGATTAGGGTACTGGTATATTCACATCTTATCAAGATTCGGTTTCATTTCACAGATTCATCACTCTCGAAAACCGACGCATCTTATTTGATCAATCATTACTCTACAAAATAATGAACAACTACATTGATGTTCCGGATATTGTGAAATTAGTTTCATTGCGTGCCCCAAAAAGAACGACCAGAAGACCTGAATTGTTTCATGTTCCGGTATGTAGGACGAACTATCGAAAGTATTCTATTATGTGTACCGCGCATATGCCGTCAATACAATGAGAGGTTTAATGAGGTCGATATTTTTCAATTTGATTACGACAAATATCGAAAATTGGTACGGAGTAAATTTGTGCCGGTTGATTGAGTGGTGGCTTTATGCGGCAGACGTCTTCACATCACATCCCTCATTTCCCTCCATCTTTCCTACCCCTTCATCTCCAATAAAAATTCTTTTTTATTATTTATTTACATTGTATACCTATGTACTTTTATTTTGATAATCTCTTCATCTTTTTTGTTCTATTTTTTTTCTTTTTTCTCATCTACCTATTTTATTCTGTTGTTGATTATTTTTTTTTAATTTGTGGATAGTAGTTTTGTCGCATGTTTTTTTTACTGTTTTGTATATTTTTCTTTTTTGGTCGCTGTTTCTGTCCCAAATAAATAAATATTTGCATTTTCAGATACTAGTCACATACATTGTATCCTTGATTGTCTCAATAATAGTCGGATGTCACTTCCCAAAGGCGAAGTATTATTCCATACAAAACCAGCTTCAAAACTACATGGACAGAATGGAACTTCCACAGCATCTCAAAAATAGGCTCCTATTGTACTACCGCCTGAAATTTAACAATTCTTTTTACAGCGTAAGTTGAAACTACGTATTATTTGTTAGTGTTGGATCTTTTTTGGATTTATTGACATACTATGTAGGTTCATGAACATCGTACAGATCCAATTTTAGGCAATTCAAACTGAGAACTAATGTGTTTGTGTACACATTTAGTGTGGAACGGAAACAATCACCTGGTTCATAATTGCATATACTTGTTAATAAAAATTGTAAACTGCTAGCCCCAAAACAGGATTTCCTAGTTGTGCAGCAGTAATCTACTTATTGTTGTCATTATAAATTAATATGGTGTGATAAAAGGTAAATAAAATAAATGGGAGTCCTCCGCCAGCAGCTTGTTGGTACTTAATCCAAGTTTGATTGGCGGGCCTCCTCGGTAGGAGTTGGAATAATATGAAGTATGCTAGGTAAATATGGGGTCCTTGGGTTGGCCGAAGAACAGTTATCTCGGGGACGAACAGAAGTAAATAGAGGTATTAGGTATAACATTCCTCATGCGGCAGAGCATGGAGTCGGAGGAGACCCTCTTGTACAATACTTATTTCCATTGACATATTGAATACATAGGTATTAGGTATATTTTATATAGGGTTTTTAAGTGAAATCCAAAAATATATATTTAAATAGTATCACGCCTTCATGTATTTAACTAATAATATATGCATGTACATTTATAAAACGAGATAGCCTTGGTTAGGGCAATAGAAAATTGCCTTTGTACAATTAAATGTATAATCGAATATTTTACTAGTTGCATGTAACACATGAGATCCAACTGTCGATGGCGATAGTATGCATAATCAAAGAATACGTACCAAACTATAAATAACACAAATTAATAAATATTTGAAGATATTTTATTTTCTATATAAAACATGAAGGTATGTTTGTCAGGATAGGATAGTATGGAGGTCAGTCTGTTTTTCCTACATAGAATATGAAAACAGTATGATGGTATGTATGTATGTTTGGAGATTTAAGTATCAAACAATTAAGTCTTCTTACATATTGTGTATAGGCGACTACCATACAAATTGTATGAAGTGATGTAGTCACTAAATTCAATTTTTATAAAAATTGTTATATAAAAATTTGCTAATACAATGTTGATATTTTTTTATATAAAATTAAATTATCTAGTTGGGGTGTTTCGGCTTTTTTCGATATTTTAAAAAAAATGGAAATATAGGCAGTTAAACTCATAAATTTATCATAAAAAAAAATATTTTTCTTAATAAAAAATGTTTAGAAACCCTGGATTTTTTTTGAAAAAACTGATTTGAGATTTTGTATTTTTCTATATTTGTACCAATTTTCAGCGTTCTAGCTTTTATGGTTTCTGAGATATATGGAAAAATAAAGTAAAAATTCAAAAGTTGATAACCCCTGACTGAAACAAAAATTCAAAATTCTGAGTATAAAAGTTTTGTAGGCCTATAACTGTTTATATATTCTGAAATTTTGGGCTCTGTAAATTGAGCGGATCAAAAGTTATAAGGGGGGGGGGGGACGCACACACACAGACACACACACAAAACTCACATAAAATGTTCTACTCCAAATTCTGAGTAAATCCATGTATCGGAACATATATGCTGCAAGGCCTCTAGTTGGTGTTATTAGCATGCAAAAAGTCCACTACACCATACAAAATTTTCCTTCGTACACGCATCTTGGCTTAATAATGTCGATTCATTAAAAGAATTGAATTCTCATGAACGAATCGACAGTTGGAAAAGTTGCATATATGCAAACATTGGATTTTTCCCTGTCGGGAGTCAATGATATTTTTGACAATTTCGGTTTCAGGAACTCAATATTTTGGAGTCAGTAACTGGACGTCTTTTGCAGGACGTGACAATGTTCTCTTGCAGGAAAGTAATTGAGAACGTCCCTTTTCTGAAGCACCTCCCAGACAATCTGCTAGTCAAGGTTGTGTCTTCACTTCGCAGCGAAATATTCTTACAAGACGAGGTCATCATCAGCGTAGACAACATTGGTATGTAACTTCACCAAAATCAAATAAATAAATAAACGAACGAACTAACGACGAACGAATGAACGTCGAACGAATGAACGAACAACTAAAATGAGATATAAAAAAATGTCACAATTAACAAATTAAAATATCGCAATAAAAAATGTAGAAAGTTATAACATAAATACAATTAAGAAAGAAACAAAGAAGTATGTAGGTATATATCTGTCAAAACCCCTTAAAAGGGGAATAGTGACACAAGTCCCTGTTGTACACTTACAAAATGACTGATATAGGTATAGTTGGATGTGACGCTCGTCGCTTGTAATAACGCAAAAAAATTGACTCTAATAAAATTTCAAGGCTCATACGAAAATGTTGCGTCACAAAATGCTCGTAGCGCAACACAAAAAAATCGACTCAAATTATAGTAGTACCACGCCTTTAAAAATATTGCGTCACAAATTGCAGATCATTATGTTAGCCCTCTCTCATCCAGTATTGAGCATAGGCCTCACCCTGAGACCTCCCAGCTCTCTACACCGGGCAGACCGCATCCGACCGCCCCCAAACTCTCATTTGATATTATCGGACCATACTTCATGTAAATGGCAAACGCATTTTATAAAATAAATAAATAAATAAAATAAAAAAATTAATAAATAAATAAATAAATTAATTAATTAATTAATTAATTAATTAATTAATAAATTAATAAATAAATAAATAAATAAACAAAGAAATAAATAAATAAATTAATTAATTTATTAAGTAATAAACAAATATATCAACAAATAAATATCAGAGATCTTCTAACATTTCTGTCTATTTTAGGTCGCCTTTATACCTGGTAAACCTCTGGTCGGCACGATGTGGAGGCTGATATAAGAGCGCTGGGCCTTACCAACGGATTCTGAAGGAGGCCAAGGCCCACAATGGGCCGTAGGGCCAATGACGATGATGATGGCTATTATAATTTGAGTCGATTTTTTTGTGTTGCGCTACGAGCATTTTGTGATGAGCCTTGAAATTTTATTAGAGTCAATTTTTTTGCGTTATTACAAGCGACGAGCGTCACATCCAACTATACCTATATCAGTCATTTTGTAAGTGTACAACAGGGACTTGTGTCACTATTCCCCTTTTAAGGGGTTTTGACAGATATCAGTCCTTTTGAAAGTGAATCTTATTTGATGTATACATATACAAACATACCATCACGCCATGTCCCTCATGAAGTAGGCAGAGAGAACTAAACGCCACATTTTTCTATCTTGACACACATTCATCGCCTCATTAACATTCATACATCATCTTATACTTGTTCATCTTATTTGATCTATTATATATTAAAAAGTCCAATTGCAAATGTAATTGATTTTTACATGAAAACTGTTCGCCTAGATATATATTTGTATAATTTTTTCTTGTTTGCTGTTGTATTCTATAAGATTTATTTATCATCTCCCGGTAAGCTGACCCCAACAGTCTTCATAGACGATAAGTTGGGAAGAGACTAGGAAGAAGAAGAAGTATAACAGTGTATATAGTGAACGGTTATTTTCGGAATCAGGTATAATTTATAAGGAAAAGCGCAATCGTTTGCTATCAAGAAATGCTGAAAAATTGTTTCCATTCATCAAAACTTACAACTGATAGATTTTAAATATTTAATGTGCTGATTTTTTGTTAAAATAAAAAAAAGTGAGTAATATTTAATATGATTTTTCTTTCTTCATGTTTTGGTATTCGGCCGAATAGTTCGCAATATTTGGTCGAATACCAAATAGTCCAACTGTCGATTTGTTCAAAAGAACTAGATAATTTAATTAGATAAAACAATATTACATTGAAGTAGTACATCTCGATTTTTTTTAACAATTTTTGTAAAAAATGAATTCAGAGACGACATCGCCTCATACAATTTCTATGGCAGTGGCTTATACACAATATCTAAGTAGGTAACCCTAATAGTTTGATACTTAATCTCCAAACATACATGCATACCATCATGCTGTTTTCATATTCTGGGTAGAAAAAAAAGGACTGACCTCCATACTATCCTATCTTGACATACATACATACCTACATATGTTGTTTAGAAAAAAAAAATATCTTAAAATATTCAATAATTTGGATTTATGGGTTTATAGATTGGTACTTATTCTTCAACTATACCTACATACTATCGCTATCGACAGTTGGATCTCATGTGCTACATGCAACTAGTAGTTAAATATTCTTGGCATCTCTAATAAATGCACTTTGTGTACAAAAGACTAGATTAAAATATTAATTCACTATAACAATAATTAAAGAATGAAAATACAAACACAATATGAATTTAAATTGAACTTGTAACGACAAATTTTAGTGGTACGTACCTATTTGTAGTATTCAAAATAATCTATATAAATTCATATATTTAGTATGCTACAAAACATTATATATAAATGTCTAGTCACTTCAAAATATTACATAATAATTGATAATAATATTTGCCATTACATATCGATTCACAATGTAGACATTTGACCGTCGACCGATACACACGACAAACCGGCATAAATAATTCGCCCCCTGGTGTTAAAAATTGAAACTAACGCTAACGGCGGGAAGAATAATAAGATATTTGACGTTTTCCTAGCATAAAAAATCAGATTTTTAAAACAAAAAAACTCTCGAGGATTCTTTGAGAGGGTACTATATTTTAATGCCAGATGTCTTAGAAGTTTGGGATTAAGATATAATATAACTTTGAATAATTTCTGTCCGCTAAATTTCGTTATTGACACGCACGTTTTTTGCATGTAAAAAACACGATTTTTAATCTTCCCAGAAATCGAGTTTTTTCTCATTTTGTATGAAAATTTGAATTTTCAAACTTAAATATCTGGATTTCTAGACGTCTGATTATAATCAAATAAATGAGGTATATTTTCTAATGAGTCACTCAATATCTCTGCAAAAGTTGATGATCGTAGCACAAAAGGGAAAAAAGTGAAAAAGTTCGTGTATATATGTTCCGCAAGTTTTTCGAAGGGACGGTATTTAAATATATGTAGGTAAAATTTTCAGTACAATTTTTGTATGGGAATTTTAGTATAGGTATTTGAGTACAGGTGAAAGATGGTTGGGACTTGCGTCACGGGCCCTTACTAACGTGGGCCCATGATACTTACCCATAAACAAAAAAAACTTATTCAATAATTAAGTAAATAAATTAAGAGAAATCCCACCAAGTATGTACCTACCTTACTCTTGAAACTCGAATCCGATCCCGATTTCAAATTTTCATTTAGAACTTACCTATCTGTCGCCTGCGAACATTCAAATGAACGACTATGGCCCGGTATTACAGTCTGAGTTTAAGAGCTAAACTCAAGCTTTACAAAAATATAGCGTATTACAGTGTCCGTTAAGGCCTAATCTTCCCTCAAATACGTCACTAACCCCCACTTTCACCAAGGTTCCTTAGCGCTAAAATCAATTTTTTGATGCACTTAGCGTAAAATTTCGTTTCTCCAAACAAACTTACTACCGTTAAGTGACGCCGGCGACTCAACTCTTAAGTGACGGTCTATTGTGGATCAAGTCATTCATCAACGTATTTTGTAACTAAAATTATTACATTTTAGCACTTGTTATATTTTATATTATATTTCTATATTATCCAGATATATTATTATCACGAAAGACCTGGTTTGAGAAAATAGTTGAATTAGCCGATGAAATAGACAAGAACGCTTACCCAGGTGAAATGAACGAAAGAATTTATTCATGATGTCAAAACATTGCTTTTTGTATTTGTTAAATAAAATTGAATTTCATTTAAAACAGCATAATAGATGTCAACGAAAACAATAATGGCAGTATGCACAATAACACAGGTAGCAGGGGTAGAATATCAGGTACGCGATATGTTTGTAAACATGGTTTCAGGTATACAGCGCCCGCGGCCATTCACGACACTAATGCGAATATACCTACTGATGAGATCAAAGTAATACTTTTTTTCAAACTATTTCAAAACTTGTAAAAATTGTGAACTACACACTGTAATAATATTTGATTGTTATTTTAATAAAGGAAACAAGATAAATAATGTGTTCTTGGTTTTTAAATATTTCTATATAATTAAACTTGAGTTCGTATTCCTTTACACCGGAAATTTAAGGAGAGTTGAGCCTAGGGCTCAATTAAGAATGTTGGTTTTTAGTTGGTGAAATACAAATTCACTGAGCGATGTACTCAAGGATTTGAGCTCCGAGCAGGTAGTTAGTTGATGATCCATTTGATGTTCCTTGGTGAACACGGCCATAAGGCCCGAGATATCAGTTGGCCCTTAAATCGTTGGATTTAGTAATCCAAGTTAAAAGTTTAGGGAAGATTTAATTTCATTCGCGTATTTCAGTGCAAATGGAAACGTCAGTTACGTAATCTTCAACTATAGATATATTTTACGTTTTTTAATGGTTATTGTCTATAACGCACCTGTCAAATTGTAATAACCTTAAATGATACGTGACGCGAAGCTGTGACTAAATATTATTTTATTATTGTAACAACACATTATTTTATTTGTTTCATTACACAGCATGATACTTTTTCAATTTTTAATACCGATCGATGTTTTTTTGAATTAAAATTAAACATTGTAGTGAAAAAATGTCATTGAATATGTACTACGTACGTAGTACTTCAATGCAAAATGTATGTACATTTTACAGATAGATATGGAACAAAGTGATAATGGTAAAATAGTGTCTTATGTAGAAAATTCAAGAATACACATTATATATATAGAAACAGGATGGATCAATTTAAAAAGTGGGATGAAAAAACATCGCAAAAATAAAGTTGCGTGCCTGACGTTTCATTATGGCTGACAGTTTATTTCGTTTGTTGTCAGGCAATACATTATAATTATGTAAAAAAAAAAAAAATTTAATACATGAACCACTTCTATATCAAGTATTTTATTTTAACAACAAAAATAAATCATCATTATAATTATTATGCATAGTAATTTGTAGTATAAAATGAAATAAAACATCAAAGCGTACGGCGATTAGTACGCCACCTGGCGAAAAATACTAGAAACAATACTTAACTCAAGATTAAGACACGCAATCCGCCAAAAACGTTGAGTTAAATATTTGTCGTTTAGTGACGTATTTAAGGGAAGATTAGGTACTGAAATACGCAATATTTTTGTTAAACTTGAGTTAAACTCCTAAGGGCCGACTGAAATACTGGGCCCTAAAACGACAAATATTTAACTCAACGTTTCTGGCGGATTAAGTACTTAACGGTGAGTCAACTGTTATTTGCTAGGCAACACGTGTAGTTTCAGTTTCTATCACTAGAGGCGTTAGGCAACGAATGTTGTTTCAGTTTTCTATCACTAGATGCGTTAGTTGTATCGACGGTGGCGCCACACAACAAAACAAACTGATAGCCATATTGAAACAAACATTGGCATTTATAAGCATTATTTTGATGAAAAAAAATAAATTTAACATGTTGGATAATAAAACAATAGTATTTCAAGTCGTAGCGTCCCGTTTTGTAGTTCGTATTCGTACAGTCGGCCCTCAACTCATTGAGTTTGTTAAACTCAAGATTAATGTTAAGGGGAGATTGAATCCATTTCCGTATTACAGTGCAATATGACATGTCAGTTACTAAATCTTCAGTTATGGACATATTTTACTTTTTCTGTGGTTATTATCTGTCAAATTTTAAATAACCTCAAATAATACGAACTACAAAACGAGACGCTACGACTTGAAATACTATTGTTTTACTATCCAACATGGTAAATTATTTTTTTTTCACCAAAATAATGTTTTTAAATGCCCATGTTCGTTTCAATATAGCTGTCAGTTTGTTTTGTTGTGTGGCGCCACCGTCGATACAACTAACGCCTCTAGTGATATAACACTGAAGCAACACTAGTTGCCTAACGCCTCTAGTGATAGAAACTGAAACTACACGCGTTGCCTAGCAAACGACAGTTGACTCACCGTTAAGTACTTAATCCGCCAGAAACGTTGAGTTAAATATTTGTCATTTTAGTGACGTATTTGAGGGAAGATTAGGCCTAAGCGGACACTGTAATACGCTATATTTTTGTAACACTTGAGTTTAGCTATTAAACTAAGACTGTAATACCGGTCCGTAATACGGAAATGGATTCAATCTCCCCTTAACATTAATCTTTAGTTTAACAAACTCAATGAGTTGAGGGCCGACTGTAATACCGGGCCATATACTATTACTAGTTGCATGTAACACATGAGATCCAACTGTCGAAAGCTATAGTATGTATAGTTGAAGAATAAGTACCAAACTATAAATCCGTAAATACAAATTATTTAATATTTTAAGATATTTGGTTTTCTATACAACACATGTACCTAGGTATGTATGTCAAGATAGGATAGTATGGAGGTCAGTCCTTTGATCCTACCCAGAATGTGAAAACAGCATGATGGTATGTATGTATGTTTGGAGATTAGTATCAAATTATTAAGTCTTCTTAGATATTGTGAGTAGGCTACTTCCATATAAATTGTATGAAACAATGTCGTCACTAAATTCAATTTTTATAAAAATTGTTAAAAAAAAATTGCAATGTGCTAATACAATTTGTATATTTTTTATAGAAAATTAAATTTTCTAGTTGAGGTGTTTCGGCTTTTTTCGATATTTAAAAAAAAATGGAAATATAGTCAGTTAAACTCATAAATTTATCAAAAAAAAATATTTTTCTTAATAAAAAATGTTTGAGAAACCCTGGAATTTTTTGAAAAAAACTTATTTTTGGATTTTGTATTTGTCTATGTTTATACCAATTTTCAGCGTTCTAGCTTTTACGGTTTCTGAGATATATGGAAAAATAAATCAAAATTTCAAAAATTGATAACCCCTGACTAAAACAAAAAGTCACAATTCTGAGTATAAAAGTTTTGTAGGCTTGTATTTTTTTAAATATTTTAAAATTTTGGGCTCTGTAAATTAAGCGGATCAAAAGTTATAAGAGGGGGACAGACAGACACACACACACACACACAGACACACAGACACACACACAGACACACACACACACAAAACTCATAAAATGTTCTACTCCGAATTCTGAGAAAATCCATGTAAGGGGAACATATATGCTGTGAGGTCATGCAAAAAGTCCACTACACCATACAAAATTTTCTTTCGTACACGCATCTTGGCTTAATAATGTCGATTCATTAAGAGAATTGAATTCTCATGAACGAATTGACAGTTGGAAAACATACCTACCTACCGCATTTATTCTCCGTTACAAAGGTAGGTTCTTAGCGAATCGGATCGTATTGGGATCGAATTTGCAGTGGAGAGTTAGGCCTGTTTGCGGGTATTACAAAAAATGATTACAAAGAAAAAGTACAAGAAAAGTTTATTACATACAGTGTATAATATTTTTATGGAACATAATAAAACTATTGTAGAATTAAAAATATAGAATAAAAATAAAATATGTAAATTAAAACACAATAAAACAACAAATAACATCGACAACGTTAGTTAACCGAATGTTTGCTGACAACAGTTCAGCAAATGAGGTTCATGTCCTGGATGCGTATTTATCTTTCTGTGTTGATTAGGAGGCAAGTACTGCCTCGAATTAGGCACAAGTTTGTTGCGATAATGCACTTAAAAACTCGTGTTGAATTCAAGGCACGTATCCTCCAAATGCACACAGTTTAGCAACGCAAACAGTTCCTGTTAATAATATGACCAGCATTTAAAAGTAGGCCCAAATGCATTATTCCTTTTTTAAAAAATGTGAATATTAAACGGCAGACTAAAAACCCTTCTTTATAACGTGGGTTACCACCGTGATATGTGTCACCATTGAACGGGACTGATTTCTTTGCGTCTGGTGAAACTGAACATTTTGATCCCATGGTGGATCCGGTCTAGCTACGAATAGGTGTTAGGAGTTAAGAAATATATGTTTTTTCCAGGTGACTGCATGTACTTCATAATGTGGGGGACGGTGGCTGTGTACTCTGCCAATGGCCATGAGATTTGCCACCTCCAGGACGGCGCCCACTTCGGGGAGGCGTCGCTTGTAGGCGGCCCCAGGCGTCGAATGGCGTCGGTTGTGGCGCTCTCCCCGTGTGAACTTCTGCGTCTCGACGCTGCCGATTTCTCTAGGGCCGCAGTCAGACACCCAGAACTGCTAGAGGAAATGATAAGGGTGGCTGCGGACAGAGTGGAGAGAACGTATGAAGTTGACAAAACCATGATTTGAAAGCACGGAAATGATTATTTATGTCTATATGATTATATGTTATGAATGTAATTCATAATGTGTCTGTTTCAATATATTATTTATATTGTCATTCTTTATGTGTCCTTTTCAAGATATTATTAATATTGCTATTCATTATGTGTCCTTTTCAGGATATTATTAATATTGCTATTCATTATATGTCTTTTCGAGAAATTATTAATATTGCTATTCATTATGTGTCCTTTTCAAGATATTATTAATATAGTTATTCATTATGTGTCCTTTTCAAGATATTATTCATTATGTGTCCTTTTCAAGATATATTATTATTTATGTTGCTATTCATTATGTATTCTTTTTCAAGATTATTCATCGATATTATAAAAATTGATATTCATTCATGATATCAATGCAATAGAACGATGTATGACAGGGTAAGAAATGAGAACATAAGGAAAGAATGTAAGATGAAGAAAGATATCATTAATAGAATGAAAGTGAACACACTGAGATTGTTTGGCCACATGGGTAGAATGAATGAGGAACGCCTGACGAAGAAAATTTACAATGCGGATAGGATTGGATTGAGAGGCCGGGGCCGCCCAAGAAAGGGATGGCACGACCATGTGAACGATATTCTGAAAGACGGAAATGTTAGAAGCATGTACAATAGACGAACATGCATGAGACGATGCATGAATGTTGACGAGGTGATGAATGTGTGCCAGGATAGAAAGATATGGCGTTCGGTTCTCTCTGCCTACCCCGTAAGGGACATGGCGTGATAGTATGTATGATATTCATTCATCATGTGCCCTTTTCCACAATATCATTAAAATTGCCATTCATTGTGTCATTTTTACAGGTATTATTAACACTGCTATTCATTGTGTCCTTTCAAGGTATTATTAACATTGTTATTTATTGTGTCCTTTTTCAAGATATAATAAGTAATTAACATTGCTGTTTATTTTGTTTCCTGCAAAATATTTCAATTTATATCGTGCATACAAAATGATTACCTACATATATTATGATATTAAAATAAAAGTAGGACATAAAAACGATTATTTTTTAATTTTCTTATCAATGATTATTTATTACGAAAAACTATCCCTTATAAAATAATCTTCATTTTGGATTATCAAGGATCTCCTGTACCTACAGATAAAGCAGGGGTGGGTAAAATTTTGGTATATTTGGTATACAGGGCCGATATACAAAAATAAAAGTGAGCGGCGGGCTACAGAGGTAAAATACTACCTTTACTTTTTTTGTAGTATTTTAAATATTTACTTATTTTAAAATACTTTATTAAGTATAATGATGTCTGATGTAAGTACACTATAAGTTGATACAGTTGTAAATACAATGTATAACGCTATAATTAAGTTAAAAGGTTAAGGGTCGTAATACGGGAGTTATTTAAGAAAAATGTAAGAAAAAGGTGAGGTCCCGTAGTGTGAGAATAGGTACTGCTTACAAAACCTCAACTCTTTCTTATATTTTTTTCAAATAACTCCCGCAATGCTGTATGTTTTCTGAATAAAATGAAATGAATACGACCCTATGTCATCATAAAAGTTTAAATATGGTGATATAAATATATTTTTACTAGTTTATCTATGCATACATAATTCGTTTTCTAAGAAATCATACAAAAGCCAACCGCATCAGAACGAAAATATTTCAATCTTCCATTGGTTATTTTCCCAATAAAAAAAATCCTTGGCATTGCTTGCTATGCAGCTGGATGTTGGCCTCGTGCTTGTGAGCTTCAAAACATACGAAGGATTTTGCTCTCAGGCCATATGGAACGAGTCCTACCGAAGCATTGCCAGTATTGACGGGCATGACACCCCTAGATCTGGAAATGCAGCGTAGAGGTGCTACTTTCAATTTTAAGCGGGGCCGTTCTTCTGTATTTGGAGATATTCTTCTTTACCCTCCAGAGGGCCGAGTGTCACGCAGTGTTCTTGAAAGAAATATTAGCGAAAATTTACAGAATATCTGGCAGTCTCGCTGGATGGCCTGCTCAGTGGGAAGAATAATCTTTTTATCCTGACACTAGGAATCGACTTAAATCTTTCTGGGTTATCCCCGACTTTTGGACTTCTCAATTTTTCACAGGACACGGACATTTTATAAGTTATCTTCACTTATTTAAAATTGCCTCCTCTGTCTCATGTCAGTTCTGTCAATACCCAGACTAAAATTCGAAACATGGGACTGTATGTAACAAATATAATTAATGTAACAAATATCGAGATTGTATAAATAAATAAAATATTCTGTGGGATTATTGAAACCCGATGGTGTCCCTGATAGATCATAGTTCCTCGTTGCTATCCGTGGACCTCTTCAAGGTCCCATTGGTCATGCGGATTTCGTGATCTCGAAGAACAATTTAAAGCCTTTAAGAAATTCTGTCATAGTTATGGTGCCTTACTATTGTTAGATACCTAGTAGGTTATATTTTTACAAAGGTCTTGGTCAAAGCTCTGATATTTTTCATTTAAAAAGATCAGGGGGTCAAGTCTGGTCCAACCGGCGAAATCAAAACCCTCACGATTACCCATATCATGGATATAATTATTATAAACAGAGCTTAGAACCTTAGGTTTTGTACTTAGTTGAGTAGGGATTTCAAAAATATTAATACATTTATATTATTTTTCAAAAGTTTAATTAGACCAATACTGGAATATAACTCAATTGTTTGGAGTCCGTGTTATACTGTTCATATTTATAACGTTGAGAGAGTTCAAAACAGTTTTTGAGGTACATCAATTTTAAGATTGGAATTCAGTCTACTGACATCAATTATGAATTTTTGAGATCATTTTGCTCTCTTGATGCGCTGGAGATAAGGAGAGTAGTAGCTGATCTTGCATTTTTTCATAGATTACTGATTGGTGTTGTAGATTGTCCTCGTCTTTTGTCACAGATTCACTTACGTGTACCGTCAAGACTCATTCGCAATAGTGAATGTTTCGCCTTACAAAATGTCTACACAAATTATTTGTTTGGCTCACCAATGCAGAGACTTCCAAGACTTGCAAATAAGTTTGAGCAGATCGATGTCTTTGCATTGGGTTATGGTGCATACAGGAGTTTGTTGTTACATATAATGAAATGATTATATTATGTAATGAATGAATCTTGACTATCTATGTATTATTATTTTTCGTTTTTTTTCTTTTGTAAATATTTCTGTAAACAAATGTATTTTTAAGTTGCACTGTTTCTTTTGCTGATTTGTGTTTAATTTTATTTGTATATACCTATCTTTTTTATATTTAGTTGCTTCACATATTGTTTCATTAACTTTTTCATTGTTTTCTTTTTTTTGTTTCCTTTTACTTAGTGTATTATTGTTTTTAGTCTCTATGTTTTTTCTCAGTACCTATGTATATTTAAATGTATGTTTGTAAAAGGTAATACATGCCGTATGAGAAATAAATAAATAAATATGGAGTTCTATTATATCTTTAGATGTCATAGAACTCCATATGATAATTATATCCATGATATGGTTAATCACGAGGGTTTTGATTTCGCCGGTTGGACCAAACTTGCCCCCCTGAAGTCAATGACAGTCCACGAGTGTGAATATTCCATTCACATTCGTCGATTGTTCTTTTTGCACTATGACGCCGAGATTGCTAATCTAGAGGGCTCGAGCTACTTTTCGTGAAATGCATTGGCGTTATATATGCCTTCTGTGAAGGGGCCGTTTTCAGTCCCCATATGCGGAGCGGGTCGTAGTAAAAAACGAGTGGGTTGTGGCCAACACTAAACTCTCCACACCAAAGTAAGCGTTCATATTTTCTTCTTGAAATGTTAACAATCTCAATATGTTAAAAAATGCTAATGATGTATGAAATACTTTAATAAAAGCAGATACATTTCGTTTTAAAGAGCGTCAAAGCATTTTGAAAATTTTGACACGTGATATTATATGAAGAAATTTTATGTTATTCATGGAAAGCTAATCAGTTCTTTGTTCAAGCTCTTTACATTATAACATGAAATCAAATTACTGAACTTTTCCATACATAAGAAATTTATCTTATTATATACATTTTTATTCATTCTAAATTTTACTACCAGGAATATAAATTTTCTACCGATAGTATATTTTTATGTTAAGATAGACAAACAATTAATGCAGTATGGTGAAGAATGATTATGTTGTACGAAATATTTTAATAAAAGCAGATAAATTTTGTCTTAAAGAACGTGAGAGCATTTTGAAAATTTTGACACGTGATATCATATGTAGAATACATAATATAATTTTTCAAACCGTTGAATATTTTTCTTTTAACATTGACCAACTTTGAATACAGTTTTATGAAGATTCTTGTTGTTGTATAAATAGTTGGAACCTAATTAGAATATCTCTTATTTCCAGGTCGTGATAGCACTTTTTCAGTTTTAATAGATGAAATCATAAAGAAACACTGAGAAAAAATGAACCGTTGTCAATGGAAAACTAATCAGCTCTAAGTTTATGGACTTAACACATATGATATGAATATGAAGTCAATCGGACTTATTGTTAGGGCTGCAGAGAGGACACAAAAAAAACAACGTAAATGATGAATTCTTAGAGAAGAAATCAAAACTTGTCTATGGAAAACTAATCAGCTCTAGGTCTATGCACTTTACATATATGATGTTAATATGAAATCGATAGGACTTATCATCATAGTTTGAGCTGTAGAGAGGGCACAAAAAAGATTTTCCTTACTTCGTACGCCATACGCCATACATACTAGTGGTGCAAAGTTCGATATTTTTGTAATATCCTGTCTTTTCAAACCGATTCATGAAATTTATGCGGATCATCAATTCGCTCTTCGATTCAGATATGGCCATACGTACATACATACAAAGACATAATGACGAAACTCACAGTGTGCACTCTCTACATGATACCCGTTGAGAAATTGATGTTAAAAAATACGCTTATAAATTGTGATGATATGTTTTTATGATTTTTGAAAAAAAAAATGTTTTTATGATTTTTGACGCATTATACTCGCGGGCCGCAGTTTTCCCAGAGCTGCTTTAAAGGAATGAGGTGTATGTATCTAACTAATGTATTTGTTTATACTTTAAGGTTAAGATTTATCGTTTTCCTAATGTATTAGGTATACATTGCGAAAATGATTATTATTTACAAAGGTATAAATAAAATTGGATTATAGAAATGTTAGTATGTAGGTAGACTAAATTCGTTAAATTCTATATTTATTTTACCGAGCCAAATTGGATTTCTCTTTTCGGATTCCGACATCGCCATTTTTCGATTATCGCAATAATGTCGATTTGTGATTAATTATTTACTTTATTTAATTGGCAAATTTAGCTGCGAGGCACCGGCTTAGAACAGTGCTTCCACTTTTTTTTATTATCATAGTTTTCGGGTGCAATGTCCCGTAAGAGGCGGGTAGTAAAAAAATAGGTAGGTACAGCAGGCAGAATAGCATCTTGCATAGTTCAACTATGGGGTTCACCAGCCATTCTGAATGTAGTGTCTCTTTTAGGTGAGACGAGACTGACGTGAGTTGATACGCGCATGTGTTGTGCTTGTTTTATGAGGTAATGCACACCGAACACCTGTCGCTGGTTACCCTACATCCCTGAATCTGCCGTGATGGTATGAGTGATTGAATGGTACTTAAACTTTAGATGGGTCGATGGCAGAATGGTTAGCGCGCTGGGCTACTAATCCAGTGGTCGCGAGTTCGAATCCTGCCTCGACCGATTTCGTTCACCTATAGCACAAGCATTTATGCTTATTTTAGGGAACGTAGGAAGATGTATATGTACTTATTTAACAATAACATATTCATTTAAAAATAATGGTACATAATTGGTAAATTAAACATGTAAGATTGAGATTGAGATTTTATAAAAATAGTGGGATACTTTCTTTTTCATTAAAAGTGATTTATTATTAATATAAGTTAATATTTCCTTGCACCCCGCACAAGTGGCGAGTTCATTGCTGTTCGGTGATTTCTTCCAACTAAGCAGTCACAAAGTAATGGGGTTTATATAAATAAAAACTAGACTCATGCACCCGTAGTCTTACAGTGACACATTCAGTCTCAAATTATACAAGACTGCAAGACTTGCCTATCACTATCAGCAGTCATTTTTCTTTTTGTAACCAGCTGCTGGTGTTACAATTCATTTGACGATCGACTTCTATGGGTATAAAAAAAACATTCTATATAATCGAATATTTTTATTATTGCATATGCGCAAACATTGGATTTTTTTCCCTGTCGGGAGTCAAAGATATTTTTTAACAGATTTTTTAATTATCTCAATAGAGACGAAGTTGGAATATTTATTGTAGGAGAACCGGGAAATCAAGGCACCTACAGGGCTTACGACCTGTCATCGGCTGGTTTACGACTTCTATGCGAAAAATGCATTGTCACCTCAGATATAAGAATTGTAGCTTTCATTATTTACAAAAAACCAATTCTCTCAATAGATGGCGTTCCAACAAAATAAATAAAAATAATAAGATTGTTGTTCATAATTTCACCCATAGATGGCTGTAGTAAAAATTCCTTATTTTCAAGCGAAGAGAATTTCAGTATTACAATATATAGAACTTTCAAAATTGAATTGATAGGGATCTCATTAAAAGGCATAATTGGTGAACGTTGCGCAAGCGCATAAAGTGATCACGTAAACCAGCCGATGACAGGTCGTAAGCCCTGTAGGTGCCTTGATTTCCCGGTTCTCCTACAATAAATATTCCAACTTCGTCTCTATTGAGATAATTAAAAAATCCATTCTATATAAGTTTAATAACTGCATAAGTTCGATTACACAATCGAAACTAGAGTTGCCACGAATAAGGATTTGGCCGAATAACCGAATAACGAATATTCGGTTTCCCCCTCGGCCGAATGGCCGAATATTCGGCAGCCGAATATCAAATTCGATGAAAATGAGAAATATATACTTGCCACTTTTCTTGACCCACGTTTTAAAACTAGTTTTTGGTATTATTTCAAACGGAAAGAGCAAGACAAAAAATTCTTATAGAAGCCCTGAAAATGAGTTGTGATGAAGCAAACAGTACTGATGATGATGATGATTCTTCACCACTTCGTAAGAAAAGAAACACCAATGGAACTGAAAAAAATAATAAAAAAGAAATACACGACAGCTTTTGGGACCGTTTTGAAGAAATCGCTACAGATAAGCAAAACGATGAAGATACAGAAAAAAGTTCTGTGGCAAATGAAATTGATTTTTATTTGAAAATTGCTCGCCTAAATCGGACGGAAGACCCATACGAATTGTGGTCAGTATACAGTCAGATTTATGTATCGTCTCCTGGAAGTAGTGTCTATAGTGAGAGACTTTTTTCAGAAGCGGATATTATTTATGACGAAAAGCGCAACCGTTTACTGTCAACAAATGCTGAAAAAATTGTTTTTATTCATCACAACTTACCATTGGTAGATTTTAAGTATTAATATAGTCGTTTGTAATTAAAATATCGCATTTTTGAATAATATGTGGTTTTTATATTCCATGATTTATTATTCGGTATTCGACCAAATAGTAGGTATCCAGTTTTCGGCCGAATACCGAATATTAAAAAAACGGGCCGAATAGGCCGAATATTTGTGGCATCTCTAATCGAAACTGTTGGCGAGTTTGTGTAACTCTTCCATTAAATAAATGAAAACGAGTGGGTTGTGGCCAACGGAAAACTCCTCACTAACCAGTCACTCTATGAAGTATTCAATTGTGTATGGAAAATATTCAGCATTTTCACGAAATGAGTTTGTTAAATAATTTTTTTATTTAAATATTTTATTATGAAAACATGATAATTCTTCAATGCCATTTTTTATGATAAATTTATGTGTTTAACTGCTTATATTTACAAAGTTGTTAAAAATATCTAAAAAAGCCGAAACACCCCAACTAGAAAATTTAATTTTCTATAAAAAATATAACGATTGTATTAGTACATCTCCAGCTTTTTTTTACAATTTTTATAAAAATTGAATTTAGTGATGACATTTTTTCATACAATTTGTATGGCAGTATATGTACACTATACAATATCTCACTCAATAGTTTGATACCTACTTAATCTCCAAACATACAAACATAATATCATCTAGTCTGGATCTGTGAGACGATAAATATCGTAAATCTTCAGAGTGTGGCAACTTGTTATTGGGTGCGTGTTAAATAAATATTTGACATAGTACCTGTTAGTTGCCCGAGAAGCAATATTAAATAAAATAAACATCATGCTGTTTTCATATTCTGGGTATGAAAAGCAGACTGACCTCCATACTATCCTATCCTGACATACATACCTACATGTTTTATATAGAAAACAAAAAATCTTAAAATATTTATTAATTTGTGTTTAAGTTTTGTACGTATTCTTCAATTACACATACTATCTCCATCGACAGTTGGATCTCATGTGTTACATGCAACTAGTCTTATTAGTGTTTATAATGTTTAAAGCCGTCCGCCGTGGCACATTTGGTACCTAAGCCGTTTGGTTTCTGTGCGGGTGTCCTGGGTTCGATTCCCAGCAGAGGAGAAATTTATTTAAATTCAATTCTCACGCAAATATTGCTTCCCTGGGCTGGAAACAATGATTAGTTGGAAGAAATTGTCATACGCCTACAAACTCGCCACTTGCGCAGGGTGCAAGGAAGTGTTCACTATTATTATTATTATTATTATTGTACTGGATGTTAATAATGAATAAATAAATAAGTACACAATGGGTACCTACCTAAATAAATTCGATAAATATAACTTTTGGCAGATGGCAAATAGATGTTTGTGTACTTAGGTAAGTACCTACATAATATAAGCAAAGCAGAATAAACTAATGTACATTGACAGCTTAATATTTTCTGAAGTAATTTAAAAATGAACGGATGTTTATAAAAGATCAATCATTAATTTGACCTTATACAAGAATAACACAAAAATAGGATTGAATTATAAACAGTTGGTACACCTTTCTATGTATGTTGGTACATATGAATATAGTTTACTTATACAGGGTTGCACTTTGACTTAATATTATTGCATTATATTATTGAACAATATTATCCGAAAGCTCATCAGAACAAAGTGGGGAGCACAACCATCTGTTCTTAGAACTTCAGGACTTGCACTTTGCTACTCGGCAGCGGAATATGCGGCTCCAGTCTGGTTCCAATCTTCCCATGCTAGAAACGTAGATGTTGCTTTGAACGAAACCAACAGACTCATAACGGGATGCCTTAAACCTACTCCTGTGGAAAAAATCCAATTACTAACTGGAATTGCACCACCACGTATAAGAAGAGCCGTAGCTTCTGAAGAGGAAAAGATGAGACAGCAGAATGACTCTCGACATCCGCTATATGGTCACATCCTCCCGCCCTCAAGACTCAAGTCTAGAAACAGTTTTCTCAGGAATACAACCGCACTAACCTCAACCAGCGAAAAGAGATGAGTCGAGCTGTGGAAGGAAGGGTTAGTTAGTGAAAACTTCCATGAACCAACAGAGGTACTTCCAACGGGTCACCAACTACCATATGCAACCTGGAAATCCCTGAATAGACTAAGGACGGGTGTAGGAAGGTGCAAGGTAAACCTGGTCAGATAAGGTATGCTAGAGGATGACCAAGACATGGCATGTGAATGTGGAGAGATGCAGAACATGCCACACCTGCTGAACTGCCCACTTATGGAAGGAGGGTGCTTTGAGGAGGATCTGTGGCAAGCGAATGAGAATGCTATTATGGCTGCAAATTACTGGAGGGACACAATATAGGTTGATGATTTTGGACACGGAAAGGAAAGGATTGCATTATATATTTTACACATAAATCATTTAGTCTACACTAGTTGCATGTAACACATGAGATCCAACTGTTGATAGTGATAGTATGTACAGTTGAAGAATAAGTACCAAACTATAAATCCATAAATACAAATTATTTAATATTTTAAGATATTTGGTTTTCTATACAACACATGTACCTAGGTATGTATGTCAAGATAGGATAGTATGGAGGTCAGTCCTTTGATCCTACCCAGAATGTGAAAACAGCATGATGGTATGTATGTATGTTTGGAGATTAGTATCAAATTATTAAGTCTTTTTAGATATTGTGAGTAGGCTACTTCCATACAAATTGTATGAAGCAATGTCGTCACTAAATTCAATTTTTATAAAAAATTAAAAAAAAAAATTTGACATGTGCTAATACAATGTTAATATTTTTTATGTGCTAATACAATGTTAATATCCTGTCCCAAGCACAAGTTTGTAACTTTTATGGGACAGTACCTATTGAAAAAAAAAATTGTATTAATTTAAATATTTGTTCTATGTGTATGTTCATATTATGTTACTCAATAAAAAAAAAAAAAAAAAAATAGAAAATTAAATTTTCTAGTTGGGGTCTTTCGGCTTTTTCTCAATATTTAAAAATAAATGGAAATATAGGCAGTTAAACTCATAAATTTATCATAAAAAAAATATTTTTCTTAATAAAAAATGTTTGAGAAACCCTGGAATTTAAAAAAAAAATTAATTTGAGATTTTGTATTTGTCTATGATTATACCAATTTTCAGCGTTCTAGCTTTTACGGTTTCTGAGATATATGGAAAAATAAATCAAAATTTCAAAAGTTGATAACCCCTGACTGAAACAAAAATTCACATTTCTGAGTATAAAAGTTTTGTAGGCCTATAACTGTTTATATATTCTAAAAATTTGGGAAAATTGAGCGGATCAAAAGTTATAAGGGGGGGACGGACACATAGACAGACACACAGACAGAAACACAGACAGACACACAGACAGACACACACACACATACACACACACACACACACACACACACACACACCCTCACACACACACACACACACACACACACACACACACACACACACACACACACACACACACACACACACACACACACACACACACACACACACACACACCCACAAAACTCACATAAAATGTTCTACTCCGAATTCTGAGTAAATCCATGTATGGGAACATATATGCTGCGAGGCCTCTAGTTGGTGTTATAAGCTTGCAAAAAGTCCACTACACCATACAAAATTTTCCTTCGTACACGCATCTTGGCTTAATAATGTCGATTCATTAAGAGAATTGAATTCTCATGAACGAATCGACAGTTGGATTAACGATTTCCATTTAGTTTGCATTAACAATTTCCATTTAGTCTGTATTAATAATTTCCATTTAGTTTGCATTAACAATTTACATTTAGTCTGCATTAAAAATTTCCATTTACATAGTCTGTATTAACTTTTTCCATTTAGTTTGCATTATCAATTTACATTTAGCCTGTATTAATAATTTCCATTTAGTTTTCAGAAACAATTTGCATTTAGTCTGTATTAACTATTTCCATTTAGTTTGCATGAATAATTTACATTTAGTCTGTATTAAATAATTTACATTTAGTTTGCAGAAGCAATTTGCATTTAGTCTGTATTAATAATTTCCATTTAGTTTGCAGAAACAATTTGCATTTAGTGTATATTAATAATTTCCATTTAGTTTGCATTAAAAATTTCCATTTACATAGTCTGTATTAACTATTTCCATTTAGTTTGCATTATCAATTTACATTTAGCCTGTATTAATAATTTCCATTAGTTTTCAGAAACAATTTGCATTTAGTCTGTATTAACTATTTCCATTTAGTTTGCATGAATAATTTCCATTTAGTTTTCAGAAACAATTTGCATTTAGTCTGTATTAACTATTTCCATTTAGTTTGCATGAATAATTTACATTTAGTCTGTATTAAATAATTTACATTTAGTTTGCAGAAACAATTTGCATTTAGTCTGTATTAATAATTTCCATTCAGTTTGCAGAAACAATTTGCAAAACTCAAAACGAACCTTTTTCGCAATCTAACCAGAGCCAAAATGAAACAACGTAATCAACTTTTAGCGCCCTTGAGGTGGGATATTTCACAAAAACGGCGCTATATAAATTATCCAAAAAAGTTTTCAATTTATATTTGGTCGGGAAGTAAGTTGGAAATCAATTCCAATTTCCTGCCATATTAACGTATCACTACGGTAGGTACACTAAGGTTTGCCGAGATTTCTTCGCATTTTGAAATGTTTTTATCGATAAAATGACAATAATCGAATATTCTAGATATTCAAGAAAAAGACACCCCTGACACAAACGTTTTGATTCCCGCCGAAAAGCAGATGCGCGCGCACCATCTCATCTATACAGTGCAACACGTTCAACAGATGTCGCTAGCTTCGGAAAAAATACGGTTTCAGTAACTAACCGTCGCTCGTTCTGAATGCCGCGCAGTCTCATCAAAGGAAATAAAATAACAAAAAAAAACTATAATTAAAATAACATTTCTGTGAAAGCAGACTCATAATTTATGTATGCCTGTCGTTAACCACAGAGAAAAAAAAACGAATGCTCTGTGAAACGTGAGTTGTATTAGAGAACTATCGGTGGTTTTGAACTTTTGTTTACAATTTTTATTAGTGGATATATTTACATTGCGAGTTTATAATAATGCTTATGTTTACAAATTGCTCGAGTGCACAGTTTAAAAGATTCACATTTATGTTGTGATAATGTGAATTTAATTATTGTTTGAAACGTGTTGAAGAATCGTCAGTTTGTGATTTTTATTTTTTCCACAATTCGAGTTTCCACAGCGAGCGACAAATTTTCATCATAAGGGTGAGTTCCATTTTTATTTATTTATGCCTGTGGAAGTTTAATCATATAATTTTCATTTATTATAATATATTTATTTATTTATTCATCTTTCTGTACATAAAACGAATAAATATATTGTACACTGGCGGGCTTATTGCCATTAGGCAATTTATTCCAACCAACCAGATTACAAAGTATGACGAAATTGTGCTTACGCTATTCCATTATCTTGTTGATTGTACTTCGAACGAAGAGCAATCTAGTTTATACCTGTGCAAGTTTAATTATGTATTTTGTTTTCATTTATTTATACGTGTGCAAGTTTAATTTAATTTATTTATACCTGTGCAAGTAGGTATAATTATTTTGATTTAATTTATTTATACCTACCTGTGCAAGTTTATTTATTTTGATTTCATTTATTTATACCTGTGCAAGTTTAATGATTTTGATTTCATTTATTTATACCTGTGCAAGTTTAATTATTTTGATTTCATTTATTTATACCCGTGCAAGTTTAATTAATTTATTTCTACCTGTGAAAATTGAATTATTTTTATTTCATTTATATACCTGTGCAGGTTTAATTAAAGTTTTCATTTATTTGTACACGTGTAAGTTTAAAATTTTATTAAATCAATCAATCAGACGAACATGTATGAGACGATGCATGAATGTTGACGAGGCGAAGAATATGTGCCAGGATAGAAAGATATGGTGTTCGGTTCTCTCTGCCTACCCCGTAAGGGACATGGCGTGATGGTACGTATGTATGTATTAAATTTTAATTATTTTATCTGTGCAAGTTTAACTATTTTGTTTTGATTTATTTAAACGTGTGCTAATTTAATCATTTAGTTTATTTATTTATATCTGTGCTGTGCAAGTTAAGTAAGTTGATTATTTAATTAAGAACACCAGTTAAAATTTAATGGGTTTTTGTTTTTTTACATAATGCATACGTATAGAAAGTGTTGTTACACCGTAAATTTCCCGAAAAAATATAAAATGAAAAATATATATAGTTATACAATTCAATAAGCACCTACTACAAACGAATAAATAAAAAAAGAAACAAAATGGTTGGCTTGTTATTCTTGATCCGGTGAAGAATTCTGATGAAATTTCATCAAAGCTTTTACATTCAGAAATGATTGGCTTGTTATTCTAGATCCGATGAAAAATTCTGATGAAATTCCATCAAAGCTTTTGCATTCAAAGCTCATTTGTACACAATCTCCGCATGTCATATGGGTCCAAACTAAATCCCCGAACTGAAATGTAGAGTTCACAGTTCATGTCAGAACAACGTAAATGAGGCTATGGGCGTAGAGTTGGTGTATCTCGTAAAACATTGAATGGAGACTATCTGGGATTTCAATTTGACCAAAAAAAAACTTTAAAACTTTTTTTGGTTTAAATTTAGTTATATTTATTAATTGAACATGTGTTTACCAACATTCAATGTTTCCAGAAAGCAATAGCGAAGTATCACATATTGCTTTGAAAACGAGTGGGTTGTAGCCAACGCTATACTTCTCACTACCAATTCACAGTATTCAAAGTATTCAAAGTTTATATGGAAAATTTTCAGCATTTTCATGAAATGATTTTGTTAAATTATTTTTGACTTAAATATTTTATTATGAAGAATTCATAAATATTTCATGGCATTTTATGGAGTAATGTGTATTTTTAGCGATTTGAGAATAAATATATCAAATTTTTAGTTTCCTGAGCTTGGGGTCACTTTGAAATATTTGACGGTTAAGAAAATTAAGAGGCACTGGGGGGCTACTCCTGACACGTTGTTAATAAGTCCTTAGCTTGACTTAATCTTAAAACTGCATTTATCAGTAATCGATTATAATCCAATCTTAATATTTCTCTACATTTAATTTTTGAAAATTTGTTAATATCAATGTTATGTATGAAATTGTCAATAATTTTTGAATAAATTAATATTCTTATTCTATTTGTTTAGCCTAAAAGATTGCTAAAATCTGAAGCTGATCTTAATTTTACTGTTATCAACTTCATGAGTAGCCCTGCTGTTCAGATATCCTTCAAAATCTAATGGGGTCTAAGCGTGGGTCTAATTGAATCGAATGTGTACATTAGTCTATAATCGAATAAGTAGAATAAACACACCGTACATAGTACCTACACAGCACACAGCACACACACATACATTGTGATGAAACTTTCGGAATACAATCTCAGAATGATACTTACTAGTTGATAATCTGCAATAAAAAAAATATCGTAAAAATTGCGAAATCATTTCTCCCCACTATATCCCCTTGGGGTAGTGAGGAGTAAAAAACAGAAATATATATATAAAATGTTGCTTACACTATATATTTTGAATATTACTGTTTGATATGCGGAATTGTTTTACCAAAAAAATACATATTTGAAAAATAGAGAGTTACACCACTATTTCGCTCATGGCCTCAATCAAATATACGTAACGTAAATACCATCACGACATAATCCCACAATGTGCGGATACCGGCTACAAGTGTTCGGAAGAACGACATATGCGTGTATAACCACACACCAGTATTGTCTCAAAAAGTCAACATTCAGAATAGATGGTGAACTTCATTGTTGAACTGTTGCTGTGACATTTCTTTACCTAGCCGCGATTGCTCAAAAGTCGCTTATTAGAGTAATCTGCAGAAACTTCTCTAGATACCCGTCTGATGAACATTTCAAAGTATTTTCAGTACCTACTCGACATCCAACAAATATACATTAAAACAATATTCAGACATATTCATCGAAATGCCACACCATATACACCACAATACTTACTTTCAATGGATACTCGAAATAGGAGATTTCTACAGCCAACTACTACACATACGACATTTGCCCAAAGATATTATATTCATTTCCTATAGGCCCGAGAATACATAACAAAAAAATACTGAACTTTGCCAACTTAATCTCCCCAAGTGGGAAAAACTTGACAAAGTTGGTGACCAAGTGGCTCATTGATAGAGGAAGAAATGAAATAAAAAGACTTGACCTACATCATAAAATAACAAAATGATAATGCTTTAGACGATATACATGAGACAACTTACACTAACATACTTGATATTCACATTTCTTTGCATATTTTAACTTATTATTTTCACTACATACATCATGATAAAAAATAATAAAAAATAGTATCACCTCAGAACAGACCTAGGTCTAGTGATGTGATATATTCCATACAACTTTATTAAACTGCTTATAATGAAATACCAAATGTTTATATTTAGGTATAATGTTAAAATTTATTTAGTAATGTGTAATTTTCCGGAAACAAAATAATAAAAAAAAACTATGTGAGATGTTATTTAGCCTCTTTGTATTTTCGATTATCCGGCTGTTAGGGGACACCTGAAAACGATAGTAGAAAAGTGTGGATGAAGCACTATTCCAAGCCGGTGCCTCACAATTTAAGTTGGATCGTTGGTTCATTCCCAATGGGACCATTGGTTCATTCCCAATGGGACCATTGGTTCATTCTCAATGGGACCATTGGTTCATTCCCAATGGGACCATTGATTCATTCCCAATGGGACCATTCTTGGAGGAATAAAGGATGGAGGCGCCTTCAGTACATTAAAAATGCAATCAAATTCCCTCATTTTGGAGTTTAGTCACAAGTTACAGTATTGACAACAAAATATGTTATCCGAGCAAACTAGCGCGAACTTCATTCTTATTGTTTGCAACGCAAAATATTTCGTAAACATCTCGTTTTTTAACCTAAAAATATTATTGCTTCCAAAAATCGTTTTTTCTCGTTTTTCTAACTAATTATTGCAAAGAAAATGTCGAAAAGATCTTGTGTGGTGAAATGTAGGAATAAAGGACACGGTATATCTTTTCACTCGTAAGTATTGAAACTAACCTACTATATTTAACAATATTTAACGTAATATTGCGTGTCCAACTGGCCATGGTTAAATTATAATTGTATAGTTATTTTTTTGAATGATTCGTATGATAATGATTTAATATTAAGAACGATATAATTATTTGTAATAGTTTCTTAAAATTTTACTTTTTTTTATTTCATTGGTTTTGTAAATTGTGGATAAGACCGTAATCCGCCATTATATTGTAATATGTTTCGGGCACAATTTGAGTAAAAACATAATTTGTATTCACTGTTAATGCTTTTTCAATCATTTTGTCACATATTTGTAATGTTTTTATATTGTCACCAAATATTTTATTAATGATTTAAGATAATTGAGCATGTCAATCACATCACATATATCCGCTGCGGGCCAATGGCCGCCATATTTCATTCGACCGTAGAGTTGGGCATTGGACATGAATTTATTTTCAATATTTATTTTCTAATAATTTTTCTGCAAATTCAAAATTTTATTTGTTTATTTATTTAAATCCACATTAACCATAGTGCAACATAGTACAATTAATTTATGAAAAATAGACAATTTAGAATATATTATGTTGGCTCTGACAAAATGAATACCTATAAGTTACTGGCGTTATTATTTTATATTTCTTGTGAAACGTGATTTCATGTGATTAAAATAATCTTATACGTACTTTATTTATTAGTTTTATTTTATCTGACATCTTTAAGTAATACACAATATTGTGAATGTTTTTATTTTATATTTATAATGTGTTTAATTTATTTATGTAAATGGACGTGAACAACAAGTGTATTTTTTACAGATTTCCAAAAAATCCAGCTCTTAGAGCTTTGTGGATTGCTGCTGTCAATCGTCCTCCAAATTGGCAACCATCTTCAAGTACAGTCATTTGTTCAAAGCATTTCAGAGATGATGAAATTGACCGAAGTGGTTATAAAAGTAAAATTAAGAATAATGCTGTCCCTTCAATTTTCTCTCAATTAGATACTGTTTGTCCTGAAGTAAGTTGATAGTTTTTTTCTGACTTAGTACTTATCATATTATGTGTTGATTAAATATTACTTATTTGTTCTGTTTCGGACTTTTTTGTAAATTTTATATACCTACAAGTTTTTAAATATCCTTACCTATATACTTATTGAATCATTATTTTGATATACGTTAATAAATTTTATAACTAACACACTAGCGGACATTCTTTATTTACATTGAATCTTTTTTTTTCAGATAACTTCACCCATCCTTCTTGAACCTTCGGTGCCTAGTTGTTCATCATCAAATCCAACATTGCCTGAAAATGATATTTCTATGCAGGACACTCCAAGAAAAATACGTTTAAAGAGAGAGCTGTTTCGTTCATACATACTTGATAAAAATCGAAAAAAGAAAATCAAGGCATTACAAAATAAAGTATGGAGAAAATGTAAACAAGTCACTAATTTGAAAAATATAGAACCGATGGATTTTTTTTAATAAAGCTTGGTATCTAAAAAAATATGCATTTTTTAATATATATCCCCTTTTCTGTAAATCATTTAAAGTTGCTAAGACCACCATAACATCTGATTTCCGCCAGGAGAAATTAATCAAAAATAATTAATCATATAAATCATGAAGATATGATACTAATAATTTTTGTATTTAAAAAAACATTTAAATTAGTAAACTATCAAGTTGTAAACACGACAAAATGACTTCTAATTAATTTCAGAAAAAAATATCAACTATAATTTAGTATGTAATAATCATTGTCTTATCATACATTAATGTGTCAAACAATAAATGATGAATTTTTTTGCTCTACTGTAAAATTGCCGATTTTGACATAGTAAGGTTTCAAACGAATTCATGGACAGGCAGACTGACATGAATTTAGCCGTGCACAAACATGTGCAAAACCAATCTTACGAGGTCTACTTTATTTATATGCAGATGAATGATCCTAATTATTTAATAATCAAAGTTAAATATATGAGACATTTTTTGTAGAAAATGACATTTATTATAATATGCTTTATCATAATTGTTAATTGTTGTTCATTTATCATAATTGTAAATTGAAAAAGATTTATGCTTGTTCATTTATCATATTTGTAAATTGAAAAATATTCAATTTTAAAATAATATTTGTCTGAATTGAGCCCATCTCTAACTTCAGGGTCATTTGCTTACTTCAATATTGCCACTAAAAAAAAATTGCCATTAGATAAAAAAAGTACTTATTTTATACTTATTGTTGTCAGTACTGTAACTTGTGACTAAACTCCAAAATGAGGGAATTTGATTGCATTTTTACTCTAAAGATAATAAGGTATGGGCGGCCCCTTGGGACCATTGGTCATGCGGATTTTGTGATCCCGAAGAACAATTTTAGAGCCTCCAAGTATTTATTTATCTTCTTGTACGTTAACGAAATGGCGAATATTGCCATAAGGAAATTTCTTCCTACCAACCAGTTATGGTGCCTTACTATTGGTTGATTCCCATTAAGTTTATTTTTTACAGGGATCTTAGTCACACGTTTGATGCTTTAAATTTAAAAAGATCTGAAGACAACGACAGTCCACGAGTGTGAATTTTTTATTCGAATTTGCCGATTGTTTCTTTTTGCTCTATTGTGCCGAGATTCCTAATCTAGAGGGCTCTATGAGCTACTTTTATTGCTGTGCATTATTTTTTTGTCGCTCACTTGGCATTCTGTGAAAGGGCCGTTTACAGTCCCCATATGCAGAGCTGGTGGTGGTGGAGGTAGCGAAAAAAGTTCATTCCCAAAGGATGTGGTTACAAGTTGAGTCCGGGATTGCAAATCTGATGACGATGAATTGGATAAGTTGGAGCTGAATAAAAAGCAATTAAAACTGCCATGTTCAGCGGAAAATTGAGAGGTTCAGTAATTTGGATTCCTCGCATCGGGGAAAAAATATATATTTCAGCTAACCAAGTCGGCATGATATGCACAGTATTTGATTTTATTAAGCCACGAATAGGTTATTTTTTGATTAATGAATAATAGTGCAAGAGTCCGCAATTCTGTACTTATGTCACTTTGTATTAGACTCATTATACATAATTAAGGCTATAATATAGTATATTTTGAAAATAATTTCCCTAATACCCTCAAAAGATACGTCTTTGAAATAAAGAACAGTTTGTATGTACATTTTTATTCTATTGCATAAGTTTTTTTGAATTTTGAATTTGTTTAATATTTTTTTTGTAAAATTAGTTTTAGTATAACCCTTTTTTGTTTTTTATTGTAAGTAACTTAAAAACTACAAGGCCTATGAAGTAGATTTTAATTTCAATCGAAAGAGAATATAAAAATCTACCGGCTGAAGTTTTTATTATTATAATATTTTAATAACTATTCTTGCTATTTAAAATAAAAACCTCTAAATCCTTTTTTGCACGATAAAATGTTGTATATCATATACCAGGTGATATACAATATTTATTCGTATTTCATACATTAGAAGGTACTTTTGTGTGCATTTTTGCCCAGGATATATAAGGGCCTTAAGTCAAATAGTATATAGGCCGATTTTTTTCTGGAAAAGGATACTCCAGCAGGTAAATTGGAATATATATAAACCCTGAGTACTGGTGGCTTTCGGAATATTAAAAAAAAACACTTCAAAATTAATGTTTGTCAAGGTAGAAAAATGTGGTGTTTGGTTGAAGGACATGACGTGATGGTATGTATACATGTAGTTATATTATCTTTCATACAATTCGTCTATACTAAAATACGCAAATCCTTCGCAAATTGACGAGTTTCATGATTTCTCGTGATTCCCATCATAAAACCTCTTGGCAGAAGTAATTCCTTTATAATGAAAAATGAATCATCGAATTCGGACGACGCGGTTAGAAATATTATTAGTTGCAATTGATGAGTTTGATTTTTTTTATTGTGATTTCCATCATCAAAACTCGATGAAATTCATATGTGTGATCATCTCTGAAGTAATCTCTTCCTATTAAAAAAATAAATTGCTGATGTGCAAATTGAAGATTTTTGAAGTTTACGTCCAATTGATAGCCTCGTCCGTTTTTTTGAAATTGATTAGTTAAAAATAACACACTTTATACTCTAACGCTTCATACGTAAAATAGAAATTTTTAATTCTCCGAAATCTACCACTGCTCAGGGTTATTATTATCCAAACGTTGTTATCCGCTGTGGTATCCTTTTACAGAAAAAAATCAGCCTTATATTATGATGTTAATATGGCTGTAACTGGCTAATGATTTATGGATGTCTCCTTGTACTAAGAACCAAGGCCGTAGCCAGAAAATAATTTCGGGGGGGTTTAGCTTAGTGGAACAGTAGAAACAAGTTGCCCTGCGAGCGTATCCCCGTGCGAGTACCAAGCGAGCATAAAGCACAGTCATGCAAAATAAAAATAAAAGGACCTAGGCAAATTTGTTTGTAGTGATTTTAACTATTATGTTTTGTATAACAACAGAGTAAAATGGGTGCACGGTATGTAACTGCAGTCTCATTGTTACTCACTAAAGAAATATCTTTTTTTTTTCATTTTGCCTCCAATCCCCCTTGATCCCCCCCCCTAACTACGCCCTTGCTAAGAACTTATGTCTCTAAATTAAGCATAAATACTTGTATTATAGGTGAACGACATCGGTCAAGACTTATCACAGCAATATACGCTCTGTCTTCCGCCCTGAGAAAGAAACAGTCAAATATTTTGAAACTTTCTTCTTCTTCGATGGCGCTACAGCCCAAATCGAGCCTTGGCCTCTGTTAACTTTCGCCTCCACCCCATCCTGTCCTCGGCTGCCACTTTCCAGCTCCTCTGCTGGAGAAGCTGAGCCGCATCCTTTCTGACCTCATCTTCCCAACCGCAGCCTTGGTCTTCCTACCCTTCTTGATGATTCGTTTCTTGGTATATGATGTACAACTCATCGCTACGTCTAATGCGCCATAAATCGCCTTCCTTCACGAGGCCGCATATTGCAGTAAGTACCTTTCTTTCAAAGGTGTCCAGCATTGCAGACATCTTCGCTGTTATGGACAATGTCTCGCATCCATATGCCAATATATCCATCCTCCATCAATATTTTTGAAACGAGTCGAATAAAATTACTCATTCGTGGCCTAAACAAAGTAAAAAATTAGAATTATATAATAAAAAATTAGAACTCTGTGATTTTTTTACGTACTTGATCAATCAAATCAAGGTAAATTTTGCCGACTGCCATTAAGTAAGCGTCCTGGGTTCGATCTCCAGCAGAGGAGAAATGTATATAAATTATTTTTTTTCCCCCAAATATTGCTTCTCTGGGCTGGAAACACTGGTTAGTTGGAAGAAATTGCCATGTGGCAATAAATTCGCCGCTTGTGCAGGGTGTAAGGAAGTGTTTATTATTATTATTTAAAAAGTTTTTATTGATTAGGTATGGTTGGATTATAAATATGAAAATGAAGTACTATGAAAGTAGGTATGTGTCGTCGTTAGGAATCGTTCCCAGAACGATCTGGATAATGATAAAAATCCCTTACAATTTTTAGTAAATAAAAATAAAAAACGTGTTTAAAATCAAATCCAATATTAATTAAGACTACAACTTGAAAACTACTTGAAAATGAGTTTAGCACGAAACCGGTTGTAGGTTGTAGTCTTAAGAATTGATTTTAAACACGTAATTTTTTTAATTTTCATTTACTACAAAATTTTAAGACTGCACTTCCATCAACAACTGATGATCAAAAAGTTAAATCTAATTAATAATCCCTATCTTTGCAATCTTTAATCCTTAAATTAAATAGGTTATTTCATTAAGTATATTTAGTTATTTGTTTGATGAAATCCTATATTGGAAGTAAGCGCTAGGGTATTGATTGAAAATGTATTATTTTTTAAATCAACTTGTCCTTCACTCGGGTAAAGATTACTTTATGCTTATCCTTCGTACGAGAAAATACCTGGAAAATCTGGAGTGCTTTTCTATAAATCCTTTTCCTTTCTCGTTTGTCCTGAAATTGAATCGATTTGCAGTGTGTATTTTTTTATCCTTGTTGAAATTTTTCTATTTCAATAGACGATTGTACCTATCTATACACATAATTATATTACGTCTATGTATCTACAGACACGGATAAATGTTTTTACTAGCTGCATGTAACACATGAGATCCAACTTTCGATGGCGATAGTATGTATAATTGAAGAATACGTACAAAACTTAAACAAAAATTAATAAATAATTTGAGATATTTTGTTTTGTATATTAAACATGTATGTCATCAGGATAGGATAGTATGGAGGTCAGTCTGTTTTGCTTACCCAGAATATGAAAACAGCATGATGGTGTGTATGTATGTTTGGAGATTGAGTACATAGCTATCAAACGAGTGAGATATTGTGTAGTGTATAATGCCTTACAATTTGTATGAAACAATATCGTCTCTAAATTCAATTTTTATAAAAATTCTCAAAAAAGGTTTGAGATGTAGGTACTACTATAATGTTTTTTTTGGCTCAGTAAATTGAGTGGATCAAAAGTTATTAGGGACGGACGGACACACAGACACACTTAATTTAATGTTCTACTCCGATTTCTGAGTAAATCCTTATATAGAACATAATATATATTGTACTCTGTACTCTGTTATGACTGTTATGTTTACATTGAAATAAAAATAAAATATGCTGCGAAGACTCTTTGTTGGTGTTTTTTGACTCGCGTATCTTGGCTTGATACTTTGTCGATATGTAAAGAGAAATAATTTTTTTTGAACAAATCGACAGTTGAAATAAGATTTTTACTTCTTTCGAAACAGATCATGAAAATCTACCGGCAAGTTTTTTACTATGTTAATATTTTTATTACTATTTAAAAAAAACTATAAATTTTGCTTTAAAAAATATTGTATATTATAGATTTGGTAATATACAATATAATTTATTCGCGTTTCATAGATTAGAAGGTAATTTAGTGTGCATATTTGTGCACATCCGTATGCAGGGCTACGTTCATAATGAACGCCGAGTGCACTTATTGACGCTCAAAGCCGTTCATAATGACCGGAAACAAACACTCGAAAGACACTCTGTGGTGTTCAGATTGAACGTCGAGTGTACGCACCAAACGCTCGGCAAAATTGTCGGGTGAAAAACGCTCTGACAGTTATAGTATCTTTTGACTTCTATTTTATCTGTGGAATGATGACTTCTATTTGTTTCTGTGGTATCTATTATGTCAGTTGAAATCATTATTAATGATGAAAGTAATTTAAGTAAAACATACACAACACTTGTTTGTGCCTACTTAAGGCCTTCGTATAAGGTTGTAGTCTTAATAAATATTGGATTTGATTTTAAACACGTTTTTTATTTTTATTTACTAAAAATTGTAAGGGATTTTTATCATTATCCAGATCGTTCTGGGAACGATTCCTAACGACGACACATACCTACTTTCATAGTACTTCATTTTCATATTTATAATCCAACCATACCTAATCAATAAAAACTTTTTAAATAATAATAATAAACACTTCCTTACACCCTGCACAAGCGGCGAGTTTATTGCCACATGGCAATTTCTTCCAACTAACCAGTGTTTCCAGCCCAGAGAAGCAATATTTGGGGGAAAAAAAATAATTTATATACATTTCTCCTCTGCTGGAGATCGAACCCAGGACGCTTACTTAATGGCTCTCTGTTGTTATACAAAACATAATAGTTAAAATCACTACAAACAAATTTGCCTAGGTCCTTTTATTTTTATTTTGCATGACTGTGCTTTATGCTCGCTTGGTACTCGCACGGGGATACGCTCGCAGGGCAACTTGTTTCTACTGTTCCACTAAGCTAAACCCCCCCGAAATTATTTTCTGGCTACGGCCTTGGTTCTTAGTACAAGGAGACATCCATAAATCATTAGCCAGTTACAGCCATATTAACATCATAATATAAGGCTGATTTTTTTCTGTAAAAGGATACCACAGCGGATAACAACGTTTGGATAATAATAACCCTGAGCAGTGGTAGATTTCGGAGAATTAAAAATTTCTATTTTACGTATGAAGCGTTAGAGTATAAAGTGTGTTATTTTTAACTAATCAATTTCAAAAAAACGGACGAGGCTATCAATTGGACGTAAACTTCAAAAATCTTCAATTTGCACATCAGCAATTTATTTTTTTTAATAGGAAGAGATTACTTCAGAGATGATCACACATATGAATTTCATCGAGTTTTGATGATGGAAATCACAATAAAAAAAATCAAACTCATCAATTGCAACTAATAATATTTCTAACCGCGTCGTCCGAATTCGATGATTCATTTTTCATTATAAAGGAATTACTTCTGCCAAGAGGTTTTATGATGGGAATCACGAGAAATCATGAAACTCGTCAATTTGCGAAGGATTTGCGTATTTTAGTATAGACGAATTGTATGAAAGATAATATAACTACATGTATACATACCATCACGTCATGTCCTTCAACCAAACACCACATTTTTCTACCTTGACAAACATTAATTTTGAAGTGTTTTTTTTTAATATTCCGAAAGCCACCAGTACTCAGGGTTTATATATATTCCAATTTACCTGCTGGAGTATCCTTTTCCAGAAAAAAATCGGCCTATATACTATTTGACTTAAGGCCCTTATATATCCTGGGCAAAAATGCACACAAAAGTACCTTCTAATGTATGAAATACGAATAAATATTGTATATCACCTGGTATATGATATACAACATTTTATCGTGCAAAAAAGGATTTAGAGGTTTTTATTTTAAATAGCAAGAATAGTTATTAAAATATTATAATAATAAAAACTTCAGCCGGTAGATTTTTATATTCTCTTTCGATTGAAATTAAAATCTACTTCATAGGCCTTGTAGTTTTTCAGTTACTTACAATAAAAAACAATAAAGGGTTATACTAAAGTTCTCGGGGGCAGTGGTTGAACCCGATGGATAGTGGATGGTTGTGTTGTCCGACGTTACGGCCGCGTCCGGGGGTGAAAAGGACCAATGAGTTCTAGATCATCACCGGCGTGGAAGTGGTATCGCGATCTCATCATCTCAAATTCCTAGAGTACCGAAGCAGACCCTTCTCTACCAATCTGCTTCAGCCAACCAGTAACAAGGTCTTTGAAAGTTTTATCGTGTAGGTTTTGATAAACTAGTTGCATGTAACACATGGGATCCAACTGTCGACAGCGATAGTATGTATAGTTGAAGAATAAGTACCAAACCCATAAATACAAATTATTTATTATTTTATGATATTTAGTTTTCTATACAACACATGTACCTAGGTAGTCAAGATAGGATAGTATGGAGGTCAGTCTTTTTTTCCTACCCGGAATATGAAAACAGCATGATGGTATATGTATATTGTATGTTTAGAGATGAAGTATCAAACTATTAAGTCTTCTTTGATATTGTGTATAGGTGACTACCATACAAATTGTATGAAGCGATGTCGTCACTAAATTCAATTTTTATAAAAATTGTTAAAAAAAATTTGAGATGTACTGCTACAATGGTAATATTTTTTATAAAAAAATAAATTATCTAGTTGGGGTGTTTCAGCTTTTTTCGATATTTAAAAAAAAAATGGAAATATAGGCAGTTAAACTCATAAATTTATCATAAAAAAAATACTTTTCTTAATAAAAAATGTTTGAGAAACCCTGGAATTTTTTTGAAAAAACTAATTTGAGATTTTGTATTTGTCTATGTTTGTACCAATTTTCAGCGTTCTAGCGTTTATGGTTTCTGAGATATATGGAAAAATAAAATAAAAATTCAAAAGTTGATAACCCCTGACTGAAACAAAAATTCAAAATTCCGAGTATAAAAGTTTTGTAGGCCTGTAACTGTTTATATATTCTGAAATTTTAGGCTCTGTAAATTGAGCGGATCAAAAGTTATAAGGGGGGGACGGACACACACACAGACACACAGACACACAGACACACACACACACACACACACACACACACACACACACAGACACACGAAATGTTCTACTCCGAATTCTGAGTAAATCCGTGTATGGAACATATATGCTGCGAAGCCTCTAAGTTGGTGTTTTTTGACTTCAAAGTTGGAAAAGCCGTGAAAAAAGTAGACCTCTCCATACAATTCTCGCGTATTCTGGCTTGATACATTGTCGATATGTTAAGAGAACAAAGTTCTCCTGAACAAATCGACAGTTGGATTAAGTATTTCTAATTTTTATCATGTTATTTTCGTTCGTTATCCAGAGAAATGAGAAATTATTTTATTTATTTTGTTATGAGGAGAAATAACCGTTGTCTATAGAAAACCAATCAGCTCATACTCTAAGATGTTGCAAAGTCAAAAAAAAACAATCAATTATTTAATGCCTGGTTTTTTGATATTTTCGTCCTTATTGAATATAACTAGTTGCATGTAACACATGGGATCCAACTGTCGACAGCGATAGTATGTATAGTTGAAGAATAAGTACCAAACCCATAAATACAAATTATTTATTATTTTATGATATTTAGATTTCTATACAACACATGTACCTAGGTAGTCAAGATAGGATAGTATGGAGGTCAGTCTTTTTTTCCTACCCGGAATATGAAAACAGCATGATGGTATATGTATATTGTATGTTTAGAGATGAAGTATCAAACTATTAAGTCTTCTTTGATATTGTGTATAGGTGACTACCATACAAATTGTATGAAGCGATGTCGTCACTAAATTCAATTTTTATAAAAATTGTTAAAAAAAATTTGAGATGTACTGCTACAATGTTAATATTTTTTATATAAAATTAAATTATCTAGTTGGGGTGTTTCGGCTTTTTTCGATATTTAAAAAAAAAATGGAAATATAGGCAGTTAAACTCATAAATTTATCATAAAATAAATATTTTTCTTAATAAAAAATGTTTGAGAAACCCTGGAATTTTTTTGAAAAAACTAATTTGAGATTTTGTATTTGTCTATGTTTATACCAATTTTCAGCGTTCTAACTTTTATGGTTTCTGAGATATAGGGAAAAATAAAATAAATATTCAAAAGTTGATAACCCCTGACTGAAACAAAAATTCAAAATTACGAGTATAAAAGTTTTGTAGGCCTGTAACTGTTTATATATTCTGAAATTTTAGGCTCTGTAAATTGAGCAGATCAGAAGTTATAAGGGGGGGACGGACACACACACACACAGACATACACACACACAGACACACAGACACACACACACAGACACACACACACACACACACACACAGACACACGAAATGTTCTACTCCGAATTCTAAGTAAATCCGTGTATGGAACATATATGCTGCGAAGCCTCTAAGTTGGTGTTTTTTGACTTCAAAGTTGGAAAAGCCGTGAAAAAAGTAGACCTCTCCATACAATTCTCGCGTATTCTGGCTTGATACATTGTCGATATGTTAAGAGAACAAAGTTCTCCTGAACAAATCGACAGTTGGAATATGAACTAGTTGCATGTAACACATGAGATCCAACTGTCGACAGCGATAGTATGTATAGTTGAAGAATAAGTACCAAACCCATAAATACAAATTATTTATTATTTTATGATATTTAGTTTTCTATACAACACATGTACCTAGGTAGTCAAGATAGGATAGTATGGAGGTCAGTCTTTTTTTCCTACCCGGAATATGAAAACAGCATGATGGTATATGTACATATATTGTATGTTTATAGATGAAGTATCAAACTATTAAGTCTTCTTTGATATTGTGTATAGGTGACTACCATACAAATTGTATGAAGCGATGTCGTCACTAAATTCAATTTTTATAAAAATTGTTAAAAAAAATTTGAGATGTACTGCTACAATGTTAATATTTTTTATATAAAATTAAATTATCTAGTTGGGGAGTTTCGGCTTTTTTCGATATTTTAAAAAAAAATGGAAATATAGGCAGTTAAACTCATAAATTTATCATAAAAAAAATATTTTTCTTAATAAAAAATGTTTGAGAAACCCTGGAATTTTTTTGAAAAAACTAATTTGAGATTTTGTATTTGTCTATGTTTATACCAATTTTCAGCGTTCTAACTTTTATGGTTTCTGAGATATAGGGAAAAATAAAATAAAAATTCAAAAGTTGATAACCCCTGACTGAAACAAAAATTCAAAATTACGAGTATAAAAGTTTTGTAGGCCTGTAACTGTTTATATATTCTGAAATTTTAGGCTCTGTAAATTGAGCGGATCAAAAGTTATAAGGGGGGGACGGACACACACACACACAGACATACACACACACACACACAGACACACACACACACACACAGACACACACACAGACACACGAAATGTTCTACTCCGAATTCTGAGTAAATCCGTGTATGGAACATATATGCTGCGAAGCCTCTAAGTTGGTGTTTTTTGACTTCAAAGTTGGAAAAGCCGTGAAAAAAGTAGACCTCTCCATACAATTCTCGCGTATTCTGGCTTGATACATTGTCGATATGTTAAGAGAACAAAGTTCTCCTGAACAAATCGACAGTTGGAAAAGGTTTGTCTGGCACATAGTAATGGTTGCGTTTAACGTGCGCATCCTCTTACCATAGGTGCGAATTGCAGATTTTAGTATCATTTGTATCTTTGTAAGTCGTTTATATGCTCTTATGTCATCCATCTGATTACAACGAAACTTGGTGATTTGTTCAGCTCACAACCAAAAAGATTCATGAATTTTTTTTTTATTGTAATATTTCCATATATCAGTAACAATCGGTTAGATATTGAGGGTATATTATTAAGATTACATAACTAAAAAAAATATTTTACTGGATTTGTAAGAAATTTTAGATGTTCAATATACATAGATGCAAATTTAAGTTAAAATGTGTGTTAGTGCTGTTTCCGATCCCTGTCTGCCCTTATTCATAAGCCAAAGTGTTACCAAACGCTTGAAATTGTTGTGCGTGGAAGAGGGTAGTGTATCCTTATTGATAATTTTAAATATTTTTGAAGCAAGATATCTGTAATGTCTTTGTCCGTAAGTAGTACGTGTCCAATGTGGTAGTAATTTATGTTATCAGAAAATTATTCCAACCACTGGTGAAAAATCTAGTACGCACATCATACCTACATCTTCTTCTTCTTCTTGTTAGCCTACTCCCGTCCACTCCTGGACGAAGGCCTCCTCCATTTCTCTCCACTTTGCTCTGTCTTGAGCTGCCTGCATCCAGTTTATACCAGCATATCTTACAATGTCGTCTCTCCATCGCAATGGTGGCCTCCCCACGCTCCTGGTTGCTGCTCTTGGTCTCCATGTTATGACTCTTTTTGGCCATCTGTCATCTGAGCTTCTGGCCACGTGACGTGGTGGGCAGGTCACGTGGCCAGAAGCTCATACCTACATGCTTTCCAATTATTATGACTTCATACATAACCATCTTTCAAAATCTCATTTATATGATCATGCCAACTCTTTCTCAGCAAGCCCCTACTCCTCATTCCTCCTCATTCATATAATTTTGTTTGTCAGGCGTTCATCGTTCATTCTCTTTACATGTCCGAACCATCTCAGGGCATTTATTTTCATTCTACTCACAATATCTCTTTCAATCTTACATTCTCGTCTATTATCCACATTCCTTATCCAACCACAGATTGTATTATCACACAACATTCGTCTTGGGGACCTCATTTCCACGGCGTTAATTTTACTTTCATGCGTCTTCTGCTATGTCCATGTCTCATTGGCATACATTATTGGTGGGATGACATTTACATTGTGCTCTTAATAATTCGAGAGATAGCAACGTTTTCGATGAATAATTTTTAAACGGCTGTTTTATATTTTCTTCCTTAATGAATATAAGTATGAAAAATGTAGGTAGAATACGTCTGGCACCTGGGAGTTGTTGCGTTTACCAGTGCTATTACTATTTAGAGGTTAAAATTGCAGATTTTAACATTATTTCAATATAATTTGTAGTTGTATGTTATTTGAACCTATGAAATCCTTTCGTTTGTGATTTAGAAGTATGTAGGGGTACCAGTGTGGTCAAAGTTGCCACTTGGGTTGTAAGCGTTTGCACACCAGCCGAAGCTGATATGCGAACCTGTCGGCGTGAGCCGTGACAGATCCTTGGTGGTAAGGTCGGTCTGCTGGACGTGTAGGTATAAACCTGTGTGTCCGCCTTTGGCTACATACAACTAAACGATATCGCACCTGTCCGGTTCGAACCTGGATACCGTCTGTCGGAGTCTCCCGACAGCTGGGCTACAGATAGATCGACCAAGCAAATGTGAAAGACAATTAGATACAGAATGAAACTCAGGTAGATATTGATGACAGAGATTGAAATATGTAACAAGAATGTAACTTACTCGTTTATTATATCTCGGTTTACAATGGTAATTGTTTAATGATATCTGATAGGTATATAAAGTACTTAATTTTAAATATAAATTCAACTCGCGGATTTTGAACGACGACTAGGCGATCGAGCAGCGTAAGGACGTAGCTAGAGGTCTGGATGAAGCCGAATGAATTCGTGGCTCGATGGGCGTCCTTATATAGGGGAAGCTGAGGCTGCGTACGGCGCAGGACATACTGACGTCGGCGTGCGTTGCATAGCCAAGTAGCGCAAGTGGATGTTGCGCTACAGTGATATATAATGTACTATCTCATAAAGAATTTTGTCTTACCTACCTTTTTATGAAATGTACTATATTGAAAATATGTAAATAAAAAAAAATAAATAAATAAAAAAAAAGAAATTAATAGACAAGAAGCAGTAGGTAGGTACCTACAGAATAAATTCTTGTAACATTTGGATGATCGTGGTAAATTAAAATTCTCCAACAACCGGCAATATGCCAAACACCATAATATTTGTAATCCAGAAAACAGACGAACAATTATAGACATGATGTACCATCACAATATTAATCACAACCGTATAGACTCACCTTACTTACTTTCTAAATTAAACTTTTACTGCCCATTACGCCATTTTAGATCTCAGTTTTTGATGTTCTATGTCGAACGACGTTAAAATAAATAAATAAACAAATAAATAAATAAATAATTATATATCAATATATTGACATTTTTTGCACACGGCCTTCCCCTACACAAGTTTTGTTAGGTTTTTAAGAGGGAAGCGATGTTGTACTAGATTATCTTTTGTATGTAGGTATTATATTGTTTTTATATATATGAATTTTTTGTATTGTTTTAAATTAATAAATAAATAAATAAATAAATAAATAAATAAATAAATAAATAAATAAATAAATAAATAGATAAATAAATAAATAAATGAATGAATGAATGAATGAATGAATGAATGAATGAATGAATGAATGAATGAATGAATAAACAAACTAATAAATAAATGATTGATTTATTTATTTATTAATTAATTAATCCAACTGTCGATTTGTTCAGGAGAACTTTGTTCTCTTAACATATCGACAATGTATCAAGCCAGAATACGCGAGAATTGTATGGAGAGGTCTACTTTTTTCATGGATTTTCCAACTTTGAAGTCAAAAAACACCAACTTAGAGGCTTCGCAGCATATATGTTCCATACACGGATTTACTCAGAATTCGGAGTAGAACATTTCGTGTGTCTGTGTGTGTGTGTGTCTGTGTGTGTGTCTGTGTGTGTGTCTGTGTGTGTGTCTGTGTGTGTGTCTGTGTGTGTGTCTGTGTGTGTGTCTGTGTGTCCGTCCCCCCCTTATAACTTTTGATCCGCTCAATTTACAGAGCCTAAAATTTCAGAATATATAAACAGTTACAGGCCTACAAAACTTTTATACTCGGAATTTTGAATTTTTGTTTCAGTCAGGGGTTATCAACTTTTGAATTTTTATTTTATTTTTCCATATATATCAGAAACCATAAACGGTAGAACGCTGAAAATTGGTACAAACATAGACAAATACAAAATCTCAAATTAGTTTTTTCAAAAAAATTCCAGGGTTTCTCAAACATTTTTTATTAAGAAAAATATTTTTTTTATGATAAATTTATGAGTTTAACTGCCTATATTTCCAAAACTTTTACAATTATCGAAAAAAGCCGAAACACCCCAACTAGATAATTTAATTTTCTATAAAAAATATTAACATTGTAGTAGAAGATCTCAATTTTTTTTTAACAATTTTTTTAAAAATTGAATTTAGTGACGACATCGCTTCATACATTTTGTATGGCAGTCGCCTATATACAATATGTAAGAAGACTTAATAGTTTGTTACTTCATCTCCAAACATACATACATACCATCATGCAATTTGCATATTCTGGGTAGGAAAAAGGATCTTCTTCCATACTATCCTATCTTGACATACATACCTACATATGTTGTATAGAAAACAAAATATCTGAAAATATTCAATAATTTGTATCTATGGGTTTATAGTTTGGTACATATTGTTCAACTATACATACTATCGCTATCGACAGTTGGATCTCATGTGTTACATGCAACTAGTTATAATTAATTTATTAAATATTTAATTAAATAAATAATGAACAAGTAACGAACTGGTCGCAGGGGCGTGCCTAGAACCTACGGACTAGGCAAACCCTGAAAGAAAATTGAGAAATGTCGAAAATTTAATCCAACTGTCGATTTGTTCAGGAGAACTTTGTTCTCTTAACATATCGACAATGTATCAAGCCAGAATACGCGAGAATTGTATGGAGAGGTCTACTTTTTTCACGGCTTTTCCAAATTTGAAGTCAAAAAACACCAACTTAGAGGCTTCGCAGCATATATGTTCCATACACGGATTTACTCAGAATTCGGAGTAGAACATTTCGTGTGTCTGTGTGTGTGTGTGTGTCTGTGTGTCTGTGTGTCTGTGTGTGTGTGTGTGTGTCCGTCCCCCCCTTATAACTTTTGATCCGCTCAATTTACAGAGCCTTAAATTTCAGAATATATAAACAGTTACAGGCCTACAAAACCTTTATACTCGGAATTTTGAATTTTTGTTTCAGTCAGGGGTTATCAACTTTTGAATTTTTATTTTATTTTTCCATATATCTCAGAAACCATAAACGCTAGAACGCTGAAAATTGGTACAAACATAGACAAATACAAAATCTCAAATTAGTTTTTTCAAAAAAATTCCAGGGTTTCTCAAACATTTTTTATTAAGAAAAATATTTTTTTTATGATAAATTTATGAGTTTAACTGCCTATATTTCCAAAACTTTTACAATTATCGAAAAAATCCGAAACACCCCAACTAGATAATTTAATTTTCTATAAAAAATATTAAAATTGTAGTAGAAGATTTCAATTTTTTTTTAACAATTTTTTTAAAAATTGAATTTAGTGACGACATCGCTTCATACATTTTGTATGGCAGTCGCCTATACACAATATGTAAGAAGACTTAATAGTTTGATACTTCATCTCCAAACATACATACATACCATCATGCTATTTGCATATTCTGGGTAGGAAAAAGGATCTTCCTCCATACTATCCTATCTTGACATACATACCTACATATGTTGTATAGAAAACAAAATATCTGAAAATATTCAATAATTTGTATCTATGGGTTTATAGTTTGGTAAATATTCTTCAACTATACATACTATCGCTATCGACAGTTGGATCTCATGTGTTACATGCAACTAGTGTTTATTTTAGTATCGTTGTTCATTTGAGTGGCTATGAAAATATTTTAAAATCAAATAGCAAAACAAAATTTACATTTGTGGCTCTGTCAAGCATCGTATCAATGTACATACGGTTCAATTTTTAATCTTGTGTTATGGTTTCAATAAAATAGACAAAAAAATATTAGGTCTTGAATTTCTTAACATAATATTCTTAGGCAAGCCAAGATTTTTGGCTTCTATAAGCAATTCCGCTACTGACTGGTCGAATTAAATAACCCATTCGTTGTTAAAACAAAGTGAATTATTAATTAATTATAATTGCAAGGGAAAGGCTCGTAAGCCCAAGTTCTACTGTAATACATACATATTTATATTGTAAGAACGTATATTTTAATATATTATATTTATAACATGTAGTTATGTAAACAAACCTTTTCGAACAACATAATATTTTCCAATTCTGAGTTTTGTATTGAATTTCAAATCTGACAAAAGAATATGTAATAATCCATTGTATTGCTTTCTTAATATACGTCGGTACATTATAATATAATACATACTTACTTTAAGGTGGCCCTTCATCGTACGAGAAAAATAATCAGGGATTTTTTACGGCGCCACCCATGAAATGGTTACTCACCCCGAAAAAAAATTCCCTGAAAATTATCCTGATCAACCAAGAGCAGCCCGGGCCGCAAGTATGTTACAGTTTTGTTAAGAGGGTGACTGCTGCCAACGTGCCTATTTTTTCAATTTGAAATCACATCATTACTACAAAACGAATCATTTTGCAAAAAATAACCTAGTTAGTGTAAATATTAATAAAGAAAAATATACCTTAACTTTTTAATTATGTTCTGTATATATTCTTGTAGGAAAATAATAAGCATACCCCGATTTTTGACATTTTTCTTAAATTTCTAAAAAAATATAAGGTATAGAACAATATTTTTTTTATAAATTAATGAAAAACAAAATATCTGGAAAAATATGACGTGGTTAAGTAAATAAACCAAAAAAACTTTTATTTCGTAATGGCGCTGAATGGAAAATAAATGTTATAAGGTTTATTTACTTAACCTGATGCATTAATTCAACGTCACATCATATTTTTCTAGGTATTTTTGTCTTCTTTAATTAAAAAAAAAACATATTGATCAACGCCTTATAGTTTGTTAAAAATATAAGATAAACGTTGAAAATCGGGGTATGACATTATTTTTCTACAAGAATTTATACAGAACATTACCAAAAAGTTAAGGTATATTTTTCTTTATTAATACCCAAACTATCTTAATTATTTTTTTCGAAACGATTTGATTAGAAATAATGATGGTATATCAAATTGAAAAATAGGTACGTTGGCAGCATTCCCCCCCCTTAATGACATTAGAAATAATTTCAAATCAATTAATTTTGTATTCTTTCATAGAATGCTAAAATTTGTATAAATACTCATGTTGTCAAATAATGGCACAAATTGTCCTTGAATATTGAAATAATAATACTAACGCGATAGGCCAACCCCCAGTTTATAAGGAAAAAAAGTACCAGTGTACGAGTTGTTCAACTGCAAAACAAAGTTTCTCGTCTTAAATAACACAAAATACCTTCCAGCGAAAATTGTTTGAAGTTTAGACAATCAATTCAAATATTCTTAATTAAATATTTGGAAATGCGAATTGATTTATTAATTTAAAATTCTACTTCACTTTTATAAATGTTCAACTTTCACATAATATATTTTGTTTATATATTTCAATTATAACATAAATACATACATACCATCATCAAGGAAGAAGCCCAGGGAGGTAAGTCTGGTCCTACCGTCGAATTCGAAACCAGAGTTTAAGAGCTTAATTCATGTTTTTCAAAAATAAAGCGTATTACAGTGTCCGTTTAGGCCTAATCTTCCCTTTAATACGTCACTAAAACGACAAATATTTAACTCAACATTTCTGGCGGATTAAGTACTTAACGGTGACTCAACTGTCATTTGCTAGGCAACGAGTGTAGTTTCAGTGTTCTATCACTAGAGGCGTTAGTTGTATTGACGTTGGCGCCACACAACAAAACAAACTGACAGCCATATTGAAACGAACATGGGCATTTAAAATTATTTTGGTGAAAAAAAAAATACCTACCATATTGGATAATAAAACAATAGTATTTCAAGTCGTAGCGTCCCGTTTTGTAATTCGTATTATTTGAGGTTATTTAAATTTGACATATAATAACCACAGAAAAAGTAAAATACATATGTCTATAATTGAAGATTTAGTAACTGACATGTCTTATTGCACTGTAATACGGAAATGGATTCAATCTCCCCTTAACATTAATCTTGAGTTTAACATACTCAATGAGTTGAGGGCCGACTGTAATACCAGGCCATAATTATCATATGGAGTTCTATGACATCTTAAGATATTATTGAACTACATATAATAATTATATCCTTTATATGGGTTTTGATTTCGCCGGTTGGATCAAACTTGCCCACCAGGAAGGCCAAAAAAACTGCGATGGTTGGACTTTGTCAGCGCTGATGTAACCATTATGTAAATCAGAAATCGGAAAAAGAAGAAAAGAATGGAAGATATAATTTTCGCCAAACATCTTGAACGAGATCCAGTTGCGCAGAGCGCAAATTTATGTCTTTTTGCTTCGTTTGTTTACGTTCAAATCGCCCCCATTCTCGGCTTAAAACACAAGATTAAAACGAAGGGTTTTCAACGCGGTGGAAAAAAGAAATAGAACGTGTTCTAATTTTCAACGCGTTTCGTATCGTTTCTCGTAAAACAGGAATCTGTAAAATTATTCGCTGCCGACGACGCGTCAACATGGCTGCCGTCTGTGTTGTGTTGACGTATGACGTTCAAAATATCTTTTGTTTATTTGGCATCTCTCGACCAGAGGATGGTCGTGTAACGATGGTCGTGGTCGTGTAAATAGACGTGTTAAGCAATGTTTGGAGTAACCTGTATTTTGGACGCTGTTTTAAACATTGATGTATATGTACTACGTAGTTAATATAATTCAATGGTTTTAAACCTGTTTTTTTTAACGCTGTTTTTTTTTGTGTTGAAAACCTCGTCTGTGTAGTGCTTGTGATGATGATGATGAAATACGATCACACCGCGTCACTGATATTGGGGTAGGCAGAGAGAACCTTACACCATATAAATCTGCATTCATGTATTCATTCATCGCCTCACTCCGTTATGTAAACTATTGTTTCCTTCGTTCAGAATACTGTTTCCACGATCGTGACCAATGTTGTGAAAACGAGGATACTAATAATAGAGAAGGAACGGTTAATACTAAGAAAAAAGAAAACTTGAAAGGCATTATGTTAAGAAAGTAATGTAACATTTAAATGTAGTAAAGAAATGAATGTAAAAATATTGTTTTGAATGAATAGCAAGTAAGAATATGATAATTGTGTGAATAATGTTAAATGGACAAAAAACCCTACATTAACTATTCTAAAGGAATAGTGGAGAAGTATTAAAATCTATTTGTCCGTCAATCAAGTTCATTCTTTTCGTAGGTTCGAACTCTTTTCGTAGGGCCAAACTCTTTTCGTAGGGCCAAACTATTTTCGCTGGGCCAAACTATTATCGTAGGGCCAAACTACTTTCGTGAGTCCAAACTCTATTTGTATGTCCAAACAACCGCAACGTGTTAATATTAATTTTGTTAACAATATCCTTCTTTAATTTATAATATGTATGAAGGCTTGATTTTCAACAGATATTTTTTTCAGTTTATAAGACAACTGGTTATGAAAATATTTATATTAAAATAATTCTAGAAATTAGAAGCAGTCACTATCAAAATACATGAAAGCTACAGATTCTTTTTAAGTTAAACTCAGCTCTTTTATGTTCGTCCCTTATTCTGTAATAAATCGTATTTGCAAAGCTTTCTCCTCTTAAGAGACCTCATTTCAAATAATATGAGAGTTAATTCTATGGATATTAGACACGAATCTAAAATTTTCCACTTAAATCTCTATCAAGAATTCCACGAAGTACACTAAAGGGTTTAGTTAATCGTTTTGATTAGTTATGGAATATGGGTATTATGTATTTGTTTCAAAGTCCCAATTTAATGAATAATTTATGGTTTATCCATTGATGATAGCCGAAATTGATATTTCGACAAATAGGTCTATGGAGATATGGTACTCTATGTTCCCAATAGGGGATATTTAGTTACTAAATGTCACATTTTATCGCTTGTAGTATGTTTCGAGAAATCACCTTTTTTTCATCAGTCAGTCTTGATAGTCGTTCAGGTAGCTTCGGACTTTACAGAGTCTCTCCTCAGCTTAATTCAAAATATAAATAACGTCACAGTCTAATAAATGTAAGTCAGATAATCAAGTTTCTTGCGTTACCATTTTCCAGGATATCGTTCATAAAGTTGTGTAATTCTTTTCTTGGACGATTCCGGCCTCTTGTAACAATCATGTCATTGTACTTACTCTTTATTATTTATTCTTCCCAAGTTGCCAAATCATCTAAGTAAGTTCACTTTTGCTCAATTAATGATTTAATTATGAATTTATTTAATTATTAAACTATTTAATTATTTAATTGTTAGAATGTTTAATTATTGAATCATTATTTAATTATTTAATTATTTAATTGTTTAATTATTTAATTATTTAATTATTTAATTATTTAATTATTTAATTATTTAATTATTTAATTATTTAATTATTTAATTATTTAATTATTTAATTATTTAATTATTTCATTATTTAATTATTTAATTATTTAATTATTTAATTATTTAATTATTTAATTATTTAATTGTTTAATTATTTAATTGTTTAATTATTTAATTATTTAATTATTTAATTATTTAATTATTTAATTATTTAATTATTTAATTATTTAATTATTTAATTATTTAATTATTTAATTATTTAATTATTTAATTATTTAATTATTTAATTATTTAATTATTTAATTATTTAATTATTTAATTATTTAATTATTTAATTATTTAATTATTTAATTATTTAATTATTTAATTATTTAATTATTTAATTATTTAATTATTTAATTATTTAATTATTTAATTATTTAATTATTTAATTATTTAATTATTTAATTATTTAATTATTTAATTATTTAATTATTTAATTATTTAATTATTTAATTATTTAATTATTTAATTATTTAATTATTTAATTTAATTATTTTCTTGTGTCACCATTGTTCACCTTACTCTCTATTCAAGTTTCGTAAATTTGAACGATTTTTTAGAGAGAATTGCCTGGTTGTTTGTTTTTCGTACAGGAATATACTAGCAATTTTCACAGAAAAATCAACAACCAAGCGTTGCTCATTGTTCATGACCGAAATGTAAGTTTTTTCAACTTTGTTAAGAGTTCGAGAATTGGCTTTCAGGGATATTTTTTGAACCGTGAATATGCGATTGTGAAGTCAAAATTGTTACTTTTTAGTTTCTTGTTAGCAGGTTTGTTTGGGTTTTGAAGTCCATTTTTCCAAGTATAATCATGGGCCCACGTTAGTAAGGGCCCGTGACGCAAGTCCCAACCACCTTTCACCTGTACTCAAATACCTATACTAAAATTCCCATACAAAAATTCCCATACAAAAATTGTACTGAAAATTTTACCTATTTAAATAACCGTCCCTACGAAAAACTTGCTGAACATATATACACGAACTTTTTCACTTTTTTCCCTTTTGTGCTACGATCATCAACTTTTGCAGAGATATTGAGTGATTCATTAGAAAATATACCTCATATATTTGATCAAAATCAGACGTCTAGAAATCCAGATATTTAAGTTTGAAAATTCAAATTTTCATACAAAATGAGAAAAAACTCGATTTCTGGGAAGATTAAAAATCATGATTTTTACATGCAAAAAACGTGGGTGTCAATAACGAAATTTAGCGGACAGAAATTATTCAAAGTTATATTATATCTTAATCCCAAACTTCTAAGACATCTGGAATTAAAATATAGTACCCTCTCAAAGAATCCTCGAGAGTTTTTTTGTTTTAAAAATCTGATTTTTTATGCGAGAAAACGTCAAATATCTTATTATCGTTCCCGCCGTTAGCGTTAGTTTCAATTTTTTTAACACCAGGGGCGAATTATTTATGCCGGTTTGTCGTGTGTATAGGTCGACGGTCAAATGTCTACATTGTGGATTGATATGTAATGGCAAATATTATTATGAAATATTTTGAAGTGACTAGACATTTATTTATAATGTTTTGTAGCATACTAAATATATGAATTTATATAGATTATTTTGAATACTACAAATAGGTACGTACCACTAAAATTTGTCGTTACAAGTTCAATTTAAATTCATATTGTGTTTGTATTTTCATTCTTTAATTATTGTTAAAGTGAATTAATATTTTAATCTAGTCTATTGTACACAAAGTGCATTTATTAGAGATGCCAAGAATATTTAACTACTAGTTGCATGTAACACATGAGATCCAACTGTCGATAGCGATAGTATGTAGGTATAGTTGAAGAAGAAGTACCAATCTATAAACCCATAAATCCAAATTATTGAATATTTTAAGATATTTTGTTTTCTACACAACATATGTAGGTATGTATGTCAAGATAGGATAGTATGGAGGTCAGTCCTTTTTTTCTACCCAGAATATGAAAACAGCATGATGGTATGCATGTACGTTTGGAGATTAAGTATCAAATTATTAAGTTTATCTACTTAGATATTGTGTATAAGCCACTGCCATACAAATTGTATGAGGCGATGTCGTCTCTGAATTCATTTTTTACAAAAATTGTTAAAAAAAATCAAGATGAACTACTACAATGTAATATTGTTTTAGCTTATTAAATTATCTAGTTCTTTTGAACAAATCGACAGTTGGACTATTTGGTATTCGACCAAATATTGCGAACTATTCGGCCGAATACCAAAACATGAAGAAAGAAAAATCATATTAAATATTACTCACATTTTTTTTATTTTAACAAAAAATCAGCACATTAAATATTTAAAATCTATCAGATGTAAGATTTGATGAATGGAAACAATTTTTCAGCATTTCTTAATAGCAAACGATTGCGATTTTCCTTATAAATTATACCTGAATCCGAAAATAACCGCTCACTATATACACTGCTACTTCTTCTTCTTCCTAGCCTTATCGTCTATGAAGACTGTTGGGGTCAGCTCGCCTCGTCCTTATGCTGTACACTGCTACCGAGAGATGATAAATAAATCTTAGCAAATTCTGTTAGACTTGGATACTGTTTTGCATTTGCTGACCACCACTTGTAAGAGTCTGCTGTCTGATCTATCATTTATCCAACTTTGTTCTCTTAACATATCGACAATGTATCAAGCCAGAATACGCGAGAATTGTATGGAGAGGTCTACTTTTTTCACGGCTTTTCCAACTTTGAAGTCAAAAAACACCAACTTAGAGGCTTCGCAGCATATATGTTCCATACACGGATTTACTCAGAATTCGGAGTAGAACATTTCGTGTGTCTGTGTGTGTGTGTGTGTGTCTGTGTGTCTGTGTGTCTGTGTGTGTGTGTGTGTCCCCTTATAACTTTTGATCCGCTCAATTTACAGAGCCTAAAATTTCAGAATATATAAACAGTTACAGGCCTACAAAACTTTTATACTCGGAATTTTGAATTTTTGTTTCAGTCAGGGGTTATCAACTTTTGAATTTTTATTTTATTTTTCCATATATCTCAGAAACCATAAACGCTAGAACGCTGAAAATTGGTACAAACATAGACAAATACAAAATCTCAAATGAGTTTTTTCAAAAAAATTCCAGGGTTTCTCCAACATTTTTTATTAAGAAAAATATTTTTTTTATGATAAATTTATGAGTTTAACTGCCTATATTTCCAAAACTTTTACAATTATCGAAAAAAGCCGAAACACCCCAACTAGATAATTTAATTTTCTATAAAAAATATTAACATTGTAGTAGAAGATCTCAATTTTTTTTTAACAATTTTTTTAAAAATTGAATTTAGTGACGACATCGCTTCATACATTTTGTATGGCAGTCGCCTATACACAATATGTAAGAAGACTTAATAGTTTGATACTTCATCTCCAAACATACATACATACCATCATGCTATTTGCATATTCTGGGTAGGAAAAAGGATCTTCCTCCATACTATCCTATCTTGACATACATACCTACATATGTTGTATAAAAAACAAAATATCTGAAAATATTCAATAATTTGTATCTATGGGTTTATAGTTTGGTACATATTCTTCAACTATACATACTATCGCTATCGACAGTTGGATCTCATGTGTTACATGCAACTAGTTTATCCAACTGTCGATTTGTTCAGGAGAACTTTGTTCTCTTAACATGTCGACATTGTTTTAAGCCAGGATACGCGAGAATTGTATGCAGAGGACTACTTTTTTCACGGCTTTTCCAAACGTTGAAGTCAAAAAACACCAACTTAGAGGCTTCGCAGCATATATGTTCCATACACGGATTTACTCAGAATTCGGAGTAGAACATTTCGTGTGTCTGTGTGTGTGTCTGTGCGTCTGTGTGTGTGTCTGTGTGTGTGTGTGTGTGTGTGTCTGTGTGTCTGTGTGTGTCTGTGTGTGTGTGTGTGTGTCCGTCCCCCCCTTATAACTTTTGATCCGCTCAATTTACAGAGCCCAAAATTTCAGAATATATAAAAAGTTACAGGCTTACAAAACTTTTATACTCAGAATTTTGAATTTTTGTTTCAGTCAGGGGTTATCAACTTTTGAATTTTTATTTTATTTTTCCATATATCTCAGAAACCATAAAAGCTAGAACGCTGAAAATTGGTAAAAACATAGAAAAATACAAAATCTCAAATTAATTTTTCAAAAAAATTCCAGGGTTTCTCAAACATTTTTTATTAAAAAATATATTTTTTTTATGATAAATTTATGAGTTTAACTGCCTATATTTCCAAAACTTATACAATTATCGAAAAAAGCCGAAACACCCCAACTAGATAATTTAATTTTCTATAAAAAATATTAAAATTGTAGTAGAAGATCTCAATTTTCTTTAACAATTTTTTTAATAAGTAATTGAATTTAGTGACGACATCGCTTCATACATTTTGTATGGCAGTCGCCTATACACAAGACTTAATAGTTTGATACTTCATCTCCAAACATACATACCATCATGCTATTTTCATATTCTGGGTAGGAAAAAAGGAACTTCCTCCATACTATCCTATCTTGACATACATACCTACATATGTTGTATAGAAAACAAAATATCTGAAAATATTCAATAATTTGTATTTATGGGTTTATAGTTTGGTACATATTGTTCAACTATACATACTATCGGTATCGACAGTTGGATCTCATGTGTTACATGCAACTAGTTTTATAGAATACAACAGCAAACAAGAAAAATTTATACAAATATATATCTAGGCGAACAGTTTTCATGTAAAAATCAATTACATTTGCAATTGAACTTTTTAATATATAATAAGTATAAGATGATGTATGAATGTTATTGAGACGATGATTGTGTGTCAAGATAGAAAAATGTGGCGTTTAGTTCTCTCTGCCTACTTCATGAGGGACATGGCGTGATGGTATGTTTGTATACATATGTGTACATCAAATAAGATTCACTTTCAAAAGGACTGATATCTGACAAAACCCCTTAAAAGGGGAATAGTGACACAAGTCCCTGTTGTACACTTACAAAATGACTGATATAGGTATAGTTGGATGTGACGCTCGTCGCTTGTAATAACGCAAAAAAATTGACTCTAATAAAATTTCAAGGCTCATACGAAAATGTTGCGTCACAAAATGCTCGTAGCGCAACACAAAAAAAATCGACTCAAATTACAATAGCCATTATCATCGTCATTGTGGGCCTTGGCCTCCTTCAGAATCCGCCGCCATTCTTCCCTACACTCTGCGGCTCTCTTCCAGTTGGTAAGGCCCAGCGCTCTTATATCAGCCTCCACATCCTGCCGACCAGAGGTTTACCACGTATAAAGGTAACCTAAAATAGACAGAAATGTTAGAAGATCTCTTATATTTATTTATTGATTTATTTATTTACTTACTTACTTACTTACTTACTTATTTATTTATTTATTTAATTATTTATTTATTTATTTATTTATTTATTTATTTATTTATTTATTTATTTATTTATTTATTAATTAATTAATTAATTAATTAATTAATTTATTTATTTATTTATTTATTTATTTATTTATTTATTTATTTATTTATTTATTTGTTTATTTATTTATTTATTTACTTATTTATTTTATTAAAGGTGTTTGCCATTTACATGAAGTATGGTCCGATGATATCAAATGAGTGTTTGGGGGCGGTCGGATGCGGTCTGCCCGGTGTAGAGAGCTCAGGGGGGTGCCTATGCTCAATATTGGATGAGAGAGGGCTAACATGATGATCTGCAATTTGTGACGCAATATTTTTAAAGGCGTGGTACTACTATAATTTGAGTCGATTTTTTTTGTGTTGCGCTACGAGCATTTTGTGACGCAACATTTTCGTATGAGCCTTGAAATTTTATTAGAGTCGATTTTTTTGCGTTATTACAAGCGACGAGCGTCACATCCAACTATACCTATATCATTCATTTTGTAAGTGTACAACAGGGACTTGTGTCACTATTCCCCTTTTAAGGGGTTTTGTCAGATGTATTTGACAGTAATTTTGTAGTTGTCCATGACTTTGTTTCACGATATAAACTTTGGATATACTAAACGAGGAGTTATTACTAACACTACTAGTTTCGGGAGAAAACTCCCCCATCCACAGGTGTATTATAATTTACTCTACTTTTCCATTTTGTCAGCCAAGTCAAAAAAAAAAAATAAAGTACCTACCAAGGTACTTAAAGCATGCATTATTTAGTCATTAGTCATAAATAAGTGTCATTGTTTTAACACAATGTCACCAAACTACAGATGAGTGGTACAATATTTGCTTTAGCTGATAGCTGATAGATACACTATCGTTGCTTATCAATCAGTAATTATAGCTTTAGATAACAATGATATGTCGGTACATACTTTTACATAAGTTTTATATTACACTATTGCATCATATGTTTTATTTTACAAATGGCGTCAATCGTTTATTAATATTCTTTATATACAGCAAATACACAAAGGCGGGTTTAATAAGGAAATTTCTTCCTATCAACACGACCAACGTGAAGTTGATTCGATACAATTATTTAGTGCCTTTGAAGAAAAAACATTATTCTGCAGCGTTTCTCATGAATTTGAATATTATTTATGTATTTATTTTGGTAAAACAAACAGGATTTAACCTATAATAATTCTACACGATTCACCTTAAAAATAATTACGTTACTGTGTATAAAATTACAAATTATTAATTACAAAAAATACAAAATAAATTAAAAAGCATGCGTGGTAGTAGGTACAAAATCGAGACAATTCGATTGTCCTTCGCTTGTTTACAAAATATACACTGAGGTAGGTAGGATCAGATTCAGACAATAGAAATCTTTGAGGGTAATATAATTGCTTAATTTTATTAATTTATACAAAAAATAATTACGAGAATTGGTCATAACCCCTGTATGTGCCTTTATTTCTCGATTTTTCTATAAAATCCAACTTTATCTATTGAAACTTAAAAAAAATCTTCTTAGATGAATTTGTATTATGGTATATTCTTAGAAATTCAATAGCCATATCGTTCATTTCCTATTCACTTCATTGACTTGAATCTAATAATATTATTCCCAATTATATCATAATCTTTTTAATGTACACATACACTTCCTCAATAAAATACGTGGCTGTGGGTCGGTGTATGTCAGTTATTTTAATGCTATTTCATATACTAGTGGACATACATAATATACCATGTGATTCATGTTGATTACACTAACATGATTAACTATGTAGTTTCTTTCTATGGCTCTGAATGACATTGAGACTAGTCTCTTTCTATGACATTGGGACCTGGTTGATCTGTTTTGTGTAAGCCCATATGATTGATGAAGTAATGATTGTGAGAGCAGAAAGTTGAGATTGTGTACATATTTAGCGTGGAACGGGAACAATCACCTGGTTCATAATTGCATATAATTGTCATTAAAAATTGAATAAATAATAAAATAAATACTGTTATCATTTTAAACACACTGTACCTAGCTACATATCTACAGGGTGGGACAACGTCATTTCACACGCACATTAAATATTCACATTGTTTATTATTTTTTTAGTACGAATGTGTCCCTTAAAATTATTATATGTGTTTTACATAGTTATCGGAACATAACTTGAACCGGTAACGTGGGTGCATGGATCGCAAATTTGTGTATTTTGCTTGGTTGGTATAATGTGCAAACCACCCCCCTTCACGGCGAAAAGGCCCACGAGGGAAACTATGACACACATCGTACATAATTTGATTTTGCTATTATTATATTGAAAAATCGACATTTGTCCTGAGAAAGAAGCGGTAGTTACGACACCGGCAGTATGAAATAAATCAATTGTGGTTTAAACAGAGTGAATTGTGATAAATAAAATTGTTTTGGATTTACAAGAATGTTGAATGAAAATATCAGCGATGATTCAAATCATTATTTGTTTTTAAACACAATAGAAATTAGGAAAAGGACCAGAGTAGCGGACGTCATGGATCTCGTAGCTACATTGAAATGGCAATGGGCGGGACATATTGCTAGACAGGAACCCGCAAGATGGACCCCTAAAATATTGAGATGGAGACCTTGGGAAAGTAAGAGAGGCGTCGGAAGACCTCAAAAAAGATGGTCTGACGACATAGCCGCTGTGGGGGGTAGAAATTGGCTGCAAGCAGCAACCGATAGAAGGAAGTGGAAGAATATGGAAGAGGCCTATATCCAGCAGTGGAGGACAGAGGGCTGAAGAAGAAGAAGAAGACAATAAAACTTTTGGTCTTGCAATCCTAGACTTGGTATAACAATTTATGTAAAATCAAAAATGGAAGACTTATGCTCATAGCTTCATATGCATATATGTAATTAGAGATAAAATATATGAAAACTTGAACCGGCACGCGGCATACAGTAATATTTATGTATTTAAATTTAAAAAAGTACGATATTTATCTTACATCTAGTATAAATAAAAAATAAACGAATATAATGGGTCGATGGCAGAGCGGTTAGCGCGCTGGGCTAGCAATCCAGTGGTCGCGAGTTCGAATCCTGCCTCGACCGATTTCGTTCACCTATAGCACAAGCATTTACGCTTATTTTAGGGAACTTAGGAAGATGTATATGTACTTGTTTAACAAGGACATATTCATTTAAAAAAAAAAAATAATAAAAAACAAATTTACAACGAATGCCAGATATACAAAAAACACAAAAACAAATAAGTATCCATTATCTAAAGAACGTAACAAAACAAAAGAAATACATAATATAGTTTCCGTTACTCCATAGATGGCAATAGTATAGTTCCTTATTTTCAGGTGAATTGTTACACACTATTCAAATATAATATAGAACTTTCAAAAATTATATTGATAAGGGAACACAATAAGAAGGCATAATTGGTGAACGTTGCGCAAGCGCATAAAGTGATCACGTAAACCAGCCGATAACAGGTCGTAAGCCCTGTAGGTCCTTAGCCCTCGAGTTCTTCTACAATATCCCAACTTCGTCTCTATTGAGATGTTGAAAAAATGTTTGTCAATAAAAATATCATTTGACTCCCGAAAGGGGAAAAAAATCCAATGTTTGCGTATATGCAATTAAAAAAATATTCGATTTACATAATGTAGTCATTGTTTCTTTACAATGAATGAATATCTCCTCCATACCCATTGAATTATATGTACTACGTACATATAATTCAATGTCTATACCCCACAATTTGATAGATTTTGCAGGCGCGGCGATCGACGCCGACGTTACCATATTTCCCATATTTGGAAATACAATGGGTACAATTCTGAAAACGCTTTTAAATTTTAATGAAATGTCAAATTTATTAATTTTTTGCTTTTATGAATATTGAATAAAATAAAGCAAATTAAAATGACAAAAGAACATCACTAGTGTTTTACAAAACGGATATAGATTAGTGACAGTTTTGGTGAACACATTTTTTAATGTTCATTTGAATTTTAATTCGTCTTCGTGATTGAACTCAATGTTTCGGAATTAACCCATCAATTGAGAAGTCTTAAGAATTAATGAATTTGTTTCCATTCTTCAAATAGGTTCTTTCAGTGTGGCCGAATATACATCTTGTTTTCTTTTAATTCTATCTTTCTCCTTAGCCTCATAACTGCGTTGTTAGCGTAGGTATTGTCGACAGACAATCCAAATTTTATTCATGATGATTATATCAAGTCCTAAGTACGAAATATTTCATATACGAATAATTATATTGGCTTAGTAATGCTTATAATTAATTATGAATTTAACCTTCAAAACAATCCGGTAATTTCAAAGAGAAAATCTTCACTGGAAATAATTTATAAAACCCGACACTGATTTTGAACTGTATTATTAATTTTGACAAATCGGCAATAATTAATTCAAAATAATCCATTTAAGAACGAGTTCTTCATTGCGTCGTCAGATTCCTTTTAATAATTATCGGGTTGTTCGGAAAGCCATTTCGATTGTGATAGTAAAAGACGAAAAATATACCATAACTTCATGTTGAAAATTTTCGGTCCCCCCTGCGATCAAGACACGTGGAGAATCAGATACAACCACGAACTACAGAGCCTATTCAAGGAACCAAATATCTAAGGCTTAAACTAGGATGGCTGGGTGGTTATAAGAGCCTGAGAGCAAAATTCTTCGTATGTGTTGAAGCTCACAAGTGTGAGACCAGCAGCCAGCTGCATAGCAAAAAATGCCGAGGTAAACTGATTTATAAAAGATACAAGAGACTCGATAGCTATTATAATTTTATATACTATTTACTACCCACATCGTTTCTATGATGATGATCTGCAGATGTGAATATTTCTCACCTTTGAATATGTGGCCCAGAGTGTAACACAAAGTATAAAATATCCGCTTCATTTGATGTTGTGGAACTCAAGGAGAGTTTTCTTGTAAATAATTAAAAACAAAAATGCAAAAATTACTTAAGTTAAAATTTTAATGTTGAAAAAAAAAAACGCAATGACTTTCCGTACAATATACCGATATGTTTTATAAATTTAAAAATTTTGCCAAATTCAATTTCAGAGACGAATATTTCAGTCCCGATTGTTATTAATGACCGAAAAAGGTTTTCGTTATTAAATTAATTTTGAAATCCCCAAATTAACGAAACCTGGTGAAAATAAATTTTGAAGATACAATGGTGATTTATGTCCTGTGTGTTTGTTTTAGACTATATTGTGAAACATTGAACTTTCATTTTTATTTAAGCTTCTATTTTTTTACTGTAGATGGAACACATAATATTAATAAGTAATTAAAGGAAAGGGGACTGGTAGCCTGTGGAAAAAATGCCATAATTTCTTTTTAAATATTATATTTTTTTATAATATATATTACTAGTAAAACCCGGCCGACGTTGTACTGCCTGTTTAATTATTTACCTCCAAATATATAAAAATGGTTGATCGGTATTTTTCCTTTTTATTACTTGACATTCTTATCTAGATTCGCTTATTATAATTCCGTATTTTTTCCCTTCCTTCCCTATTCTTTCATTCATTTATAATTTCATTTAATTATTCAAACTAATATAAAGGTACTTGAACCTTTAGCATTATACCATTTTTATATTATATACCATTTTCGATTTGGTTATATATGATTTTTTCTTATTATTTTTTGATTTATTTATTTATTTACTTATTCGATCATTGATTTATTTATTTATATGGTATTTTTTATATTTTTTATTTATTTATTTATTCGATCGTTGATTTATTTAAATGTTATTTATTTTCATTTAAAATTTTCTTGCAATACCAAATAGATAATTTTTCAATTACTTTTTGCCGGAAGTTAAATTTTTAAACCTTCTTGTGTGCGCGCTGAACAAACCCACTTAGTATCTGTTCGGCCGTTTATGTTCCTACCTACCTATATCCCATCCTTTTAAAGTATTGTCACCATGCTGAGACGACCGCTAGTCGCCCGGAGAAGATATCATTCAGTTGCATACGATAAATCGCGCGGTACAGAAACCTTCTTCAGAAATCTTCAATAACGCGCGTTATCATTCATCTACATTTATACGTTTTTCTATTTGTGCTGTGTTTTGTGTATGTACATTTCTCCAGTGCTCTGGTCAGTGTCCATCTGAAGGCGGAAGGCAACCACCAGTGAATCGCCGGAACGGGGTAAGTTGCTCTCAGTTCTGGTGATAATATTCCATTGTCTTCTCCTTCCTCGCCCAAGTTCATCCCCAAATTACAGTCCACTTAAACGGCTCGGGCATCGTGCCGGCCAGAGCAAAATTACCAATTCACTGAACCAGCGCCGCAACAGTATCAATTCAATACCAACTTTTTTTTTCAAATTTTTTTTGTGAGATATCGAATAAATAGATAAATAAATTACTATGCATAAACCTTCTCCGGAATGAGGTGAAAAAATTACCAAAGTTTCATCGCCATCGGATGGTTGGTTTGGGAGTCCATCGGCTACATACAAACAAACAAACAAATATACGTACATCCATTTTTATGTATAGATAATTGTTTTTTTACGTATTATAATTATTTCTAGGTAAAGTTGAGTGATTTTATGACTATTGTCATATTCATTGTTATTTTTGACAATTTTCATATCACAATAGAGACAAAGTACACCAAGTGGTAAAGCCTCGCAGGTTGAACTGGCTCGAATATATCCTTGGTATGTCTGCTGACAGCATCAGCAACACTTGTCTGCGATATCACCCTGAAGGTAACAGACGTCATGATTCTGCAATGACCATCCAGAGATTGTACACAACAGAGCTGCCTCAGGCTGGATTCACACGGAAGCAGGCAACGGGAGCGGACACGGATTGATCACCACGTTTTTTTTAAATTAGATCAAAAATTAGATTGACTCATTCATACTATCACGGCATATCTCACAATGTGGGGTAGCCAGCGACAGGTGTGCGGGTGCGAAAATTATTAATAGAAGTACGATACGTGCGTGTATCCCCGCACACCAGACTAGTTTTTCCTAAAAAGGCACTACATTCAGAATGGGTGGCACAGTGGTAAGCCATTTGGTTTCTTGTGGGCGTCCTGGAGCAGTTGTTAAGCAGTCAAATAATTTCAAATTGCCATATAGCAATAAGCTCGCCACTTGCGCAGGGTGCAAGGAAGTGTTTATCATCATCATCATCATCATCAATGGGTGCTAAACTTCATAACTGTGATATGTGACGTGTTATTTTGCCTATTGTATTTTCAATAACCCGGTGCTTACAATTGTAATAGAAGAATTATAAAATTATAATTAAAAATTATACCCGAAAACAATTATAATAGAAAAGAGTTGAAGCACTATTCTAAGGCAGTACTTCAAAATAGCTTGATAACTTGTTAATAAAAAATAATCATCCAAAGCCACGTGGGGCCATGTATTGGCAAGTACATTAAATTTATAACAAAAATCAAACAGAATGTTAAACACGTAACATTATTAATTGTAAAATCTCAGTAACAAAAAAGGAGGATGTATAGAGGTTGTGGGATGTGAAAGAGGAGTGGGAAGAGTGTCAATTAAGAGATATTAGACAGGCTTAACAGCTTAAGTCTTTTTTTGAGAGGTTCATCTTTTCTTTCATCTCCAAAAAGCATAAATACTTGTGCTGGTTAAGGTATCACTCTAATGTATTACAAAAATATTTAATTTTTTTAATCATAAAAATCTGCAATGATATTTCTGTTTTTATTAGTATTATACAAACACTTATAATGTTTTAAATCCTTAAATGATTCTAGGATTTAAGATTTGTCTTTCAAAATAATAGACACAATTGTAGGCTTTGAGCATTCTAAGCGGAAACGCGGTGGGATAATTGTCAAAGCGTTGATGAATTTTCTTTTTTGAGAGAAGGAAGAAGCAATTTCCGACCAAGCCTATTTCTATTTACTGAAGTAGACTTTTTTTAAATAAAGAACCACTTGTTTGTTATATGATATTTCTCAGACGACCATAATTTTCTAAGAGCTTTTGTTGTATTGGTATAATTTGAGTATCGTATCACAGATAATATAGAAGTAAACTTTCAGTATACTTCAGATGTGTCACTCAATACATAGAAGCTGTAACCGGATAATCCACAAGGTTTCGCACATCTCCGCTATAGGGGCAATGAATACGCGACCGGTCCACGGCAAATTTAAATTTCCATTTTAAAATGTTTCCAGCTTTGAGGAATGGATTCAAGGATAACTAAAATAAAAAAATAACATTTTTCAATCATTATTTATTAAAAAAAAACACATATGAAAGATTTTATTTTATTTCACTTCGCCGTATTTCACTTGACAATTTATTCAAAACACAACAAAACTTCCAAAACTTCAGCCATCTTGCGAAGAAAATCGAAAAATACAAAAAGTTGGCAATAGATTAACACCATCACCATCACATGGCGTGATGGTATGTATGTAGATTAACACCGAAAACAACAATTATTTTACAAAATCACTTGTGTTATATTTATTATTTGTTTTACTTCAAGATTTTAAAGGATCAAAATGTTTCGCGTCACAACAAACAACAAAACACAACTGAAGTATGCTGAAGGTCTGAAAATTTTACATTGCATTTTCAAAAATACCAACATAAAAAAAAAAAACAAAAATAGCGCCACCTTTGGAGATGTGAGCGTAAAGTAAAACCAGTGCTACCAATAGAGTGCCACCGGCGTGGGATCGTATCATTTTAAATTACTTAATTTCTCAAAATTTATGATAATTGAATGTAAAATATTTGAACTGTGTCTTTTGTTTCGTTCCTTAATTATTATAAGTAAAATAAATACAAATATACAAACATACATACATACATACCATCACGCCATGTCCCTTGCGGGGTAGGCAGAGAGAACCGAACGCCACATTTTTCTATCCTGGCACGCATCTCTCGCCTCGTCCACATTCATGCATCGTCTCATACATGTTCGTCTATTGCTCACACTTCTAACATTTCCGTCTTTCTAATGGTCGTGCCATCCCTTTCTTGGGCGTCCCCGACCTCTCATTCCAAATAAATACAAATATACAAAGAAAATTTGACTATGTTTTGAATCTTAAAGTAACCACCGTAAAACTTTAAATTTAAATAAAAAGCTGTGTTACAATTAAGATGAAATTATGTAAAAAGCCAATAAAGTGAAAAATAAAATAAAAGCTAAAAGAAAAATTTTGGTTTTGATTTATTTATTTATATTCTTTATTATACAAGTACAGTTTTTAGTAGTTTACCACACACTGGATTCGCCTTAGTGGGATCCTTACATATTTACATTTTTATCACATACTTTTTTGGGTTGTATGTGTATATGTATGTATGCATATAAATCAAATAAAATTACTTATATAAGTATTAAAGTCTACGGATATATAGGTAGGTAGGTACTGAAGATTTTCAAAGGAGGTCTGCATTGATTGCAATTTAACAACCTGCGGTTTTCGCCCGCAGAGTGATTTGCATACAATTTCCTCAACCTCAACTCGTCCTCAACGTGCAATTTTCACCTTCGCTCCGAGAATTATGTTTTTTCACAAAGAAACTCGAGAATTTAATTCCATTGTAATGATAAAATATCATGATATCTATTTTGCATATTGCAATATAATTCACCTTGATTTTTCATAATGCAGCTATATATACATATTTTGACGGATTTGTTTTGACATTTATTGTTTTGTTTTAATATCTTAAAACAAATTAATCTCCGACTCATAAAACATATTCTAATTTTATATGATTGGTTCCGGATTGAAAGATAGGATTCTTATGGACCCGACAGGTGGTGCTGTTAGTGGTTTGTATGCAACTAAAAAATAGCATTTCAAAAAGGATTCTTCGTCATTTCTTATAGATGGCGTTGGTGTTATTCAACTTATTTTCAAAATAACATAGTTAAAATATATAGATTTTCATGATTAAAATATATAGAACTTTCAAAAAGTGGAATGATAGAGAACTTTCAAAAGTGTGTTGAGTTCCTGGTTCTCCTGCAATATTCCAACTTTGTCTCTATTGAGATGTTAAAAATTTGTTAAAAAATCCAATTATTGAGTATATGCAACAGTAAAAATATTAGATTTAAATCATTACTTAGCCCAACGTAATATGTAGATTTTGTCATGCTTAGTTTTGAGAAAATTCTAAAAATTCTAAGTATGTTTTGCGATTTTAAATTTTAAAGAGAAAATTAACATCCATGCCAATGTTACGCTGAGAAATTCGGAAATATTTTGTTTAAGTATATGCGCTCCTATGATTCTTTACCCACTAAAATTGAGAACCTCGATATATTCTCAAACAGCCTCAGCACCTTCAATCCTAAATAAATGAGATGCCAAGGAGCAATGGCAAATTCTTAAGCGATAAAGTAGACAGACGTAAACTTTGAGAAGTTTTTGGCTGTAAAACCATGGAATTCTTGAAATATGGTACCTACTTCTTTAGTAGAGGATTCCCATTCTTCCAACTATTTTTCTCTCATTTGATTGTCAAGAAAAAACTGGTGGAGCGGAGACCGAGAGGCGACAAGAGACCACAAGGGCGATCACCTAACAGATGGAGGGACGACATTAAAAGATTTGTTGGACCACAGTGGATGGGAGTCGCACAGGAACGGGAGGAGTGGAGAAGGAGAGGGGAGGCCTATGTCCTGCAGTGGGCAAACACAGGCTGATGATGATTGTCAAGATGTACCATCCTCTCAATGGCGCATTGAAAATACTATGCTTATTCTAACTGTCTATATGTTTTATGTGTATTCCTGTGTTATGTTGGTGTTTCTTTTAATAAATAAAAATCTAGTCTAAGTGACCCGCTGTTTAAACCAAGTTCAAGTTTTCAAAACAAAATTTTCTTTTTGCTGTGTTAACTTTGATAACTAATTGTCCGTTGCATGTGAACTTCGAATTAGTTTGTTACTTTTTGCGGTAAAAAAAAGGTGAAATATATTCAGTATAATAATATTTATAGCAATACAATCTTTAATATGTGCATGATAGATTTTTGCATCACGTAAACTCACTCATTGAAAATACAGACTGCAGAAATGCTCTTTGAACACGAAACCTTAAATGACATTTTTATTTCTCTGCAACTAAATGGAAATGTATTTGTATGAGCGTTGTATCGTCAAATTCACTTTTTGTATTTTAAATCGTGAGAATACCTATTGATAACTGCTAGCTCGATTCGAAACTCACATTTAACGCACATATAGGTCATATTTAATTCTAAATACTAACCATGTTTTCATTGCACAGTCGCTCACTTAAGTTAGGAGAACACGTAGCTTCCTAATTGAAAGTTGCTACAACGTTTTTCTATGAGAATTGCATCGCAGAGATATATATATAAATACTTAGCGCCTGCGCGTCGACGTAAACAAACATTTGCAAACTGTAAAAAAGTAAGGTTGATCGCGAGGAATCTTACGAGTGGTTTAATACTAAAATACGAGATGTTTTCGATGGATGATGATTTTAGCGACTTCGGCAAATATGTATTTGGTAATTTTGTCAAATCAAATACCAAACCGAGTATTCAGCGATCCATACGAGATGCCGAAAATTCGGTGGAATTTCAAAAAAATAGTGACATCGAGCTGTCAGTGTGAAGTTGGTTACATATGTTTGTGTTGTTATAGCAAAAAACATTTTTATCGTCAAACGTCAGAAAAGAGATAGATAGCTTTCAAAGCCCATAGAAAGCTATTTATCTCTTCTTCATACACAATAATGAAATTCTACGTCATCGACCTAAAGTTTGGTGTAGTATTTAGTTAGGGATGTCTCTGCAACGCAATTGCTAATTCCAGTGAGACTAGGAGTTAGTATTTAGGTACCTAGGACTGTGCATTCGGGTCATTATGTTAGTTATGTATGCATGACGGCGGTAGCGATGTGTAGGGCTCTTGTACTGAGACAAACCAGAGTTAAATATATCTACTAAAGTTGCATACCTATGTATTACCTAATGTAGTCTAGGTATAAGAGAATTTATGTTTGCATTTGTTATAACATTTTGAAGTTTTCAGTTGCAATCTATTTTCAAGACAATATTTAGTATTTAGTACCTTTAAGTTATATAATATTGGTATGGTAACTCACCAAGATAAATGTTTGCAATAAAAAGGTGCCAAATATTTGATTTTAAGAAGTATAAAATAATATGAATGGAGTTTCATAGTTTTTCATTGCTACCTTTTTTTCACCTTTAAGTATATAGAGTTTTATATATGTCTTGAACATTAAATAAGGTTAAAGATCCTCCGAAAATGTAACGGATACGGTAACGGATCTTTCTTTTCCCTCGGATAACCATATATTCTCGCGGATACGGATATCTGGCACATCATTCCTCAACACCTGTTAATTATGGCCCTATTAGCTGAAAGGCTCGTCGGTAGTCAAAATAAACAATTTGTGTCTCAATCGACAAATTGAAAATTGCCAAGGTAGACATCTTCAATGCAAAATATGAAAGGTTTCCTTCTGAAGGTGATACGCTTTCAATCGTCCACTTCGTGCGTGTATGTGAGTTTTTAACTCTTGTTATTGTTATTATCATGAACTTATTGATACACGGCCTACCCCTTCGATCTTCTGAACGTATCACACTAGCTATCACCATTCGTAATACAGAAGTTGTCAGTTCTTCTTTTCAAGTACAATCAGCTTGACTATGGAATGGCCTAAGTGATAAGTTACGTCATCTCAATCCAAACATATATTTAAAGATAAACTAAAAAACAATATCTGTCAAATAGTTCCTGAATATTCCTTCTATATCCTTCCGTAACGTCCTTCTTTTCCTCAGAGATATGAGCTATGTTTTTATTTTTCTTCTTCTATTTCTCTCTGTGTATTTTTTTTTGTTTTTTTTCTTCTCTATTTTTTTATTTATTTCTCACTAAATACCAATAAATTTAAATAACATTGTACCAATTTAACTTTAGATACCTTATTGCAATAAATCCGCCTTTGGGCACTTGTACATATAAATATATAAATATAATTTACATATAAATATATAAATATTACATATAAATATATAAATATTATTTAGATGGGTCGGTGGCAGAGCGGTTAGCGCGCTGGGCTAATAATCCAGTGGTCGCGAGTTCGAATCCTGCCTCGACCGATTTCGTTCACCTAAGCACAAGCATTTATTTGCTTATTTTAGGGAACGTAGGAAGATGTATATGTACTTGATTAACAAGGACAAATTTTTTTGGCTCTCTACATAAATCATGTCTACATTGAAACATCAAAATGTAAATGAGCTGTTGGTTTACTTAAATAAAATAAAATATACTAGTTGCATGTAACACATGAGATCCAACTGTCGATAGCGATAGTATGTATAGTTGAAGAATAAGTACCAAACTAAAAACTCATAAATCCAAATTATTGAATATTTTAGGATATTTTATTTTCTATACAATACATGTAGGTATGTATGTCAAGATAGGACAGTATGGATGTCAGTCCTTTTTTCTACCCAGAATATGAAAATAGCATGATGTTATGTATGTATGTTTGAAGATTTAAGTATCAAACTATCAAGTCTTCTTACATATTGTGTATAGGCGACTGCCATGCAAATTGTATGAAGCGAGGTGGTCACTTAATTCAATTTTTATAAAAATTGTTCAAAATAATATTAGATTTAGTTCTACAATATTTATATTTTTATAGAAAATTAAATTATCTAGTTGGGGTGTTTCGGCTTTTTTCGATATTTTTAAAATATTTGGAAATATAGGCAGTTAAAATCATAAATTTACAATAAAAAAAATATTTTTCTCAATAAAAATAACATGTTTGAGTCAAACCTGGAATTTTTTTGAAAAACTGATTTGAGATTTTGTATTTTTCTATGTTTATACCAATTTTTAGCATTCTAGCTTTTATGGTTTCTGAGATGTATGAAAAAATAAACCAAAAATTCAAAAGTTGATAACCCCTGACTGAAACAAAAATTAACATTTCTGAGTAAAAAGTTTTGTAGGTCTATAACTGTTTATATATTCTGAAAATTTGGGCTCTGTAAATTGAGCGGATCAAAAGTGATAAGGGGACACACACACACACATACACAAAACTCACGTAAAATGTTCTACTCCGAATTCTGAGTAAAACCATGTACGGGAACATATATGCTGCGAGGCCTCTAGTTGGTGTTATTAGCATGCAAAAAGTCCACTACGCCATACAAAATGTTCCTTCGTACACGCATCTTGGATTTTAACTGCCTCTTCCTACAATAGAATTTCATTCTCTTGAACGAATCGACAGTTGGAATATATTTTCCAGGGACCTTAAAAATATTAACATTAAAAATATATATACTTCTAAGCTAAATACATCGATCACAAAAATAGTTATTGAAATCGGATATCGTGGTAAAGAATTATCCCTAAATATAACGAGGAATTATCCCTGCATATATAGACGAATCATCACTGAATATAACGACGAATTATCCTTTAATATAACGACGAATTGAGAATTTCATTCTCTTCATGAAGTCAATTGAAACGTCGATTTAAATAATATTTATCCTTAGACATCTGATTCCAGTTTAAATTTTTCACCTTTTTTTTTATACGGCGCTGGCCGATTTACTAATGATATTAATAACAATTAAGCACTACAAATAATAACACTCAATTATTATTATTACCATTATACACTTCCTCAAAAGAAATAGCAGATCAATGCGTAAATTGTAAATTATTAAAAAGAGCAAAATAAAATGCAACAAACTCATCATCAAGCTTTCAATTGGGAATAGTTCACCCATCCAGATACCTAACATATCAAAGGATTAGGCTCTGAGGAGATCTCTATACTACCTAATATTTATATTTCTATGAACTATGTATTTGTATTGTTCTTGTTATCTTGATGCAATGTTTTCGCTATCAATGCATTTGCTATTTATTGTACACACTTTTGGATGTTCGTATAATATGGACTCGAAAAAATATTAATATGAAAATATAGACTAATAAAATATGAACTTCCTTAAAGTAGAATTGGTTGATGTGCCGGCTGGAAATTGTACGAGTAATTACATGTGCAAAATGTATACAAAATAAATTTATGAATATTCGCCTGAATTAATGCAATGTGTATAGCATCCATCATTTTTTATGATTCTTCTTCTTTTTTTATGATCGTAGATCTGTTTTTCGAGAAAGCTATTCCTGTGAAGCTGAGTTCCAGCGTTCCTTCCACCTCTTTAGTTAGTATTATGCAAAATCATTATGAACCAACCTATGAAAATAACCAAGACTCCAAAATTTATAGAGAAGTATAACATTGAGTCAATAGATGATGAAAGCACATGCTATCTTCATATGAATCTTTATCTTTTATGATTCTTGTATTAATTTAATTGTCACTGGAAAAATTATTTTTAACATCAGGAAGTAAACATATGTTATTGGACCATAGATATATTTTAAAATTAGGTATATTTTTTTATGAAATGGAGTCTAATAAATTATTAATTATATAACCATTTTTGTGTTGTTATATATAGGTACCTATTTATAATTATGTTTTTAAAAAAAAAATAATATGTCCTTATTAAACAAGTACATAAACATCTTCCTACGTTCCCTAAAATAAGCAAGTAAATGCTTGTGCTATAGGTGAATGAAATCGGTCGAGGCAGGATTCGATCTCGCAATCACTGGATTACTAGCCCAGCTTGCTAACCGCTCTGCCATCGACCCATCTATGTATGTATTTTGCTTCGTGGTTCATGAACATATGTTTTAATAATTTGTAATTGTATATGTAAAAGCCCATTTAAGGCGTTTATATAAATAAATATCACCCCCGGAATCTGCATGATAAAAACATTTTTTTTCTCTACGAAATTAATAATAATAATAATGAACACTTCATTGCACCCTGTGAAAGTGGCGAGTTTATTGCCTTATAGCAATTTCTTCCAAATAACCAGTGTTTCTAGCCCAGAGACGCAATATTTGCGTGAGAAATGAATTTAAATAAATTTTCCTCTGCTGGGAATCGAACCCAGGACGCTCGCACAGAAACCGAACGGCTTACCAACTGTGCCACGGCGGTCGGCAACCCAAAATTATGTATTATCAAATATACAAATACATACAGACACTTTAAAAACTGGAATTTAAAGTGAATTTATTATGTACTAATTGAAATTAACCTTTTTGCTGATCGAACTGAATATAATTGAGAATTAACTCACAGAAACTCAAGATTTTTTTTCATATAGTTTATATGTTCATGATGAAATTCCTTACGTATGTTTTGAAAGATGTGCATCTTGATTCGTCAATTAATTTTACTTATAAATTGTAAAAAACACTTATAAAAAGAAAACACAGTTATATTCCACACTGAGTATTTTTATTTGCCTTAGCGCTTTCGCCAGTCACAGCTGGCATCCTCAGAGGCACACTATATACTGACTTAAAATTTATACAAGTAATGGTCAAATGGGTATGAACAGGTAAGCAGGGATGGGGGGAGGGTAAACCCTATCAGACAAAATATACAGATATTATTACATAGATAACAACTAATAGGTAGAAAGTATGGGAAGCCCGTATTAACCCGTATAATATATTTTTATTTTATTTTAAGCCCGTATAATATATTTTTATAAGTTTTTTTTTACAATTTATAATTATGAACTTCCACTGTGTCAACGAAAAAACCTTCAAATGATTTATTTTGCTTATTTAATTTATTATGATTTGTTTTCTATATACCTAATAACTGTTTTATTTTTCACATCATATACTTTATTGTTTAATTAAATTGTTGTTATTTCCTCTATCAATTAATTTTGTTTATTTATTTGTTAATATTTTTTTATACCAAGCATTGAATATGTAATATTTCACGTGTAGATTCGTTATTGGAATATATTCATTACTATTTAATGATTATGTGCACAGTGTTAAAATATAAAATATTCTGTGAATTTACCAACAAACAAAAATAAAATAAAAAAAACAACATAAAAAAAATCATGCTATGTATTAATGCGTTTTTGAAATATTTTTATTTCTTTATGCAACAAATAATTATACCTAGTGGTTAAAAATTACTCACAAATGATATTGCATGCAGTACCTATTTGTATTTTCTGTAAGTATAGGTTTATAATGATGCCAACCGACATTTCTTGCATAGCACTTTCCAACCATTATATAAATGGAAAACTCTCAGATTATACAATATCATGTAACGTCGGTATTTATATTTTCTGCAGGCAAATATTAAGGTCAGAGACGGGACAAGGTTAGCATGACAAAGATTCTTGTGCCAAGTTCTGAAGGGCACCAAAATAAAACAATTAAATAATAAAAATATTTATTCCATTTCATAGCTTTGCAAGTGACACAGAAAAAAACAAACGCTTCATTTGAAAATTTGGATACAACTAGATAAACGAACTCATAAAAAGACACAATATGGTGAAAGTTGCGCAAGCGCTTAAAGTGATCACGAATACCAGTCGATGATCGGCCGTATATCCTGTAGGTGTGTGATTTCCCCGTTCTCCAACAATATTATATATTTATATATTGCATATTCTTCTATAGTAAAAACGAGTGGGTTGTGGCCAACGTTATACTCTTCACTACCATGTCACCCCACAAAGTAATCAAATTTTATAAAGAAAATTTTCTGCATTTTCATAAAATGAGTTTGTTTAAATATTTTTTATTTAATTTTTTTTAAAAGTGACATGTCTTTTTATTAACAATTTGAAAATAAAAATATCAGATTTAAGGTTTCTAGACTTTGGGGTCTTTTTGAAATATTTGAGTTAAAAAATTTGATGCACTAAACTCAAAATCTAAAGGTCTAAGCGATTGTTACATAGTTAAACGAATTCGCAGAATTTTAAATGAATCGAATAAGTACTTTAGTCTATAATCGATAAAGATTTAAATATTATGGTGAAAGGACACTGAAAGTTTAAATACCGAAAATATTTAACACCCTTCCAAGTAGTATGAATAAACTTGATAAAATATCCTAAGTTATGAAAACCATGTGACTCATTTATAAGTAGTAATTATATAAAAACATGTATCCCATATTATAATTTGAATTCTGTAGCTTATGGAATGTAATGTACTTGACCTTTCTGTTTGGGAAACTCGCTGATAGCCTGTAGGTTAGTGAGATCCAATTATTATGATGTAGGCTAGTGAGATCCAATTATTATGATGTAAAACTTTTGTAAAAAAAAAAAAAAATAAACAGGTCTTATATTATAGCACATAGTACACAGCACATACACAGATACATTGTGATGAATGCTTTTAAAATACAATTTCAGCACAATACTAGTTGATAATCTGCAAAAAAATATAACCTTTAAAATTGCGAATTCACAACTCCCTAGTGTATCCTCTAGGGGTAGTGAGGAGTATAGATATTACACGTTTCTACCAAGGCAGACCTTCATAATTTTACCTACAAGTATGCGCCATTCAACATGGCTTTACCATATTAAAGTCATAAGTTCACGACATCCTTATTCTTCGTGCATCTAACATCTTGACTGTTCATTATTATTTTCCTTTTCTTCTTATTCCATACGAATGTATCATAATCTAAAGAGGACTGCACCTTTTGTGTAGTGGATTATCAGATGTCCTTCCATCTTTTGGGAGGACTTTCCTGACGACGAATCTAGATGTTTTTTTTCGTAGTCAAGTTAAAACTGTGCTTTATTTCAACTGAATTTCAAATTAAGTAAAAAGAATATGATTTTGAGAAGTTGTGCTGCAATATCTTATTACAAAATTCAAATAACAATCGATCTTTTAGTTAACTGAATTTAAATCATAAATTCGGTACCTACATTATATTTTTTCTTGCTTTGTCGGCGAAATAAAAATTAAAATATTTTTTCACTATTATAGTTGGAAGCTATTTTGGGCTGTTATCAAAGTGCTGAAATTTTCTTCACGTCTACTCTGATTGACGACTTTCATACTCGTGTTGAATGGACATAACAGTTCTTCATATTATGGTGTAATATTGTAAATATAAAGTCTTTCAATTTTGTCGTTTTGTGAGTGTAAAGCGGAAATGGGCACAAACGAGGTCAATAAGAACCTCATTCGTATGTTTAATATGATACAAAGATCCTCATAAGACAACGAAATAATATTTCAGTTGCGCAATAAAACTCGGCGATATATGCATTACAACGAGTCATTTATGAGTATTCCTTGGCCAATTTAACATTAATATGGGTTTATTTATTGAGGACTAATTTAACACCCTGTGTAAGTTGTTATTTTATTGCCAAGATAGCATTCTCTTTCAAGTAACCAATATCTTCAGCCCAGAGAAGCAAGGTTTGCATTACATCTCAATAAATTTCTCTTTTGCTGAAATGTTATAGTAACAACAATGGTTTAAACACGTTTGGTTAAAACGTATAATAATAATTTATTAATTGCCGTTTACTGATACAAGATCACTCCAAGAGCGTTATAGCTTATTTGTTGGCTCTACGAAACAAGGCAGTCTTATGCAGCCCATTCACGATCGTGTCATTCGGTGTCGCTCCATATGGACCGGCTCCATTTGGATCATTGTAAATTTTTCACCACACTCACGGGCGCGCCATCGAGCCATCAAAATATGTATACACAAGCGGTCGGCGCTTTCGCATTAATAATTTATATATTTTTTTAATTTACAAGAAAGAAAGAGTTATAATTCTGATGATGAGTTTTATACAACTGCTATATAACGATTCGTTTTTATATAAAAAGAGAAAAAACAAACAGATAGTGTTGTATTTTTGCATTCTCGAGTGTGTCAAACAGCTCGGCGCAATGAGATGCAATGTACCGCTGGTTTTCACACTCACGAGCATGTCTTACCGACAGGATGCGCCGCGCCGTTTGTCGCAGCACTATGGAGTTTCGATCGTTTGGAATTCCATTTTGGTGTGTCAGGCCAATTGAGCTGCGCGGGTTTTGACATTCACGAGCGCATATTGGAGTGATGGCAAGCCATTTGGAAGGATGGCACGATTGTGAATGGGGGCCTTTTAAGTAGTCTACCAAATGTGTCAATGCTCTGAGCTCCACGTATGTCAAGAGGAAATTTGTTCCATTTTAAAGGCTCGTTCACACCGAAACTGCGATCATAGTAAGGCGCTTTATTGATTCTGTCCAATTCTTTTAAAGAGTTGGTACTCTGTGATCCAGATGATCTCAATGTAAGCTGTCTTCCTGATGGAACATTCTCTTGACACAGTTCTTGAATGTAGTGTTAAACCAAGTCGTTCAGAGCCTTAAACACCATCAGGCATACCTTATAGTCAATTCGTTCTGGAAATTTCGACCAGTGTAGTTCGTTAAGACGAGGTATCTTGTGACATATTTTGTAAGCGCCATACCTATTATATCAAACCTCGCAGCTGCGTTAAATATTATTTGTTATCTATTATGTAAACTGATAATTGGGCAAACCCGCATGATTGCAATAATCCAGTATGTATCGTACTTCTTTATATAAGGTAATGTGTACCCACACACCGGTCGCTGGTTACCATACACTGGAATATCTTTGTATGTAGGTTCATATAAGTGTAAATAATGCAAAATTAATTGGTAGGTAGGAACATGGTTCTTAAAAAAATATATTTATACCATTTTTGTGAAATTGTAGTTTTGTTGACGCATCAACTTTTTTATACACAATGTCAGGTCTCCGAGACTGACATGTCGTATAAAAAACAGCCTATCCACATTCCTCAAATCAGTCCCCTCGGGGATGTTTCAGAGCAAGGAAAGCTACCTTTTTCCTACCTTAAGTGTTCGATGTTAATAAAAGCGTATAGTAAAACCTCTTCTCTTGGCTGAAGACACTCATAAGTCGGAAGAAATTGGGATTTAACAAGTGGCGTGTATGTTTTGGTGTACACGAGCGAAAAGTAGATCAGAGTTGCCATCAAATCTTTATGACCAATTTATGTGGGTACCTATGTGTTATTCATTTATTATTCTTTGTTTGTTTCCTACACTGTGCACTGTTTAGTTATAATAAGGTTTAAATGTATAGGTACATATAATTAATGCTAAGCGTGACTGAGTTTTATATCTTGTGTATTACCTGTATTTGTCCAGTCATTGTCTGCAATGTGTGCTTTGAATAGAGTGAAATAAATAAATTAATCAAATTTGTCATTGGTTAAAGTTTGATGGAAGAGCATATATGTATGTACATATTTCATTTTGTGCTTTTATAACTGACGTTTCAGTAAGTAAGTATTGTCTGTATATGTATATGAAATTATTATTTAGAATCTAACGGCAATATGTTTTTTGTTTGCGTGTTTATTGACAACATTTATAAAACTTGAAGCCGCCGCAATGTGGTAGGACCTAATGATGATCGCTAAGCACGAATATATGTATATTATAATTAATAACAATGCGCTGTTAGACGCAAAGGGCGCAACGTACATGATTAATTTAAACTATTATTGTATACATTTATAGATATGTAGATATATTTAGATTTATTTTATTAAAATTCAAATTTTCATTCCACCCCTGAAACCTCCCAAACTACCTCTCGGTATATACCTACTTATTTCGTTGATAATATTATGATAGCTATATATATGTAGTTTCTTCAGAGGCCAAATATTGACCAAAATTCATTACATGTTAAAGTTTTAAAAGTCATTGTACCTGATCTATGATAAACGAGTGGGTTGTGGCCAACGCTATACTACTCCGTGGGCCAATTCACTCTGCAAAGTATTCAAATTTTGTATGGAAAATTTTCAACATTTTTATGAAATGAGTTTGTTCAATATTTTTTTTATGAAAACTTGATATTTCTTCAATATCATTGTGTTGTGTCTTTTTACCAATGTGAAAATAAAAATTTCAAATTTTATGTTTCCTGAGCTTGGGGTCACTTTAAAATATTTGACGTTTAAAAAAAATTGAGAATCACTATTCAGATATTCTTCAAAATCTAATGGGGTGTAAGCGAGTATTAGATATACATATTTGCAAAATTTGAAAAGAATCGAATGAGTACTTTAGTCTATAATTTAGTTTATTTAGTTAAATGAATTGGTTAGTAATCCAGTGGTCGCGAGTTCGAATCCTGCCTCGACCGATTTCGTTACCTATAGCACAAGAATTTATTTGCTTATTTTAGGGAACGTAGGAAGATGTATATGTACTTGTTTAGCAAGGACATATTCATTTTTTTGTAAAAAAAAAACACGCCGTAAATAGCACATAGTACATAGCACACAGCACATAACACACACACATATACGTATATGAAACTTTCAGAATACAATCTCAGCATGATTTCCTTCTTTCTCAGCCATCTCTCCACTGCTGGATGTAGTCCCCTTCGAAGAGCTTCCACTCGTCTTTTTTTTGGCTTTTTGAACCCATCTGCTTCCAGCGACAGTGACAATATCATCGGCCCACCTTTTCTGGGGCCGGCCTATTCCCCTTTTCATATCCCGTGGTCTCCAATTTAGAATTCTGGGTGCCCATCTGTCCGTACCCTGTCTGGCAACATGACCTACCCATTGCCATTTAAGTTTTGCAACTCGATCCTTGACATCAACAACTTTTGTTTGGCGTCTGATTTCTTCATTTCTAATTTTGTCTCTTATTTACGCCTATCATTTGCCTTTCCATGGATCTCTGAGTGCATTTTAGCTTATGCATGGTCCTCGCAGTTAGCGTGATAGTTTCCAGACCATAGTTGATAATCTGTATCCCCTTGGGTTAGTGAGGAGTAAAGACGTCATGAATTCATCAAGGGATACAACGTTTTCACATATTGAAAAGTGTAATTGTTTTAGTACTATTTTGATGGATTCACTATATTTTTCTTTAACATGTTCTGTATTTGAATTTATTTTATGTAAAAAACAACTTCGTTGGACAATGCGTGTTTGATATACATATACAAATACATCGTCGTATATTCCCTAAATGCAGCAGTAATACTTCTGGTATAGGTGAACGAAATCGGGCGTGGCAGGATTTGAACTTACGACCACTGGACCCAGCGCTCACCACCCATCTCAAATAATTTCTTTATTTGTTTATAACGCCTTGATATCTGCAAACTTTGTATCAATCGCCATTTCAACGCGAAGAAAACATTGAAAAGGGTGTCCTTTATAACTAACTTTTTTCATTCAATTGTATTTTGTGAAGTCCGTGGAACTTTCCCGAGTGCTAGATCGAGTTGTTGTTTTTTTTTCTTTTAATTCAGTCATTCGAATTTTTTCCCAATGTCAAAACAATAACAATTTAGTTCACTGCGCTCTCCTTGGGAGAAAAACGTGACTTATGACGTCACAGACAACCTATTTAAACTTTAATTTGAAAACCTTGGCCCATTGTCTCGGGACTGCATTGTATTAAACTGTTACTTAGCGAGATGAACAAATCAAAAATTAAATATTCCCAACAAAACATTCAATTGTACGGAATCTCTTTACAATGAACAATAATGCGAAAATTCCATTCTTGACCTGTTGTGATACCTTAATTTTCCATTTTGATGCTAGATGAGTTTTATAATGTATTTACGCCATCCATAGAAACAATATCGAATCTTCATAAAAAGTAGATTTAAAGAAAAACGAAATTATTAAAAAGATAATTAATTTTATGAAAGTTTACTCAATTTTGATATATTATTGTACAACCGCCGTTGTCAATTGAGAATTCATCAAACTGCTGTGTCAGATATATCAGATCCGACGCCCTTTTCCTTTTTAATTTAGGTACATATTTGTGGCGAAGCTATACACCACAATCAACATACGTCATTCGTCGGATAGCGTGGCCTACGACATACAGGCCTGCGCGCGATTTTTACCGACATCGAACTTAGTGCTGTCGTTTCACCTAGGTAGATTAAATGTTTAATTTACTAAATAGGTATAAAGTATTTTTTTTTATTATATTTTGAAACATTTAAGTAGGTATTTAGTAAGTGGTAAAATGAAGCATGTAGATAAATTTAATAGTGTTTTATATTTCATTCTGCTACTTTAAAAATATTAATATCCATAATGCTTATTTCTGTTATTATGTATATTGATGCTATTGAAATTAATTAGGTGAAATTATTAATTATACAAAAATATTTTTAAAAATGTAGTAGATAAAGAAAACAATATAAAATGTACCTATGTTTGCATTCGCAATTTAAAATACTAAGAAATTAATAAATACATACAACAATTGATTATTGAACTAATCAGCAAAGGACTACCACTAAAAATATTTAAGTGTGTGTACCAAACTTTCAAATTGCAAAACATACATATTATACCTATGAGTATATTGATAATTATTATTGAATGAAAAAATAAAAGATAGGTATGTGTACAAAATCTACTTTCTAAGTCATCGTTCTGAAACAATATTCTGTAAGAATATATTAAAATCATGTTCCATTATTCGATTACATTCATGTCGTATAATTATAGTATTCTACATTATACTATAAGTATCTGAGAGTATAATATAATATATTAAAATGTAAACTAGCTGTCAAATATATATTTCTATTATTCAAATAATTCATTTAGAAATTGACAAATATTTTCTATAGGCAAATTTTAATTTGTGATTTTTGGAAAATTAAATACCATTTTTTAGTATTTTTTTAATATTCTGTCTGCAATCCTTTTTTCTCTATGATAATTTTATCGCTCTTCACTTCTATTATTTACTCATTGATGGACGTGGTAGTGGCGGGATATTTTGAATTACATTTTTCAATTGGTGACTTTTTAATTAGCAAAATTTGATGAATTTCTGAAATCACATTATTCCAAAAAAATACTAAAAGGTATCGAATATCAAATAACTTCTGTAAAATTACATGTATCGTCTGTAAAATTACATGCATACTCTTTGTACAGGGCGATTAAAATTTTTTTTTTCGAAAGTAGCTAAGTGACAGTGCTAAGTATTTGATTAACAGCTCCAGTACGGGAGCAGCCCAGATTTATAAGATATTTTTAATTATATATTATTTTTGCCTTGAATATAATTATGGATTTTCAGATACATGACAGCCGATTACTCTTTTCAGCAAGACCTAGTGTGCTTAATTTGACTTCTCTTCAAAGATGATCATTATTATTCTGTACCTACATATAACTGATTTTCATATGATTCCATTTCTTACTCGCGACACATTCTTTCTCCCCAGCCTATTTTATTAATCCGATGTTTTACTCGTTTTTCACGCTCTTCCTTGTTATATACGTAACAATCTTACTATAAATTTTTTCACGCTCTTCCTTGTTATATACGTAACAATCTTACTATAAATATATGCGTGTTTTCTTAGTATGCTCCCAAATATCCTTAAAAAATTTAGGATTTTTTTCACATTGGGTTTAGTATATTTTCGCCACAATTTTGGTATTTTCGGCTGTTTAGAAAACGGTCACACTGTATGCAGCGCGGTTTGCCATTCGCATATCAACCGATAGGACGACAACAGTGTTATCTCATTTGTAATTAGTGTAAAATTAATATCGACCCAAACATCGCGAACATCTGTAAATTTATCGAGTATTATATTGTAACTATTTAAAAGAAAAAATATATGTAAATTACGTAAGTCCTCTTTTATTATGAAACCCTTCATCACTCAATTACTATTTCTATTTCTACTAATTAACTGATTATCATATTGCAATATCTTATATAGTGATGTATGTTATTAGGAAGTAATTTGAACACGTACTTAAAATCGCAACCTTCTGATATATTATATTCTTAGTTAAATAACAACCCCAATAGCATCCATACCGCTATATATTAAAACGACGGATCTGTCACTAAGTGTTTTAAAATATTATTCTTCCAGTAAACATACTGAAGTAATTGATTACCATAATTATGTAACTCTGGCGAACCGCAGTATCCAAATTTTATATTATTTATATTTAAGTTGGTAAACAATTTTGTATATTCTTCAGACTTGTTGAATAAAATTATGCTTTCACTGTCCGAGCAGAACAACCAGATATCCTAGCATTTTTATAGTGAAATAGCAATTACGCTCAGAATGCTTTTGTGTTTAATACACTTGACATCTCTGCGAGCTCTCTCAGTTCGTTTTAGGACAGCTGTCTTCTCCTATATTTTCTAGTACTTTGATTTAATTAGCTGTCTTATTTTGGTTGTTTGTAGCATAAACACTTGGTAAACATAGTCAATATTATCTTTGCAGAAGGGGTAGATAGACATTATGAAACTTCTTAAATTAAAATAAGATCTACTTAATTTGTTTCTTTTTGATTTTGTAAACTCTTGTTTTGTTTGTGCCATACAATATTCTTTAATATAAAATAATTTACTCGATAAACTTTATTTTATAAACAATTTAAAGTTAAAATATAGAAAAAAGCGTTAAAAAATCATGGGGTGTAATTTAATTTGACATATTAATGCGTTGTAATGATTATCCAACTGTCGATTTGTTCAATCTTAATCTCTTAAAATATTGACAAAGTATCAAGCCAAGATAAACGAGATTTGTATGCAGGATCTATGTATATACGGTTTTTCCAACTTTGAAGTCAAAAACACCAACTTCCAGGCTTCGCAGCATATATGTTCTATATACGGATTTACTCAGAATTCGAAGTAGAACATTTAGTGTGTCTGTGTGTGTCCCTCCCCTTATAAATTTTGATCCGCTCAATTTATAGAGCCCAAAATTGCAGAATATATAGACAATTATAGACCTACAAAACTTTTATACTCAGAATTTTTAATTTTTGTTCCAGTCAGCTGTTATCAAATTTTGAATTTCTACTTTATTTTTCAATTTATCTCAAAAACCATATAAGCTAGAGCCCCGATAATTGGTGTGAATAAAGGCAAATATAAAATCTCAAATTCATTTTTTCAAAAAAATTCCAGAGTTTCTCAAGCATACCTATATTTGTTATATAGAAAACAAAATATCTTTAAGTTTAAGTTTTGTACGTATTCTTCAATTATACATACTATCGCCATCGACAGTTGTATCTCAAGTGTTACATGCAAACAGTTTTAATATTAATTTACCTACCTACCTGACAGATCTGGATTCAAAAGGAGTTTGTTAAAGGATTGCCACCGACCTCGTAGATAAAACCTTTCACTTAAAAAAAATTAAACATAATTCTATTATGATTGTCAAAACTATTATGTGTAATTGCTTAAATAGGTAAGTAGTCATCAAATATGTACGTGAACTACAATAATATTGTGTGCGTGTTACCTACAACAGTCATTACACCTCGCGCCATCTGTGTCTAACATCATCCAAGTATCGATCGGACAATAATTTACTACATAACAAAAATTTCATGTAGAATTGACAATCTCCTTCATTTTTGGAAGTCGGTTGAAAACATGTTGTTATCATTATTATTGACGTCTCGAAAAATATAGAATGTATGTATTTAGTGTCATATGGTGTAGAAAGGCGGACGTCACACCGTTTTGACATATGGACGAGGGTGAAAACGAAGCGTTTAAATGAGGCACGCGAGGGATCGAAAACGATGACGTTTAAAATGCATACGAAATGAAAGTGTTTATCAAGGGGATGTTTGATATTTCATTTTTACTAACCGACTTCCAAAAACGGATGAGATTAGGTATAAATACGACGTGAAGTTTTCTCCTCCCTAACCCGACGGAATATAGTGGGGAGCTATGATTTCGCAATTTTTAAGAGATATTTCTTCAACCTCATTTATTTTATTTTCATATGGCTGCATTGGCTTCACAGATGTCAAATTATAGATAAATGCATGTAATCAATGGATACCTGGTTGTGCCGTGTTGAGTTAATTTAAACACGATTGCGGTGAATAATAACAAGGAAAAACGTCATAAGTATTAATTTTTTCTGTCAATCTTAAATATGCGTCGGATCATATGTGAAAGTTCCGCCATTATGAAATACTTGGTATGACGGATTAGTCAAGCGTTTAACAACTTCTCGATCTGTACTTACTTGACGTCTATGAAATAAAGGTGTAATAAAGATAGTCACAGTTTATAAGTAAATTTTTTCGTTAATCACGCTATATTACCCGGTACTGGTAGGTAGTTTACGTTTTTAAGTAAGACGGAAATAGTAGATCACGCTCATAAGTCGTATGTGCCTGATTTCACAACTGTAGTATACACATTATTGACATGAGCTGATTTAAACTATACAGGGCAAGCATATTCGGCGGAAGAGAGGCACAGTCCCAAGGCAGAAATGTGTATGAGTTCGGGGCATGCTCCCCAAGTTGATCCGACAAGCTTTCTTAAGATGATCTTCTTCTTTGGCTTTAATTTTAAGGGTTGGTTGGCAGCAAAGCGATGCATCTCTTTCTCCACCTCGTTCGGTCTTCAGCGACTTTCTTCAACTCTGTGTAGGAGGCACACTTCATGACCTCGCACACCTGTCCTAGATACTCCCGACGTGAACGCCTCCTGCCGGTTGTTCTCTTAACCACTCCATCCAAGATGACGTATAAGAGATTCTCGTGTTGCAACACATGACCTTTCCAGTTTGCACTTTTTACAAGATGTTTTTTTTGCTTTATTTGGTTGTTTTGGTTCTTGACACATTTAGTGCAAGGCACATTGTCAACAAAGTATGAACAAAAAAGTGTGTTTTTTTTAAACATAGAATCCTTAACTCAAAAGCTGAACGAGAAAATGGTGGAAAACCCGAATTAAAGTCAGTGCCATTAAGAAAACCTTATTTATGTTTTATTTTACAACTATAAGCAAGACTTTGCTTGACTTTCATATTATTATTTTCTTTTAAATAAAGGATACGGTGTTTTACTGTCGAAATAAAACAAGGGTTTAAAAGATACCGGTATCTTTGCCTTGGTAAAATAATATATTTTTATATATCAAAAGCTTTCATGCTTTAAAGAAATAATGTTTGTCACTATAGACTCGATGCTCATTAGTATAGATTGAATCTTATTATAGTTGTAGCCAAATATCTTGAACTTATAGCCGAGAAGGGGGGCGATTTGCACGTAAAACAAAGAAGCAAAAATACACGAATTTACGCTCTGCGCAATCGGAAGCTCGTTCAAGGTGTTTGGCGAAAATTATAATTCTTCTTATTGCGAGTGTGACCTAGATCTAGAAGATCTGGATAACGTATTATTTGGATGCCCTATTAGAGATCGATACAGTTTATACCGATCTTTTTGTGGAAAGATTAACGAACTGCAGTTTCCCCTAAAGAATCTAGACTTTCTTGCAATTCCTTCCCCGATAATTTACAGGGAAATTTCAAAATTCTTTATGAAAATCATGATTGTTTGTCTTTTTTTAAACTGTTTTTTTGTTTGTATTTTAATAAAATTCTCACGTCGTCAAATGGCACAGATCTTCCTTAAATGGTCGTATTGCCTATATTGAAATAATAATATGAATCTCCCAATACTGATAAAAACTCTTGACGTCTACATTATTATAAAGCTGGTACAGCTTATGATTGTAAATAAAATATTTAAATTTGGTTTAATAAACTCAGTTTTTATATTTTTTTTGCTTTCTAGAATTTGATTTATATTAAAAGTGGATATAAACCTTAACACCACAATTTTTTATCAAATTTCTCAAATATGTTAAACAGTGTTTAAAAAGAAAATATAAGTATTTTCAATATTATTCTGGTGAACGTTAGTCACATGATTTGAAATTTAGCATAAATACTACTTTTAGCATAATACTTCATAACTATATGTCATAGAGAAATAATCTTTTTATGTGCTTAGAGAATACATAAAATGAAAATGAATGTTCGTGATATTTTTTTATTTCAAGTCTGGGGTCAAGTCCCGTCAAATGGTGGAATCAACACCCTCATGATAACCTATATCATGGATATAATTATCTTATTGAGTCTTATACTATGTATAGATATTACAAGTATAGAATTCCATAAAATAATTTTATCCATGATATGGGTTTTCATACGGGTTTTGATTCCATCGTTTGACGGGAAATCAAAACCATCATAATTACCATATACTTACTTACTTACTTCTTACTTCCGATGGCCATACAAATCCGGTAGAGCTTTAGCCTCCTGAACAATAGCTTTCCAAGCCTTCCTGTCAGCTGCAGTGGACTCCCAGTCATCACAAGTATTCAGCACGTTCAGATCTCGGGAAACATTATCTATCAATCTCTGCCTTGTTCTTCCCAGGGGTCTCTTGCCCACAGGGTTATTTTGCAGGATACGTTTTGTGGTTCTTTCTTCCCCTGATCTGATAACATGTCCAATCCAAGCTAATCTTCTGGGCCTGATTTCGCTGGTGATTAAAGGTTGTCCTGTCAATGCACGAATTTCCTCATTGCTTCGTGGTCTCCAGGTACCTGCCGCAATTCCTGGTCTTGGGCCTAATATTTTACGTCTTTGTTGGTCCTTGAGTGTCATGCACCAGGACTCGGCACCATACAGGATTACTGGTTTAATAAGGCTATTATAATAGACCTGGAGTTTCACTCTTCGGGATATGGACTTTGGAGACAGGAATGCTCCCAGTGCTGCTGCTGCTCTTTTGCCACTTTGAATTCGGGACATTATAGAGTTGTATAAGATCTTAATATATTATGGATAATCTTAAGGGTTTTGATTTGCCCCCCATGTTTATCCTTAAAATGCAAAATCAACTAATATTGGGTTTCTGATAATTCAAATCACGTATAAACCCTATTCCAACTGTCGATTCGTTCATGAGAATTCAATTCTCTTAATGAATCGACATTATTAAGCCAAGATGCGTGTACGAAGGAAAATTTTGTATGGTGTAGTGGACTTTTTGCAAGTTAATAACACCAACTAGAGGCCTCGCAGCATATATGTTCCCGTACATGGATTTACTCAGAATTCGGAGTAGAACATTTTATGTGAGTTTTGTGTGTCTGTGTGTGTGTGTGGTGTGTGTGTGTGTCCCTTATAACTTTTGATCCGCTCAATTTACAGAGCCCAAATTTTCAGAATATATAAACAGTTATAGGCCTACAAAACTTTTATACTCAAAAGTGTGAATTTTTGTTTCAGTCAGGGGTTATCAACTTTTGAAATTTTGGTTTATTTTTCCATATATCTCAGAAACCATAAAAGCTAGAACGCTGAAATTTGTTATAAACATAGACAAATACAAAATCTCAAATTAATTTTTTAAAAAAAAATCCAGGGTTTCTCAAACATTTTTTATTAAAAAAAATATTTTTTTTATGATAAATTTATGAGTTTAACTGCCTATATTTCCAGATTTTTTAAAAATATCAAAAAAGCCGAAACACCCCAACTAGACAATTTAATTTTATATAAAAAATATTAACATTGTATTAGCACATCTCTATTTTTTTTTAATAAATTTTATAAAAATTAAATTTAGTGACGACATTGCTTCATACAATTTGTATGGCAATCGCCTACACACAATATCTAAGAAGACTCAATTGTTTGATACTAATCTCCAATAATACATACATACCATCATTCTGTTTTCATATTCTGGGTAGGATCAAAGGACTGACCTCCATTCTATCCTATCTTGACATACATACATTGTAGGTACTTACATGTGTTGTATAGAAAATCAAATATCTTAAAATATTAAATAATTTGTATTTATGGGATTATAGTTTGGTACTTATTCTTCAACTATACATAGTATCGCTATCGACAGTTGGATCTCATGTGTTACATGCAACTAGTTATACACACGATAGTTACCCTTTCTTACACGATAAATTCATTGTGTATTGTGTATTAGTCAGTTTATTACATACATATATCATGCTTTCAGTCACTAAATTTAACGTTATATTCCATCTTTAATACGTGTATTATTTTGTACTATTGTCTATTTTTAAATTGATAATGTAATAACATTGAGTACCTACCTACCAATATAAAAATTCAAATAACAATAAATTGTTATACATCGATATACTTGATATAGGTACGTGTATGTTACGTAGTGATATATTATTCTATTGGTTGGCATATTATGGTGTCTACATATGTATGTATAAAGTGAAAATACTTGTATATAAAATGTCAGTTACATAATACATGGGTACCTAAGGTACACGTGGCTTGAGTCCGATTCCCAGGATGGACAGCACGCAACCTAATAATATATGACATATTTTGACAAAACACCGTAACACAAACTTATTTATTTTTGTCATTTTTTTATTTTCATATAGTGTAGTGTAATATTATTTATTTATAAACGGCGTAAATTGCCTTTTACATACATACATCAAAACACATATTCATGATAAAAGTATATAGAATAAGAAAAAAAAAACAATTAGTTATACACTTGCAAAAAGAAAAAAAAGTACCTAAACACTTAAACAATAAATTCAAGAATAAAATAATAATAGATACCTATTATCGAACATAAAAAAGATATACAAATGGACTCAAAATAGACCAAAACATTAAAAAAAAGTAAGTATTATAAATACAAAAAAATAACAGTAGAAGCAGTGTCATGTAAATCTGCATATAAACAAAGTAGACCTCGTTATAAATAAACAAAAAATCCGCATATATATCTCTGAATATATCTCTCATAAAAAATATGTATATCGACCATTTATATTTTGTCTGTGTGCGTGTATTGTTGTAATGAAATGGTGCTGTCTGTCTGGCGGATAGTCATATGAAAATTAAATCCATGATATTGGTCAACATGGATGCTTTTGATTCCGCTGGTTGACCAAACTTGCCCCCCTGGTTAAACAATGAAATAATTATCATATTGAATTCTATAATAATAAGGACAATTTATAAAGCGCCGTTTAGTGACAACCGTGGTCACCTCAAGGGCGCTTTCAGTTTGCAAAAAAAATAAATTGAAAATTAGTCCTATAGCTAACACATTGAAAATGGTTAAACATAAAACTTAAAAAATACGTAGAAATCACAATTTAATCTAGTTATATATATTACATAATCCAGATGAAATTAATTATAAAAAATAGTCGATTCAAAGTAAACTGGCATAATATTGAACGGATGAAAGACAATCTGGATACGATTTGCGGAAAAGATGAGTTTTTAATTTCTTCTTGAATTCATTGATATTTTCGGCACATCTTATATCCATTGGAAGATTGTTCCATGACTTTGGTTCAGAAACGCCAAAAGATCGATTTAGGTATTTTGGCTTATTTGTGAGATTGGTTTGTTGGTTTCTACTAGTTTTTTATTGGATATGTTAGGATATTATAGAACTCCATGTGATAATTATATCCATGATATGGGTAATCATGATGGTTAAGTTATGTTAGGTCAAGTTATTTTTTAATTATATACATTTCAAACGATTTATCATTCGACAGGAATTTGTCTAAGCTATACTCGTCAGTAAAAATATATTTACACAGATATATTTCGTTTTTATCGACTCGAACTGTCAAATAAAAAAAATATATTTAGACATGAAAATATTTTATGAAGATGCGATGTTTTCTTGAAATGGAAACCTTTAAGTGTTTTATTTTCATTTTCTCTCTCTCTATATATTTATTGAGAGGGGAATGTATATGTAGGTATATGAATGTAGGAAAGTATGCAGAGAATACTTGACAATTTTTCAGGAACTTTTTCTGTAGCAAATTTATCGATGAATACTATTTTACGTATCGTGGTTAGGAGGTATTTTATCGTAGGTATGTCAATTACTATCTGTATCGTAAAATCACTTTATACCTAAAATATCTTACAATTAATTATTATTAATAATAATAATAATGAGATTTTATTTCAGTTATATAATATATTAATCACAATTCGTTTGGCATAAACGACAAAATAATACTATGTTTTCTCTAAAATCTTAATAAAAAGAAACATCGAATATTTTTATAGTTGCAAATATAATTCTGATTTTACATGTTATTTTTATGGAAGTGTATTATTATTTTTTTTTCATATTTTTATTATTGTTTTTTTGTTTATTGTTGATCATATGGTTGATGTTTATGGTATTATTGTTTTGATGTGTGCGTATGTATGTATGTGCATATATGTATGTGCATATATGTATGTGTATATATGTGCATGTATATATGTATATAGTTGTATTGTCTGAATAGCCTCACCTTAAGACAGGCGTAACCGTTTAGGTGAGGTTATGATGAAAAAAAGAGAGAGGAGGAAGTTACTAAGTACTAAACCTATTATGTTTTGTTGACTTTTTAGTTTCTTTTCTTTCTTTTTTTTAACTTGCATTGTTACTGTTTAAATAAATAAATAAGCAAACATTGGATATGCAGGTAAACAAGCCAAAAATGAACACATGAATATTGTGAGGTTCATGGGTGACATCTGTGCGAAAGCATTGTCACCTCAGGACTGTTGCTTTCATTGTTTACAAACCAATTTCTCAATAGATGGCGTTACAAAAATGTTTCTTCGTCACTTCATAGATGGAAATGGTGTTTTTTCAGCTTATTCTCAAGCGAAAGAAGTTTGATGAATAATATAATATGTAGAACTTTCAAAAATTGGATTGATAATAAGGCATAAATGGTGAACGTTACGATGGCGCATAAAGTGATCACGTAAACCAGTCGATGACAGATCGTAAGCTTTGAAAGTGCCTTGATTTCCCGGTTCTCCTTTAATATTCCAACTTCATCTCTATTAAGATATTAAAAATTTGTCATAAAATATAGAAAAATATAACTTATTTTACAAGTTAGTTTATGGTAGTTATAGTACCACATTCGTATAAAGATTCAGGGGGCCTCAGGACTCGTATAGACAAATACAAAGATTCAGGAGGCCTCATGATTTAATTTCGTGCGTGTGTGTATGTGTTTAGTTCCAATTTTTTTAACGATTTGTATGGCAGTGTACACAATATCTACGGGGACTTTGTATTTAAGAGTTTATAGTGTGGTACGTATTCTTCATATCTACATACTATCACTGTCGACAGTATTGGATCTCATGTGTGGCATGCAACTTGTATGTGTACAATTTATAGGGAAGATAGAAACTCTATTATGTTATTTGTTTTTTACTCCTCACTAACCCAAGGGGATATAGTGGGGAGCTATGATTTCGCAATTTTTAAGGCTATTATTTTTATAATTTTTATTTTATTTTATTTTATTTCAATTTACGGTTTGATAACCTTTTACACATACAAGTATACATAATATATTAAAAACAACAGAATTAAAAAAAAAACAAATAAAAACAAATAAATATATAAAATGAAAATAAAAATTGAACTAGTATCAAGATTATCAACTAGTATCATGCTGAGATCGTATTCTGAAAGTTTCATCACAATGTATCTGTGTTTGTGTGCTATGTACGGCGTGTTTATTTTTACTTTATCGATTATAGACTAAAGAACTCATTTAATTCTATTCAAATTTTGCAAATATGTATATCTAATACTCACTTAGACCCCATTAGATTTTGAATGATATATGAATAGTGCTTCTCATTTTTTTTAACTGTTAAATATTTCAAAGTGACCCCAAACTCAGGAAACTAAAAATTTGAAATTTTTATTTTCAAATTGCTAAAAAGTCACATCAGTTTCATAAAATGGCATTGAAGAGTTATCAAGTTTTCATAATAAAATATTTAAATAAAAAATAATTTAACAAACTCATTTCATGAAAATACTGAATATTTTCCATACAAAATTTGAATACTTTATAGAATTACTTGTTAGTGAGGAGTTTAGCGTTGGCCACAACACACTCGTTTTTTTATTATTTTGTATTGATTCTCGGGCAACTAATATGGAGATACTATATCAAATACACTATTTAACACGCACCCAATTACAAGTTACGACATTCTCGAGACTGACGGTATTAATCGACTCACAAATCCAGTCTGAAAACACAATTAAAAATTGTGTTTTCATTGGGAATCGAGCCCGGGACCTTTGGATCAGCAGTCAGATACCTACATGACTAACTGAGCCACGTAGGCTGAAGGCCACGAAGGACGATTATGGATGTATTTGTATACGTTTTTCCTTTTTTTTATGTCTATAATTGTTTTCTTTTTTGTGATTTTGTTTTCAATATGTGTTTTTTTAAGTTTGTTTGTAAAGGGTTTACAATATAATAGAACTACATTTTTACAAACCTATAAAAAATTTATCAGCAATAATGAACATATAAATTTAATTAGTTCTTGTTCACGTTCAGAAGGAAAAATGCAGTTCCAAAATGCAATACAACTACCATACAGCATCAATATTCTAATAATAAAGGAGTTAAATAATTTAATAATTTAATATAAGAAAATTCGAACCGTACGATAATTAAAAAAAATGTATATTCAATCTTAATTTTATAAAAATAATCAAAGTGTATAATATTAAGTAGAATTAAATTTGTATTCACATAATTTTGTGTTACGCTATTCCTCCACTAAACACGACACTTACTCTTTCAGTGGAGAAATACGTTTTGTATTTAAATGATTGTTAGTTTTAAGACATATTGTATATTGAACTGTATTTTGTTATAAAAATAAATAATATGTCGTAAATGATTCAATGAATAATTTTAGAGAGGACTTATGTATTGTTAGCGTGTAATGATGATTATCAATCCCAAAGGTAAATATCACATATTTTGACCCCAATTTTGGCGAAGTGAACCGGAAAATGTCGTTGGTATGTTTGGTAGGTATTGTGGGGTAATTGTGATCTAACCTCATTTGGCACTTGTATGTTGGCTGTTCCGTCAACAGGTGTCCAATAATCGCAAACATACCAACTTGTTGGAATTCACAGAATTGTTTTAGGCTCGCCCGAACATAATATCTCAAGTACCTACTTACTTATTTACCTATTAGTACGAGAGATGGCATCGTTTTCGATAAATCATTTTTAAATGGCTGGTTTTTTTAATATTGTCTTTCTTATTGAATATTTTAATTTTATTTAAATATAATTTAAATAGAACTTAAGAGGTTGACTGCTGCGAATGTACCTATTTTTTCAATTTGAATTTGCATCATTACTACAAAACGAATCATTTTGAAAAAAAATAACCTAGTTAATTTGGATATTAATAAAGAAAAACATACCTCAACTTTTTAATTATGTTCTGTATATATTCTTGTATGACCGATTTATGACATTTATCTTAAATTTATAAAAAAATATAAGGTATAGAGCATTATATTTTTTTATAAATTAAAGAATATCAAAATATCTGGAAAAATACGATGTTACGTTGCATTAATGCATCAGGTTAAGTAAATAAACAAAAAAAAAATTGATTTCGCAATGGCGCTGAATGGAAAATAAATAATAAATTAAAATAATATCTTTTTTGTTTACACCACTTTTGAGTATTTAATGTTAACCGGTTTCAGAGCTGACCCGCTCCCTCATCCGAACAAACTTATACTAGTATAGTAGAACAAACTTATACATTAAATACTCAAAAGTGGTGTAAACAAAAAATATATTATTTTAATTTATTAGTTAAAATGAACCACAAAGTAATAGCTGCAAAGTATCAAGGAAAATAAATAGGTTTATTTACTTAACTACAGCATTAATGCAACGTCCCATCATATTTTTCTAAATATTTTTATCTTCTTTAATTAAAAAAAAAAATGTTGAACTACGCCTCATATTTTATTGGAAATATAAGATAAACGTTGAAAATCGAGGTATGCCTTTATTTTTCTACAAGAATTTATACAGAACATTATCAAAAAGTAAAGATATATTTTTCTTTTTTAGTACCCAAATTATAAAATTATTTTTTTCAAAAAGATTTGAAAAGAAATAATGATGGTATATCAAATTGAAAAATAGGTTGGCACGTTGGCAGCAGTCCCCCCTTTTAATTTAATATAATTTTTTCATATAAAGTTTCAAACATTGAAAAAAATAATAATTTTAGTTTTTATCTAGCAGAATTTGTTATTTTTCACAGCAATAACAAATTAGGTCCTTTTCCCTTTCCTTTCCCGTCACGGTCAAATGTGTGAAATATATGAATATGTAATAATGTTAAGTAGGTATATTTAAATTTATTTTTTGTTATATTGTAGGTACCTACATACTTCTATGATTATTTAATGTACATCAATTGTGGACAAAAGTAATTTATCTGTCTTTTTTTTTATTTCATAGTGTATTTTTCTGTTTATTTTATCAGATTGTTTATGTCCCTGAAATAAATAGGTACCTATGAAAAGTGTTAGTCTGGCACCTGGGAGTGGTGCGCATTCTCTTTACAGCTGGAAATTGCGGATTTATAAATTATTTTAATATAATTTGTACTTTAATGTTATTTGTACCTATGAAATTCGTTTTTGTGAAATATGTAGGTAGGTACTTACTATTAATGAAATATTTAAAAAATTAAAAAGAAGAAAAAAAATATTTCTTTCAGAAGTCTTCCCGGATGTACGCTGAATAAATCACCAAGTCTCATTGTAATCATATGGATGGTATAAGAGTTAAAACATCACTAACAAATATACAATTGATACTAAAATCTGCAATTTTCACCTGTAGTAAGGGGACCGCTCCCAGGTGCCAGACTGGATTGATAGGGAACTTAATAAGAAAACATAATTGGAGAATCTTGACTTAGTTCTACTTTAATATTCCAACTTCGTCTCTATTGAGATGTTAATTCTTTTTTATAAAATGTCATTGACTCCGGACAGGGAAAAACTCCAATGTTTATCGTTTATGCAATATTAAAATTCTCGTATGATAATTCGTATGAAAAACTTTGTCTAGTTCAGAGATGCATTGTGAAGATAATTATCCAAAAACCGTTTGACTACCCTACGGAAAACCTCTATAACGATTTTAAAGTATTTGACCCGAGACAAATATATATCCAGCATATACTAACTTATTTTCATAAAAATATAATACATCACCAGAAAACACAACAATCCAGAACCACACGAACAAGCATTACTTTAAATTACATAATCCCTCATATGAAAACAACTTTCGGACAAAGAAATGCATCATTTATCGCTCCACGAATTTATAATACTTTACCTATGTCTCTCAAGGTAATAACTTCACATACATTATTTAAAACAAGAATAAAAATATATACCTATAGGGAATTACGGAAGGACAGAAATTGCCCAAATATTAAACATCCAAAAATAATTCTGAGAAATAATATTAAATGATATAACTACACGCTACACAAGCGGGTTCGAGGATTGTCTTTACATTGCATCTTATTTTAAGACAAATAAACTTTAAAACATTTCTCTTTTTTATTAGATTAATTTCAAAGAAGAATACTTGATCTTGTATTTTATTTGAATTGTGACTCAAGTCAAACAATATTGTTAGGTACTGAGTATATACGTTGGGAAGACCACAGAGCAAATTTTAATGTCAAACTGCTACATAACATAAATAACAACGGGTGTGCATATTATGGTAGAAATAATATTAGAATAATAACATATCAAAATTTACTGTATCAGTTTATACTTTTGTGTTTAAGATATTGGTAACTATGTAATATTGTAATTTACTGTGTTGTGATGTCTGGTGTCCGCTCTATGTAACTATGTATAACCAAAATGTCAAATATTTGGCTTGGTAAAATTGTAAACTGCTAGCCCTAGAACAGGGTTACCTAGTTGGGCAGCAGTAATCTTCATAATAGTCTTTGTGATAAAGGTGTGAAAAATAAATAAATAAATAAATAAATAATAAAATGGATTTTCATAGAACCGTTCGAAGATTCTGTATCATTCCAAGGGCGCTGAATTACTTCATATCAAAATGTTTCCAAATACACAACATAAAGTGTTGCGATGAAGAAAACAAGATGAAACGTTTGAATGTAAAAGTAAATTGAGACAGTTGAAAGAGCGAATTCTTGCTGTCATTGTAGCGAGAGATTTTCTCGTTTCATTTCAGAGGTTGGAAACAGTAAAGTGAAGTAGAATTGTTATACAGCTACATATATCTAGAAGATTCTATATAGGTAGGTTCATACTTAGGTACATTCCCAAGTGGCATCTATGTACAATATACCTATAACAAAACTATATAAGTTTATTTCTTTGTACCTTGTAAAGGAGCCATAGCTATTACTGGGACGGAGCAAGGAAAAATGAATACATACGTCACGTTACGTTATAAACATATTGTGGAAAAAAACTCGTTTATTTATTACATTTACATTACATTACATACCATCACGCCATTTCCCTATTTGGGGTAGGTAGGTAAGTAGGTTTATTTATTTATTAATTTTAAAATGGATTTCCACTCTGTTTACATTAAAACTCTAGAATTATTCTTTAAGGGGGGGACTGCTACCAACGTACCTATTTCTCAATTTGATATACCATCATTATTTCTTATCAAATCGTTTTGAAAAAAATAATTTAGATAGTTTGGATATTAATAAACAAAAATATACTTTAATTTTTTGATAATCTTCTGTATAAATTCTTGTAAAAAAATAATGGCATACCCCGATTTTCAACGTTTATCATATATTTTTAATAAACTATAAGGCGTAGAGTACTATATTTTTTTTTAAATTAAAGAAGACATAAATATCTAGAAAAATATGATGTGACGTTGCATTAATGCTTCAGGTTTAGAAAATAAACCTAAAATACATTTATTTTCCATTCAGCGCCATTGCGTAATAAAAGTTTTTTTGGTTTATTTACTTAACCTGATGCGTTAATGCAACGTCATATCATATTTTTCTAGGTATTTTAATCTTTTTTAATTTATAAAAAAAAATTGCTCTATACCTTATTTTTTTTTAGATATTTAAGATAAATGTCTAGAATCGTATGCTTATTATTTTCCTACAAGAATATATACAGAACATAATCAAAAAGTTAAGGTATATTTCTCTTTATTAATATCCAAACTATGTAACTAGCTTATTTTTTTCAAAATGATTCGTTTAGTAATAATGATGGTTTATCAAATTGAAAAAATAGGTACGTTGGCAGCAGTCACCCTCTTAAAATACTTTGTTTATGTCCACTTATTTACAATCTTCTTCTTCTTCTTCTTCTTTAGCCGTCTCTCCACTGCTGGATGTAGGCCTCTTCAAAATCCTTCCATTTATTTCGGTCCATGGCTCGTCTCGGCCAGTTTCTACCCGCAACAGGGACAATATCGTCCGCCCATCTTTTCATCGGTCGACCTATTCCCCGTTTATTTCCCCATGGTCTCCACCTCATAACTCTGGGTGCCCATCTCTCTGTTCCCTGTCTAGCAACGTGACCTGCCCATTGCCACTTTAATCTTGCTACATGGTCCATAATGTCGACAACCTTGGTCTGGCGTCTGATCTCTTCATTTCTTATTTTATTTCTCAGACTTATGCCTAACATTTGCCTCTCCATGGATCGCTGTGCGCATTTAAGTTTGTATGTGGTGTTGGCAGTCAATGTCATCGTTTCTAGACCATACGTCATCACAGGGAGGACACACGATTCAAAAACTCTTCGTTTCAAATTAATGGGGATTTCTTTGTTTTTTAGGACATGCTGGAGTTTGCCAAAAGCAGCCCAGCCGAGACCAATCCTTCTAGGTATTTCCGCTGTTTGGTTTTCCTTCCCTAATGTGATTTTCTGCCCAATTTTCTTATTTACAATATTGTTCTTTAATTTTAATTTAACCTTAAAATAAAAGTATGAAATATAAATTGAAGGTAATCTTTATTTAATAATAATAATAATACTACTACTGAATGGTCAAAAACAGATTTAAATAGTTTAGAAAGATCTATTAGAACGTTTTATTAAATTCCGTTGTCATCATCCTAATTCCGCGACTTCCGCGATTGAACGAATCAGTTTGCCTAGGAATTTAGGAGGTAGGGGTGTAATAAAAATAACGTCGTTACATAATAATCAAACCGAATCGTAAAAAACTTTCTTTCACAAAAAAATCTGGGGGGCAAGTCTGGTTCAATCGGCGATATCAAAACCCTAGTGATTATACCCATATCATGGATATAATTATTATATGGGGTTCTACAATATCTTTAGATGTCATTGAACTCCATACGATAATTATATCCATGATATGGGTAATCACTGGGGTTTTGATTTTGCCGGTCGAACCAGACTTGCCCCCCTGATAGGTCATTAATGCATAAAGTTACCTGTGAAGCGGACAAAAATTTAACAACATTAAATTTAATTGACGAGAATGCCAATAATAACAATATACTTATAAATAAATACCATAGAGATTCGTGGCTAAATAAAATAATTCATTCTACATTTCCAAAATGTCTCAACCAACCTTATGTTGACAAAATTTTGTGAAACAAATGGTTGAGTTTTGGTGATTTAGACGCGGATTTAGAAGGTTTTATAATAGCGATTGATAGAATTTTGTAATCTACCCCACTCCATTCGGAATGTAGCGCTATTCATCAAGAATTGTCTTTAATGTTGTTGATAGAATTTCGTAATCTCCTACACCTCCCCCCCTCTTGGGAACGTTTCAGAGCTTGTAGCTCTATTCATTTATTTATTTACACTTTTTTGGGAGACTAACAGATGTACATTACAGTTTGACATTTAAGATAATAATTAAACAGCCAATTGTAAATCTCCGCTGATAGGCCATACCATCAGTTGCTGGATAAAAAATACAACATCACAATATGTTGTGTTTCTGTAATAGATAATGTTTCATCCTTCATCCCGAATTGTCTTTAATGTCGTTGGTAAAATTTTGTAATCTCAATTGTCTTTAATGTCGTTGGTAAAATTTCGTAATCTCAATTGTCTTTAATGTCGTTGGTAAAATTTCGTAATCTCAATTGTCTTTAATGTCGTTGGTAAAATTTCGTAATCTCAATTGTCTTTAATGTCGTTGGTAAAATTTCGTAATCTCAATTGTCTTTAATGTCGTTGGTAAAATTTCGTAATCTCAATTGTCTTTAATGTCGTTGGTAAAATTTCGTAATCTCAATTGTCTTTAATGTCGTTGGTAAAATTTCGTAATCTCAATTGTCTTTAATGTCGTTGGTAAAATTTCGTAATCTCAATTGTTTTTTATGTCGTTGGTAAAATTTGGTAATTTCCTACCCCACGCCATTGGGAACGTTTCAGAGCTTGTAGCCCCTGTTCATCCCGAATTGTCTTTAATGTCCGCCAGCGTCCTTGTAGAGTTGTGTAGGTACATTGGATTATTGACAAATTGTCTTTTTGTAGATTTAAGCCACATTTTAGTAGGCTCCTACCTACATTTTTTTCAAATATTTTTATATATAAACGTATAATAGTTAATTATTTAAATTCAAACTTTAAAATATCGATCTTTAGTTGAAGTCTTGCGTAGAGTTTATACTGACATATAGTTGTTCACCACAGTTAAGCTCCTAAGGACTTCGTATTTAAGTCACAACAGAACAGGCGAGAAATACACGCTCCCGAAGATTGAGGGTCGTAGAGGGATCGGCAGGAAGCAGTTATCGGATCAGATTGAGGCGTGTGGAGGACCTGTTCCGAATCGCACATGACAGGGATAGTTTCACCCAAGTGACCGTAAACTTCGGGGGGGACCCGACAGGACACGTTAACAAGTTTAGGGAATGTGTATGTATGTACATACTTGTTACAATGACATACTCCGACTGCTTTAAAAATAATAAATATTCAGAGTATAAACAAAATAAACCTTCACCCAGCCCTGTTGCTTTCAGTGAGCTTCTTAATAAAACAATATTGTTCTACAATCACACCTAACCTAACCTTACCTACCAAATCTCACCTTTGCAGAATATTCTCACAAAGGAAATGCTTGGGAAATTATTCTGTCTTACATCAATACACAACCATCTATTTATAGTCAGTTTAAATTTAATGGTCAAAATAAATTACTTAAAATCATTATAACCGATTTAAAAAAAAATGGACAGCGATATGGGATTCTTTATTTTTTTATTGCATTATTTAATACAACGTGTTTCATATACCAAAACTGTATTTTAAACATATATACCTACATATTATATCACATTGTTACTCCCTAAAGAAGCTGAGCAGGAGTCAAGAAAGCATCTTATTATGTTTTTTAACAGATTTTTAATTATCTCAATAGAGACGAAGTTGGAATATTTATTGTAGGAGAACCGGGAAATCAAGGCACCTACAGGGCTTACGACCTGTCATCGGCTGGTTTACGTGATCACTTTATGCGCTTGCGCAACGTTCACCAATTATGCCTTTTAATGAGATCCCTATCAATTCAATTTTGAAAGTTCTATATATTGTAATGTCAATAAACTTCTAACAAGTGTAGTGTAAACATGTATCTTTTTTGATCCATAATAAATTTAAAGTTTGTGCTAGTTTTACAGTTCTCTCAACCACTGTTTAATTTGTAAAAGTTAACTAAGTTATTAAGTTATTAATACCCCCACATTTTAAATGAAAAACTAAGGTATAATATAAATATTATTCAGTTTTAATATTCAAATTCATCACTCATAGAATCAAAAATTATTGTTACAATGGACGTCAACTGTAATTCATGTTGTAAGACGTTAAAAGTAAGTGAATGCATTAAGTGCACATCGTGCAATTTTGCATTTCACTATTTATGCGTCAACATTTCGGATAATAATTTTAAAAAAATGCCTTATGACAGGAAAAATACCTGGAAATGTGATAAATGTAAAATGAATGAAAAAACAAAGCGCTCCATTCAGTCTGCCGACGACGATTCTTCATCCCACCAATCCAAAACTGACAAATTAACAGATATCAATATCACCGAATTAATGTCGGAAATAAAAAAGTTAACAGCGCAACTAAAGTCTACAAACGCGAGGCTCGATGATTTCGAAAAAACTATTGAATTTAATAATAATATTGTCGACAGCTTAAAACAAAAAATTGAAAACTTGGAAGAAAAAGTTACCAAAATGGATTCCTTAGAGTTGGAAATTACTGAACTTAGAAGTGTCGTGGGAAAAATGGAAATGGAAACATTACAGAATGAACAACGCCTACTCACGAATAACATTGAAATTCACGGCTTGCCTGAAGATCCAAAAGAGAACGCTGTTCAATTACTAGTGAAAATAGGTAGCAGCGTGGGTTGCAAGATCAATCAAGATGACATCGATCGGTAACCCGAATCGATCCCAAGAAGGTTACCGGTAATAATCGTCCCAGGAATATAATTGCTAAATTTAGATTAAAAGTCAAAAAAGACGAGCTGATCTCGGCCATCAAGAAAAAGAAAGGGATCAACACTAGTATGGTCGATATGCCTGGAAAAGCGGTAAACTTCTTTGTAAACGACCACCTAACATGGAGAAGCAAAACTATTTTACGAGCTGCGAAAGAATTTAAAAAGAATCAAAACTATGATTTTTTATGGATTCGGGACTCGAAAATCTACCTTCGCAAGAACGAGTTATCAAAGAAAATCTGCATCTCCAGTGTCAACCAACTAAACTACCTAACTTAAAATTGTTTATATTTTTTCTCGTGTATGTATACTTTACTTGTATCTATTCATTTTCAAAATTGTTACAATACTCCGTTTATTCACATAGCTCTCCGCTTCTATCAAATAACATACTTATACACTTTTATACATTAACACAATCCACACTCTACACTAAATTAAACACAGTGGACTTTTTAGTGATGAACCAACAAAACATACGTCTCTCATACAGTAAAATAACTAATAATAACAATTCACATGTATAGGTAGGTATAATATTTTTTCTATGTTTTATTTATAGGTTGGTACATATATTACAAACACAAAATTAGCGAAGTTATGAAAATGTATTTACATACGATTTACACCAAATATATCTATACACCTAAGTACTTTACTAAAACATTATGTCTGAATCATTAGTCTGTTTTTATCAAAATGTTCGCGGTCTCAAATCAAAAACTCCAGAATTTTACCAAAATGTATTGTGTAACGACTATGACGTCATATTCCTAGTCGAAACATGGTTAAATGACGGCGTCAGTAGCAGTGAAATTTTTGACATTAGGTACGATGTATTTAGAAGGGATAGAGATACCGCGTTAACGGGTAAATCAATAGGTGGCGGTGTAGCCATTGCAATAAAAAATATCTACAATGCTAAGATACAAACGACTTGGAATTCCAATGCTGAAGATATTTGGATTACCTTTTGTACCCCCGGTAAAAATACCAAAAATAATTCAATACACATGTGCTGCTCTTATATCCCAGGAATCGGACCCAAGCTGTCATCTTCAGATAGAATGGTATTAATATCTGAACACACAGAAAAAATTTATAATTTATCTACCCAATATCCGGAAGATACCTTCCTGATTGTTGGTGACTATAACATGCCAGGCATTCAATGGGATTCCTTTAACTCAGATGAACACCAAAATTACAACAATGACCCATGTATATCAACCTTTCTTAATAATATCGCATTTTCTGATCTCCTACAATATAATAATATTCCCAACAGCCATGAACGAATTCTTGATCTCGTACTTTCTAATATCCCAATCAATGTGAGTAGTTCTGACGATCATCTAGTGACGGAAGATGCGCACCATAAATGTCTACTAATTGAATAAAACTTTTCTTCTCTGCAACGCATCAAACACAGAGAACATATAATAAAGTTATTTGACCAAGCGAATTACGATGTTATAAATGACACTTTAAGCAATACTGATTGGTCATCAATTCTTAATACATTAGATGTAAACCTTGCCCTACAAAATTTTTACTCAACCGTAGAAAATATCATAGAAGATTACGTTCCTAAGGTAGAAAAACGAGTAAAGAAATTTCCAATCTGGTACACACGTGCCCTAATTAAGGTTACAAAAGAAAAACTTAAATACTTCAAACTATGGAAGCAGTTAAAAAATCCACTAGACTATCACACGTTCTCATTGCTACGCAGGAGACAAAAAAAACTCTCTAATATAGCATTCAAAAACTATATTGTTTTTATAGAGAATGGAATACAAAGCAATATAAAAAAACTTTGGTCTTATGTAAAAGCTAATAAACAAACTCCAAATATACCAGAATCTGTAACTCTAGACTTTGAGTCTACAAATGAACCTCAAGGTGTCGCAAATCTTTTTTCAAAATTTTTTGCATCAGTTTTTGTACCGGATACAACTATCAATGCGGATTACCCCAATTCAACGACTCATCAACTTGACACCGCACTGATCCATACAGTTAACATTAATGAAGAAGTAACATATAAATATATTTCCCAAACTGACATTAACAAAGGGCCAGGATGCGACAACATACCGGGTATCTTCCTAAAAAAATGCGCTAAAACCCTAGCACTCCCAATATCAAACATATTTTCCAAATCTATAGATCAGGGAATATTTCCAGTTAAATGGAAAACTGCTCTAGTAACACCTATACATAAATCAGGAGACAAACATGACGTGACAAACTACCGGCCTATCTCTAAACTTCCAATACTCAGTAAAATCTATGAGAAAATCGTATACGACCAATTATCTCCTACCATAGCACCCTTCATTTCAAATAAACAACACGGTTTCATGAAAAAAAGATCCACTATCTCGAATTTAACCGTCTTCATACAATTCCTACACGAAACGATGGATAAAAATATTCAAACTGATTGTGTATATACTGACTACTCCAAGTCGTTCGACCGTGTGAATCATAATACTCTATTTAAAAAACTACTTCATATGGGCATTTGCGGAAACCTATTTAATCTACTCCATTCTTACTTAAGCCAACGATACCAAACAACTGTTGTTAAAAGGTTTTCCTCATTGCCAGTTAATGTTACATCAGGTGTACCCCAGGGCTCTCATCTCGGTCCATTGCTTTTCCTTGTGTACATAAATGACATTGGGAAATGCTTCAAACATTGCAAATTCTCTGTGTTTGCAGATGATATGAAAATATACAAAGAAATTAAGTCGGTTGCCGATTGTTGCGCTCTTCAATCAGATCTAGACAGACTTATGATTTACTGTAAAAATAACTACCTCTCTCTGAATGCTTCTAAATGTTTTGTCATATCGTACACAAGAAAAAGGAATAAAATTTACCACAATTACACTCTAGATAATGTGAACATAAAACATAAAAATGAATGTAAAGACCTTGGAGTGCACCTTGATGCTAAACTTACCTTTACTCAACATATAAACACTGTTATTACAAAATCATACAAACTACTTGGATTCATATTTAGAATAGGTAAATCTTTTAAAAATCCGCAAACCTTAAAAATATTATATTTCTCACTTGTCAGAAGTACACTGGAGTTTGCATCATTTATTTGGAACCCGCTGTATAAAATCCATATAAAAAATATTGAAAACATCCAACGCAAATTTTTGAAACGACTCAACTATAAATACAACAATAATACAACGGTTAATAGCATTTGTTTTATAATATTTGCATTTAAATGCAAATATTATAAAACAAATGCTGCAATAAATTCACCAATCAATAGGGCCATGGATGCTTACTCAAGGTATGTGGATATTTTAAACTTGGACATTTTTTACGACTCCCCAAACGAATATCGACGGAAAATATCCCAAATAGATAAATTAGAAAACAATAGCTAACCATGGCCCATCACTCTTAAGTCCACATACTCTCTTTTACACACACACACCCTCACACACCCTCACACACAAACACCCCTCACACACACACACACACCCTCACACACACATACATATACACACCCTCTCTCTTACATAAGCGGAATAATAATTAAATAAATAAATAATAAAAATACTTTACTACTTACACTACACACACAAACCAAAATGTATTTGACACATGTAACTGACATTAGATTTAGATAATTGATGTATCATATGTATTAATCCATGTAATAAACTATCTAATGTTGTATGTGTTAATTAAAAAATAAAATAAAATAAATAAATAATAATGAAATTCTTTTCGCTTGAAAATAAGGAATTTTTACTACAGCCATCTATGGTTGAAATTATGAACAACAATCTTATTATTTTTATTTATTTTGTTGGAACGCCATCTATTGAGAGAATTGATTTTTGTAAATTGATTTTTGTAAATAATGAAAGCTACAATTCTTATATCTGAGGTGACAATGCATTTTTCGCATAGAAGTCACCCCTGAATGCGCCAGACTTATAAGGTCATTTTTGTCTTATTTACCTACTTGTACCAATGTGTAAGTAATCGAATATTTTTATTATTGCATATGCGCAAACATTGGATTTTTTTTCCCCTGTCGGGAGTCAAAGATATTTTTTAACAGATTTTTAATTATCTCAATAGAGACGAAGTTGGAATATTTATTGTAGGAGAACCGGGAAATCTTTGACTCCCGACAGGGGAAAAAAAATCCAATGTTTGCGCATATGCAATAATAAAAATATTCCATCTTATTATGATTTATACCCCAGTGTGAGTGGTCCTATTAAATGATATACATTACCTCTAAATTTTTGTGGTTCTTATAGCTAGAGTACGAATACCAAAACACTTAAAACTAGTTTGTTTCGTAGAGCAACACGAAACTTTAGTTATCCGAGTGAACTTAGCATAGACAGGGGTTCGAATTCGCGTTCATTGGATTACAAAGCCAGCGCGATTACCGATTTCACCCACCCATCTAAAAATAAATTTATTATTGACTGATTTGTATGACTTATTAAATATTTTGACAATTCAGAAAGCCTGATGTGGTGCTCAGTTTCTTTTACCTATCCCCAATACAGCAATACATTGTGATTATTTTGTATCAAAGATTTTCTCGATTTTATTTTCTTTATTTTGTAAGACTTTTGTTGTGAAGCTTTCTCTTTCAAAGAAACACTTTTTCTTCAACGTTTTTGTTCGCGAATCTTCTTTCAAAATATTGTTCGAGACTTATTAATTTCTCACGAGGCTTCGTTGTGAATTTATATCATTGAATTTTGACAAAGGCACAAAAACACCTACCTATGTAAGGGAGGTAGGTATTTATTTTAATATGGGTAAGGTCGTTATTGAATGTTGCAATAAGGTATCTTTTAAAATTAATATGTCTACCTTATAATTATTTTTTTATTTTTATAAATGTTGTCTGTTGGTTATAATAATAATAATAATAATAATTTATTTGGCACAATATAATTAAAATATATTAATTGACGCGATAAACATAAAACCATATTATGAATATGATCCGATTTCATTTTTAGAAAATAATAATATTTCGCTTTATTACGATAAAACAATATTAACTGACCGGTCAATTCAACATAACAGACCCGATTTAATAATACATGATAAAATTAAAAAAATAACATATATTTGCGACGTGGCTATTCCAAATTCTAGTAATATTATAAAAACTTTTGATGAAAAAATTAGAAAATACACCGCTTTAGGTAACGAGATTAAAAGACTTTGGCATTCTCGTAAAATAATAATATTACCGTTCATTATTTCAGCCACTGGCATTATTCCAAAATCGTTAATCCGTAATTTAGAAATTATAGATTTATCAAAAAACTTAATAATAAAAATGCAAAAAACGGTAATTATGAATACATGTAGAATCGTTAAAGATTTTTTAAACGTTAATATTCGGGAATCAGTAGGGTTGTTAGGTAGTATAGAGACCTCCTCAGAGCCTAATCCTTTGATATGTTAAGTATCTGGATGGGTGAACTATTCCCAATTGAAAGCTTGATGATGCGTTTGTTGCATTTTATTTTGCTCTTTTAAATAATTTACAATTTACGCATTGATCTGCTAATTCTTTTGAGGAAGTGTATAATGGTAATAATAATAATTGAGTGATATTATTTGTAGTGCTTAATTGTTATTAATATCATTAGTAAATCGGCCAGCGCCGTTAAAAAAAAAAAAATTACATTATACATAATACAGCGTTAAGTACCTATAACAACAAAGTAATTTCAAGATTACAGTGATAATATATCCTTAATTTAATGCTAGGTTACTATTAAAGGTTTAAAGTAAGATGGTACTAGCAAAAATGGTCCAGGAGGATACATAATTAAAATAAGAACATAAAATTCTGTATTATTTTTATAATGTCTCATTGGACGTCCAACTAGGTGAACCTGTTTTAGGACGTCCGATATGTATATACGATTTGTAGGTATCAATAACTTTGCCAATATAAGATGCTTTAAAACTTAGTAAATTAAAAATATAAATGAATAGCGAGCACACTAGAATATGGTTAATTTGTTATTGGATTCATCTATGTCGATCGATGGATTTATTATGCTCTTACGGTCTGGAAAATCGAGATATTTAAAATTGTTTGAATTTTTTATACAATAAAAAATACTCTTCAAAATTGTATTCAGGTATTGTTAACCTTCAAAGAAAATTATATCTATGGTCTGTTATATCAATGTGAAATAAATTGCATATTTGTATGAAAAATGTATATAACAGAAGTAAAATAGTTTCCGTATGGGAAAATTGAGTGATCAACTTCATATTGATATTGCATATGTCTCTATAGACAAGTGCATTTTTTTGCTTTCCACTTCTATCTTCCTGAAGGGGTAGGCAGTGACAACCGAATACCGCATTATTCTATCTTGACACATACCCATCGCCTCTTCAACATTGATACACTGTCTCATACTTGCTCATCTTGCTAGTAATGCAATTTTTTTACATCAATTTCTCAATAGAGTTTCCTGACAATGTTTTTGTGTGTAGGGTGTATTGTGAAAACTTTTGTCCTCTTAGAATCTAATATTTGTTTAAGAATCTAATAGAAATGTACTTCACATAAATGCATTTAGAGGTTTCAACCTTGTAAGAAAAAAATGTGCTTACACTTACTATGAAGTGGAGAGTTTAGTGTTGGCCAGAACTCTATAGGTATATAAAAGACACTTAACTGTAAAAGCATATTGTATTGTAGTAAAATATTGTCTCTAGTACCTTCTTATAATTTTTTTTACACTTTTTGATTGTGTTCTCCATAACCTTGTTTTCTTTAACTATCCCGTTAAGAAGAATCTGTAATAGAACGATTAAATATGACAGGGTAAGAAACGAGGACATAAAGGAAAAATGTAAGATTAAGAAATATGTCATAAATAGAATAAAAGTGAACACATTGTGATGGTTTGGTCACAGGGGTGAATGAATGAGAAATGCCGGGGTGAATGAATGAGACGATGCATGAATGTTGATGAGGCGATGAATGTGTGCAAAGATGGAAAAATGTGACGTTTGGTTCTCTCTGCCTAGCCCGCGAGACACATGGCGTGATTTGTGTGTATGAATGTGTGTATGTTAACTAGTTTGTTGATCGAATTTCCTTAAATTAGGCGAATACTGTCAGGGAATCGCTAATAATTATAAAAAGACGTAAAATTTCAAAGAGGAGACAAGCATTTGCTCCTGTAGCTCATCATCAAGGAAAAGATCGAGGAAGAACTTGGTGTGGGCAGAATAAACATATATTGGCTCCGAGCCTGGACAGATTCAGACTGCCGGAGAGCTGGTCCATAATGCTCGAAAAAAAAATAAAAAGGTAAAATTTATGTTTAAATGTATCCACTACCCAGTGTCCAACTCCAGAGTGAGACAAAATATATAATTATTGCAGTAAAACATGAAACAGATTTATTTTACCAAACCATTTTTTACTAATAAGCTATGGAGATTCATCAAGAATTCTCCCTTGACAAGTTTATAAAAAACGAGTCGGTTGTGGCCAACGCTAAGCTCCTCACTAACAAGTCATTCTACAAAGTATAAAAAAATTTGTATGGAAAATATTCAGCATTTTCATGAAATTAGTTTGTTACATTTTTTTTTATTTAAATATTTTATTATGAAACCTTGATAATTCTTCAATGTCATTTCAAGTTTACTGAGCTCGGGGTTACTTTATATATTTGACAGTAAAAAAAATGAGAAGCACTGATCAGATATCCTTCAAAATCTAATGGGGTCTAAGTGAGTATTAGATATACAAATTCACAAAATTTGAATAGAATCGAATGAGTACTTTAGTCTATAATCGATAAAATGAACACGCCGTACATAGCACACACCACACAGCACATAGCACACAGTACCCAGCACATAGCACACACTCACACACAGATACATTGTGATGAAACTTTCAGAATACAATCTCAGCATGATTAGTTAATATACTTCAGATATTTCGCTATATTTTTCTTCTCGGTGTGAATCTGTAAGTAATTTCCTATGTCCGTTGAAATTCGATAGGGCGCTATGTTTCAGTTCGCTACCAAAGTCTTCCGCAATGCTTAGGCCCTGTTCATACGAGTACCTATATTATTAAGATCGCATCTCCAGTAGCCCGGAGAGTAGTTGACTGAAAGAGTGGACGATTCAAGTACCTCGTCATACTTACACAAAGGTACCTATAGTATCCAGGAGACTATTGGTTATTTGTAGGTACATTGCTTTTTTTAATACATCCTCATACATTCTTGAAACTAAGCATAAGTGCTTGTTCTATAGATGAACGAAATCGGTTGAGGCAGGATTCGAAATCGAGACCACTGGATAATTTACCCAGCGGTCTAACCGCTTTGATAAATTCAAATGTTGATAACCCCTGACTGGTTGAAAATTCAAAATTCTTAGTATTAAAGTTTTGTAGGCCTAAAGTGAAATTTTTGATTCTGTGCATCAAGCGGATCAAAAGTTATAAGGAAAACACACACACATACACAGTCACACAGATGCATAACATGTTTTACTCCGAATTCTGAGTTCATCCATATGAATTCATAACATATATGCTGCGAAGTCTCTAAATTGGTGTTTTTTGACTTCAAAGTTGGAAAAACCATGCAAAAAGTCCACTTCTCCATAAAATTCCCTCACACGGGACTAATGTTATTACTGTCGATTTATTAGGGGAAATTAATTTATTATCATGTCAGTTGGATAATCACTTGCAAACCCGAATATTTAATTAAGATATCACTGATACTCGTCTGATATCAGACGAGTGGCCGGAGGCGGTTGGATGCGGTCTGCTCAGGATTGAGAGCTGTAGAGATCTCAGAGAGAGGCATATATCCATTACTGGAGGGCTGACAAAAGAAATAAAGAAAAAACACCCAGGCGACGAAAGGCGGTACAACTAGACAATTCCTTCATCGATGTTTTTGAAACTCTTTTGGAATATTTTTGTTGTGTCGCTCGATCGCCAAGTATTCTAGTATCCAGGCAAGTGCAGTACCCTCGTGTTAGTGGGGCCTTATATATATTTTCCATTATTATACTTTATCTTGTACTTCCTGCAGACAACACCCCGGAGAGCGACTGGCGACCAGACAATGTAACGAACAACCCTTGAAACTATACCCCTATGACGCACTTCGGAGAGAATAGATTGGTCCATTTATAAGTCTTTGGAGAAAAGCTCCAATATATATTTTTGTTACATAAACAATGTAACTGAAACATATGGATGAGATTTAAGACAGATAAAGTTTCTATAGCCACAGACAGCGTATGATTTCTTCAACAATAAAAACTCGTAACTTATATTATGTCTGTTATTGAATTATTAAGAGTTAAGATCAAATTGAACTATAGTGTTCAAATGTTCATAGTTTTTTATCTTCTTTACTTTCTTACTTTCCCCTTAGCGTTTTTGTCCCGTTTCTATCTGGGTACGCTTTGACCATGATCCTGGAATTGGCGGATTCTGGTTATTACATTGAAGCGACTGCCATCTGACCTTCGTAACCCTTAGAAAGGGGAACCAGACAAATTGGATCATGGCTACACATAGCTAGTGATATAAATCCGCACATAGATTTTTTGAAAATCCAGAGGTGCGTGCCCCGCCTGGATTCGAACCATCGACCTCACGTGTGTGAAGAGACGAATTTACCGCTTGGCTATCACCGCTCTAATATATAATTAGCATTAATTAATGAAATATTTCTGATTTTGAAGTTGTCTGTCAAATTTTTACTCTACTTTTCCATAATTTGTACAAGTATTTTTTTTAACATCAAATTTATAACGGGTATCATGTGTCTACATATAGTGTATAATGTTATTATTATTGTTTTTTTAAATGAATATGTCCTTGTTAAACAAGTATATAAACATATTCCTACGTTCCCTAAAATAAGCAATAATACTTGTGCTATAGGTGAACGAAATCGGTCGAGGCAGGATTCGAACTCGCGACCGCTGTATTACCAACTAGCCTAGCGCGCTAGGCGCTCTGCCATCGGCCCATCTTATGAGTTACATCGTGATGTGTTTGTGAGTATTTTTGTCATCTGTACATATTAACCTTATAAATATGTTCAATGGACATTGTATCAATATCACATATTGATGTATTATGTAAAATGGATTAAATTCAGAGCTGATTTCATCTGTCACAACTTTCTCTCAAAATGGTAAAAAAATAAAAATCTATTATTGAGAGATTCGAAGTGGAGTGAACTTAACGTTGTGAGTTTGACTTGATTATACGTAAAACATTACTTGTTTATACCTAAAAATTATAGCGCGTACTTGAAAACTTTGTTCAAAACGTACAAATATTCCTAGAGAAGGATTCAATTTAACATCATAAAATCTTGTCTGAAGTGTTTTGCTGTTTGGCAGTAAAACATGGACTATCAGACGAAGAGAGTTTAGACGTCTGGCTGCCTTCGAAATGTGGTGCTACAGGGGCATGGCTAGGGTCCCATTCCGAACGACGTGGTTCTGAGCAGAATCAGGTAACTCCTAAATAGTTTTGCCCAGCAACAATCTAAATGGATATGCCATAACATCAGGCATCTGGGTCTGATCGTTATTATCGCCGAAGAAATGACGGAGGTCAAAAACCATAGAGGTCGCCCTAGAGACAGTTATATGGACAAGGTGACTAGTGACGTGCGCTGTAGCAGCTACCAAGACATATGTGGAGATATGGAGTACTTGGTGAAAACAATCTGACTATTGTGACCCAGAAGAAGATAAATGTTACACATAGTTAACTCTCTCAGCGTGGTACCCATTCAAAAATTAAAATTGTGAAATAATATTTTCACACATAGAAGTATATAATTAAAATTATCTATTTAATCTTTACTCCTCAATAACCCAAGGAGATATAGTGGGGAGTTATGATTTCGCAGTTTTTAAGGCTATTCTCTTTATTGCAGATTATCAAATAGTATCATGCTGAGATTGTATTCTGAAAGTTTCATCACAATGTATCTGTGTGTGTGAGCTATGTACGGCGTGTTCATTTTACTTTATCGATTATAGACTAAAGTACTTATTCGATTCTATTCAAATTTTTCGAATTTGTATATCTAACACTCACTTAGATCCCATTAGATTTTGAAGGATATCTGAATAGTGCTCCTCAACTTAACTATCAAGTATTTCAAAGCGAACCTTAGCTCAGGAAACTTCTCAGGAAAGAATAAATTATCATAATGAAATATAAAAATAAAAAAAAATAATTTAATACACTCATTTCATGAAAATGTTGAATATTTTCCATACAAAATTTGAATACGTTGTGGAATGACTTCTTAGTGAGGAGGTTAGCGTTGGACACAACCCACTCGTTTTTTATTTATGTATTCTTTCATCATCTAAAAATCATAATAAATTAATAAAATGTGAATCCTGACACTACGCCACTTTAGCTTCGAAATTATGAAATGACGACTTTCGAGGTGTTTAGTTTATTTTCGACATAAATTTAAGAACTCATTATGTCTGTCACGTTATTACGTAATAAAATCAAAGTAGTAAATTATGAAACAGTTGTGTCCATACATACAAACTGTTACGACATGTCGTCAATCCTATATAAATTACTGGACCATGCAAATTATGTACCTACTTAAATTACATTGTAACTATAATATGAAGCTTTATCGTTAAAATATTTTAAAATAGGAATCAGTTGTATTCAAATATATGTATATTAATGGAAATGCACATTCAGTATAAACATAAAATTACCAAATATCTTTTTTTTATCTTTGTGGTACATTTTTACAAAAATTAATTAATTTTTTTCATTTTGTTTACACCACGTGAGAATTGAATTTGCGACCGGTTTCGTAACTAACCGTTCCCTCGTCAGGCAGAATTTCAACTAAACGCAGAATGTGAATGAAAAATACAAAAAAGAAAAACCAATTCGTCCTATAGTATCATGTTGTAGTTCCCCATCTTTTAAATAGTCTTCTCATATTGTCAACATCATAAACCATTCAAACTATTTAAACCTAGGTATACCGTTAAAAATTCCATACAATTAGTAAATACACTTAAAGATTTGGTAATTCCAAGTAATTATAAATTGGTATCTTTTGATATTATAAGCTTTTTCACTAATATTCCAATAATTGAAAGCAAAAATATTATTTACGATTTATTAAACAATACAGATCTCCCCTCAGATATAACAAATGACTTAAAACGATTAATAGAGTTTTGTTTGAGTCAAAACTATTTTCAATATGATAATGTCATATACCAACAAAAAGATGGTTAACCCATGGGAGCCCGTACAAGCATGGATTATTGGATTATTTGGAAAATGAAATATTTAGTTCAAAATCTTCTTTATTAAAATATAAATTTTTGTGGAAAAGATACGTTGATGATATTTTTTGCATTTTTACCGGTACATATCGTTAACTAAAGATGTTACAAAATTTTATAAATTCATTAATTCAAAACGAAAAATCACTGAATTTTTAAGATTTAAACTTAACATTAGTAAATAAAAAAAAATTGACTTCGACAACCAACCAACGCAACAATCGCAAACCAACAGATATAACTATTCACAATACATCTAATCATCCCTTAATAATTATACATTAGATGACACGCCTTTAAATCGTTGTACAGAGTTGAGAGATCTTGGTGTTATTCTAGATTCCAAGCTCACTTTCACTTCACACATTGAGTCGATTTTATCAAGAGCTAACAGTCTCTTGGGGCTTATCACAAGAGTTAATAAAGAATTTACCTGTCCTTTTACTTTTAAAATCCTTTATGTACTTTCGTAGTCAGCTGGTCAGTTTTCGCTCGTTCGTAGTCAACTGGAGTTTGCATCAGTTGTCTGGAACACACATTTATAAACATACAGCAACAGAATTGAAAGCATTCAGCACACATTTTTAAAACAACTAAGTTTTCGCAACAATATTTCTTTTAATAATTACCATGAATCTGAATCATACCATCAGATACAAACATTACGTTCCCGAAAATTAATGCTAGACACAAATTTCTTATGCAAAATTGTTAACAACACAACCGATTCTTCATACTTACTTGGACAAATATCTCTTAATTGCCCCCAGCGTCACACTCGATCAAACGATTTGTTCTTGCCCGCCATCCAATTTCATAAAAAAATCATACATTAATCGTTCAACAACCAATTACAACAAATTAAATAATGCGCAAACCCTGGACATTTTTCATGATAACTTTGGTAAATTTAGGTCCCGGGTGGGGCTGTTGTTGGTGTGATCTATTGGGGCGAAATTGTAAATCTTCGAGGTTATTCCTATCCCTCTATTTCCTCTCCCTTCCTGTTCTATAGAGGTTTGTACGCCAAATTCTTATTGAATAAGTATTTTTTGTTGTTGTTTATATTTTATATTGTATATATCACTCGTATTATCTAGCCATTATTTTGATTGTATAAAAGCATTAGGGAACTTAACTTGTTTTGTATATATATTGTTTTTTTTGTTTTCCCACAAGCTGTATATAACTGTCTGTTCCCAGAATTAAATAAAATAAAATAAATCCCGCATTTCAAGCAGTTCCCTTTTTGGGGTTGACAAAGATAACTGAATGCCAGACTTACGTTTGTCCCTTTATTCATGTCGTGACATTTTTTTCTTTGCTGGCCTCTACTTCTCATTTCATTTTTATCTAAGATTCATTAATCATTCTTTCTATGTAGCCAAACCAATTCCAGGTATTTATTTTCATCTTACGATGTCTTTCATAGATTCATACAATCGCGGCATATACCACAATGCGAAAAAACACGACACATGCATATATCCTCACATACATGTCTCGCCTCACATAAAAAGGCACTACATTCAGAATGTGTGGTGAACCGAACCTCATTGCTGAACTATGTGCGATGTTATTGTTGCCTGTTGTATTTTAGATTACCCGGCTCTTACGGGACACCCGAAACACTACATTCAGAATGTGTGATGGTGAACCTCATTGCTGAACTATGTGAGATGTTATTATTGTTGCCTGTTGTATTTTCGATTACCCGGCTCTTACGGGACACCCGAAACACTACATTCAGAATGTGTGATGGTGAACCTCATTGCTGAACTATGTGAGATGTTATTGTTGCCTGTTGTATTTTAGATTACCCGGCTCTTACGGGACACCCGAAACACTACATTCAGAATGTGTGATGGTGAACCTCATTGCTGAACTATGTGAGATGTTATTGTTGCCTGTTGTATTTTAGATTACCCGGCTCTTACGGGACACCCGAAACACTACATTCAGAATGTGTGATGGTGAACCTCATTGCTGAACTATGTGAGATGTTATTGTTGCCTGTTGTATTTTAGATTACCCGGCTCTTACGGGACACCCGAAACACTACATTCAGAATGTGTGATGGTGAACCTCATTGCTGAACTATGTGAGATGTTATTATTGTTGCCTGTTGTATTTTCGATTACCCGGCTCTTACGGGACACCCGAAACACTACATTCAGAATGTGTGATGGTGAACCTCATTGCTGAACTATGTGAGATGTTATTGTTGCCTGTTGTATTTTAGATTACCCGGCTCTTACGGGACACCCGAAACACTACATTCAGAATGTGTGATGGTGAACCTCATTGCTGAACTATGTGAGATGTTATTATTGTTGCCTGTTGTATTTTCGATTACCCGGCTCTTACGGGACACCCGAAACACTACATTCAGAATGTGTGATGGTGAACCTCATTGCTGAACTATGTGAGATGTTATTGTTGCCTGTTGTATTTTAGATTACCCGGCTCTTACGGGACACCCGAAACACTACATTCAGAATGTGTGATGGTGAACCTCATTGCTGAACTATGTGAGATGTTATTGTTGCCTGTTGTATTTTAGATTACCCGGCTCTTACGGGACACCCGAAACACTACATTCAGAATGTGTGATGGTGAACCTCATTGCTGAACTATGTGAGATGTTATTGTTGCCTGTTGTATTTTAGATTACCCGGCTCTTACGTGACACCCGAAACACTACATTCAGAATGTGTGATGGTGAACCTCATTGCTGAACTATGTGAGATGTTATTATTGTTGCCTGTTGTATTTTCGATTACCCGGCTCTTACGGGACACCCGAAACACTACATTCAGAATGTGTGATGGTGAACCTCATTGCTGAACTATGTGAGATGTTATTGTTGCCTGTTGTATTTTAGATTACCCGGCTCTTACGGGACACCCGAAACACTACATTCAGAATGTGTGATGGTGAACCTCATTGCTGAACTATGTGAGATGTTATTGTTGCCTGTTGTATTTTAGATTACCCGGCTCTTACGGGACACCCGAAACACTACATTCAGAATGCGTGATGGTGAACCTCATTGCTGAACTATGTGAGATGTTATTATTGTTGCCTGTTGTATTTTCGATTACCCGGCTCTTACGGGACACCCGAAACACTACATTCAGAATGTGTGATGGTGAACCTCATTGCTGAACTATGTGAGATGTTATTGTTGCCTGTTGTATTTTAGATTACCCGGCTCTTACGGGACACCCGAAACACTACATTCAGAATGTGTGATGGTGAACCTCATTGCTGAACTATGTGAGATGTTATTGTTGCCTGTTGTATTTTAGATTACCCGGCTCTTACGGGACACCCGAAACACTACATTCAGAATGTGTGATGGTGAACCTCATTGCTGAACTATGTGAGATGTTATTGTTGCCTGTTGTATTTTAGATTACCCGGCTCTTACGGGACACCCGAAACACTACATTCAGAATGTGTGATGGTGAACCTCATTGCTGAACTATGTGAGATGTTATTGTTGCCTGTTGTATTTTAGATTACCCGGCTCTTACGGGACACCCGAAACACTACATTCAGAATGTGTGATGGTGAACCTCATTGCTGAACTATGTGAGATGTTATTGTTGCCTGTTGTATTTTAGATTACCCGGCTCTTACGAGACACCCGAAACACTACATTCAGAATGTGTGATGGTGAACCTCATTGCTGAACTATGTGAGATGTTATTATTGTTGCCTGTTGTATTTTCGATTACCCGGCTCTTACGGGACACCCGAAACACTACATTCAGAATGTGTGATGGTGAACCTCATTGCTGAACTATGTGAGATGTTATTGTTGCCTGTTGTATTTTAGATTACCCGGCTCTTACGGGACACCCGAAACACTACATTCAGAATGTGTGATGGTGAACCTCATTGCTGAACTATGTGAGATGTTATTGTTGCCTGTTGTATTTTAGATTACCCGGCTCTTACGGGACACCCGAAACACTACATTCAGAATGCGTGATGGTGAACCTCATTGCTGAACTATGTGAGATGTTATTATTGTTGCCTGTTGTATTTTCGATTACCCGGCTCTTACGGGACACCCGAAACACTACATTCAGAATGTGTGATGGTGAACCTCATTGCTGAACTATGTGAGATGTTATTGTTGCCTGTTGTATTTTAGATTACCCGGCTCTTACGGGACACCCGAAACACTACATTCAGAATGTGTGATGGTGAACCTCATTGCTGAACTATGTGAGATGTTATTGTTGCCTGTTGTATTTTAGATTACCCGGCTCTTACGGGACACCCGAAACACTACATTCAGAATGTGTGATGGTGAACCTCATTGCTGAACTATGTGAGATGTTATTGTTGCCTGTTGTATTTTAGATTACCCGGCTCTTACGGGACACCCGAAACACTACATTCAGAATGTGTGATGGTGAACCTCATTGCTGAACTATGTGAGATGTTATTGTTGCCTGTTGTATTTTAGATTACCCGGCTCTTACGGGACACCCGAAACACTACATTCAGAATGTGTGATGGTGAACCTCATTGCTGAACTATGTGAGATGTTATTGTTGCCTGTTGTATTTTAGATTACCCGGCTCTTACGAGACACCCGAAACACTACATTCAGAATGTGTGATGGTGAACCTCATTGCTGAACTATGTGAGATGTTATTATTGTTGCCTGTTGTATTTTCGATTACCCGGCTCTTACGGGACACCCGAAACACTACATTCAGAATGTGTGATGGTGAACCTCATTGCTGAACTATGTGAGATGTTATTGTTGCCTGTTGTATTTTAGATTACCCGGCTCTTACGAGACACCCGAAACACTACATTCAGAATGTGTGATGGTGAACCTCATTGCTGAACTATGTGAGATGTTATTGTTGCCTGTTGTATTTTCTATTACCCGGCTCTTACGGGTCACCCGAAAACGACAATAATAAAAAACAATCTATTATAAGTCAGTGCATCACAGTAAACATATCGAATGAAAATAGATAGAATGTGGGAATTGGCATATCCACTGCATAAAATACCCCTTACATTTATCGAGTTGATACAAAGGATAGTATAATGAATTTATCCGTTCAGTATAAAATACTGTATAAACATAAAAACAATGTAAATAGGGCTTTAATATTAAACTACGTGTATTTTTGTACAATAGATGTAAAATTACATTCTATTATAAATTTATTGCTAACGACGGACGGGGGTTTGTGATAGGTACATTCACAAAGGAAAATAATCGACCAGTTTTTATTTTAAGAAAAAATAAACAATGCGAATGATTGACATTTTGGATACAATTTATTACAGCTATTTGATTAAATGATTTGAAATGTTTTTTGTTGGCATAAAATAACATTTGTATAATATTATTTCAGAATATATATTATTAAAGGCAGAAAATATATTATTTTACACAATAGTACTGTCCCAGTACTTAAGAGGCTATACTTAGTCCCAGTACTTAGAGGCTAGGCTATATAGTAAAATTTGAAAATATTTTCCCCAGTACATACCCTCAAATATACGTCTTTGAAATAAGGAATAGTTTATTATTTAATATTTATCAAATTTCTTGGGTTTTTTTGAAATCAGAATTGTTTTAATACTTTTCATGCAAAATTAGATTTATTAATTAACAAAATTAGATAAATCCTTTTTTCAATTATTGATGGTTAGTAACAAAAAACTACAAAGCCTATGAAGTAGATTTTTAATTCAATCGAAAGAGACTATGAAATCTACCGGCTAAGTTTATTGTTTTTTTTTATTTTTTTAATAACTATTCTTGATATTTAAAAACGAGCGGGTTGTGGCCAACGCCAAACTCCTCACTATCAAGTAACTCTATAGATTATTCAGTAAATAAAAAAAATAAACAAACTACGCATATTTATTTAAAATTGCTTCACGGGCGACTAACACGTACTATGTCAAATATTTATTTAACACGCACCCAATAACAAGTTGCCACATTCTGGAGACTTACGATATTAATCGTCTCACACATCCAGACTGAAAACACAATTAAAAACTGTGTCTCCACCGGGAATCGAACCCGGGACCTTTGGATCAGCAGTCAGATACCCAACCAACAGAGCCACGAAGGCCGACCATATAACCATGAATCGAAATAAAACCTTTTTTATTCACATTGTAAAAGTAATATTTCTTTGAAGGTAAGAAAGTACTTCTAATCATTAAAAAGAAACAAATTAACTACATGTTTGCTAACATCGAAGAAACGTAATTTCCCATGAATATTATTTCATTCATTGAATTACATAGAAATGTGTTATTGCTTCTTATTGAATAGACGTTAGAAACTGAATAGAGAGCCATAACAAAAACTCAATCTACTATGAAATTATGGCCAGTCATTAATGATCCATGAATGTATATCAATCTATGCGTCAGTCATGTCGAATTTGTAGCAAAAAATATTTTAATTTTAATTGTTAAATTCTCCGAGAATTTTGTATCATATAATATTTAAGTACTTAAATTTAAAACGTATTGATGTTTTCTTTTTTTTTCAGGTGAGTACGAGTCTTGGTTAAAAATGTCACATTTTACACAGTGAAATTACTGATATCCTTGTGGTGAGTTTAATTTTAATTTGATTTCAACCCATCACTTCATTACTTTTTTACATATTCGTGTAAACCAATACCCGTGTTCAGAGTCAAACATGAGTATTGTGGAGGCCTCATGCCTTCAAGGGTCCTTGAAGTTGTATCTCGCCCGCAAGGAGCCCTTGAGTAAATCTCAAGGAAAGCATAGATATTCGTGACATTTTCCGTCATACAAAACTTAAGTTAGGAGATCACGTGGCTTCCTAACTTACGGATGCTACGATTTTTTTGTATAAGAATTGCATTGCAGAGACATATCTAAATACTTAGCGCATGGGCGTTGGCGTAAACTAGCATTTGCGAACTGTCAAAAAGTAAGGTTGCCGTAACAATACTAAACTTCACTACTTTGATGACGTCACATGGTACCGCGCCATGGTCTGTAGGTATTTGTCTAATAGCCTCGTCATCTATCAAACATTCCTATACAGGTGTATGGTATCTAGAGGAATTACAAAGTCAAGTAATGATATATTAGTAGGTATATCAAAGTCTATCTAGTGACTATGGGTTTCCAAATATTTTCATATAAATACCTACATGCGGTATGCGATGTCCAGTTTCAATATGTTTTGATTGCTATTGGACAACCAAACCATGTCATACCATACCAGACTATACTATACTATACTATACTATACCATATCTATCAATAGAGTATTTATAGTGAATACTCTCTAATGAACTACAACCCACTCTCTACCCAATAACATATAATCTATGTCGCACAGAGTATTAGTACTCGACTAAATATACCCGTTCTCGTGAAATATTTTTTAATAAAATTTTCTATTTTAATTAAATCAAGTGTTTATTCAAATGAGGTTTCTTCCAAAATATCAAATGACAATGATCTATATGACGAGGTTAAAGAACAAACCGATAAAGCAGCTGTTATAGCTGGCTGCTTCAGGGACACTGTCTGTAAAAACCAAAGACCTTATACAGGGTTACAGGTTTAGTCGTACAGAATATTAAAGGACGTTATTATTCAGGTCATTTCTGATGGATTTGATGCAAAATGTTAGGTCCGAAACTTAACCGTTATGAAGATATTGAATTTTAAAGATTTAAATTTGTTAAGTCTTTTTAAGCTGTTAGTAGTAGGTTCAGGTTTTGTTAATCATTTTTATTATTTGACATGTCCTCTAACTAGATACATAAAAAAACGGACCCTTAGACCTCTAATCCGTAAAATATTGATAAAATAGCCAAAAAAAATTTTTTTTTTTAATCTTTAAAATTCAATATCTCCATAACGGTTAAGTTTCGGACCTAACATTTTGCATCAAATCCATCAGAAATGACCTGAATAATAACGTCCTTTAATATTCTGTACGACTAAACCTGTAACCCTGTATACTAAAGTAGTAAAAACAAACATATGCTCACAGAAAGTAAAACCAGAATTTACAAAAAGTGCGTAAGACCCATAATGACCTATGTGCCATCGAAGCCAGAGCCGATACCATCAGAACAAAAAACCTCCTCTGGATTACTGAAATGAGGACACTGCGTTCCTTAGTGGGCGTAACACTCGTGGATAGATTCCGGAACGAAGATAAAAGAAGGAGATGCGATGTAGACGACATCATCCGCTGGGGAAGAGGGCGAAGGAGTCAATGGAGAGACCACGTTGAGAGAATGGCAGACACGCGACTACCCGAAATTGTCTCCAAGGAAGTCCGGGAGGGTCGTAGAGCAAGGGGGAGACCAGCAAAAGATGGAGTGATAGCTGGACATCCAGATCACAAGGGGCAGTCTTCGACTGAAAAAACAGGCCCTCGGCCCAAAACCAGAGGAAGAAGAAAAAGAAGAAGTTTATTCGAATGAGGTTTCTTCATTAATTCCATCCTTGTATATGGAGTTAACAGCGACTGGTTCGAGGGTGTGCATTATCTAGTGAAACGAAGCACAGTACATGCATGTATATCCACACACTAGTTTCGTCTCACCTAAAAAGACATAACTTCCGGAATGGGCGGTGAACTTCATCAATATATCACTATGTGAGATGTTGTTTTGTCTCTTGTATTTCCAATTACAATTTTAAAATCTTCTTCATTCTTCCTCCAGACATCTCTCCATAGCTGGATGTATGAAGTTCTTCGGCTTTTGGAATTGAATATACTCGTGTTAAACAAAATATAAAATGTATACTAAATAAAATTATCTATTACATCAACAAAAAATCGCGTTGGTTAGAAGAATTTGTATAAAATATTTTTATTTTATAATCAATTAAAAATAAAAACAACTTAGATGAAAGGTGACATCTGTGAAAGCTGTCATAAATTGATAGTTGTTTAGTTTGGTTCAGAACCATTTGAGTGATTATATTGTTGAAACGTGTTGTCAAAGAAATAAAATAGGCCCGAGATATCAGTTGGCCCTTAAATCGTTGGATTTGGTAATCGAAGTTAAAAGTTTAGGGAAGATTAAATTTCAGTGCAAAATGAAACGTCAGTTACGTAATCTTCAACTATAGATATATTTTACGTTTTTCTATGGTTATTGTCTATAACGCATTTGTCAAAATTGTAATAACCTTAAATGATACGTGACGCGAAGCTGTGACTAAATATTATTTTATTATTATAACAACTCATTATTTTATTTGTTTCATTACACAGCATGTTACTTTTTCAATTTTTTATACCGATCGATGTTTTTTTAATTAAAATCAAACATTGTAGTGAAAAAATGTCATTGAATATGTACTACGTACGTAGTACTTCAATGCAAAATGTATGTACATTTTACAGATGGATATGGAACTAAGTGATAATGGTAAAATAGTGTCTTATGTAGAAAATTTAAGAATACACATTATACCTATATATAGAAACAGGATGGATCAATTTAAAAAGTGGGATGAAAAAACATCGCAAAAATAAAGTTGCGTGCCTGACGTTTTATTATGGCTGACAGTTTATTTCGTTTGTTGTCAGGCAATACATCATAATTATGTAAAAAAGAAAATAAATATTAAATACATGAACCACTTCTATATCAAGTCTTTTATTTTAACAACAAAAATAAATCATGATTATAATTATTATGCATAGTTATTTGTAGTATAAAATGAAATAAAACATTAAAGCGTGCGGCGATTAGTACGCCACCTGGCGAAAAAGACTAGAAACAATACTTAACTCAAGATTAAGACACGCGATCCGCCAGAAACGTTGAGTTAAATATTTGTCGTTTAGTGACGTATTTAAGGGAAGATTAGGTACTGAAATACGCAATATTTTTGTTAAACTTGAGTTAAACTCCTAAGGGCCGACTGAACTACTGGGCCATAGTATTTAGACAGATGTCGCCCAACTGGAAAATATAATATTATTTACCTATTGATTATTTAGCTATTGTTTCTATGCTAGGGCGAATAGTTAAAATGAATAAATGATATTGAATGGGGAACAATAAAAAGTTGTAATTAAGAGATAAAGAACAATAGAAAGGCATTCTAGATTGAAACCTCCTCTAGTAAACAACTTTAATTCTAACTTGTACACAGTACCTATCTTTAAATCTTTAAAATTGTATTATTAAAATTGTTAATAAAGTTTTTTGTTTTATTAAAACAAGTTATTGAAAGATCAAATATCCCACTATTTAAGAAAATTACTCTCTGGAAAAGAGAGAATTTTGCAATTTTCTTTTTTGTAATAAGCCCGTTTTTGTGAACATGGTTTACATAATGATTATAAATAAATTGAAACTGTTTCAAAAAAATAAATTAATTTGGTCGACAAGGGCCAAACGAGCTGAAATAAAATTAAGATGTAAAGGAAATACAAGGTGTCTCAAAAGAAAGTTTTCATTAGTTTTCAGAGCATTACGTGGAGATGTTAGACGACTTCTTGGTACCTGAACTACAAAACTTTCCTGGCTATAACCAAAGAATATGGTTCCAGCAGGACGAAGCAACGTCACACACGTCCAATACATCTCTGCCACGAGTTCGTGAAATTTTCCCAGGCAAATTGATCTCCAGGAGAGGTGACATAAATTGACCTCCACGCAATCCTGATTCAACCCCTATGGACTTTTTCCTATGGGGTTATCTTAAATTTTAAGTTTACGCCAGTAAACCGACTTTCCTGGCGCATTTGAAAGAAAATATCCTTCACGAAATGGTAGCCATCACCGAGTCCACCTGCCGAGCCATCATAAGTAATTTTACTGTTCGATTAATTGAGTGCTGCGAACGCGAAGGTCTACATTTGGACGATATTTTTTTACGAAATAAATTCCCGAATGGGCATGATGACTAATTTTGAAAAACTATCTCACGATGTTTTTACGCATTCACTGTTTTCAAATATATATACATTTCTACATAAAATAAAGGTTTAGTAGCAAAAATCGCCATTTTAAAATCAAATTTGACATTTACGCCAAAAAACGCTTGTAGTATCATGGCGGCTGCCGACCCTGACGGTGACGTCACGGTATCGTAAACTGCATATCACTACTATATGTAATATATGTGTTCTAAGACGATTTGTGTATTTATAATCAATTCAAAAGTGCATAAGTGTTGTGCGGTCCCTAAATGTACAAACACGACGAAAAAAACACCTACTGAGGTATTTGTTTTCGTCCCACGCGAAAAAAAAGAGAAATAAGTGATTAAATTTCGCACGGCGAGACACAAGTGAATTTTATTAAGTACGCGTTTACAATGAAGTACAGTATTATTTGTTCCCCCACTTTTAGGTCTCAGTATTATATAATATTTACCATTATTTAGGCAATAAGCATATTAAGAACTTCATTAATGTCCAAACGTCAAAGGCCATCATACGTTTCCCGCGTATGTTTTTAGCTTATGAACACATAATGTAGAGAGAAGAAGGAGCATATTTTATCGATTTTCGAGATGTAAGTTGTATTAAAATTACAGATAAATAAAGTACTTATTTAGTTTTTACGTTTTAAGTTTTTACGTTTCGAAATTCTGATGAGCAAAAGTCTTTGTTCGACGCAAAGAAATATCCGACCATCAAAAGTTCCATTCTAGGTAAGACAGGCAGAAGAAATGACTACTATAGCTGCTGTTGCTAAAAATAACGATAGCAGATAAATATAGCTTGTTTTGAACACAATACAAATAACGAGCGCTATGTAATAATTCGTATGCTGCTAAAATTGTAACGATATTTTAAAACGCATGCTTCGCGTGATCGCCGTCGTTTCGCGAATCGCTTCATTGCATGAAAAAAATATAGCTTGCTAGTTTAGTTTGGCAGTGACCAGCATCATAACGTGTCGAACGTTCGTCAGCTGACCATCGCGTGACAAAATTGTAGAATACTAAAACTAAATTAGTTTACCATACGTTGCGAGCGTTATTTATTTACTTATTCAATAAGAACTAAGTTACATACAAAATACAATAAACTTAGGCCCGATATTACAGTCGGCCCTCAACTCATTGAGTTTGTTAAACTCAAGATTAATGTTATGGGGAGATTGAATCCATTTCCGTATTACAGTGCAATATGACATGTCAGTTACTAAATCTTCAATTATAGACATATTTCACTTTTTCTGTGGTTATTATCTGTCAAATTTAAATAACCTCAAATAATACGAAATACAAAACGGGACACTACGACTTTAAATACCATTGTTTTATTATCCAACATGGTAAATTAAATTTTTTTCACCAAAATAATGCTTTTAAATGCCCATGTTCAAAACGGCTGTCAGTTTGTTTTGTTGTGTGGCGCCACCGTCGATACAACTAACGCCTTTAGTGATACAACACTGAAACTACACACGTTGCCTAAAGCCTCTAGTGATAGAAACTGAAACTACACGAGTTGCCTAGCAAATGACAGTTGACTCACAGTTAAGTACTTAATCTGCCAGAAACGTTGAGTTAAATATTTGTCGTTTTAGTGACATATTTGAGGGAAGATTAGGCCTAAACAGACACTGTAATACGCTATATTTTTGTAAAACTTGAGTTTAGCTCTTAAACTGACACTGTAATACCGGCCCATAGTGTCCCCCGATAGGTAGGCGAGTATCTAGGTAAATTGAAACTATTTGCTTTGATGAATCCTTGTTCCATTGCTATTTTATTGTTTTGTTTTAGTTTTAAGTACCTAATTAAAATATTAATATATCGATAACACCAAAATAAACATTTTCCAGACCGACAATTAATGCGTATATTGTATTGAAGACTATCAGAAGAATTGACGCGACCATACTATGACGTCGTGCGCTCTGATTGTTTTTTCTCATAAAATGGCGGACTAACACATTTTGTATTTTTATATTTATAATATTATTATTATTCACTCCTATAAATTAAAAAAAAAACATTTTTTAAATCTTTATAACCTATTTTATTTTTTAAAATCATAATTTCAATGATTTTTTTCTTACAGTCATCACACCTATTACATATTTTAATATATTAATCATAATATGTATATGAATCATAACAGTTATCCCATATGTATATTAGATTCATCATAATACATTGTGTATTTCCATTTCAACCTCATGTAACACTGTACAACTCCCACAAACAATATAATTACATCATTTTATTTTATAATCAAGCAATGAAAGCCACCAAGTTATTTATTTCTGAAACGTTAAATATTCTCCACCACGTTACAATACTCGGTGCGTGTTATAACAGATGCGTCAACGATTCAATAGAGCGGATAGCGATATTATTTGGTTTATTGTCCCAAATAAACCAAATAAATCAATAAATAAAAATAGCATGTTAAAAATAAGCAGCATATTCCATATAGCTTGTTATGAAAAAAATAACCATTTCGAACAACACTACAGTTGACAGTAACAAACACAATTGACAGTGACAATATGGTGACGTCATGCGCTCTGATTGGTGTTTCACATAAAATGGCGGACAAACATATTTTGTATTTTTATTTTAATAATATTAATATTATTCGCTCTTTTAAAATGAAAATAAATATATTTTTTCAAATCTTTATAACTTATTTTATCTAATAAAATCATAATTTCAATGATTTTTTCTTACTGTCATCACGCCTATTGTGTACTTTAATAATTATTGAACATTTTTTCGATACACGACTTACTTTTTTGTTAATCGATCCACTAAATATAAACTTTGTTTTGAGACACCCCGTATATTATGTAATTCTTTGTTGGATTACAGTAAGCAATCAGTGATTTGATTCTTATAAAACCATGTCTGGAGTTTTGCAGTGCCAAAAAAAATGTCTAAATGAAACTTGATAATGCCGAGACACCTCGGCGTAAACTTTCGTACGAAATTAATCGAATCTGTAGAAAAATGCGGTGTTCTATTTAATTCTTTTATTTTCATAGATATTCTATGTGTTCACACACTAAATTTAGAATTATCAAATTTATTCTTAAGGGAGCGACTGCGATTTTCAACGTTATTTTTAATAAACTATAAAGCGTAGAGAAACATATATTTTTTTTAATTAAAGAAGACAAAAATATCTGAAAAAATATGTTGTGATGTTGCATTAATGCTACAGGTTTAGTAAAGAAACCTAAAAACATTTATTTTCCATTCAGCGCCATTGTGAATTAAAGTTTTTTTGGTTTCTACACTAAACCTGAAGCATTAATGCAAATCTCACGACATATGTTTACAGATATTTTTGTCTTCATTGATTAAAAAAAAATATGTTTTGACCTACACCTAATTTTTAGAAATATAAGATAAATTTTAAAAATCGGTAAATGCTTATTATTTTTATACAAGAGTATATACAGAACATAATTAAAAAGTTAAGGAATATTTTTCTTTATTACATCCAAACTATCCAAGTTATTTTTTTTCAAATGATTTGTTTGTATTAATGATACAATATCAAATTGAAAAAATAGGTGCGTTGGCAGCAGTCGCACCCTTAATTAATTTGTTATGAAGATTCATCAAGATTTGTCTGAAAAAGGACACAAAGTTTATTTTGTTGTCTTACGAAAATCATTAATAGAGAAAAAGGACGATGCGGGGATAAACAAAATTGATATAGGAATCTGATGTTATAAATATCTTCATTTTATGTTTCACATAATAAATGAAGCGGCTGGGTTTGGTATTCAATTATTCCAGTATACAGTGTACCTCGTGCTCTTCAAATGAAGAAATTATTGTTCCCTTTTTGAATTCGAATTCCGTGGTTCGACTATGAAAGAAAAATAAGAGACCAAGTGGGGAGCCATTATCAGACCCTTCGAAGAACTCTTGAATGATGAACAAAAAATAATGCCTACAAAACTCGACGACTAGCTCATGGAGCCTTCTAGATAAGCAAACGTACTTTGGTAGGTAGATGAAGACAAGAAAATATATTCTTTTAAGCAAAACGACAAAAATGGCTTGTGTATTTCGGCATAACTGTATAATAATAATAATAATAATAAGGACAATTTATAAAGCGCCGTTTAGTGACAACCGTGGTCACCTCAAGGGCGCTTTCAAGGGCGCTTTCAAGGGCGTATCTTGGGCCAATGAAAATTTAAACGGTAAGAAATAAGAGAATTATGTAAAATACCATTTTCAAAGGTAATGTACAGAATTTAAACATAATAATATATGTATGTGTGTATGCGGTTTAATTGTTAACTTTATTTATTTATTTATTAAGTTTTACGCTCCTGTGAGCATTTACATAAAAAATCGTTAAACAAGAAAAAAACAAACATGAGCAAACAAATAAAATAATACAAACAAAATAAAAAACATAAGCAAGTAAAATTAATAGACAATAAAGAAAAAAATATTAAAAAAAAACTCAGAAAACAAAATTTAAAAAACATCCTCACTAAACACATCGTCACAAAAATAAAAAAAACACATAACAGCATGGATATATAACACCGGTTCAGAACAAATCAATAACGTAATTGCACCCAATCAAATATAAAAAAACTTCACATTTTTTTCTGAATAATTATTTAATGTATAATTTAATTCAAGAACTATATACAAAATGTACTATATAGGACTTCCTAGTGAGGTTTTCATCGCATTCTATCAAGTACAATACTTATCAATAAATAATACACAAAATATAAAAAAAATTTTTTTTAAAATAATCGGTAAATAAAATTCTGAGAACAAAATTTAAAAATTAATACGTAAAAAAACTTCCAGATCAAACAGCAAAACATAACAACTAAAAATATAGTAGTAAAATAAATGAAAATACAACTCGGATATACTCGGGTTTTGAATCCCTGATATAGAGTTTCGAAATAGTTAAAGCCAAATCGAATCTACATATACTAACACATATACATGTTAACAAATTTTAAAGATTTATTTGATTTATTGAAATAACACTATATTTTTCATGCAACCTTTTTATATGATTTGTAGAATCCCCTCCAAAATTTGAGTGTAAACTCTTATTGGGGGGTAATAATAATAATAATAATAATAATAATTTGTATAGCGCCGTTTAATGATTCAAGATCATTCCAAGGACGCTGTTATAATGGGGTAATGTTAATAAATACTGTAACTGTATTATATATTGTACATATCTATTGCATTATGTATCATCTTTTTTCTTTATCAAATAAATAAAAAAATAGGTATATGGAAGACTATTTCACTAAATTATAAACATTATTAATGAACAAGATAGAGAATATATTGGCACTGGTTGGCGCGCCCTCAATTTTCCACCCATAACGCTTCTCCGCGCTGTTTCTGGAAAGTTCCATGCTTCCTATTGGCCCCGCCGTTGTCACCGAAGATCGACGCTTCCTATTGGATGAACGTTTGCCAGGCGCGGTGTCGCCACAAATGAACAAATCATTACTTTATTAGGTACTTTCGTGTGAGAGTTTCGTATAAAAGTAAAAGATTTCCTCCAGACGTCTGTGATGTTTAAAACATTTATTTTTTTCAAAAAATCAAAATTTTAAATCGAATGATTTTATTTCTAAATAAGCTGTAAGAATTTGAATCACCAAAAGACGCTGAATGAATCCTAAATCATCTTCTTCCTTTAGCAACTGCTGGATGTAGGCCTATTCTAGTTTTCTCTACTCATTTTTTCGTACCCATGTACTACCAGCAACAGGGACAATATCATCATCGACCTATATTTTCTGAGGTCGACCTATTGACCTTTTCAAATCCCATTTTAAAACTCTGAGTGTCCATCTGTCTGGCACCATGACCTGCCCATTGCCATTTTAGCCCTTAAATCTTAAATAGTTTTAATAATATAATAATGAACACTTCCTCGCACCCTGCGCAAGTGGCGAGTTTATTGCCGTATGGCAATTTCTTCCAACTAACCACTGTTTCCAGCCCCGAGAAGCATTATTTGCGTGAGAAATGAATTTAAATAAATTTCTCCTCTGCTGGGAATCGAACCCAGGACGCCCGCACAGAAACCGAACGGCTTACCAACTGTGCAACGTCGTTCGGCACAGTTGGTAAGCCGTTTCAGTTTAAGGTATCTTTTTGTGTTTTTGATTTTTTTTAATCAGTATAAAATAAGATCAATCACATACTTATCACAAGAGTATCAATTGTTACGAGAAATAAGTATTATCTTGAAATATATTATTTAAAAAAAAACTATTTCAATGATGCAGAGGACAGATATACACAAGATCCAACATATTAATATGTGCGAATATAGCGCATCGTGTAGAGCTTTGCATGGTTTAAAGCTCCCGTACATGGAGAATACCGTAATTCTATGTACTTTGTATGAAACATGTACAATTAGTTTATGGACAAAACATAACATTGAACTTTCTATTTTTATAGTTGCATATGAGAAATGCAAGGCACTGACAGATACCGTTTTTTATTAAAAATATTGTTACTTGTGTTGAAATATAAAAAAATTATGGGTTACGTATGACTGAAATGGAAACGGTTTAATTGTTTTAAGCCTTTATAAAAATATTTTTGAATTTTTAAATTGAATTTTAGATGAATATAAATACATTATAAACAAGCAATGCCTAAGGCATTCGTCCAGGAGTGGACAAGATTAGGCCGAGAATATGTAAGAAAGAAAAGAATTATTGTAGAGTTAAACCGTATTAACGCTGTCTGAAACGCAAAAATTACAAGTTCAAAGATTACATCTACTTATACAGATAGTATCATTAAATCTAATCATTTGAATCCATTACCTAGCCAATGATAAATTAGCGTGATTAAAATGTTTCATATTCGCTCCTTGAGCGAATTTCCTGAGTTGTTTTCGCAATCAAAAGCTGAAATGACACTTGACTTACTGTACATATTTATTCACTGTGGCTTCCACGAAATGATTTCACAGATTGTACACAAAGACAAAGGGTTTCCCAAATTTTCATATTTACCCTTTACATGAAATATATCTCAAATAAGACTTATGTATTGCTTGATACATATCAGTATACAATATATTTTAATATAAATATGATGTTGACATTAAGTTGATAAATCATTTCTGAGATAGTTAGGTACAAGAATATTAGACGTAATCCTTATTGCTGAATAATTATATATTACTTAAAATCAAAGACTGTTTCCAATATAACACAGGGATTATCTTTATTATATTGGAGAGCAAAAACACTAACTGACATCAAAACGTAAAAGAGTGTCATGGTTTGGATGTGTGCTATGTATCCTCCCATTGTCTCTGCTTTCTTATTTTTATATTTACTTTTATGAATGTTTTCAAATCTTTCTTTTTGTAAATAAATCATGTCTTCTTCTTTCATGTCATGAATCATGTCTTCGTATTTCTTCTTTCATGTTTCTTCTTCAATATATATGTCTTCTTCTTGTTGTTCTTTCATTAGGCCCAGGGCCTGTTTACTGCTGAATTTTCAGTCTACTGTGATGTGGACTGCCAACTATCTCGCCATCTTTTTGGTGGGCGTCCTCCGGTACGCTGTCTCGGGCTATTTTCCAGTTCCAGTACTTTTTCCTTTGGCGCCCCCATATTACGATGTCCTCAGCTTCGCAGATTCTTAAGATCTCTGTATTTCTGACTCTATCACGAAGACTTTTGCCAGCTATGCATCGCAGTATCTTCATTTCGCTGGTGCGCAGGAGTTGTTTGGTACGGACCGTATCGGCTCTGGATTCAATGGCGTATGTTAGGATGGGTCTCACGCATGTTTTGTAGATCCTCATTTTGCCCTTGATGCTCATTTGTTTGTTCTTCCATAGAGTTTCCTTCAGACAGCCCGAGATTGCTGCGTTGAGATTGTATATTATATCGTCCCTCTCCTGACTAACAGTTGTATCTGCAAAATGCGAATTGTTCAGGAGAGCGTTTTTAGTGTTTTGCCCGTGCATATTTTCATCTCTCCCAGCACACGGTGACATGGTGTAAATATATTTTATTATTTTATTTGTATTCTTATATATATTTATCATTATTATATAATATATTAATCATTATTATATATATTAGAATCGTATTTGCACATAGGTCTATTAGTGGGATTTTTCAGTAATTCGTAGACAGTAAATCACTAAGCTATTCCAAGTTAACGGGAGGTGATACAGTCGAGACCTTTAGTGAGAACATGCGTACAACTTATATGTAAGTACAAATTGGTGGTCCTAACTAGATTTTGCAAAAAATGTCAGATACGACACTTAGTCAGCAGAGGGACGATATTATGTGATAGTTAATTTTTAAGAAACGAAAAGTATAGGTCGGCTAAGGTTAATTTGGCACGATCACATAAATGGAATTTTGAAAGATGGAGACCTTAGAAGTCACAATAAAAAAAAAAGAGCGTGTATGAGAAGATGCATGGACGTGAATGAAGTGAGAAAGGTATGTCAAGTTAGAGGAGTCTGGCATTCGGTTCTGTCTGCCTACCCCAAATAGGATAGGGCGTGATGGTATGGTATGGTATAGTTAATTTTATTCATTATACAACACAACATGCTGTGGGGTAGTACAATTCAGTTTCGGTTCAAGTACAGATATTTAAGTACCCTCAGGGATTCACTTGATATACCTGACATATGTATGACCATGGACCAACCGTAGATTATCTGGTTATGTGGAATTACATATTGTGTTTCGCAAGACTAACACAACACAGCGCGCAACACCACACCACACCCGGGACAAATTTACTTTATTACACAGAGTTTACGTACATTCGACGCGGTCTGGTTACCAACTTAACAGTAAATAATATGAGCTTTGCGGTGTAAACAATTCAGACATACATCAACGCTAAATCTGCTGCGGTCATAAAATTCAACGATATAATAATAATATATTTGTTTGTTTATTTGTGCATTTTTCATGTACCTATGAGCCATCTGGATTTTTTCAATTTAAAAAGTAAGTTTATTTTTTCCATACTTAATGATATTATTGCTGTATCTCGGTGGAGACGAATTTGCTATATAATTAGAGAACCGGGAAATCAAGGCACCAACAGGGCTTACAACCCATCATAGGCTGATTCACTTGATCACTTTAAGCGCTTGCGAAACGTTCGCAAATTAATCCTTTTTTGATTTTCCTTATCAATCCAAATATTTTTTTTTGAAAAGTTCTCCATATTTTTATTTATTTATTTTATAGATTTACAGAACCCACAATTTTCACTGTATTAAGTTATAAATCTTTTAAAGTTTCTTTAAAATTAAATTAATTTATACTAAAAAAGTAATATTATGTTGCTCGTCTGATTCTGAGTACTTCCGCCATCTATTGAGAAATTTGTTTATTTGCAATGAAAGCAACGGTTCTTATACATGAGGCGGTAATACTTTTGCATAGATGTCTCCTCTGAACCGCGCCAGAATTATAAGTTTATCTTTGGCTTGTTTACTTACTTATTGTTCCAATGAGATTGTAAATTGAATCTTTCCCGACAGGGAAAGATAATCAAATGTTTACGTACATTTACGTTTTTTAATTTCATACCATCAAGATAAAGATGCTCAGGTGTTCTGCAAGTGTCACACTGGACCAGATAGGTACATATATTGAGGATGAGACAAAAATATTATACACTGAAAAAAATAATATGACAACCGGACTGGCTACCTGCGTTTTAGCCAAACCTTTGTGAAATAATAAATTAGCATGATTTTTATAGCGCCGTTTTTGCGCTTTGAATATATTACAGGTTTTTGTAAGACTCGCGGAAGAAGTGAGTTTTCAGGTGTTTCCTGAATAGTGTAAAGTTGTCGATTTGCCTCAGTTCAGGTGGTAGTTTATTCCACGAGGCTGGTTCCAGCCACAGCAAAAGCACCATCACCGAAGGATGTAGTGTTGACTCTATTTATTTCAGTCAACTTGCCAATTATGGATGTGGTAGCTGACCGAAGTGTTGTCGCTCGTTTACGGTGAGAGGGATGCAGAAGTCTGAAAGATACGTGCAGAAGTCTGAAAGATATTGTTATCAGTAATAAAAGTATATCTATTTTTTTTTTTTTTAATGAATATGCCCTTGTTAAACAAGTACATATACATCTTCCTACGTTCCCTAAAATAAGCAAATAAATGCTTGTGCTTAGGTGAACGAAATCGGTCGAGGCAGGATTCGAACTCGCGACCACTGGATTACTAACCCAGCGCGCTAACCGCTCTGCCACCGACCCATCTAAATGACTGACTGACTATTTATGACTGTACTATTTCGCTGTGTGCACAAAACATTTTGCTACACATAACCAAATGTTTTCTAGTCACTATAGGGTCATTACACGTCAAATCATCCAGCCACCAATCACCCATGGTCTCAGATTTTGTTGATATTTTTATATTTGTTCCTTTTGACATCCTTATTTAAGAATGCAAAATAATATTTTGATATCTGATATACTTTTTGAGATATATTTTTTTTAAATTCGTAAAAAAATGACCCGATGCTATTTCCGAGGTCTTGCATTTTATTGACACCATAGTATAAAAACATCATAAATTTTTCATTTTTTAATGTATCTCAGTATTTTTTTCTTTATTATTCTAATAAATAAATGCAAATTTATGTAAATATACAATTATTCATTCAAATGTTATACATTTTTTATAACAAAATGTTAAACTTGTGTTTTCCGGTTATTTTTTTGCAAAAAACATGACATTCAAGAATTCAAATTTCTCCAATGGGACAGCAAATATCAAAGCCACTAAACATTTTTTTTATTGAAAATACTATAAAGTTAATTAATGAATAAAGAAAATCATGGCTTTTTGAGTGACAATGTTAAAAATGTGACATAGAATGAGAAAAAAGGTAAAAATTGATAGGCGACCAGCTTCAAGTTCCTACTATGTACTCTGAAATGCTCAAAAAAATATTATTTATCAATTAATTTGTCTTGTGCCCATTACATAAAATATACGAAAACTATTCTCAATGTAGAAAAAAAATTAAACGCAATATTTGTAATGACGAGAACAAAAAGCCTACCTACGTCACTAATTCAACGCGTACAAAGTATTTTTTTGATTTTATTGTTTCTCAAACATTTTTTATTAAGAAAAATATATTTTTTATGATAAATTTATGAGTTTAATTGCCTATATTTCCAAATTTTTCAAAAATATCAAAAAAAGCCGAAACACCCCAACTAGATAATTTAATTTTCTATAAAAAATAATAACATTGTATTAGCACATCTCAAACTTTTTTTCTCAATTTAGTGACGACATTGCTTCATACAATTTGTATGGCAGTCGCTTATACACAATATGTAAGAAGACTAAATAGTTTGATAGGTATTCAATATCCAAACGTACATACAGAACCATCATGCTGTTTTGATATTCCGGGTAGGAAAAGAGAACTGATCTCCATACTGTCCTATCTTGACATACATACCAACATGTGTTAAAATTTTCAATAATTTGGATTTATGGGTTTATAGTTTGATTCTTATTCTTCAACTATACATACTATCGCTATCGACAGTTGGATCTCATGTGTTACATGCAACTAGTATAGGTAAATATTTGTAGGATATAATGAAATATTTGTAGATCCAACAGAATAATGTTAACATTATTCATTAGACATTATTATAGAATGAAACGTTATAGGTAGGTACTTAATTAAAATAATTTATTTTGTCGTTTCTGTGTGAATTTGAGTGAGGGTGAAAAATTTATGAAAAGAAAGATGTGTAGGTTTTTTTATAAAGTAGGTACGTATTCATCCTCATACATTCCTCAAACTAAGCATTAATGCTTATTATTTAGGCAAACGAAATCGATCATGGCAGGATTCGATCTCGCTATACATAGATTACTAAGCCAGCGTGCTAACCGCTCTCACATCTACACCCAATAACATGGAAATTGCGTGATTTGAACGATGTATTCAAACATATTATTTTCACAATCACGACAGTCGTATCCAACAACGCTCATAAAAACTACTTAAATAGATATAATACAACTTATAGCAATGTGTATTTTGTAATGTGTACAGAATTTTGATATTATTTTATCATTTCATTCAGTTGAATAGCTTTTGAAATACGAGAGGAATATAAAAGAAACTTTTTTTACTGAATAAAGAAAGCCCCAGAATTATTTAGACATCTTCTCATTTTTTTTTATATAGGTATATTCTATTAAGAGCGCTCCGGTAGAAAATTTACCAAATTTATCATCGCCTTTCGTGGCTCAGATGATTATATATCTTATTCATGAGCCAGAGGTCTCAGGCTCGATTCCCGGTGGAAAAAAACATTTTTGAACCCAATGGATAGCTCTGTTATCGTGATCTTAAAGAATATTAAAATTTTTTCAACGATTTTTTTATATATATCTCATCCAAAAATATATTATATAACCACAAATTTTGAATTTTTTTGAATCCCCTCCAAGGGTTTTCGAAAAGTTGTACTTTTTTTACATTATGGAAAAGCGAAGAGTCATGATTTCTCAACTTTTAAGCGTATTTTTTTAAAATCATTTTCTCAACAGGTATGATGTAGAGAGTGCACACTGAGTTTCGTCGTGATGTGGTGTACGGTGTACGATGTACGGCGTACGGATAATCCCTTTTGTGTCCTCTCTACAGCCCAAACTATAAGCCCGATTGCCTTCATATAACATCATAATATATGTAAAGTGCATAGACTTAGAACTGATTAGTTTTCGATAGATATCCGTTTATTTCTTTTCTATGGTTTCATCTGTCCAAATTTTCAAAATGCTCTCACGGTCTGGAAAATCGAGTTTTTGTATACTGTTTGAAATTTTGATACAACAAAAATACACTAAAATAAAATCTATGGCTTGCCATTTCAATGTGAAATAAATTTCATATTTGTATGAAAAATGTATATAGTAGAAGTAAAATAGCTTCTGTAAGGGAAAATTGAGTGATCAACTTCATATTGATATTGTATGTGTCTCTATAGACACTTTCTATAGAGACCTATCTCCACTTCTATCTTCCTGAAGGGGTAGGCAATGATAACCGAACACCGCATTATTCTATCTTGACACATACATCGTCTTATCAACATTGATACACTTTCTCATACATGCTCATCTTGCTATTAATGCAATTTTACTTAAAATTTACGTAGATAATACATACTATGAGTTTCGTGACAATGCTTGTGTGTGTATGGTGTATTGTGAAAACTTTTGTACTCTGGGAATCTTATATTTGTTTTAGAATCTAATAGAAATGTACTTCATAAAAATGCATTTAGAGATTGTCAACATTTCAAGAAGAAAAAATGAACGCATACCCCTACTTTCACCAAGGTTCCTAAGCGCTAAAATCAGTTTTTTGATGCACTTAATGTAAAATTTCGTTTCACCAAACAATCTTACTACCGTTAAGTGACGCCGGCGACTCACCTCTTAGTGACGGTCTATTGTGGATCAAGTCATTCATCAACGTATTTTGTAACTAAAATTATTACATTTTAGCACTTATTGTTAGTTGTTTTGTGTCATAAGTGTTATATTTTATATTATATTCGATTTTTCTATATTATCCAGATATAAAATTGAATTTTATTTAAAACAGCATAACTGATGTCAACGAAAACAATAATGGCGATATGCACAATAACACAGGTAGCTGGGGTAGAATGGGTATAGAATAGCAGGTAGGTATGCGATATGTTTGTAAACATGGTATCAGGTATACAGCGCTCGCGGCCATTCACTACACTAATGCGAATATACCTACTGATGAGATCAAAGTATTACTTTTTTTTATACAATTTCAAAAACATGTAAAAATTGTGAACTACACACTGAATAATATTTGATTGCTATTTTAATAAAGGAAACAAGATAAATTATGTGTTTTTGATTTTAAATATTTCTATGTAATTGAACTTGAGTTCGTATTCCTGTACACCGGAAATTTAAGGATAGTTGAGCCTAGGGCTCAATTAAGAATGTTGGTTTTTAGTTTGTGAAATGCAAATTCACTGAGTGATGCACTCAAGGATTTGAGCTCCGAGCAGGTAGTTAGTTGATGATCCATTTGATATTCCTTGGTGAACACGGCCATTACTATGGTATGGAGAGTTTAGTGTTGGCCACAACCCACTCGTTTTATTTTGATGTAGTACTGTAAAAAGTTGTATTGTAGATATTTTTTTATATTATTATAATTGTGTTTTCAGTCTGGATCTGTGAGACGATTAATATCGTAAGTCTCCAGAATGTGGTAACTTGTTATTGGGTGCATGTTAAATTAATATTTGACATAGTACCTGTTAGTTGCCCGAGAAATAATAAATAAATAAATAGAATCTTCTTCACTCCACACATGTAGACCTATTTCCTATAATTGACTCAATAATTGAATGTTTTTTGGAAATACATAAAAAATTATACTGTACTCGTAACATCTAATGTTATTATGTTATTATTTTGGTTAATTAAAATAAATATAATTTAAAATATGCACGTTGCCAGTTCATTTATCTAAGGATGTCGCCTTGCGAAAAGGTTTGCCAAAGAAAAATGCTTATATGAATATGGAGGTTGTATATTTTCCCCTTAGGAACCTGTTGAAGAATCCTCTTCCACGAAAGGGTATATCCTTTTGTGCAAAAGTTTTAATTGAGTTGAATGAAGTTCCAAATACGGAGAGGAGTTTTTTCGACCTCTTTTTATTTCAGTTTGAATAAATGTAAGTATACGCGAAAGACATCTCCATTCTATTAAACGTATACCTAATGTTTTTTGACGCAAAAAATAAACGAAATAAAAGCGATTTAACTAATGGAAAATATTCCAACCCTAAATTTTCCACTTAACAAATTGGAAAAGAATATTTAATTTAATGACAACGGAGACGAAGCATGAATACCTACATAATTATTAGCATCAATTGTTAAATAATCGGACACCTTATGAGCTTACGACCTGCCATCAGCCTATGCTAATGTAATAAATTTATGCTAATTTTTCATTCGTTAATATTCCAAATATTTTTTCAAGTGTCGACTTATTAACTATTTTTTTCTAGAATCAAGTGAATAAAAGTGGATTTATCGCTACAAGGCAATCTCTTCCAATCACTCTGAAAAAAAAATTGTGACCACCAAACTGGCTACCTGCGTTTTTAGCCAAACTTTTATTATCAGTCATAAAAGTTAATCTATTTATGAATGTACTGTTTGGTTAAGCGCACATAATATTTAGTAGCACAAAACGAAACGTTTTGTAGTCACTATATTTCGGTTAATTTTGACATGATTTTTTTCAGTGAAGATTTAAAGCGGATTTTATAATAAATTGCTGGTTCTGCAATTTTTGATTTTAAATAAAACTAAAATGTTTTCATAAACAAAAGTTACCTAATTTGTAGTCGTTTTAAGTATATTGTCGACCGCCGTGGCACAGTTGGTAAGCCGTTTTTGTGTTGGCGTCCTGGGTTCGATTCCCAGCAGATGAGAAATTTATTTAAATTCATTTCTCACGCAAATATAGCTTCTCTGGGCTGGAAACACTGGTTAGTCTGAAGGAATTGACATACGTCAATAAACTCGCCACTTGCGCAGGGTGCAAGAAAGTGTTCATTATATTATATTGTAGTTAATTGAAAATAGTATGCATAAGGGTAACAGGAAAATTATTCGAAAAACAATTATTCGAATGCCCAATTTTACGAAAATCAATTTTACGAATGGCAATTATTCGAGTCACATTTTTTCGAAAAACAATTTTCCGAACACACAATTATCAGAAATTACAATTGTTCGAATTTTTATGACGTCACGTTGGTAATATCGCGAGAGGAATAAACCATAGATTTTTATTATAATATACTAGATGTCGTAGTTAGCAAATTTTGTACGAATCGAGGTGAGGCATTTTTCCGGGGGATTTTTGACGTTTTAGTAAATCGTTTTTCCATAGAGAATTGTTTTCGGATTTCATCATCATCATCATCGTCAGCCTGTGTTTGCCCACTGCAGGACATAGGCCTCCCCTCTCCTTCTCCACTCCTCCCGTTCCTGTGCGACTCCCATCCACTGTGGTCCAACAAATCTTTTTATGTCGTCCATCCATCTATTAGGTGGTCGCCCTTGTGGTCTCTTGTCGCCTCTCGGTCTCCACTCCACCAGTCTTTTAGTCCATCTATTATCGGTCATTCTTGATAGGTGTCCTGCCCATCTCCACTTCTGCATGGCTATTCTCTCAACCACATCGGACAGTTTGGTCTGACTGCTTATCCAGTCATTCCTCTACCTGTCTTCTAGTTTTATTGCCAACATTATTCTTTCCATCTTCCTTTGTGCTATACGCAGCTTGTTGGCAGACAATTTGGTTAATGTGGTTGTTTCCATGCCATAAGTGAATATTGGCAGAATGCACTGCTCAAACACCCTTGCCTTCAGAGAATTTGGTATGGGGCTACGAAAGGTGTTATCGAGTTTCCCAAAGGCTGCCCATGCGAGACTTATTCTTCTCTCAATTCGGATTTATTTGTCGTAAAAAACACTTTGTTTATTTAGATTAAAAGAAAAGTTATTTAGGATGTGTTGAAATGTAAGTAAAACTGAAATATGTTGCCAACCAAAACGTCAAACGCGCGATATTCCATGACTCACTTTTTGCACGGAGTACTACATCTACATAGAATATTATGTATAATAAAAATCTATGGAATAAACAACATGGCGACGCACCGCGCTGTCAAACATCAGTTATTAAAAATGTGCAAACATACGTACCCAACAATAATACAACAAGTAATAGTAGTCTTCATCGAATATATTTTACTGGCAACAAATATGTCAAAGGAGGCATCATAAGGACACAAAAATATATTAAATTCGGTCAATTGGTTTTCGGACAATTGTCATTCTGATAACTGATTTTCGAAAAATTGTTATTCGTACAATTGCGCATTCGAACAATTGTGTTTCGAAGAATTTTTATGTAATCATGAATAAGTCGTATCTCATCTTAATTATTTTATCATGTAAAATTATTATATTTATTGATGTTTTTGTACATTAGGCAAAACAATTCTCCAAGAAAATGACTTTTTTTCCAATATTGGTAAATCTCCAAATATATAACTTCGATACTCGTTATAGATAAAACTTTTGTTCCAAAAATGACGATTATATATAATATTTAAGTGTTTAGAATTTCGCATAAAATCTTAATTAATAACAATAAAATTACTATATATATCCCTTATAATGTAATTAATATATATCCATTATAATGTATACCTATCCCTTATAACGTAATTAATATATATCCATTATAATGTATACCTATCCCTTATAATTAATAACAATAAAATTACTATATATATCCCTTATAATGTAATTAATATATATCCATTATAATGTATACCTATCCCTTATAATGTAATTAATATATATCCATTATAATGTATACCTATCCCTTATAATTAATAACAATAAAATTACTATATATATCCCTTATAATGTAATTAATATATATCCATTATAATGTATACCTATCCCTTATAATGTAATTAATATATATCCATTATAATGTATACCTATCCCTTATAATTAATAACAATAAAATTACTATATATATCCCTTATAATGTAATTAATATATATCCATTATAATGTATACCTATCCCTTATAATGTAATTAATATATATCCATTATAATGTATATCTATCCCTTATAATTAATAACAATAAAATTACTATATATATCCCTTATAATGTAATTAATATATATCCATTATAATGTATACCTATCCCTTATAATGTAATTAATATATATCCATTATAATGTATACCTATCCCTTATAATGTAAGTTGGTTAATTTACGTCTATAAAAAAATGACGATTATAATATTTAAGTGTTTAGAATTTCGCATAAAATCTAAATTAATAACAATAAAATTACTATATATATCCCTTATAATGTAATTAATATATATCCATTATAATGTATACCTATCCCTTATAATTAATAACAATAAAATTACTATATATATCCCTTATAATGTAATTAATATATATACATTATAATGTATACCTATCCCTTATAATGTAATTAATATATATATCCATTATAATGTATACCTATCCCTTATAATTAATAACAATAAAATTACTATATATATCCCTTATAATGTAATTAATATATATCCATTATAATGTATACCTATCCCTTATAATGTAATTAATATATATCCATTATAATGTATACCTATCCCTTATAATTAATAACAATAAAATTACTATATATATCCCGTATAATGTAATTAATATATATCCATTATAATGTATACCTATCCCTTATAATGTAATTAATATATATCCATTATAATGTATACCTATCCCTTATAATTAATAACAATAAAATTACTATATATATCCCTTATAATGTAATTAATATACATCCATTATAATGTATACCTATCCCTTATAATGTAATTAATATATATCCATTATAATGTATATCTATCCCTTATAATTAATAACAATAAAATTACTATATATATCCCTTATAATGTAATTAATATATATCCATTATAATGTATACCTATCCCTTATAATGTAAGTTGGTTAATTTACGTCTATAAAAAAATGACGATTATAATATTTAAGTGTTTAGAATTTCGCATAAAATCTTAATTAATAACAATAAAATTACTATATATATCCCTTATAATGTAATTAATATATATCCATTATAATGTATACCTATCCCTTATAATGTAATTAATATATATCCATTATAATGTATACCTATCCCTTATAATGTAATTAATATATATCCATTATAATGTATACCTATCCCTTATAATTAATAACAATAAAATTACTATATATATCCCTTATAATGTAATTAATATATATCCATTATAATGTATACCTATCCCTTATAATGTAATTAATATATATCCATTATAATGTATACCTATCCCTTATAATGTAATTAATATATATCCATTATAATGTATACCTATCCCTTATAATGTAAGTTGGTTAATTTACGTCTATAAAAAAAACTCTGTCTTTGTAAAATAATGTTAGCTTACATATGTTCACCTTAACCTTCTTTACCCCTCTACTTCTCCTTTCCTCCCCTCTCACTGCTTTTACCTAAATACATATGTCATATTATTTTTAAGATTTGTTAACTAGTTCACTAAGTGTCCTGAGGAAGAGAACATTGTTCTTGAAACATGAAGACTTGGTTCTAATAAAAAGTGGTTTATACAAAGTAATTTTATTGTTATTAGTTAACGATGGAGCAACAAAACAATAATTTCGCATTTGATAAATAAAATCTTAATGTTTTGATAAAACAACGCATTCTTTTAATGAATTAATTGTGGATCCGTATAGCTGGATCCAGCAAGCAGAAAAATGTGTTGGATCTAGGTGGATTGTAGGCTGTAGGATCCACCAATTCCAATCCATTATTCTGTTGGAGCAAATTTACTTGAGCAAGCGATCTCAAGTTTATTAAATACAAAAGAGTATATAGACTGAGACGACATAATATTGATTTTGACGGATATGTCATTGTATTCATCACGCCTTCACGACAGAGAGAACCATTCGCCACATTTTTTAAAGTTGACAAGCATTGACCGTCTAATCAACATCCAAATATTTTCTGAAATATATTTGATTGATGAAATCGATATTGAATTAACTATATATTTATATAAATATTTGACTTTGAAATTATTGTATTTGATTAATGAAATCGATATTGAATTAACATATATTTATATAACTAGTTGCATGTAACACATGAGATCCAACTGTCGATAGCAATAGTATGTATAGTTGAAGAATATGTACCAAACTATAAACCCATAGATACAAATTATTGAATATTTTCAGATATTTTGTTTTCTATACAACATATGTAGGTATGTATGTCAAGATAGGATAGTATGGAGGAAGATCCTTTTTCCTACCCAGAATATGCAAATAGCATGATGGTATGTATGTATGTTTGGAGATGAAGTATCAAACTATTAAGTCTTCTTACATATTGTGTATAGGCGACTGCCATACAAAATGTATGAAGCGATGTCGTCACTAAATTCAATTTTTAAAAAAATTGTTAAAAAAAAAATGAGATCTTCTACTACAATGCTAATATTTTTTATAGGAAATTAAATTATCTAGTTGGGGTGTTTCGGCTTTTTTCGATAATTGTATAAGTTTTGGAAATATAGGCAGTTAAACTCATAAATTTATCATAAAAAAAATATTTTTCTTAATAAAAAATGTTTGAGAAACCCTGGAATTTTTTTGAAAAAACTAAATTGAGATTTTGTATTTGTCTATGTTTGTACCAATTTTCAGCGTTCTAGCGTTTATGGTTTCTGAGATATATGGAAAAATAAAATAAAAATTCAAAAGTTGATAACCCCTGACTGAAACAAAAATTCAAAATTCCGAGTATAAAAGTTTTGTAGGCCTGTAACTGTTTATATATTCTGAAATTTTAGGCTCTGTAAATTGAGCGGATCAAAAGTTATAAGGGGGGGACGGACACACACACACACAGACACACACACAGACACACAGACACACAGACACACACACACACACAGACACACGAAATGTTCTACTCTAAATTCTGAGTAAATCCGTGTATGGAACATATATGCTGCGAAGCCTCTAAGTTGGTGTTTTTTGACTTCAAAGTTGGAAAAGCCGTGAAAAAAGTAGACCTCTCCATACAATTCTCGCGTATTCTGGCTTGAAACATTGTCGATATGTTAAGAGAACAAAGTTCTCCTGAACAAATCGACAGTTGGAATATTTGACTTTGAAATTATTTGTATATTTTTTCTTGTTACGATTTTTACTACGTCGGACTTCTTTACCATACCATACAATCAGATGGTCATCAATCATTCTTTCTGTGTGACCAAACCACCCAAGGGCATTTTTTATTGTATTAGGCAATTCACCATGAAAATAGTGCTTTGTGCCAATTTAATGTTTACTGTTTATAAGGAAAGTTAATTTTGATCATATGTTTAAATTATTTAATAATATGAATTTTGTAATGACAGACAATACACGAGAATTTTGGAGAGACAAAAGATGTTGGATATTAAGTGGAGATTGATGAGTAATCTGTATATACTTTTGAAATTGGAATTGTTTTTACAGTTAAAAAATACGTGATTTATTTTTTCATCCTCCTCACCACACTGACAAAGAGGACTACTTAAAACCCTAATTCTATACAGATGAGAGGCAATTGAAAAGTGGCCAAATCTTATTCTGGAAATACATGATATAAACCTTTTTGAAAATTTACTTTTATTATACCAAGTTCTTGGAGAGATTTTTTGCTAATTACCTTTATAATATGATCCTTTATTATATTAAAAATAAAACAATTTGTTTTAAATTCTACGTATATTTGTCAATTCGTCGATAACTATTTCTCCTTGCTAGGGCATCTTCAAGACTATCCTAGCAAGGCGAAATTGCTATCGACGAATTAACAAATATACGTAGAATTTAAAACAAATTGTTTTATTTTAAATATAATTTAAAATGGAATTCTACTACGTAAAATATCCACAAGTACTTATGATCCTTTATATTTTTTGTTGTGGACCAATTTCCTTCCCACTTGGAAAACATATTTGCTTTAAGACGAGGAAAAAGATCTGAGATTGGGATTATGAAGTCATCCGTAATGGGCAATTGTTTTCATCTCAATTACGATACATATCTCTTTCAATCATACATTCTCGTCTAATATCCTTATTTTTTATTCTAACGTACATCGTTTTACCACACATTCGTCTTAGAGACCTCACTTCAACCGCGTTCTTTCTACTTTTAAAATTGACAGTAAATTCAATACCATTATATTGTTAATATATTATCAATTGACTCAATACATTTCAAAATGATCCATGGCGATCACTAGCCTCAGTAACGAGGACACACAGGTGTTTTAGCTAAGTTTTTTTTTAAATATACATATTTCTTATGGATAAAGCTATCCGTGAAAAATAATAATAAACAATTCAATCATTATTTTCTTGTCTTGAGTTTTAGTTCACCCTGTAGCAGCCAGGGGTATCCACCAATGATTTTGTTCGGCATGATTTCATTCGTATTTTCAATACAACTCGGTGAAGAAATGTGATTTCCAAATTTCTAAACATAAAAAAACAATTTAGGCGAAGTTTCAGTGGTTTTATAACGATTATAAATATTTATGGTTTATTAGTTTTTTTTATATATCTTGTCAATATAGTTTATTTTTAGTCCTTTATATGTTCTTTCCCTGATGGTGTCGTCAATAGAATTCTTTTTTTGTGTTTTGAGCAAATATAACATTTCTTAGTACCTATGTATGGCACACAAAATAACACGGCGAATAATACTTATTGAATTCTGCATTGTATCAGTTAATATCCGATGTAAAAAATACTCTTAAAAAACCTAAGAGATATTATTTATATCAAATATTTTATATGATAAAATGGTTTAGTATCAATGTTAAAATGGGTAGTACACACCTTATTCCTACCGGGTGTGTATAATAGCAGTGAAACAAATCCCTTAGCTGTGATATTAATAGAATACATCAAAACTGTTTCCAACTTGATAAGATTTGCTTTCAATTATTCAGTATTTGGCTGGCTTGGTGGCTGCCAGATGTTGCCGAGTGCTGCAACACGAGAAAATACCAGTTTATCTTATAATAATCTACGTATCTGATTTATATTTGGGATAAGACAACCTGATTTTATCTCCTCCAACAGTAATCTTCAGAATAAACCAAAGATTATTTATTTTTTAACGTTATATCCAAACGCTAAACATTCAGATCCTGATAGGAAACCATCGCCTCTTTACGTCCATACTTTTTTGTACTTTGACTTCAAATATTTCCCAAAATCTCGTCGGCCTTCGTGGCTCAGTTGGTTAGGAATCGGACTGCTGATCCAAGGGTCCCAGGTTCGATTCCCGGTGGAGACACAGTTTTAAATTGTGTTTTCAGTCTGGCTCTGAGGGACGATTAATATCGTAAGTCTCCAGAACTTGTTATTGGGTGGGTGTTAAAAAAAATATTTGACATAGTACCTACCTACCTGTTAGTTGCCCGAGAAGCTAGATAAAATAAAAAATCTCAAAGTAGACTATACATGGTAAGACCCTCAGGTAGACCCCTGGAATGATGGCGAGAGACCAGGCAGACGACTTCCCAGGAGACAAATACAGCGGTACAAACATATCTATAGATGGATGAAGAAAAATAATATCAGTTTTTTTTTTTAAAACAAAAAATGAATATGTCCTTGTTAAACAAGTACATATACATCTTCCTACGTTCCCTAAAATAAGCAAATAAATGCTTGTGCTTAGGTGAACGAAATCGGTCGAGGCAGGATTCTCACGATGGCATTTTTTCATGACGGAGCGATGTTGGAATGAGCATGTAAATAAAATCTTAGAATATAGACTCCCACGTTTTGTGCTAAATGGGATCCCGAAGTCAGAAGACCCCCGAAAAAATGTCGGGACAGATTGACCTCTCAACCTCTCTTACAACGCCACAGACAGATTCTTCAGATCATTAGAAAGTAAGAAGAAGAATTTTTGGATAGCCAACCTATATCAGGCTTATTCAATATTGTTTTTTGAAAGTACCTACCTAAATAAATAAATAATATCTATAAATTTATTTCATTTTTATTGTTTATCGGGTTACTAGCATGTACTATGTCAAAATTGGATTAATAAGTATTAAGGGGCCATATAAACCTAAACACCCCAATTTTAAATCAATTTTTCAAATACGTTAAACAGTGTGTTTCTAAAAAATGAGCGGTGATAGCCCAGCGGTAAGGTTGTCGCCTCACATGCGTGAGGTCGACGGTTCAAATCCGGGCGGGGCGCGCACCTCTGGATTTTCAAAAATCTATGTGCGGATTTATATCACCAGCTATGTGTAGCCATGATCCAATTTGTCTGGTTCACCTTTCTAAGGGTTACGAAGGTCAGATGGCAGTCGCTTCAATGTAATAACCACACTCGCCAATTCCAGGATCATGGTCAAAGCGTACCCCGATAGAAACGAGACAAAAGCGCTAAGGGGAAAGAAGAGTGTGTTTCTAAAAAATACCATAAGTATTTTCAACATGTCTTTAGTGAATATTCGTCACACAATTTTAAAATTCAGCATAATCTCCCCATAAAAAAATATTTAAAATATCCCGTTTTTTACATTTTTTTAAATTACTCCATAACTATGTGTCGTAGAGAAATAAATCTTTTATGTGCTTAAATAGTGCATAAAATCGAAGTGAATGACCGATATTTTTTTAATTCAAGTCAGGTTTATTCTTAAAATGCAAAAAATCAACAAATTTGGGGTTTCCGATATTTTGAATCACATATAAACCATTTTTAACGCGCGCGACAGTTACCCTCACTAACGCGTAGCTTCATAATGTATTAGGCGGTTTTAATATCATGTTTTCAGGCACTAGGTTTAGCGTTATATTATGTCCTCTTAATTTTACACACACCCAATAACAAGTTGACACATTCTAGAAACTAATGTATAAGTTTTATCGTCTAACAAATTCAGACCGAAAACACAATTTATTAAAAAAATATTGAACGATGCACTGGAAAAATAGATGGTGCGACTATGATTTTTTTTATAATAAAAGAAGAAAAACACGTTAGTAGCTTGCAAAATTACCGTATCTGTAAATACATATTATCAGGCCATTATGACTGTGAAAACATGAAAAATCTCTTTCAATATTGTCATAACACTAATTTGCGTGGCCATAGCTTAAAATTTGTGAAAAGTAGGTTCTCGACAAATCCTCGAAGGCATTTTCTTTCAAATAGAGTGGTGAATACTTGGAATAAACTGCCCCAACATGTTTTAGATGCTGAAAATTTGAATATTTTCAAGAATAGACTGGACTTTTTTTGGACAAAGCAAAATAGTTACAACCAAATAATAAAATTCGACAGTGAATATAGGCACACCAGCCTTGGCTGCCTGCCTATAAATAAATAATAATTATAATATCTAAGTCGTCCTGAGTTCGATCCCCAGCAGAGGAGAAATTTATTTTAAGTTCAATTCTCACATAAATATCGCTTCTCTGGGCTGGTAACACTGGTTAGTTGGAAGAAATCGCCTTATGGTATATAATAAACTCACCACTTGCGCACAGTGCAAGGAAGTGTTTATTATTATTATTTTTAAGACGATACAAGAATATAAACAAAAGGCACATGGTATGTGCATATGTATATGTAATTTACACCTAGATACAAATCCATGTGGAGCACCGACTTATAATAGTGCTTTCACTCTCAAAGGGTAGTTCAGCAATAAGATTCATCACCCGCTCTAAATATTGACTTTTAGGTGAGATGAGACTGGTGTTTGGGGATACACAGCATGTGTCGCGCTTACTTTTATTAAATTATTCACACCCGCGCACCTCTCGCTGGTTACCCAACATTGTGGGATATGACGTAATGATATGAATGAATACTGGTGAAGAGTAAAGAGAGCGTCACCAAAACATTGAAATAAACTCAAATTTTACATATTTCATAGTTTTATTGGTTGGAGCTTAAAATTTTAATCGTTCTTTTACTGTTTCTCATTTCAACTTAATATCATTCGTTGGCAAGTGGTTCACAAAACTCGTTGATTAACTAAACGAAGATTAAATTATCTGATTGCCATTAGGTATAATCATTGCTTTACGTCTATTCTGACTGCTGACGTTCGTATTAATTGTATTCTAGATAAACTGGTGTCAAAATATCATATTGAGATACGTATTTTAATTGCTGTTATTTGCAATATGCGCATTTTAACACGTGCAAAATACATAATTTTGTATATGAATAAGTCGACCAATCAACCAATAGCATTTCTATATATGTATATAGTCAGGTGATATTTTTATACGTGGGTCATAATCTATTCTTGAATATGAATATGCACTATTATAGACTTTTGAGCTTTATTACTGAATCCGATCGATTCGATAGACGACCAGAAATATAGACTTTATTTTGATTTAAGGGGGCGACTGCTGCCAACGTATCTATTTTTCAATTAGATATACAATCATTATTTCTAATCAAATCGTTTTGAAAAATATAATTTAGATAGTTCGGGTATTAATAAAGAAAAATATACCTTACCTTTTTTATAATATTCTGTATAAATTCTTGTAGAAAAATAATGGCATACCCCGAATTTCAACGTTTTATTTTTGATAAACTATAAGGCGTAGAGCAATATATGTTTTTTAATTTAAGAAGACAAAATTATCTGGAAAAATATGTTAAAAACATTTATTATCCATTCAGCGCCATTGCGAAATAAATGTTATTTGGTTTATTTACTTAACCGATGCATTAATATTTTTTTATACAACATTTGCCTAAGCGCTTTCGCCAGTCACAGCTGGCATCCTCAGAGGCACGCTATATACTGACTTAATTAAACATGAAATGGTCAAATGGGGTTAAGTACAGGTATGCAGGGGAGGGGGGAGGGAAAAACCCTATCAGACATAATATATACAGACATTATTACTTATATAACAACTAATAGGTAGAAAGTATGGGAAACCCTGATTAACAATGGTTACAATATAAATAAAATGAATAGCAAGCAACTAACAATACAATAATTATAAGAATTAAGAAATAAGATACATAATAACGTGATTAAAATGGTCCTATGAATCTATGATATACAAAGTAGAATACAAACAACACTTGAAAAATAAGTAGCTAGGTATTTATTTTATTTTTTATTCCAACATATTTTTCCAGATGAAAAATATGTATATTGCTCTATACCATTTAGTTTTTTAGACATATAAGATAAATGTCAAAAATCAGGGTATGCTTATTATTTTTCAACAAGAATATATTCAGAACATAATTAAAATGTTAAAGTATCATTTTCTTTATTGATATCCAAACTAAGTATTTTTTTTCGTAGCATTTTCTTTATTGATATCCAAACTAAGTATTCGTTTTGTAGTAATGATGCAATATCAAATTGAAATAATGAGTACGTTGAAAGCAGTCGCCCCTTTAAATACCATTAATTTAAGTATTATAATTCTGAGTTTTATTACCAGAACAAATCCATTTGAATATTTCCAGAAATTAAGAGTTTTTTTTTTTATTTCAACAGTCTTCCAAAAACGGAGGAGGCTACCAATTCGACGTGATTTTTTTATGTATGCTCAGCGACTTCTTTTTACCATTTTTTCCGATTTCCATAATTCTTTTTTCATTAGAAATTGGGTACATTCCGATTGGTCCCATTTCAGTTTGGTCAAGATATGATCATGGGATCCATGAGAAAATTCATCAAACTGTTCAATTTGCACTTGAGCGATAAGAACTCTTCAAAACATTCTTCAGCCCTCCTTCGTTTTAGTAATAGAGATATGTTTGAGACCCTGAGACCTCCACAGCTCCCTATATTGGGCAGACTGTATCCATCCGCCTTCAGCCACCCGTATAATATCATCGGGCTGTCCAACACTTCTTTTGCCCGTTCCATGTCGTCATTCCAGCACTTTCTTAGTCCAAATGGAGTCTGTGGGTCACGCGACATTCCCTGCCCAGCTCGACTTCTGCTTGGCAACCTTTTGGACGATTATCTCTTAACGAAATACCCAGCATTCTCCTTTCTATGGCTCTTTTTGTTACTGCTAAATTATGTAGCATTTTGATTGTAAACATAAGAGCTTTACAGCTATACGTCAGTATCGAGAGAAGGCAAGCGTCAAAGACTTTTTTTAAGATAATTGGCTTACTTCGGAGACTTGAAAATGAAAGAGAGTTTACCAAAGGCGGCCCATGCTACACTTCTTCTTATTTTAATTTCTGCCCCTTGATTTTCCTCACCGAGTTTCATAGTGTGTCCAAGAAAAATATAGTTTAATTTTTTGATCGAAAGTTCTTGATGGAATTCCATTTAAATTTCTTAAAATTATTAATAAACATTAAAAATAAAAAAAACGTTTATAACTTAATTTCACTCTTATTTTTCTTGTCAGGTGTTTAATACTTTTTCGGAGTAAAGTTATCTTCCGGCAAGCATTTCGAAGTCGACGTAGACGCTTAGGGTCGTATTACAAGAGTTATTTGAGAAAAATGTAAGAAAAGGGTAAGGTCCCGTACTGCGAGAATACTACTTTAGGGGACCTCAAATTTTTCTTACATCATTCTTAAATAACTCCTGTAATACGACCCTTAATTTAAATATACCAGTTGATAAGGGCCTAATAAGCTGAAACGTTCGTCCTGGATTCAGGAAAAAATATATATGTAGACCAAATTATTTGTTTGATTTAAAAGACCCATTATTATGGAATTCTACATATTCAACACCGTCAGCATTGACAAAATAAAAAAAAAAAAATTAAATTAAATATACCTCTTTACATCATCGACAAACGATTGTTTTTTACTTTGTGGTATCATTTTGAAATAATTAAATGAAATAAAACACAACTTTGTGTACACCACTACAATTATAATTTTTATTCAAATGAATAAAAAATCCCTCTACATGTTACGAGAACAAAATTCCCTTCCTCAGGAGGATACAAAGTATACTAAAATAAATTACAATATACAGACTTAAGGTAAACATAATGGGTGGAGTGTGGGCTGGGTTAAACTATTTATTGGTGGGGGGAGCAATATTTTCCCAATACAAAAATTAATTAATCAATTACTTCATTGCTCCCCCCACCAATAAATAGTTTAACCCAGCCCACACTCCACCCATTATGTTTACCTTAAGTCTGTATATTGTAATTTATTTTAGTATACTTTGTATCCTCCTGAGGAAGGGAACTTTGTTCTCGTAACATGTAGAGGGATTTTTTATTCATTTGAATAAAAATTATAATTGTAGTGGTGTACACAAAGTTGTGTTTTATTTCATTTAAATACCTCTTTACGCTTATTTAAGAATCTCTTTACCAACCCTAAATAGTGAAACGATTTTATGCTACGCTCATTTATTTATTTATTGGTTGATAATAATAATAAATTTGGATAATTTATATAGCGCCGTTTTTGTGAATATCTCACCTCAAGGGCGCTGATGGAGAGTTATACAGTCTACACAATTTATAAAATAGACAATATGCATAGCTTTCTTAGTGGATTAGTGAAAACTCCACGTATCAATCAATAGGATTATCAAAATTGATTACAAATAATAAATAATTAATTTACTAGTGCATTAAAGAAAAACACTAAAATAAGAAATCTGATTAAATCAAAGTACTAGGAAAGATATGAGAAGACAGCTGTCCTAAATGCACTGAGAGAGCTTGCAGAGATATCGAGTGTATTAAATAAAGCATTGTACACCACATAGTGCAAGCACGGTACACAAAACCATTCTGAGTTTAGTTGTTATTGCACTTAGGATTATAAAAAGTGTTAGGATATCTAGTTGTTCTGCTCGGACACTGAAAGTCACCCACCGCTTACCCGGGTATCTCAGGCGCGTTAGCACCTCTTTACCCGCACTTACTTGCAAATCTTTTTACGCAGGCGGGCTCGGGGTTTGCCGGATGGGCTCCCCCCAACAAACCCCGCCTGCTAAATTCTGCTCGGATAGTAAAAGCAATGTTGTCTGGGAAATCAACATGATTGTTTACTAACTTAAACAAATACATAATATCCATTTGGGTCCAGCGATTCGGCAGAGTTACTAAACTATGGTAATTGATTGATTCAACATAATTATCAATGTTTAGAACAAGGAGAAAATCAAGATGACAAACAAACTTTCGCTGAATTCTTTCGAAACTGTCGATATAATACGTTGTTTAGTGAGGATTTCAAAGCACAGATCCATACGTCTCCTCACAAGAGCGTTGTAAGGGACCTTCAGGGTATATTATAATCATGAGTATTTTAAAATCGATTATTTTCAAATTACTAGCAACACCAATGTAAACATTATATTAATTATTATTATGGTCATTTATTACTTTATTATACATGGGTAATTTATATGAAACATGTGATATTATTGTTATCGTCTCTGGGGGGCAGGTAGGTAGGTAGGTACACGGCGCGATTGTCTGTCTATAGATATGAATCAAATTTATAAATGAATAAATTATCGATTGTGACTTAGTCAGACACATGTGGCGGTCGTGTTAGTGGATAATGGTCACAAAGCAAACATCGAAGAATTTATTCAACAAAATAGAGACGTTGGTTGTACCCGTTTCGTTTGTTCCGTTAGTCCGTGACACGTGAAAATAGGATATCGATTGAGCCTTCATTATTTAACGGGCTGATCGTCAGATTTAACGGACGCCGGATGCCCAACTGAGATTTATGTCGCCTGGACAATTGAGCGACTCTAGATTTACGTCGCCCAAAAAGTTGAGCGACATAAGATTTACATCGCCTAGACATAACTTAGATGAGCAAATGCAGGTCATCGTCTTGCACCCCCGGTCTTGGTCATTACTCGAAAGAGTATTAGTCTTGGCCTTGCAAGTCTTGCTACTTTTAAAAATATATATTTTTTAAATTCAGTTATAACAACAAAAAAACAGTATTATGTCGTATGCAATTGCTTACATTTTAATAAATCAAAAAAATGTGTTATATTTTAGGAGACCGCAAATCTGCATTAAGTCGTACAAAGCCTGGTCTTGGTCTTGCGAATCTCGTAAGACTAAGACTAAGATCGCAAGACTTTTGCTCGTAACTAATAGAGCCACAGATGATTTGCGTAGCGTTTATAACTAAGCCACAGTTAATTCATGTTAGACATGGACGGGAATACATTGCAATAATGAAAGACAATATATATACACAATAGATTCTTTTGGAGTAGAGTGGAGACCATAAGGCGATGAAAGACCACATGGGCGACCAGATGGACGTTCGACATTAATAAATTCGTTGGACCTCCGTGGATGACTTTGTACAGAAACGGAAGAAGTTGAGTACAGGCGTACGTTAGGTAACGGGCAAATACTAACAGTGGGCCGTTGATGGTGATGATGCGAAAACTGATGTTAGATTAATGTCGCACAGAGAATTCAGATTGTCTTCACCAAGATATTGAGCTTAGATTTATTTATGTTGCCGAGACATTGAGCTACAGTTAATTTACGTTACTTAAACAATTGAGTGATAGTAGATATTTATCGCTTAGACAATTGAGCTACAATATATTTACGTCGCCTAGACATTGAGCTACAATATAGTTACGTCGCCTAGACATTGAGCTACAATATATTTACGTCGCCTAGACATTGAGCTACAATATATTTGCGTCGCCTAGAAATTGAGCTACAATATATTTACGTCGCCTTGACATTGAGCTACGGTATATTTACGTCCGTGGCCTTGATTAATCCGCGTTGAGCGACGGTAGATTTACTACATATTTTCTGAGTGAAATTATTCGTTGGGCAGATCAGATTATGGACAGATTATAGATTCCATCGGAAATTACATCGCCTAGATTCGATACATTGGGTTGCTGTGAATATTTTCAATTTGTTTTGTTTCGAGAAAAGCTTTTTGTTATGTAAAGTAATCCAATCACTAAATAATAGACTCCTTCGAAAATCAGATAGTTTACATAGATCAGGTACACATCTGTTGGTTTTAACCCATTACTGCCCAGCGTTGCCATATATACGAAACTAGATTGTTGCTAAAACAGTGATATTACGAATAGTGGATATTTATATTAGCTGTAAACACTCAATTAAAATTGTCAAAATAATCATTTTTCCACATAGGTTAGTGACCTTCAGTTTATTATTTAATTTTTATAATTAAATAATGTCGCTAATATTGATTTTCGTATATTGCGCCAAAATGGATCGTGAATCAAGAAAATTATTTTTACTACACAACTTTTTTAAATGCAAGTTTATGAAAAAAAAGGTATACGGTGTTTTTTAAAAAAAGGTAAAATATATTGCACGGATATTTTTTTTGTATTATTTTTTTCAACCTAAAATGCGTGTTTCCATATAGACACGCTAATCGCTTACAGTCACTTTTTTCCACACTTATAAAAGTATGATATGCTACCTATATTTTAGTTTTCTTAATTTAAAATGCATTTCTGAATATATCATGGAAGATTTTAACATTTTAGAGAGAGATGATAGTGAGCCAGAGGTTAAAGCTGTATTTAAATCACTTAATAAATGTCCCAAACTGAGCTCAAAAAATTATATAAAAATGGAAATTTTCTGAATCTGCTATAAACAAAGAAGATGGAGCTATCGTCGTTAAATGGATGAACAACTTGGTAGTTTCTGTGGCTTCTTATAATGTAGTTGTTCATTCTGTATCCACTGCAAAACGTTTGTCATCCAAGGAAAAGCGAAATGTTCATGTTCCACAACCATACCTATTTGGAAAATTCAAAAGATATATGGGTGGGGTGGATCGAATGGATGAAATTTTTTACCAATATCGAATTCATATTAGAGGTAGGTACCTATTTTTTATGACGTAAAGGATTGATATGTACCTACATTCAAAATTCTTGGTTATTAATTAAAAAAATATGGAGAATTCATATCGCAGTGAGAATTCAGAAGGTATACTTATAGTAATAAGATATCCTGTCGTTATACAAAAACATTTCCAAAGAACTTGGAAGGCTATTCTCTTTGACATCTAAAATTGCCACTAGCAAAATGTATGACCGAATGGACCAATCAACAAATATATTCAACAAATAATAAAGAGAAGGAGTTAATATGATGACACATTCTGTAAAGAGATGAAATTATCATTGGTTAGGTCTAAGTGTTATGAGAGGTTGTACCTGAAATACAAAATTCCTATCATGTTTGTTATATTTTAAAAAGATAATCATTTTTTTAACTTGAAAAACCTTTTCTATATAAAGAATACTATTACTAACAATCTTAGCGTTTTCATCAAATTTGTGTCCCGCAAGTGCTTAGCGTTTCCTTTCTCAATAGAAACCCGAAATATTAAAGAAAAAAATAATTCGGGCATTAATGGGTTAAGTAGGTATTCTTGGAGCAAAGCTATTAAGTTTCGTTAAATTCACTCTCTTTCGTTCCTGTGATGATTCCTTCTTCTTCTTTTGACTCAGGTAATACATTCTCTTGAAACTTGAAATGAAACGAATTTTCTTCTGGATATTTTTGATAAAGTCGGTCTTCAACAGGTTTTAAATGGAGTGAAAATGAAATTACTTTTGTTGAAATGAACCTAGAATAAATTCCATATTCTGTAAAATTTTAAAATGTACGGAGTTTTCCTGAAACTACAAAGACGCGTTATTTACAAATAGAATTTTGTCTGGTTCAGCCGAAAGTTTAGATCAAGCTATAAATTGGATGATTATCAAACACGTATCAGGAAGTCAGGCTCAATTTGTGGCGAGAAAAATCTCCAAAAGAGTTCATCGAACCTCAGGGGCATCTCCCTCCGGGACACAGTCTGGACTGGTGCATCTGGAAATCACTAAATAGATTAGGAACGGGCGTCGGCAGATCGAAAGATAACCTAAGGAGATAGGGAATCATATCAGACGACGACTGCCTCTCGTGTGAATGCGGCCTTTCGCAGACCACTGACCACCTTCGAGATTGCCTTGCCTGCCCTGCTACCTCCTCACTCGAGGACCTACTGCGCTGTAGTGGCGCAGCAGCCGTCGTTGCCAAGTATTGGTCGAGAACTGTTTGATTGCTGTTGACACGAAGAAGAAGAAGAGAAACACGGATCACATTTTATCAAACTCAGATTAGTATTACATAAATTTCCTATTTTTGTTCAAAATAAAATTTGTTTAGGTTGTATCTCAATGATATAAAATAACAAACATTGACTGGAACATTCTAGGAAATCTTTTTCAATACTTATCTCAGAATATTTTTTTATGGTAAGCGATTAAATTTATTGACATAATACACGGAATGGCATACTGTCCCGTCCATTTATCGAAGCCTTAAAATAAAACTGTTATTAATACAGAGTTCTCTTCAAGGTTTAATTATGAAACACATAATTGAATTAATATTTTATAACATAATAACAAAAATAAAAAAGGGGGGATTTGTTCAGAATAATTATTAAACAGGGCGATATTTAAACACTTTTCCACTAAGTAAATAATCTTGAAAACTTGCAGAGAATAAATGAAACGATAAAATTGTGAAATCTTATATCTTTATTTATCACTCATAATCATTTTACCCAAACTAATGGGAAACAAAATCAATAATGCTTTCTTTGTGCATTATTCTTCCCCTCCCCTCTCATATCCTTCATTTTTCTTATTAAATCAAAAAACAATTTTAAAAATACAGATATAAAAAAATGTTAATTATAATTATTCATTACAACGAAACACAGGTCAGTTGAAAGAAAGAGCCACTTGCACTGGGTGCAAGGAAGTGTTTCTCACCACTCAGATCTTCTGAATCACAGAGTAACAACACCCTTTCAAGCCCTGTCCAAGGAGTTGGACATGGCTAACACAGCGGCTTATTTTGATCGATGCTTTAGTGTGAGTGATCATATAAAAAGGAATAGATTGCCTCCAGATGTCCGCCGTGCAAAAAGCAAGAGCGCTTTCTCCAAAGGACTGAAAACAGCTTTGTTTCGTAGAGCTGCAGAAGACAGAATAAAAGCGCCCTTGGGATGATCCTGAATCGTTAAATGGCGCTATATAAATTATTTATATTATTATTGTTTTATATTAGATGGGTGGTGGTAGAGTGACTTGCGCGCTAGATTAGTAATCCAGTGGTCGCGAGTTCGAATCTACACTGAAAAAAATAATTGTGACGACCGAACTGGCTACTTGCGATTTTAGCCAAACTTTTGTTATCAGTAATAAAAATTAATCTATTTATGACTGTAGTGTTTAGCTCAGGGTACAAAATATTTAGTAGCACTAAACGAACTGTTTTGTTGTCACTACATATATGTAGTTCGGTTAATTTTAACATAACTTTTTTTTCAGTGTATATACATAGTATATACAAGCATCAATGCTTAGTTTAGGGAATGTATGAGGATGTATATGTAATTACTTACTTTCCGTGTCCGGAACACCATCATATTCGTAGCCCCCAATATTCAGCCACTCGGATTCCACTAGTGTTTGCTATCACTGTGTCTTGGTGCTTGCATGTCGCTCCTGTCATGGGACATGACAGTAGGTGCACGTTGTCCTGTCTGGCGCCACACTCGCAGATGTCTTCCTCTCTGTAACCCCATTTCTTGAGGTCACTGTAACAGCAGGAGACACCCGTTCTGAGCCTATTATTTTTATTATTATTATTATTATATTTATATGTAATTGTAACAAGGAGATATTCATTCTTCTTAAAAAATATATATCCATATACCTACCACCATTTCAAGTAGATCGTAGAGATTTTGAATGCGCTAAGCGACATCCTAAAGAAGTTACAATTATTAGTTAGGTAAATATAAAAGAAAGACGATTTAAGAATAGTAGGTATCCATGTTCCAGGTAGAATGGTTTGCAGACCTGAATTACTTCGTGTTCCAACAAGTAGAACAAAATTAATATCAGGAAAAATTACACGCGAATCCAGCCAATATAACAATACATTCTCAGCTGAGATAGACATATTCAACGTGAAATATTAAAGATTTAGACATGATGGTCTGAAGGTGATGCGCAACCAATATCCCTCTTTCCTGTCCTCCTAGTCTCTCTTCTCTCTTTTCTCTTCCCTTCTCTAGTTGTTGTATCTGTATGTGTGTATATGTGTATGTGTATGTATGTATGTATATGTGTATGTATGTGTTAAATAGTGTGGATGAGGGTGTGTATGAAGGTGTGTGTATGAATGTTTTTGGCTTGTAAACTGTTATTTGTTTTTCCTCCTCACTAACATAAGGGGATATAGTGGGGAGTTACGATTTCGCAATTTAAAGGGTATTTTTTTAATGCAGATTATCAACTAGTATCATGCTGAGATTGTATTCTGAAAGTTTTATCACAATGTGCAGTGTGCTGTGTGCTATGTGCTGTGTGCTGTGTGCAATGTACGGCGTGTTTATTTTACTTTATCGATTATAGACTTAAGTACCTACTCATTCGATTCTTTTCAAATCTTGCAAATATGTATATCTAATACTCGCTTAGACCCCATTAGATTTTGAAGGATATCGGAAAAGTGCTTCTCATTTTTTTAACTGTCAAATATCTGAAAGTGACCCCAAGATCGGGAAACTTAAACTTTGAAATTTTTATTTTCAAATTGGTAAAAAGGCACACCACTTACATAAAATGGCATTGAAGAGTTATCAAGTATTCATAATTAAATATTTATTTGAAAAATAATTTAACAAACTCATTTCATGAAAATGTTGAATATTTTCCATACAAAATTTGAATACTTTATAGAATGACTCGTTAGTGAGGAGTTTGGCGTTGGCCACAGCCCAGGCGTCTTATTCTGTTGATGGAATACTTTTTTTGGCTCTAACACTGTAAAAATAATATTGTATCATTAAACTGTAAATGAGCTTTAGCTTCCCAAAGAAAATAAATAAATTAAAAAAATATATATTTTTTAAAAAAATTAATGCGTACACAAAACATAAAGTCTGTAAAACATTTTAAGATGGGAAGGAGGTGGTGTCCTTTGAGGATAGTCGATTTTTATCTTTTTCCGCCGGTTGAATTTGAATTTCGCCCGTTTAATTTCTACTAAATTTAAACTTACCAGATAATTTATATAGGTACTATGTACCTCTGTCTCAATTCAGATTACCGCCATTATTAAACTCTTTTATATTTGTGTTCGCAATGACCAATAAATTTGTCTCTTCTGGTGTCTTCGGGGACTTGGAGACAAAGCAGACAATATGTTTTAGCTGCGGTGAATCTCTAGAAAGGTCAAATACTCTGATTTGCTGTAAATCTGTGTGCTTAGTTAGCCACTTACTTTCACAGGTTTAGTAAAAGGTATTCGAAATTTATTTCTTATTTGGATTAGAGAGACAAATTCAAAGGGTTGAGGTTTATTTTGGGAATATCAGAGATGTGAAATTTCTGCCACCGAATTAAAGGACTAAACAATATAATCAACGTTAGACGTAAATATATTTTACCTAACACTACATTATGAACGTGAAAGATATGTTTGTGTTTGGATTAACAAATAAAATCGAGTTTTCCTTTAATATATCAACTGTCTACATATTTGTTCAAGACAATTTATTTCACATAGTTTCAAACCAAGATCCGCGTGATTTTGTATGGCCATGTTTCATGATTTTTCATGGTATACTTATATATAAAAAAACACCAACATGGCTTCGCAGAATGTTATATTATATTATATGAATGAAATCTGAATTCGGAGTAAGGACACACACACATATATAACATTTAAAATGTGTGTGTCCCTTATAACATTCGATCCACTTAATGCACGGAGCCGAAAATTTCGTAAAATGTAGCAAATTTTAGGCCTATATAACTTTTTTACTCTGAATTTTGAATGTTTGTTCCAGTTAGGGGTTATCAACATTTAAATTTTTATTTTATTTGTCTATTGTATATATATCAAAAACCATATTAGTTAGAACGCTGAAATTTTGTATAACGTTTTATTGCGAAGTAAGACTTTTTCATCAAAACTTGTTTTTGTGAAAACTTTCCAGGGTTTTTCAATTTTTTTTAGTAAGACAAATATATGTGTAATACTGCCTATTTTTCTATTTTAAATTAAATATTGTAAAACGCCGGAACACCCCAACTAGATAATTTAATTTTTAATTTAATTACATCTCAAAATTTTTTAATAACATTGTTTTATACAATTTGTATGACAGAATTGTAAGGGGACTCTCAATATGTAGTTTTATACTTAAACACCATACATGTCATTATATACATACCATCAAGCTGTGTACATATTCGGGGTAGAAAAAAGGACTGACCTTCACACTTTCCTATCCTGACATACATTTTTTGTGTAGAAAACAAAGTATCTTAAAAATTCAATAATTTGGGTTTGAGGGTTTATAGTTTGGTACGTATTCTTCATCTCTATGTACCTACTATCGCCGTCGATATTAGATCTCATGTTTTGTATGCAACAAGTTGTAACAATTAAGTTTGTTTTAAACGACGGAAAATCTTTTATAACTAGTTGCATGTAACACATGAGATCCAACAGTCGATAGCGATAGTATGTATAGTTGAAGAATATGTACCAAACTATAAACCCATAAATACAAATTATTGAATATTTTCAGATATTTTGTTTTCTATACAACATATATTATGTAGGTATGTATGTCAAGATAGGATAGTATGGAGGAAGTTCCTTTTTTCCTACCCAGAATATGAAAATAGCATGATGGTATGTATGTTTGGAGATGAAGTATCAAACTATTAAGTCTTCTTACGTATTGTGTATAGGCGACTGCCATACAAAATGTATGAAGCGATGTCGTCACTAAATTCAATTTTTAAAAAAATTGTTAAAAATAAATTGAGATCTTCTACTACAATGTTAATATTTTTTATAGAAAATTAAATTATCTAGTTGGGGTGTTTCGGCTTTTTTCGATAATTGTATAAGTTTTGGAAATATAGGCAGTTAAACTCATAAATTTATCATAAAAAAAATATTTTTCTTAATAAAAAATGTTTGAGAAACCCTGGAATTTTTTTGAAAAATTTATTTGAGATTTTGTATTTGTCTATGTTTATACCAATTTTCAGCGTTCTAGCTTTTATGGTTTCTGAGATATATGGAAAAATAAAATAAAAATTCAAACACACACACACAGACACACGAAATGTTCTACTCCGAATTCTGAGTAAATCCGTGTATGGAACATATATGCTGCGAAGCCTCTAAGTTGGTGTTTTTTGACTTCAAAGTTGGAAAAGCCGTGAAAAAAGTAGACCTCTCCATACAATTCTCGCGTATTCTGGCTTGATACATTGTCGATATGTTAAGAGAACAAAGTTCTCCTGAACAAATCGACAGTTGGATAAACTACAAAGACTTACTTACTAGTTGCATGTAACACATGAGATCCAACTGTCGATAGCGATAGTATGTATAGTTGAAGAATATGTACCAAACTATAAATCCATAAATACAAATTATTGAATATTTTCAGATATTTTGTTTTCTATACAACATATGTAGGTATGTATGTCAAGATAGGATAGTATGGAGGAAGATCCTTTTTTCCTACCCAGAATATGAAAATAGCATGATGGTATGTATGTATGTTTGGAGATGAAGTATCAAACTATTAAGTCTTCTTAGATATTGTGTATAGGCGACTGCCATACAAAATGTATGAAGCGATGTCGTCAATAAATTCAATTTTTAAAAAAAAGGTTAAAAAAAAATTGAGATCTTCTGCTACAATTTTAATATTTTTTATAGAAAATTAAATTATCTAGTTGGGGTGTTTCGGCTTTTTTCAATAATTGTAAAAGTTTTGGAAATATAGGCAGTTAAACTCATAAATTTATAATAAAAAAAAATATTTTTCTTAAAAAAAATGTTTGAGAAACCCTGGAATTTTTTTGAATAAACCAATTTGAGATTTTGTATTTTTCTATATTTTTACAAATTTTCAGCGTCCTAGCTTTTATGGTTCCTGAGATATATGGAAAAATAAAGTAAAAATTCAAAAGTTGATAACCCCTGATTAAAACAAAAATTCGAAATTCTGAGTATAAAAGTTTTGTGAGCCTATAACTGTTTATATATTCTTAAATTTTGGGCTCTGTAAATTGAGCGGATCAAAAGTTATAAGGGGGGGACGGACACACAGAAACACACACAGACACACAGACACACACACAGACACACGAAATGTTCTACTCCAAATTCTGAGTAAATCCGTGTATGGAACATATATGCTGCGAAGCCTCTAAGTTGGTGTTTTTTGACTTCAAAGTTGGAAAAGCCGTGAAAAAAGTAGACCTCTGCATACAATTCTCGCGTATCCTGGCTTGATACATTGTCGATATGTTAAGAGAACAAAGTTCTCCTGAACAAATCGACAGTTCGATTATTTTATTTTTGTATAAATTCAAGATATTTCAATATTGTTCCAATGTAATCTGTTTTTTTTTCAAAGGAAATAAACAATTATTATTGAAATTAAAAATACAATAAATTATATATACTACTAGTTGCATGTAACACATGAGATCCAACTGTCGATAGCGATAGTATGTATAGTTGAAGAATATGTACCAAACTATAAACCCATAGATACAAATTATTGAATATTTTCAGATATTTTGTTTTCTATACAACATATGTAGGTATGTATGTCAAGATAGGATAGTATGGAGGAAGATCCTTTTTCCTACCCAGAATATGCAAATAGCATGATGGTATGTATGTATGTATGTATGTTTGGAGATGAAGTATCAAACTATTAAGTCTTCTTACAAATTGTGTATAGGCGACTGCCATACAAAATGTATGAAGCGATGTCGTCACTAAATTCAATTTTTAAAAAAATTGTTAAAAAAAAATTGAGATCTTCTACTACGATGTTAATATTTTTTATAGAAAATTAAATTATCTAGTTGGGGTGTTTCGGCTTTTTTCGATAATTGTAAAAGTTTTGGAAATATAGGCAGTTAAACTCATAAATTTATCATAAAAAAAATATTTTTCTTAATAAAAAATGTTTGAGAAACCCTGGAATTTTTTTGAAAAAACTAATTTGAGATTTTGTATTTGTCTATGTTTGTACCAATTTTCAGCGTTCTACCGTTTATGGTTTCTGAGTTATATGGAAAAATCAAATAAAAATTCAAAAGTTGATAACCCCTGATTGAAACAAAAATTCAAAATTCCGAGTATAAAAGTTTTGTAGGCCTGTAACTGTTTATATATTCTGAAATTTTAGGCTCTGTAAATTGAGCGGATCAAAAGTTATAAGGGACGGACGGACACACACACAGACACACAGACACACACACACACAGACACACGAAATGTTCTACTCCGAATTCTGAGTAAATCCGTGTATGGAACATATATGCTGCGAAGCCTCTAAGTTGGTGTTTTTTGACTTCAAAGATGGAAAAGCCGTGAAAAAAGTAGACCTCTCCATACAATTCTCGCGTATTCTGGCTTGATACATTGTCGATATGTTAAGAGAACAAAGTTCTCCTGAACAAATCGACAGTTGGATTACTAGTTGCATGTAACACATGAGATCCAACTGTCGATAGCGATAGTATGTATAGTTGAAGAATATGTACCAAACTATAAACCCATAAATACAAATTATTGAATATTTTCAGATATTTTGTTTTTTATACAACATATATTATGTAGGTATGTATGTCAAGATAGGATAGTATGGAGGAAGTTCCTTTATTCCTACCCAGAATATGAAAATAGCATGATGGTATGTATGTTTGGAGATGAAGTATCAAACTATTAAGTCTTCTTACGTATTGTGTATAGGCGACTGCCATACAAAATGTATGAAGCGATGTCGTCACTAAATTCAATTTTTTAAAAAAAATTGTTAAAAAAAATTGAGATCTTCTACTACAATGTTAATATTTTTTATAGAAAATTAAATTATCTAGTTGGGGTGTTTCGGCTTTTTTCGATAATTGTATAAGTTTTGGAAATATAGGCAGTTAAACTCATAAATTTATCTTAAAAACGAGTGGGTTGTGGCCAACACTAAACTCTCCACACCACAAATATTGACAATGAAATATTTTATTCATTCTAAATTTTACTACCAGGAATATAAATTTTCTAACGATAGTATATTTTCATGTTAAGATAGACAAACTATTAATGCAGTATGGTGAAGAATTCTAATGTTGTATGAAATATTTTAATAAAAGCAGATAAATTTTGTTTTAAAGGACGTTAGAGCATTTTGACAATTTTGACACGTGATATCATATGAAGAAATTTTTGTTATTTATGGAAAGCTTATCAGTTCGATGTTCAAGCTCTTTACATTATAACATGAAATCAAATTACTGAACTTTTCCATACATAAGAAATTTATCTTATTATATACATTTTTATTCATACTAAATTTTACTACCAGGAAAATAAATTTTCTATCGATAGTATATTTTTATGTTAAGATAGACAAACTATTATTGCAGTATGGTGTAGAATGCTTATGTTGTATGAAATATTTTAATAAAAGCAGATAAATTTTGTTTTAAAGGACGCGAAAGCATTTTCAAAATTTTGACACGTGATATCATATGAAGAAATTTTTTGTTATTTATGGAAAGCTAATCAGTTCTATGTTCAAACTCTTTACATTATAACATGAAATCAAATAACTGAACTTCTCCATACATAGAAATTTATCTAATTACATTTTTATTCATACTAAATGTTACTACCAGGAATATAAATTTTCTTCCGATAGTATATTTTTATGTTAATATAGACAAACTATTAATGCAGTATAGTGAAGAATGCTTATGTTGTATGAAATATTTTAATAAAAGCAGATAAATTATGTTTTAAAGAACGCGAGAGCATTTTCAAAATTTTGACACGTGATATCATATGAAGAAATTTTTTGTTATTTATGGAAAGCTTATCAGTTCTATGTTCAAGCTCTTTACTATATAACATGAAATCAAATTACTGAACTTTTCCATACATAGATATTTATCTAATTACATTTTTATTCATACTAAATGTTACTACCAGGAATATAAATTTTCTTCCGATAGTATATTTTTATGTTAAGATAGACAAACTATTAATGCCGTATAGTGAAGAATGCTTAAGTTGTATGAAATATTATAAAAAAAGCAGATAAATTTTGTTTTACAGAACGCGAGAGCATTTTCAAAATTTTGACACGTGATATCATATGAAGAAATTTTTTGTTATTTATGGAAAGCTAATCAGTTCTATGTTCAAGCTCTTTACATTATAACATGAAATCAAATTACTGAACGTTTCCATACATAGAAATTTATCTAATTACATTTTTATTCATACTAAATGTTACTATCAGGAATATAAATTTTCTTCCGATAGTATATTTTTATGTTACGATGGACAAACTATTAATGCAGTATAGTGAAGAATGCTTATGTTGTATGAAATATTTTAAAAAAAGCAGATAAATTTTGTTTTAAAGAACGCGAGAGCATTTTCCAAATTTTGACAGGTGATATCATATGAAGAATTTTTTTGTTATTTATGGAAAGCTAATCAGTTCTATGTTCAAGCTCTTAACATTATAACATGAAATCAAATTACTGAACTTTTCCATACATAGAAATTTATCTAATTACATTTTTATTCATACTAAATGTTACTATCAGGAATATAAATTTTCTTCCGATAGTATATTTTTATGTTAAGATAGACAAACTATTAATGCAGTATAGTGAAGACTGCTTATGTTGTATGAAATATTTTAAAAAAAGCAGATAAATTTTGTTTCAAAGAGCGTTAGAGCATTTTGACAATGTTGACACGTGATATCATTTGAAGAAATTTTATGATATCTATGAAAAGCTAATCAGTTCTAAGTTCAAGCTATTAATATTCTTATATCAATATGAAATCAATGAACTGAACATTGCCAAATATAAAAAAATTCTCTTGTTACATATAAGTTTCATACAAATATCCATTAAATAAAATATAATTTTTGAAACCGTTGAATATTTTTCTTTTAACATTGACCAACTTTGAATACAATTTTATGAAGATTCTTGGTGTTGTATAAAAAGTTGAAACCAAATGAAAATATCTCTAATTTCCAGGTCGTGAGAGCATTTTTTCAGTTTTAATAGATGAAATCATAAAGAAACATTGGGAAAAAATGAACCGTTGTCTATGGAAAACTAATCAGCTCTAAGTTTATGGACTTAACACATGTGATATCAATATGAAGTCAATCGGACTTATAGTTTGGGCTGCAGAGAGGACATAAAAAAAAAACAACGTAAATGATGAATTCATAGAGAAGAAATCAAAAGTTGTCTATGGAAAACTAATCAGCTCTAGGTCTTTGCACTTTACACATATGATGTTAATATGAAGTCGATCAGACTTATAGTTTGGGCTGTAGAGAGGACACAAAAAAGATAAATGCTACGGCGTACGGCGTACGGCGTACGGCGTACGGCGTACGGCGTACAGCGTATACGCCATACACACAAACACATCATGACGAAACTCATAGTGTGCATTCTCTACATGATACCCATTGAGAAATTGATGTAAAAAAAATACGCTTAAATTTTGCGAAATCATGACTCTCCCCTATTCCATAGTGTGGAGAGTAAAAATATTTTTCTTAATAAAAAATGTTTGAGAAACCCTGGAATTTTTTTGAAAAAATTAATTTGAGATTTTTTATTTTTCTATGTTTGTACCAATTTTCAGCGTTCTAGCTTTTATGGTTTCTGAGATATATGAAAAAATAAAATAAAAATTCAAAAGTTGATAACCCCTGACTGAAACAAAAATTCAAAATTCTGAGTATAAAAGTTTTGTAGGCCAATAATTGTTTATATATTCTGAAATTTTGGGCTCTTTAAATTGAGCGGATGAAAAGTTATAAGGGGGGGACGGACACACACACAGACACACACACAGACACACACACACACACAGACACAGACACACACACAGACACACGAAATGTTCTACTCCGAATTCTGAGTAAATCCGTGTATGGAACATATATGCTGCGAAGCGTCTAAGTTGGTGTTTTTTGACTTCAAAGTTGGAAAAGCCGTGAAAAAAGTAGACCTCTCCATACAATTCTCGCGTATTCTGGCTTGATACATTGTCGATATGTTAAAAGAACAAAGTTCTCCTGAACTAGTTGCATGTAACACATGAGATCCATCTGTCGATAGCGATAGTATGTATAGTTGAAGAATAAAAATCAAACTATAAACCCATAAATCCAAATTATTGAAAATTTTAACACATGTTGGTATGTATGTCAATATAGGACAGTATGGAGGTCAGTCCTCTTTTCCTACCCGGAATATGAAAACAGCATGATGGTTCTGTATGTATGTTTGGAGATTAAGTACCTATCAAACTATTAAGTCTTCTTACATATTGTGTATAGGCGACTGCCATACAAAATGTATGAAGCGATGTCGTCACTAAATTCAATTTTTAAAAAAATTGTTAAAAAAAAATTGAGATCTTCTACTACAATCTTAATATTTTTTATAGAAAATTAAATTATCTAGTTGGGGTGTTTCGGCTTTTTTCGATAATTGTAAAAGTTTTGGAAATATAGGCAGTTAAACTCATAAATTTATCATAAAAAAAATATTTTTCTTAATAAAAAATGTGTGAGAAACCCTGGAATTTTTTTGAAAAAACTAATTTGAGATTTTGTATTTGTCTATGTTTGTACCAATTTTCAGCGTTCTAGCGTTTATGGTTTCTGAGATATATGGAAAAATAAAATAAAAATTCAAAAGTTGATAACCCCTGACTGAAACAAAAATTCAAAATTCCGAGTATAAAAGTTTTGTAGACCTGTAACTGTTTATATATTCTGAAATTTTAGGCTCTGTAAATTGAGCGGATCAAAAGTTATAAGGGGGGGGGGGACACACACAGACACACAGACACACACACACACACAGACACACGAAATGTTCTACTCCGAATTCTGAGTAAATCCGTGTATGGAACATATATGCTGCGAAGCCTCTAAGTTGGTGTTTTTTGACTTCAAAGTTGGAAAAGCCGTGAAAAAAGTAGACCTCTCCATACAATTCTCGCGTATTCTGGCTTGATACATTGTCGATATGTTAAGAGAACAAAGTTCTCCTGAACAAATCGACAGTTGGATGACACGATCATTATTAGGTATAATAAAATCGAATCAATACGTATCAAAGTGACTAAAAACTTAAATGATTTGTTAGCGTTTTCACAAAAATAGTTAGTTTCTTGAAAACAATAAAATTGTTAGTGGTGTGATTGTAATTTTTTTTTCGAACCAAGAAACGTTAGTTAAACAATCTTATCGTTGATCGTCATTTATTCGTCCGTTATCTCGGTAATAAACCAAAAAATATTTACGATTTCTTTCGCAATAATAGAGTTTTTTCGCACGTAATATTTTACTGTGGCCCAGAAGCATTTTCGCACAATTAATACCCCAGGTGTTCTGGGGTCTGTGCCTACGGTTTAAAATGTTAATACCGCCGTAAATGGTCATGATAAATATACCTACTTTAGGGAGAGCACTTTTCACTTAATAAAAGCAAAACGGATTCATACCTTACTGTTTATTATAAAAGCAAAATACTGTAGCTACAGTTATCTATAAATATACAGGGTGTCCTAAAAAGTATGGATACTCGGTAAACCATGGATAGAAGAACCCTAGGGCTATCCAAAAACTTCAATGTATGTTCTAGGATTTTTTGTCGTTTTCGAGTTATAACTTTTTTCGAATTCTTTCGAAAAACTCCGACTGTCACAACATAATTGGTCACAGCGACGCTATTTATTGAGATACATCCTTCATTATTTTTTTCAAAATTGTTGAATAGTGTACGTTTTAGATGTAATAATTTATTTTATCCAATTTGATACCATAGCTTAAAAAAATGTTGTATCTCAAAAATAGTCAAATCAGAAAATTTTCTCAAACATTTTTCAAAAACTTCCTTATTTCGTGTAGTATCTACCCTGTAAATTTCATTTTCCTATTCCTACGGAATCAAACTTAAAAACGGTTTGAAAGTACGAGAGGTAGATTCTTACGTAGTGAAATTTTGATACACTAGTTGCATGTAACACATGGGATCCAACTGTCGACAGCGATAGTATGTATAGTTGAAGAATAAGTACCAAACCCATAAATACAAATTATTTATTATTTTATGATATTTAGTTTTCTATACAACACATGTACCTAGGTAGTCAAGATAGGATAGTATGGAGGTCAGTCTTTTTTTCCTACCCGGAATATGAAAACAGCATGATGGTATATGTATATTGTATGTTTAGAGATGAAGTATCAAACTATTAAGTCTTCTTTGATATTGTGTATAGGTGACTACCATACAAATTGTATGAAGCGATGTCGTCACTAAATTCAATTTTTATAAAAATTGTTAAAAAAAATTTGAGATGTACTGCTACAATGTTAATATTTTTTATATAAAATTAAATTATCTAGTTGGGGTGTTTCAGCTTTTTTCGATATTTTAAAAAAAAATGGAAATATAGGCAGTTAAACTCATAAATTTATCATAAAAAAAATACTTTTCTTAATAAAAAATGTTTGAGAAACCCTGGAATTTTTTTGAAAAAACTTATTTGAGATTTTGTATTTGTCTATGTTTGTACCAATTTTCAGCGTTCTAGCGTTTATGGTTTCTGAGATATATGGAAAAATAAAATAAAAATTCAAAAGTTGATAACCCCTGACTGAAACAAAAATTCAAAATTCCGAGTATAAAAGTTTTGTAGGCCTGTAACTGTTTATATATTCTGAAATTTTAGGCTCTGTAAATTGAGCGGATCAAAAGTTATAAGGGGGGGGGGACACACACACAGACACACAGACACACAGACACACACACACACACACACACACACACACACACACACACACACACACACACACACACACACGAAATGTTCTACTCCGAATTCTGAGTAAATCCGTGTATGGAACATATATGCTGCGAAGCCTCTAAGTTGGTGTTTTTTGACTTCAAAGTTGGAAAAGCCGTGAAAAAAGTAGACCTCTCCATACAATTCTCGCGTATTCTGGCTTGATACATTGTCGATATGTTAAGAGAACAAAGTTCTCCTGAACAAATCGAAAGTTGGATTAAAACTAGTTGCATGTAACACATGAGATCCAACTGTCGATAGCGATAGTATGTATAGTTGAAGAATATGTACCAAACTATAAACCCATAGATACAAATTATTGAATATTTTCAGATATTTTGTTTTCTATACAACAAATGTAGGTATGTATGTCAAGATAGGATAGTATGGAGGAAGATCCATTTTCCTACCCAGAATATGCAAATAGCATGATGGTATGTATGTATGTTTGGAGATGAAGTATCACACTATTAAGTCTTCCTACATATTGTGTATAGGCGACTGCCATACAAAATGTATGAAGCGATGTCGTCACTAAATTCAATTTTTAAAAAAATTGTTAAAAAAAATTGAGATCTTCTACTACAATGTTAATTTTTTTTATAGAAAATTAAATTATCTAGTTGGGGTGTTTCGGCTTTTTTCAATAATTGTAAAAGTTTTGGAAATATAGGCAGTTAAACTCATAAATTTATCATAAAAAAAATATTTTTCTTAATAAAAAATGTTTGAGAAACCCTGGAATTTTTTTGAAAAAACTAATTTGAGATTTTGTATTTGTCTATGTTTGTACCAATTTTCAGCGTTCTAGCCTTTATGGTTTCTGAGATATATGGAAAAATAAAATAAAAATTCAAAAGTTGATAACCCCTGACTGAAACAAAAATTCAAAATTCCGAGTATAAAAGTTTTGTAGACCTGTAACTGTTTATATATTCTGAAATTTTAGGCTCTGTAAATTGAGCGGATCAAAAGTTATAAGGGGGGGACGGACACACACACACACAGACACACACACAGACACACAGACACACAGACACACACACACACACACACAGACACACGAAATGTTCTACTCCGAATTCTGAGTAAATCCGTGTATGGAACATATATGCTGCGAAGCCTCTAAGTTGGTGTTTTTTGACTTCAAAGTTGGAAAAGCCGTGAAAAAAGTAGACCTCTCCATACAATTCTCGCGTATTCTGGCTTGAAACATTGTCGATATGTTAAGAGAACAAAGTTCTCCTGAACAAATCGACAGTTGGATAAAGAAAAAATCTAGTGTGAAGTTTACCATCAGTGTGAAATTATAAAGTAGGTATCAACCTTTGCTTACAATCTCATACATAAATACCAAATTAAAATGAATGTTTTATTAGGAATGTATTATTTTAATGCAAAATTTATGACAAAGAATAAATAAAAACCGAGAACCGCGGGTTATTTTAATTCGATTGTAGTGTACCCATCGTGAGAGATTCAAATACCAATTCGTTCTTTTTCTAACCCCGTATTAGGATTATGAGCGAGGAAAAGAAAAGGATGGATTCGAGGATAATCGGTAAGTGTTGTTTAATGTTATTGTAAGGAAAAAAAAAACACTGTTGTGAATGAATATTTATCGTTTTTCGACCACAGGCAGGTACTCGATAAAAATGTTTGTAAATACCAGTAGTTGTGTAACATAGCTATTTAGCAGTTTGGTAACGATTGTGTTCGTATACACGTTACAGGGCCACCAGTTTAGCTGATTAGTAACCAGATCAGGTTACCAATCAAACGTGTTTAGTAACCAGAGGGGTTACTAATAAATATAGGTGGTAACAAGATGGGTTACCAATAAAGAGAGTATGCTATATCCCAATTAAGTGGATATGATTTGAAATAAGAACACAAGGTCAGTTGTTGAGAGAGAAGAAGAAAAATTAGGTCCAAATTTACAATGAGTATATTGATCACAATTAACAGTTTTCTTAAAGGTAAATTTACAATTGATAAAATAACTTACAAAGGAACTTTCTCGCGATGAGGAGGTATGACGAGCGAGTTAGCGAGTGTGTTCGAAGTGTCCGATTATTCGTGTGGTGAAGTATCATCGTGCTCGCGGGGTCGAGAGACGACCGGTGGTCGAGAGACGAAGTATCGGCGAGACGGCGTGGTCGAGAAGCGACCAGTAGTCGCGTGGTCGTAACGGCGGCGTGAAGTGACGAAATGAAGTGAGAGAATGAAGTGACGATATGTACAGGTGTACACTCCCTTAAATAGTGCTGCGCCGGGGGTAGCAAGTTCAATGTCCTCGAACTTTCTAGACCATTTCATTGAACTGTCATACCCAGTTGAAGATTATTGTTACTTGTTTGACATCGCGGGCGATGAACTCGGCCTAGCGACAAACAAACATACTTGCCATCGCTAGGCGCGCGCTCGAAAGAAATTTCGAGATGTCGTCTGCCACAACACCATCCATCCACCTTTATTTGGGTCTTCCCATGTTTCGCCTCCCGTCTTGTCGTGTGCTGATTATATTCTTCGGGACTCTGTTCTCTTCTCTTTTTGTTAAGACCCAGCATTCAACTCCATACACAACGGCAGGTCTTAGAAGAGTTTCGAAGATAAGCGCTTACTACCAGCGGCCATTTTTACCTTAATTGCAGTGCTGCAGTTATTTTTAAGGGTTACGATAGCGCCTAGATAACAAAAAGAGCCAACCATTGTATGGTGTGTCCGGATCACAAACAGGGATTGCCTGGTGGGATTTCTCTTGTTTATTTAAATACTTAATATTTTTAGTCCTGACTAACCCAAGGGGATAAAGTGGGGAGTTATGATTTCGCAATTTTTAAGGGTATTTTTTTATTGCTGTTTATCAACTAGTATCATGTTGAGATTGTATTCTGAAAGTTTCATCACAATGTATCTGTGTGTGTGCTATGTGCTGTATGCTGTGTGCTATGTACGGCGTGTTTATTTTACTTTATCGATTATAGACTAAAGTACTCTTCGATTCTTTTCAAATTTTTGCAAATATGTATAGGTGTCTAAAATTCGCTTAAACCCCATTAGATTTCGAAGGATATCTGAATATTGCTCCTCATTTTTTTTAACTGTCAAATATTTCAAAGTGAGCTCAAGCTCATGAGACACTAAACATGGCATTGAAGAATTATCCATTTTCATAATAAAATATTTAAATAAAAAAATAATTGAAAATGCTGAATATTTTCCATACATCACAATTTGAATACTATAATAGAGTGACTTCTTAGTGAGGAGTTTAGCGTTGGCCACAACGCACTCGTTTTTTTTCATACTATGTAGACATAGGTATACGTTAATAAGTTATTTTTTGATATGGTTTTTTTTAATCTATTCCTAATCACGATGTTTTTTTATGATTGTTAAAATTCAGAATTCATTCATTTATCAATAGGACGCAGGTTATGTGGTGTTTTTTTTGCTATCATATATTTTGTTTTTACATATGATAATTCATCACTTATAAAAATCAATGTCGTGAAAAATAGATAATGATACTTATAAGTAGGTAATTTAAGTAGCGTCTAGTCCCAGCTTTTCTTTTCTGCATTCTTAGGTTAGGTTTAAGTTTGTTTTTAATAATAATAGCGACTCGCGTAAGCAAGTTGCTTTAAATAAATTGAAATTATTTTTTTTAAATTTTCGCATTTAATATGATATTTAACAGTTCATTTGACTTATTACTATTACCAGACATCAACCAATCAGAGAGCCAACCGGAAACAGAATGCGGATTATTGACGCTAGTGGTAATTTATATATACACAAGCGGATCCGACAGACGTTGTCCTGAACAAAAGTTGGCTTGCCTGTTATTAACTGGTTTAACAAACATAAAAATACCACACGCTATCACGGCATATCCTATAGCGACAGGTATGCGGGTGTGGACACCAGAAAATGATAATAGAAAAAATCTGTCCCTGCACAGCAGTTTTGCTACTTCACTTCGCATTCCATTTAATTTATATATGTCTTGGTACATATTAATATTCTCATTCTCTCACTCTCTCTCTTCCCCCTATCTCCCCCCCCCTCTCACCCCCAGCTGTCAGCTCTCCTTGCTGCGCTCCTCCACTTCGTTCTATCCTGAGCATGATCGTCCATAGAGACATTACATGCCCGCATATCCTCCGCCATCAAGTTCTTCCATCGTGTTATTGGACACCCTTTTGGTCTTTTGACGGGAACTCGATAGTCCAGTGCAGTGTTACATACGTTTTCTGGCAGTTTTCTTCGAATATGTTCGAACCACCTCAGCCTACTTTCCATCAGCTTATAGATGGAAACAATGTCATATAACTCAACTACTGTTCTTTTATTTGAGTTAGAAGTTTGTAGAAAGACTTTTCCAAAAATAATCTTAGTCCATTTTGAATTTTCACATATAAATTAGTTATCATTTAAAAATGCCAACATAATATTATGACATATCGAAAGCAATGTCGCCATTATTAAAAAGGGATATTCCGAAAATATTTATAACGATTGATATTTTTATAAAATTGCTTTTTGTGAATCTAATCCATTCTGGGACTCACACAAACACACACATCAAAATCGGTTCAGCCGTTTAGGAACAGTTCAGTGACATACACACGTACAGAAGAATTATATATATATATATATATATAAAGATATATATTGTTTCCGTGGTAAATCCGTATTTCCTTTATTTCTTACAATCTAGTTAGCATACAAAACTGCTGTTGGAGTGTAATGAAAGGTTTTTATAGATGATGTCAGTCTTATGTAAGTTACTAAATATAGGACAACGTACCCCTAATTATTATGAACGTCAGGCAGCAACAAACAACCCTCTCTTTTGATTAACGAACTTCTAATTAAAATATCATCCACCTACCCCTAAATACGCCAAATTGATTACTTACTTACCCCCGTCCCCGCCTCTTCCATAATGAGATTTACTTTACAAAATCAAACTTTATTCCATCTACTTGGAAATTTTGAATCAGATATAGAATATATATATATAACTGAAATATCAACAAATTTAAATGAGAAATGAGAAAGAAAATGGAAATTTCGGATACATCTGATTAGGAGCTCAAAATAAAAATATTTTTATCACATGGCGCGACAATAAAACATATATGTACTACTTTAATAATAGACTCTTACCATCACACAATGTTCCTATGGGGTAGGCAGAGAGAACACAGCGCCATACGCCTCTATCCTTGCAAACATTTATTGTGTGTGTGTGTGTGTCCCTATTAACTTTTGATCCGCTCAATTTACAAAGCCCAAAATTTCAGAATATATAAACAGTAATAGGCCTACAAAACTTTTATACTCAGAATTTTGAATTATTGTTTCAATCAGGGGTTATCAACTTTTATATCTCAGAAACCATTAGAGCTAGAACGCTGAAAATTGGTGTTAAACATAGACAAATACAAATTTCATATTCCGGGTAGGAAAAGAGGACTGACCTCCATACTATCCTATATTGACATACATACCTACATGTGTTGTATAGAAAACAAAATTTCTTAAAATATCCAATAATTTGTATTTATGGGTTTATAGTTTGGTACTTATTCTTCAACTATACATGTATACATACTATCGCTATCGACAGTTGGATCTCATGTATTAGTTAAAATGTGCCACAAAGAAGTAGCAGCAAAGTATGAAGCTATAAATAAATAGTGAATGTCGAAAATAGTCAGGTTACTTTATTCTGAGCTAGAAACGTGTAGGTACCACTTTTATACATTTTCCTACAAAAAATAACATTTTTTACAGTTAGAACCACAGCTTCACATTATACGTACGTAAGTAGGTAGGTACTCGTTTATTTACCTACAATTTTATAAAAGGCATTGTAAAAGCAGACTCGTGCCTAACAACCGAAAGTATGATAAATAGGCTGGATCCCGAGGGAGCTATAAAAACATACCAGTAGTTATATTTCACGTTTGTTTTTTTTTATTATTTTACAACGGGTAAGTGAAAGCCTTTTCAGGCGTTGTCCATTCACATTACGTACAACTAGTTGCATGTAACACATGAGATCCAACTGTCGATAGCGATAGTATGTATAGTTGAAGAATATGTACCAAACTATAAACCCATAAATACAAATTATTGAATATTTTCAGATATTTTGTTTTCTATACAACATATATTATGTAGGTATGTATGTCAAGATAGGATAGTATGGAGGAAGTTCCTTTTTTCCTACCCAGAATATGAAAATAGCATGATGGTATGTATGTTTGGAGATGAAGTATCAAACTATTAAGTCTTCTTACATATTGTGTATAGGCGACTGCCATACAAAATGTATGAAGCGATGTCGTCACTAAATTCAATTTTTAAAAAAATTGTTAAAAAAAATTGAGATCTTCTACTACAATGTTAATATTTTTTATGGAAAATTAAATTATCTAGTTGGGGTGTTTCGGCTTTTTTCGATATTTTAAAAATATTTGGAAATATAGGCAGTTGGAGCGGATCAAAAGTTATAAGGGGGGGACGGACACACACACAGACACACAGACACACACACACACAGACACACGAAATGTTTTACTCCGAATTCTGAGAAAATCCGTGTATGGAACATATATGCTGCGAAGCCTCTAAGTTGGTGTTTTTTGACTTCAAAGTTGGAAAAGCCGTGAAAAAAGTAGACCTCTCCATACAATTCTCGCGTATTCTGGCTTGATACATTGTCGATATGTTAAGAGAACAAAGTTCTCCTGAACAAATCGACAGTTGGAATATGCTCTCTTTTAAAACATGGTTTTTTCGTCACATTTTGGAAACAATAATTGTAACATGACATAAAAACCAAATACACAATTAACCATAACGCACCAAGGCGCAGTTCTATCTAGGGTAGGTGGATAAAACTGTAGTTCGTACACAATATATATGTATAACGGGTGGTTAAATGTTCAAGGGCCGATGTTCAATGTGAACCACACCTAAACGTTAAGTTTTTTTCTGCATTTCATTTGACATTTCTCAATTTCAGACTAACTCAATTTGAACCATGATAGATACACAATTGAGCAACGCGTTAAAGTGGATGAACAGTGGTCAATTTTCGAAGAAAATCATCTTCAGTGATGAGGCACATTTTCACCTCAGTGGATTCGTCAATAAGCAGAATTGCCGCATTTGGGCGAATGATAATCCAAGAGTGATTGTCGAAAAACCAATGCATCCACAAAGAGTGACTGTTTGGTGCGGTTTATGGGCTGGCGGCATCATCGGTTCGTATTTTTTTCCAAAATGAGACCGGTCAGACAGTTACTGTGAATGGTGTTCACTATCGTGAGATGATAACGAACTTTTTATGGCCCGAATTGGAAGATATGGATGTGGACGATATGTGGTTTCAACAGGACGGTGCCACTTGCCACACAGCTAACGAAACAATGGCTCTTTTGCGCGAAAAATTTGATGGCCGAATAATCTCACGTCGCGGCGATGTCAATTGACCGCCAAGATCATGTGATTTGACACCGTTGAACTTCTTTCTTTGGGGTTATTTGAAAGAAAAGGTGTACGTCGATAAGCCAGCAACAACTCAAGAGCTAAAGGATGAGATAATTCGGCACATTAACGACAAAGAACCTCAATTATGCCTCAGCTTCATCGCAAATTTGGACCATCGGATGGAGGTGTGCCGCCGCGGCCATTTGGCCGATATTTTGTTCCATACATAATTGAGCCATACCAATATTACCATAATAAAAAGAAATGTCAATAATTTCCTAAATAAATTGTGTTTTATTCAAAATCAACATCGGCCCTTGAAATTTAACCACCCTATATATAAATATATTTCATATATTATTAAATGTCAATATTCACACTTATCCTACGAGAGGATGTCAGGATTTTAGACTTCCAAAAACGAGATTAACAAGTTAACAAAACAGTTTCTACCATAAAGGTCTCAAAATATATAATAGTTTACCACCAAACATAATAGAATCCACAAGTCTTGTCAACTTTCATAGGTTAGGTGTTGAATACATAGTTAAGAACTATACCTATGTTCTCCATAGTTTTACATGTTTTTATAATTAATTGCCATGTACTCTTACCATACGTATTGTTAAAAAAAAGTATTTTTATATATTTTTTGTTTATACTATATGCATTAATTTTCATATATGTTTTACATCTAAATAAAATTGTCTTTTATTATTATTAATATGAACGTTTTCTTTTAATTGTCAATAGATTGACGATTTTTTTAGTTACGTTTTTGACAATATATTTATAAAAAAAAACATCAGTGCAGTGTAAAAACGCACTCGTAGTGAGAAAATTAATATTAAAAAAAAAAAAAAAAAAAGTGGGTTGTGGCCAACGCTATACTCCTCACTACATGATTTTCAACATTTTTATGATATGAGTTTGTTTAATATTTTGCTCTTTAAATATTTAAGTATGAAAAATTGATATTTCTTCAATGCCATTTTATGAGAGTGATGTGCATTTTTACCAATTTCAAATTTTATGAACCTGAGCTTGGAGTCACATTGAAATATTTGACAATTAAAAAATTGAGAAGCACTATTCAAAATCTAATGGGGTCTTAGCGAGTATTAGATATACATATTTGCAAAATTTGAAAATAATCGAATGAGTAGGTACTTTAGTCTATAATTGATAAAGTAAAATAAACACGACTTACATATATCATGCAGTACATAGCACACACACACACAGATACATTGTGATGAAACTTTCAGAATACAATCTCAGCCTGATACTAGTTAGTTGATAATCTGCAATAAAAAATAGCACCAAAAATTGCGTAAACATAACTCGCCACTATATCTCCTTGGGTTAGTGAGGAGTAAATATACAATTATTTTAGGTACCTACATGTTTTTTTCTCATTGATAAATAATTTATGAATTAGTGAGTTCCTGTATATAACGAAGAAATTGATTGAAAAATAATATTTTTTAGGTATTGCAGATGTGGCATGACTGTAAATGATACTTTGAAAAAAAAACGAGTGCGTTGTGGCCAACGCTATTCTCTTCATGGACGCACAAAATATTTGTGAAAAATTTTCAACATTTTTATGAAATGAGTTATTTTATTTATTACATACATACATACATACCATCGCGCCATGTCACTTACGGGGTAAGCAGAGAGAACCGCCATATGTCTCTATTTTTGCACACATTTCTGGCTTCCTTTACATCCATGCATCGTCTCATACATGCTCGTTGATTGTTCAAACTTCTTCCTTCAAAATACCATTCACATGGTAATGACATCCCTTTCTGGGGCAACCCCTTCTATTCACTCCATCTCTTACACCCATGTATATTTTTTTGGTCAGTCGTTCATCGTTCATTTTTTCAATATGTCCAAACCACCTCAAGGCATTCACTGTCATTTTGCATATAAAATCCTTGATTTTGCATTCTCTCCTTATGTCCTCATTTTTTATTCTATATCGTTCTATTACATACTCTTCTTAGTGATCTCATTTATACAGCATTTGATCTACTTTTTTATTATTAAATCTATGAATTATTTATTATAAAAACTTGATAATTCCTCAATGCCATTTTATGAAAGCATTGTGCCAATCGAAATACAACAGCCATATTAACATCTCACATAGTTCAGCAATGAGGTTCACCCCCCATTCTCAACGTAGCGCCTTTCTAAGTGAGACGAGACTAGGGTGTGGTCAAACACGCATGTGTCGTGTTTCATTTTATGAGGTATTGCACACCTGTCGCTGGTTAATAAATGTATGAACCTACCCGTACCTGTACTTTAATATCTGTTCATAAGGAATAAGAAAAAGGTTAATAAATAAAAATTGATATAATATACAACATACATAAATACCATCACGCCATATCCCGCAATGTGGGGTAACAAGTGTGAGGTGTGCGGGTGTGCCTTACCTTTTAAAATTAATAGTTCTTTATTTTCGTACAATTTTATATGATAATGATTATATACGATAATATTTCAACAAATTAATATTATCGAATAAAATCACTGTCAATATTTTGTTTCCATAGATCTTGGTCACTTCTCTGATGCCCTATATATATATATCTAAAGTAATAAAGCAATCAATATGTTAGTGTATGTGTGTGTGTATGTGTGTGTTTGTCTCACGCCTTTTGAAAAACCAAGAGCATCTAAAAATCTAATTTATGTGCGAACATGTACCAGTATACCTGATGCAGTGTCACGCTAAAAATAATGCGATTAAAATGCTGAATTTTAAAGATATTTCAATAATTATTTTTTTCATACAAAATTTTCCAAGTCATATCTGTCAAAAAAGTGTACATTTTGCACGCAAATATCTGTTTGTTTAAAAGTTAGAAGTACGTATTTACACGAAAAAAATATATTTTCAAGTATAACTTAGCTTTTAAGTGAAAAACATGGTGAATATTTTGTCTAATTATAATGTTTAACTTATTTTTAAAGTAAGCGTTTTGTACAAATGTACATATAACCCCGCCATTTTAATATCTTTTCATACGATATTTAATTTTCCCACCGAATGAATATGTTCTTTAAAATAATATACCTTTGAAATAAATGTGATTATGAAATAATAAAATGAAACACAAGACTTTATAGCAAGTTTTAAGACATATATTGTTAAAGTCTGTTAATTATTAGTAAAGATATAGGCATAATAAAATTGCATAATTTGTATATAATATTTGATATTTCGGACAATTTTCGTTTTTGTGGCTTCGAACAAACCAATGTAGGTACCTACCTACATATCCAAAAAATGTATCGAGCCCATTTGATATTAATATTGGAATGGTTACTATGGTAACGGAAAGATTCTGATATTCAAATAAAATTTGTTATGAATTGAATTTATTTAGAACATTGTTGTAGGTAGGTACCTACCTATTACTATTTACTTACAAATCACACAACAATATACTGATTTCCTATCAGAAAATTGTATGCGATGTGCTCCTAAACCGTTTGTCCGATTATTATGAAACTTTGGTGAATTGTCGAGCGTTTGCCCGGAATGGTTTCTGGATTTAAACTTTTTTCTTATTCTTCTTCTTCTTCGTGTATTTGGTCATTTCACCTATGAAGGGGGAGTATTCTGGGAAAAGAAGGTCCGACTGTCCCTCCATCTCTTCGCAGGTCTTCCAGGACGGTTTGTGGATTTAAACTTTTTTCTTCTTCTTCTTGATCGTGTATTTGGTCATTTTACCTTAGAAGGGGGACTAACCTGGGAGAAGAAGCTACAATTGTCTTTCCATCTCTTCGCAGGTTTCTGGATTTGAACTTTTTTCTTCTTCTTCTTCTTCTTCGTGTATTTTTGGTCATTTTACCTATGAAGTTGGAGAATCCTGGGAGAAGAAGGTCCAACTGTCCTTCCAACTCTTCACAAGTCTTCCAAGACGGTTTTTGGATATAGACTTTTTTCTTCTTCTTCTTTTTCTTCTTCATCCAATTTTCCTTCCATATCTTCGCAGGTATCTGGATTTAAACTTTTTTCTTCTTCTTCTTCGTGTATTTAGTCATATTACCTTTGAAGGTGGAGTATCCTGGGAAAAGAAGGTCCTTTCATCTCTTCGCGGTTCTTCCAGGATGGTTTTTAGATTTAACTTTTCTTAACCGACTGAAGGGACGGGATGTAATGAAGGGAAGGGATGCACTAAAGGGCCTGAAGGGACGGGAGGTATAAAAGGTCCTGAAGGGACGGGAGGTACTGAAGGGCCTGATTGGTAGGGACGTAATGATGGATTGAAGGGACGGGAGGTACTGAAGGGCCTGAAGGGACGGGAGGTTCTGAAGGGTCTGAAGCGACGGTTCATGGAGTCTAATTCTTTTTCTTCTTAATTTTATGTAGACCTTACAGTTTTTACACAAACTATTTCCTTTGGTCTTTTGCTTCGTTTTCTTATTTTATGTAGAACTTTGGTGAATTTTATATAAACTATTTCCTATAGATTAATCTTCTTCTTCTTTTGTGAAGACCTTTTAGTCTGTTTTTATACAATCTATTTCAAATAATTCTTCTATTTTATGTATTTTTTCTTATTTTATGTAGACCATTGGGATAGTTTTTTATACAAACTATTTCTTATAGTCTTATACTTATTCTTCTCTTTTTTATTTAGACTTTTGGGTTAGTTTTAAGTCTACTGGTCTTTTGTGCAGAAATATTATTAACAATATGCACACTTGATGAAAATACATATGTAAAAACGAATGGGATGTGACGGTGTAATCTGCACTAGAATCTTTTCAATACTTTTGTTTAATCAAATTTTAACCATTTATATCATCCTATTTTGAATAATTTTCAACGCTTTCATATTTTATTTCGTTGACGATATTTAAAGAATGGGGGTTTTGGCCATTACTGAACTCTTCACAACGTTTATATTTAAATTATAAACTATTTACTATTTATTTATTTATTTATTTCTTTTATTTATTTATTTATTTATTATAAACAATACAATACAATACAATGTTGATTACATACTAGAGTTAGAAGTTACATATGTTTGTGTGTGTGTGTGTGTGTGAGGGTGTGTGTGTGTGTGTGTGTGGGTGAGGGTGTGTTTGTATGTGTGTTTGTGTGTGTGAGGGTGTGTGTGTGTGTGTGTGTGTGTATGTGTGTGTGTGTGTGTGCGTGCGTGTGTTTGAGTGTGTGTGTGTGTGTGTGTGTGTGTGTGTGTGTGTGTGTGTGTGTGTGTGTGTGTGTGTGTACTATAGTTTAAGTCTTCTTCTTCGTTAATGTAGACTTTTGTGTCAATTTTAAGTCTATCAGTCTAATTGTGCAAAAATATAATGCACACTTGATGAAAAAATATAAAAACGAATGGGATGTGACCAACACTAGATCTTTTCAGTACGCATTATTTAATCAAATTTTAACCACATTCCAACATCCAAAATTACTAATTTTTTTTTATATGTACATATTACATTTTGTTTTCGATGATAATATATAAAAATGGGGGTTGTGGCCAAACCAATCTCTTTACAACGTTGATAAACAGTCATATTTAAAACCATTACGCATAGTCCATGCCAGCAGAAATTATATATTATACTTCATTCACACTTTATAGCAATATATAAAAAAGCATGGGTTGTGGCCATCACGAACATTTTACAATGCTCAAACTCAATCAAATTTCAAACCACTTTTCATGGTCCGATTTTGCAAAATAATTGGGTGACAATATTATAAAAACGATTGCTTATTCCTTCACAATTTTACATTCTTGGCCAACGGCGGGACATAAAAGCTAGTATATATATATATATATATATATATATATATATATATATATATATATATATATATATATATATATATATATATATATATATATATATATATATATATATATATATATATATATATATATATATATATATATATATATATATATATATATATATATATATATATATATATATATATATATATATATATATATATATATATATGTATATATATATATATATACGTATATATATATATATATATATATATATATATATATATATATATATATATATATATATATATATATATATATATATATATATATATATATATATATATATATATATATATATATATATATATATATATATATATATATATATATATATATATATATATATATATATATATATATATATATATATATATATATATATATATATATATATATATATATATATATATATATATATATATATATATATATATATATATATATATATATATATATATATATATATATATATATATATATATATATATATATATATATATATATATATATATATATATATATATATATATAGATCTGAAGTCGTCGACAGTCCGCAAGTGTGAATCTTGACTGCACCATGGTTGCTAATATAAAGGGCTCCATGAGTTACTCTTCGTGCCATGAATTGTTTTTTTTTTGTTCATTCTAGCGTTCTGCGAAGGGACCGTTGACAGTCCCCATATGTGGTGCGGGTGGTGGTGGGAGTAGCGAATATTTCAACAAATGGTTTGTGTTCAGTTCATTCATTTGTTTTTTTTTGGTACCTATTCGACGAAAGACTAAACTTTTGAATGATAAAGCCCCAAAAACGTTATAATGATATGCAAAGCCTTTGAATTAGGGCTGTGAATGTACCTACTTACGTATTGGGGTCTATATTACTGTGGCGTGATTTTTTTTGTTAGCGACGAGTTTCAAGGAAATTCAGTTTTTGTGGGATTCCCAATAATTAATGATCATCTGAAAAGACTCAAATGTGAATAGGCTATAGCTCCGAAATTCGCTTTTGTGACATATTTTCTATAGACTTCGGTTTCAGCCAAATATAATGGCCTTTTGAATATTAACAAAGATTAATAATTCATCAATGTTAGTACATTTTATATAAGTATAGGTTTAAAAACCGAACGCAATATAATTTTGTAGAATAGTATTTTACATAGGTACATACTTTTCGTTGATATATTTTATACACTGTGGCAACTTATGAGTGTAATGTATAGTGTGAATAATATATTTTCTATATTTTTATAATAATTGTGTTGGATAATTAATTATTTATTTATCTTTCTATACATAATATAAACAAATATACCTATTGTACACTGGCGGGCTTACTGCCATTAGGGAATTTCTTCCAACCAACCAGATTACAAAGTATTCATTCATTCATACCATCACGGCATATCCCACAATGTGGGGTAACCAACGAAAGGTGTGCGGGTGTGCATTGCCTCATAAAAGGGAGCACAACACATCAGTGTATACCCACACACCAGTCTCGTCTCACCTAAAAAGGCACTACATTCAGAATGGGTGGTGAACCTCATTTCTGAACTATGTGTGATGTTATTGTTGCCTGTTGTATTTTCGATTACCCGGCTCTTACGGGACACTCGAAAACAATAATAGAAAAGAGTGGAAGCACTATTCTAAGCCGGTGCCTCACAGCTTACAAAGTACTTATGACAAAATTGTGTATGTACGTCAGCAAAAAAAAATCAAAGAAAATATATATTACACTAAGATAACAATTGTAAAATGAAAACACTTCATAAAAAAATGGACAGAGTAAGGACAAGGAGAGAAAATCGGTATCAGGTGTTCAGTGATAAATATTCCTTCTTTAGTATTTTCTTGAAAATATAAAGTGAATCAGACGACGCAATATTCGGACTTAAGACTATTATATAATCTTGCTGAATGTAATTCGAACGAAGAGCTGAGAAATTATGTATTATGAATTAGGATGGATATTGTTAACTTTATTAATTAGTAATTGTTATTAATATTTATTTATTTTTTAAATAAATAGGATACAATGTTACAAGTAAAAAATATAATATCAAATATAAAAAGTATCATAAGTACATTGTATCCCAATAATATGTCTTCATATAGGATAAAGTGTGTTTATTATTTATTCAATTTTTTAATATTCGTAAGCTTAAAAGTAACAAATATAGGTCCGAATGTAGAGTCCGACCTAAATACTAAATTCTAAATACTAACCATGTTTTCATTGCACAGTCGCTCACTTAAGTTAGGAGAACACGTGGCTTCCAAACTGAAGGATGCTACGAAGTTTTTGTGTGAGAATTACATTGCAGGGACATATCTAAATACGCGCATGCGCGTCGGCGTAACTAACATTTGCGATCTGTCAAAAGTAAGGTTGATCACAAGGAACCTTACGAAGGGTTTGATAATACATCAAATAAGAGATGTTTTCGATGGATGATGATTTTAGCAAATATGTATTTGATAATTTTGTCAAATCAAATACCAAGCAGATTATTCAGTGATCTATATGACATGGCGAAAGTTCGCTGGAATTTCGGAAAAATCGCGACATCGATCTGTCAGTGTGGGCTTGGTTACATGTGTTTGTGTTGTTATGACAAAAAAAACATTTTAAACGTCAGTCTAAGCCCATAGAAAACAATCTATCTCTTTTCTTCATATGCAATAATGTGAAACGCTACGCCTTAAGTTTGGCGTAGTATTTAGTATTTATTTAGTGATGTCTCTGCAACGCAATTGTTAACTTAAGAATACTAAATACTCCAGTGAGGTTAGGAGTTAGTAGATATTCAGTTACCTAGGACTATGCATTCGGGTCTTTGTCTTCCTCCCCTTCTTCCTTGCAAGTCTTTATGCCGATTTTTACTTAAACAGTACTAAATTGACTAGTTATTTTTAAATCAGACCTAATTTTTAATGTTGCTACTTATGTATTTTCCTTGTATCAGAACGACGGTTTCGACTTACTAGACCATTATCAACTTGTTACATTATAATAATAATGTACCCGCCCAATTATAATGAAAGAAAAATAAATAATGAATAAATAAAAAATATGTTTAAGTATTACTATTTTTATATAAGTGAAAACATGTTATTAGGCATGAAATTATATGTATCAATTTTTTTGACAAACATTTTTTTCAACATCTCAATTGAGACGAAGTTGGGATATTGTAGAAGAACCAGGAACTCGAGGCACCTACAGGGCTTACGACCTGTCATCGGCTGGCTTACGTGATCACTTTATGCGCTTGCGCAACGTTCACCAATTATGCCTTCTTATTGAGTTCGCTTATCGATGTAATTTTGAAAGTTCTATAATATTTAACAAGTAGAACAAATATCAGGAAAAATTCAACAATTACACGCATTTGCAGCCAATATAATAATACATTCTCAGCTGAGATAGACATATTCAACGCGAAATATTACAGATTTTGACATGATGTTCTGAAGGTGATGCGCAACCAATATCCCTCTGTCCTGTCCTCCTAGTCTCTCTTCTCTCATTTCTCTTTCCTTCCCTAGTTGTTGTATATGTGTGTATGTATGTGTACTTATGTATGTATGTGTGTGTGATGGTGTGAATGAGTGTGTGTGTGAGGGTGTGTATGAAGGTGTGTATATTTTTGGCTTGTAAACTGTTATTTGTTTTTATATTATGTTGATGGAATGCTTTTTTTGGCTCTAACAATGTAAAAATTATTTTGTATCATTAAACTGTAAATGAGCTGTAGCTTCCCAAAGAAAATAAATAAATAAATAAATAAATAAATATTTGAATAGTGTGTAACATTTTACCTGAAAATAATGCATTGAGATGTTGAAAAAAAATTTTGTCAATAATAATATCATTTGACTCCCGAAAGGGAAAAAAAATCCAATGTTTGCGTATATGCAATTAAAAATCCAATGTTTGCGTATATGCAATTAAAAATCCAATGTTTGCGTATATGCAATTAAAAAAGAATATTCGATTTGTATCATTTATGTTAATATTATTGTTATGATGTATGCTGTATGTTTTCCATATAAAATAAAATAAAATAATAATTGTTTATTTTTCCTTTAAAAAACACATAATATTGGAAAAGTTTGGAATTTATACAAAGAAAAAAAAATAATATTTATAAATAAGTATATAATATTTTTTAACAGATTTTTAATTATCTCAATAGAGACGAAGTTGGAATATTTATTGTAGGAGAACCGGGAAATCAAGGCACCTACAGGGCTTACGACCTGTCATCGGCTGGTTTTGACCTGTCAACCAGCCGATGACAGGTCGTAAGCCCTGTAGGTGCCTTGATTTTCCGGTTCTCCTACAATAAATATTCCAACTTCGTCTCTATTGAGATAATTAAAAATCTATTAAAAAATATCTTTGACTCCCGACAGGGAAAAAAAATCCAATGTTTGCGCATATGCAATAATAAAAAAATATTCGAAGTATATATGTAATACATGAATTCAACCATTTTTGTGGTAGTTACATATAAAGGTTGTGTTTCACTATTTATCTTTGCTGCCTAACTAGGAATAATTCCTGTTTTAAAGGCAGCCAATTTATTTTTTTTTATTTTAAAGTTTTCTTCCGAAACAAATATGTGTTCTGAATGAGGAAAATATTAATAAATAAAAGATCTAAATGCTGCACCCTTTATAAGAAAAAAGAACCATTATAACCACTTCTTACTTTTTAATATCCGAATTCATATTTTCCCGGGCAGATTGCAAACCCTCCCCAACGCTACGTAGTGCGCTTCTTCGGAAGAGTATATTGGACCCAAATCCTTATAGCTGGTTTCCCCGGCCTTGCAATTTTCAAAATGTATGTTTGAGTTCAATCTATTTCATACGTGTCAAGACATAAAAATGTGCCTAACCCGTGAGAGACGTGGCATGATGGCTTGTATGTTTGAACTTCATATTGAGAAGTATATGCTGACTCTAAAATGAAGAGTTTAAAGTTATCCACAACGCGCTCGCTTTCAAACAGATATGACAGTTTATTTTTTTTTGTTTGTGATGACAACAAAAAAATATTATTTTTTGAAATTCTTTAAAAGATTTTCTCTCTCCTATGAATATTTTGTATTTTTATGTACCTAACCTTAGAATATATGTAGAGTCTTTTTTCTTCAAAGAGGAAAATATACGAAAAATCATAAAAAGGTAAACACGCTTCATTCTGTTCACGTTTTTCTCCGAAGAATAACCTTTTCTAAGAGTCTTCAAAAGCTCTTTACACATATACTGTAAGCTCTGTAACACGAAGCTTTTAGTAATAGCTTAGCCGTTAAATTCTCATAGAAATGGGAATCCTTAGGGTACTTAAAAAAGTTCCATCAATACTTCTTACTCTTTAATGTGAAGGCGATATCTATTAAAAAGAAATTATTTGTTATTATCTAGTATGTGAAGATATATGTTGCTACAAAAATAGATTATTTAAAGTATTATATAGGATATTTTTGAGTATTTAGATGGGTTGTGGCAGAGCGGATATCGCGCTAGGTTAATAATCCAGTGGTCCCGAGTTCCAAACCGGCCACGACGATTTCTTTCACAAACAGTACAAGCATTTATGCTGAGTTTCGGGAATGTATTTGGAAGTATAAGTACTTATTTTAAGGTCATATTCGATATTTAAAAAAAATAACAATTAATATTGACATATAAATTATTTCCTAGTCTTAGTAATTTTATGACATATGTATTGGGTTCTTGTTTTAAAAACCAAATCGTACTTTTAACTAGAATAAATAAGCCGTCAAAGATTGAATAATTAAATAAATTAATAAATAAATAAAAATAAAAAGATACATAGGTAGATAAATAGATAAATAAATAAATAAAAAGATAGATAGATAGATAGAGTAGATAAGTAAATAAATAAATAAATAAAAAAAAAATGAATAAATAAATAAATATAAATATATAAATAAAAAAAATTAATAAATAAATTAATAAATGAATAAATATATAAATAAATAAATAAATAAATAAATAAATAAATAAATAAATAAATAAATAAATAAATAAATAAATAAATAAATAAATAAATAAATAAATAAATAAATAAATAAATAAGTAAATAAATAAATAAATAAATAAAGAAAATAAATAAATAAATAAATAAACAAATAAATAAATAATTTTATCAATCAATACATAATTTATAATCTAAAAAATTCTAAAGTCTGAATTTTCATCTAAATCAATTTAAAATAACAATGTTACTTTGTTTATTTCCACTTATTTTTATTTTTATTCCACAACTAGTTTCAAGAACTACCTTTCTCTACTTCAGGTGAATTACATTTGTATTCCACCAGAAGTTGGTCTCTACATTTGTGGAATAAAAATAAATAAGTGGAAATAAACAAAGTTACATTGTTATTTTAATATTTTTAAAATGAATTTCCACAATGTAAACGCCTCTACCTTTGAATAAATCAAGTTCATGAGTAGCCCCTACTGTACTAGCGACACATAAAAAATTAATAAATGAAAAATATGGTGTTCTCTGGCTCGTGTAGTTCGGTGGAGCGAAAAGGCCAAAATTCTCAAGTAAGTTTGGGCAGTCTATATAAAAAAATAATATCTATTTGTTTCGTTTATCTTATGCCGAATTTATTATACGAATGTATTATTGATGACAAAATTGTTTTTACCTCTCACTAACCCAAGGGTATATCGTGATAAGTTATGAATTCGCAATTTTTAAGGTATTTGTATTGCAGAGTATCAACAAGTATCATGCTGAGATTGCATTTCATCACAATGTATCTGTGTGTTATGTGCTATCTACGGTGGGTTTATTATTATACTTCATTGAATATAGACTGAATGTACTCCTTCGATTCTTTTCAAATTTGTATATCTTACTCGCTTAGATCCTATTAGATTTTGAAAGGTATCTGAATAGTGCTTCTCATTTTTTTTCTGTCAATTATTTCAATGTGATCCCAAGCTCAGGCAATTTGGTATTTTAAATTTAAAATTGCTAAGAAGGCACATTACTTTCATAAAATGGCATTGAAGAACTTTCAAGTTTTCATAATAAAATTTTTAAATCAAAAATGATTATACGAATTCATTTCATGAAAATACTAAAAATGCTCCATACAAAATTTGAATACTGAGTATGGCGTTGGCCACAACCCAGTCGTTTAATTTGAAAATCTCACATTTTTATAATAACTTCGCATTACATTAAAACTTTTTACCACGTTGTCCGATTTTAATACTTTTTTAAGATTAGAAAATCAATTTTAATCAAGATGTGATGATGAAATCTATGAGAAATTCCTCAAAATCTTCTATTTTTACTTCAGCAATAATTCTTTACCACATTGTCCGACTTTAATGATTTTTTACTCTCCACACTATGGAATAGGGGAGAGTCATGATTTCGCAAAATTTAAGCGTATTTTTTTTACATCAATTTCTCAATGGGTATCATGTAGAGAATGCACACTATGAGTTTCGTCGTGATGTGTTTGTGTGTATGGCGTATACGCTGTACGCCGTACGCCGTACGCCGTACGCCGTAGCATTTATCTTTTTTGTGTCCTCTCTACAGCCCAAACTATAAGTCTGATCGACTTCATATTAACATCATATGTGTAAAGTGCAAAGACCTAGAGCTGATTAGTTTTCCATAGACAACTTTTGATTTCTTCTCTATGAATTCATCATTTACGTTGTTTTTTTTTTGTGTCCTCTCTGCAGCCCAAACTATAAGTCCGATTGACTTCATATTGATATCACATGTGTTAAGTCCATAAACTTAGAGCTGATTAGTTTTCCATAGACAACGGTTCATTTTTTCCCAATGTTTCTTTATGATTTCATCTATTAAAACTGAAAAAATGCTCTCACGACCTGGAAATTAGAGATATTTTAATTTGGTTTCAACTATTTATACAACACCAAGAATCTTCATAAAATTGTATTCAAAGTTGGTCAATGTTAAAAGAAAAATATTCAACGGTTTCAAAAATTATATTTTATTTAATGGATATTTGTATGAAACTTATATGTAACAAGAGAATTTTTTTATATTTGGCAATGTTCAGTTCATTGATTTCATATTGATATAAGAATATTAATAGCTTGAACTTAGAACTGATTAGCTTTTCATAGATATCATAAAATTTCTTCAAATGATAATGAGAATTAGTATGAATAAAAATGTAATTAGATAAATTTCTATGTATGGAAACGTTCAGTAATTTGATTTCATGTTATAATGTAAAGAGCTTGAACATAGAACTGATTAGCTTTCCATAAATAACAAAAAATTTCTTCATATGATATCACGTGTCAAAATTTTGAAAATGCTCTCGCGTTCTGTAAAACAAAATTTATCTGCTTTTTTTATAATATTTCATACAAATTAAGCATTCTTCACTATACGGCATTAATAGTTTGTCTATCTTAACATAAAAATATACTATCGGAAGAAAATTTATATTCCTGGTAGTAACATTTAGTATGAATAAAAATGTAATTAGATAAATTTCTATGTATGGAAACGTTTAGTAATTTGATTTCATGTTATAATGTAAAGAGCTTGAACATAGAACTGATTAGCTTTCCATAAATAACAAAAAAAATCTTCATATGATATCACCTGTCAAAATTTGGAAAATGCTCTCGCGTTCTTTAGAACAAAATTTATCTGCTTTTTTTAAAATATTTCATACAACATAAGCATTCTTCAGTATACTGCATTAATAGTTTGTTTATCTTAACATAAAAATATACTATCGGAAGAAAATTTATATTCCTGATAGTAACATTTAGTATGAATAATAATGTAATTAGATAAATTTCTATGTATGGAAAAGTTCAGTAATTTGATTTCATGTTATAATGTAAAGAGCTTGAACATAGAACTGATTAGCTTTCCATAAATAACAAAAAAAATCTTCATATAATATCACGTGTCAAAATTTTGAAAATGCTCTCGCGTTCTTTAAAACAAAATTTATCTGCTTTTTTTAAAATATTTCATACAACATAAGCATTCTTCACTATACTGCATTAATATTTTGTTTATCTTAACATAAAAATATACTATCGGAAGAAAATTTATATTCCTGGTAGTAACATTTAGTATGAATAAAAATGTAATTAGATAAATTTCTTTGTATGGAAAAGTTCAGTAATTTGATTTCATGTTATAATGTAAAGAGCTTGAACATAGAACTGATTAGCTTTCCATAAATAACAAAAAAAATCTTCATATGATATCACCTGTCAAAATTTGGAAAATGCTCTCGCGTTCTTTAGAACAAAATTTATCTGCTTTTTTTAAAATATTTCATACAACATAAGCATTCTACACCATACTGCATTAAAAGTTTGTCTATCTTATCATAAAAATATACTATCGGAAGAAAATTTATATTCCTGATAGTAACATTTAGTATGAATAATAATGTAATTAGATAAATTTCTATATATGGAAAAGTTCAGTAATTTGATTTCATGTTATAATGTAAAGAGCTTGAACATAGAACTGATTAGTTTTCCATAAATAACAAAAAAAATCTTCATATAATATCACGTGTCAAAATTTTGAAAATGCTCTCGCGTTCTTTAAAACAAAATTTATCTGCTTTTTTTAAAATATTTCATACAACATAAGCATTCTTCACTATACTGCATTAATAGTTTGTTTATCATAACATAAAAATATACTATCGGAAGAAAATTTATATTCCTGATAGTAACATTTAGTATGAATAAAAATGTAATTAGATAAATTTCTATGTATGGAAACGTGTAGTAATTTGATTTCATGATATAATGTAAAGAGCTTGAACATAGAACTGATTAGCTTTCCATAAATAACAAAAAAATTCTTCATATGATATCACCTGTCAAAATTTGAAAAATGCTCTCGCGTTCTTTAAAACAAAATTTATCTGCTTTTTTTAAAATATTTCATACAACATAAGCATTCTTCACTATACTGCATTAATAGTTTGTCTATCTTAACATAAAAATATATTATCGGAAGAAAATTTATATTCCTGATAGTAACATTTAGTATGAATAATAATGTAATTAGATAAATTTCTATGTATGGAAAAGTTCAGTAATTTGATTTCATGTTAAAATGTAAAGAGCTTGAACATAGAACTGATTAGCTTTCCATAAATAACAAAAAAAATCTTCATATAATATCACGTGTCAAAATTTTGAAAATGCTCTCGCGTTCTTTAAAACAAAATTTATCTGCTTTTTTTAAAATATTTCATACAACATAAGCATTCTTCACTATACTGCATTAATAGTTTGTTTATCTTAACATAAAAATATACTATCGGAAGAAAATTTATATTCCTGATAGTAACATTTAGTATGAATAAAAATGTAATTAGATAAATTTCTATGTATGGAAACGTGTAGTAATTTGATTTCATGATATAATGTAAAGAGCTTGAACATAGAACTGATTTGCTTTCCATAAATAACAAAAAAATTCTTCATATGATATCACCTGTCAAAATTTGAAAAATGCTCTCGCGTTCTTTAAAACAAAATTTATCTGCTTTTTTTAAAATATTTCATACAACATAAGCATTCTTCACTATACTGTATTAATAGTTTGTCTATCTTAACATAAAAATATACTATCGGAAGAAAATTTATATTCCTGATAGTAACATTTAGTATGAATAATAATGTAATTAGATAAATTTCTATGTATGGAAAAGTTCAGTAATTTGATTTCATGTTATAATGTAAAGAGCTTGAACATAGAACTGATTAGCTTTCCATAAATAACAAAAAAAATCTTCATATAATATCACGTGTCAAAATTTTGAAAATGCTCTCGCGTTCTTTAAAACAAAATTTATCTGCTTTTTTTAAAATATTTCATACAACATAAGCATTCTTCACTATACTGCATTAATATTTTGTTTATCTTAACATAAAAATATACTATCGGAAGAAAATTTATATTCCTGGTAGTAACATTTAGTATGAATAAAAATGTAATTAGATAAATTTCTATGTATGGAAAAGTTCAGTAATTTGATTTCATGTTATAATGTAAAGAGCTTGAACATAGAACTGATTAGCTTTCCATAAATAACAAAAAAAATCTTCATATAATATCACGTGTCAAAATTTTGAAAATGCTCTCGCGTTCTTTAAAACAAAATTTATCTGCTTTTTTTAAAATATTTCATACAACATAAGCATTCTTCACTATACTGCATTAATATTTTGTTTATCTTAACATAAAAATATACTATCGGAAGAAAATTTATATTCCTGGTAGTAACATTTAGTATGAATAAAAATGTAATTAGATAAATTTCTATGTATGGAAAAGTTCAGTAATTTGATTTCATGTTATAATGTAAAGAGCTTGAACATAGAACTGATTAGCTTTCCATAAATAACAAAAAAAATCTTCATATGATATCACCTGTCAAAATTTGGAAAATGCTCTCGCGTTCTTTAGAACAAAATTTATCTGCTTTTTTTAAAATATTTCATACAACATAAGCATTCTACACCATACTGCATTAAAAGTTTGTCTATCTTAACATAAAAATATACTATCGGAAGAAAATTTATATTCCTGGTAGTAACATTTAGTATGAATAAAAATGTAATTAGATAAATTTCTATGTATGGAAACGTGTAGTAATTTGATTTCATGATATAATGTAAAGAGCTTGAACATAGAACTGATTAGCTTTCCATAAATAACAAAAAAATTCTTCATATGATATCACCTGTCAAAATTTGAAAAATGCTCTCGCGTTCTTTAAAACAAAATTTATCTGCTTTTTTTAAAATATTTCATACAACATAAGCATTCTTCACTATACTGCATTAATAGTTTGTCTATCTTAACATAAAAATATACTATCGGAAGAAAATTTATATTCCTGATAGTAACATTTAGTATGAATAATAATGTAATTAGATAAATTTCTATGTATGGAAAAGTTCAGTAATTTGGTTTTAATGTTATAATGTAAAGAGCTTGAACATAGAACTGATTAGCTTTCCATAAATAACAAAAAAAATCTTCATATAATATCACGTGTCAAAATTTTGAAAATGCTCTCGCGTTCTTTAAAACAAAATTTATCGGCTTTTTTTAAAATATTTCATACAACATAAGCATTCTTCACTATACTGCATTAATAGTTTGTTTATCTTAACATAAAAATATACTATCGGAAGAAAATTTATATTCCTGATAGTAACATTTAGTATGAATAAAAATGTAATTAGATAAATTTCTATGTATGGAAACGTGTAGTAATTTGATTTCATGATATAATGTAAAGAGCTTGAACATAGAACTGATTAGCTTTCCATAAATAACAAAAAAATTCTTCATATGATATCACCTGTCAAAATTTGAAAAATGCTCTCGCGTTCTTTAAAACAAAATTTATCTGCTTTTTTTAAAATATTTCATACAACATAAGCATTCTTCACTATACTGCATTAATAGTTTGTCTATCTTAACATAAAAATATACTATCGGAAGAAAATTTATATTCCTGGTAGTAACATTTAGTATGAATAAAAATGTAATTAGATAAATTTCTATGTATGGAAAAGTTCAGTAATTTGATTTCATGTTATAATGTTAAGAGCTTGAACATAGAACTGATTAGCTTTCCATAAATAACAAAAAATTTCTTCATATGATATCACCTGTCAAAATTTGGAAAATGCTTTCGCGTCCTTTAAAACAAAATTTATCTGCTTTTATTAAAATATTTCATACAACATAAGCATTCTACACCATACTGCAATAATAGTTTGTCTATCTTAACATAAAAATATACTGTCGATAGAAATTTATTTTCCTGGTAGTAAAATTTAGTATGAATAAAAATGTATATAATAAGATAAATTTCTTATGTATGGAAAAGTTCAGTAATTTGATTTCATGTTATAATGTAAAGAGCTTGAACATCGAACTGATTAGCTTTTCATAAATAACAAAAATTTCTTCATATGATATTACGTGTCAAAATTGTCAAAATGCTCTAACGTCCTTTAAAACAAAATTTATCTGCTTTTATTAAAATATTTCATACAACATTAGAATTCTTCACCATACTGCATTAATAGTTTGTCTATCTTAACATGAAAATATACTATCGTTAGAAAATTTATATTCTTGGTAGTAAAATTTAGAATGAATAAAATATTTCATTGTCAATATTTGTGGTGTGGAGAGTTTAGTGTTGGCCACAACCCACTCGTTTTAATAAGGAGTGCTACTGAGGTAGTTCCATCTGAACTAAGTCAATATATTTGATGATGGGAATAATGAGAAATCATGAAACTCGTCAATTTGCGAAGGTTTTGCAATCTGTATAACACGTTTTACTGTAGAATGCATTGTATAATAGATAATATTACTACATACATACAAAGATACCATCACGCCTCCATCATGAGGTAAGTAGAGAGAACCGAACGCTACGTTTTTTTTCTATTTTGACCAACATTCATTAAGAAGTCTTTTTTTTAATACAAAATATCATTGACAATGTCAATCGACAGATGATTTGAACTGAACGAATGACAATGCTGAATAGAGGATAGGGAAATGTGTGGGAAAATAAGAAATAGATAGCCAATTTGATTTTTTTTTTAATTTAACTTGTTCATTTTTTTTAATCAAAAGAACACCAACTATAGAGGAAGACACATTTATAATTTTGGTAAATTATCTGGATGTTAGTGCGTATAAATCTACATGTTCTCGTTGGCTGGTCGAAACAGTATATTTTCTTGAAATTATTGTTGAAAGTTGAATGCAAGAGCTAGTCTACAATGAATCATGCAATATAATGTAACTGTCGGAAGGAGTTATGGTGTTAATATGTTGTAACAATATTTCATATTACTATATCATTTCATACCAGGCAGAATAACAATGCTGGTTTTGTACCTACATAACTAGAGTGTTTTCTGTGTATCTAAATTGTGTATAAAATATTTTATGAAACTAATCAAAAACTTGGGTTAACTGAGAATTTAAGTTTTTTGACCAATCATTTATTGTTGAATGCTAGACTTTGGTATTTATTTGTTTATTTATTAGTAACTTCTTGTACATATAATTTATTGTCAAACGGCAATTTCTTCCATTGAACCAGAGTTGATGTTATTATACAATACAATGTGTACTATGGCATTAAGGTTATGACAACAAAAATAATAAAATAAAATTATAAAGATTATTGGAGAAAAACATATTGGACAAAAGGACAAGCAGAGGAAGAAGAAATCAAGTATTATCAGATAGATATTATTTCTAAAGTCTTTTTTGGGATATGTTTAATTAGATAGCCGACATACTATCAGGATTTAAACTATTCCATAGCCCTGCTGATTGTACTTCAAATGAAGAGCTAAATAATCAGAAAATGATTTTTTTATTTCCAAAAAAAGAATTACATAAGCCATTATTACATAGGTAACAATATCAAATACAAAATACAATACAAACGTAATATATATCAATTTAGATACTTGGATATATTGCCTCACTAGGCAAAAGCCTGTTTCGAGGCAATACCTATTCAAAATAGTAGCTATGCAAGTATTTAGTCAGTCAAAATTTAGTCCGTGCGTATTGTATGTACATGTGTTGGTTGATATTAGGACATGAGTGAGATCCGTCATTTCAAAACATGAGTAAGATCCCTTTCACACTCTTCTCTGCCCCTGTCCATTGTTACTGCCACTTTGTTACTAATTTGTTAATATTACTATTGTTTGGTAGGAGTAATTGAAGTAAGTCAGGTATTTTATTATGTATCCGCGGCGCTAAGTAAATGTAATGTCTCTGTGCAAAAGTAGTATGTACAGTTGTTGGATGTAGCAAAGTTCTCCTTGTGTTTAACGTCAGTGTGTATGAAATAGATAGTAAAATACGTTCAGCAGATCTGAGTGAACGTTCGTATCGTAACTATATAATATTGGGTTTTACGGCTATCCACTCGTCTACGAGTGATACTATATTTTTACTATAAACCTTTTTTTCGCGTAAGACACAATATTCCGATGATGTCCTTTGCAAGACAATACACAATCTATTTTCTATGATTTTTGCAGGTATTTGTGTCATATTTGAGTCACCTATTTGGTGGATAATATGTCATGTGTATTCCAACTGTCGATTCTTTCATGAGAATTCAATTCTCTTAATGAATCGACATTATGAAGCCAAGATGCGTGTACGAAGGAAAATTTTGTATGGTGTAGTGGACTTTTTGCAAGCTACATAATAACACCAACTAGAGGCCTCGCAGCATATATGTTCCTATACATGGATTTACTCAGAATTCGGAGTAGAACATTTTATGTGAGTTTTGTGTGTGTGTGTGTGTGTCTGTGTGTCTGTCTGTGTGTGTGTGGTGTCTGTCTGTCCCCCCCTTACAACTTTTGATCCGCTCAATTTACAGAGCCCAAAATTTCAGAATATATAAAAAGTTATAGGCTTAGAAAACTTTTATACTCAGAATTGTGAATTTTTGTTTCAGTCAGGGGTCATCAACTTTTGAAATTTTGGTTAATTTTTCCATATATCTATGTATATAGAAACCATAAAAGCTATAAGGCTGAAAATTGGTATAAACATAGACAAATACAAAATCTCAAATTCATTTTTTCAAAAAAATTCCAGGGTTTTTTACATTTTTTATTTAAAAAAAAATTTATGATAAATTTATGAGTTTGACTGCCTATATTTCCAAATTTTTTAAAAATTTCGAAAAAAGCCGAAACACCCCAACTAGATAATTTAATTTTAAAAAATAATTTTAAAAAATATTAACATTGTATAAGCACATCCCAATTTTTTTTTAACAATTTTTATAAAAATTGAATTTAGTGACGACATTGCTTCATACAATTTGTATGGCAGTCGCTTATACACAATATGTAAGAAGACTTAATAGTTTGATATTTACCTACATAATATCCAAACATACATACAGAACCATCATGCTGTTTTCATATTCCGGGTAGGAAAAGAGGACTGACCTCCATACTGTCCTATCTTGACATACATACCAACATATGCTAAAATTTTCAATAATTTGTATTTATGGGTTTATAGTTTGATTCTTATTCTTCAACTAAACATACTCTCGCTATCGACAGTTGGATCTCATGTGTTACATGCAACTAGTCTAATTAAATGATGTTTATTAGACGGAGCTAGGCGTGAGAGAACTGGGTGCTGTTTGGTGGGGTCATATCGCACCTTTATTTTCATAGTGACACTATAAAACGTTGTAAATATAATTTTTTTATTATCAGCTATGTATTTTAGATGAGCTCTACCTATTAAATACAGAAACATCATATCTCTAGTTCAAATATTTACCACCAATTGGCATTATTGCGATTTGTATTTTTTCATTATTTTCTCATTGTGAAAAATTATGTTGTTTGTTACTATGAAAATGAAGGTGCGATATACATATTATGTATATAAAGGAATGCCAGAAGGGCTGCCTCCTCAATCCCCAACAATTTCATCTTAATTACTTTCAAAATACTTGTTTTCTTCAAATATGTTTTTATTTTATTCCAATAATTAATAAAATAATAATGAAAACACTTTAAATAGTGGAGAGTTTAATACTTTCATCAAAGCATGCTTGCATTTTTGGGACGCAAATTTAAATTGCAGTATACCTGCTGTCCTATTTAGATGGAATAAAATGCTAAATCAAAATTGACTAAGTATCTGAAAACATGATAGAAATACTCATATATCTTAAGTTTCAATTAATTCATGTTCCAACAAGTAGAACAAATATCAGAAAAAAATCCACAATTACACGCACATGCAGTCAATATAACATTACATTCTAAGCTGAGATAGACATATTCAACGCGAAATATTATAGATTTAGGCATGATGATCTCAAGGTGGTGTGCAACCATTATCCAAATAAAAAAATAAAATAAAATAAAATAAAATCCCCCTATTCTGTCCTAGTCTCTCTTCTCTCCTTTCTCTTCCCTCCCCTAGTTGTTGTATATATGTGTTATGTGTGTATGTATTATATGTATGTATATATGTATGTATGTGTGTGTGATGGTGTGTATAAATGTGTGTATGAATGTTTTTGGCTTGTAAACTGTTATTTCTTTTTATATAATGTTAATGGAATGTTTTTTTTTAATTAAACTGTAAATGACCTGTAGCTTCCCAAACAAAATAAATGAATAAATAACTACCTACATACATACTTAGCCACTCTTGAATAGTAAAATAAAAATTAAATGTACAAAAATATATAAAAATGTAAACAACTGACTACACAATCATTTGGGGGTATGTTTTTGAAAATGATTCAATAACGTATATTTATAGTCCTTAAAAGAATTAAAGAAAGGGTCAGTCAAATAACCAAAGTCATTGTCCAATCGATGAGTTCTATTCAACGGAGTTAAGTGTTGGATGTCTTACATACAAAAGTTATAATTTGGAGGGTATTTCTTGTTGGAACATGGTAATGTATCCGACTAATAAAGTAAGAGGAGCTAAAGTAATTATTAATTATCTTATTTAGGAGCTTGAGATCAGACACAATCCTTCTATCAGAGAGGTCATGAAGTTGGAGTTAGGTAGTTGATGATTTTTTTTTGCATTTTCAGAACAAATTTAAAATGAAAAAAAAATCTCAAAAACTCACTTTGATTTTATGCACTCAAGCTAAAATTTAAAATTGTGTGACACTCAGAGTACTCATAAAATTCAGAATACCCACAAGGCATGGAATCTATGTAACAACTTCATTATTAGTTCACCAATATGTGTATAGATAACATCGCCTTCGAAACCAGTATAGTGATGTTGATATATTTAATGCAAACTATAGATGGTTTGAAAAGGCTAGTTAACGAAAACTTTGCTTTGCTTTGTTTATTTTTACTCTTCCGAAGAAGCACACTACGTAGCGTTGGGAGGGGTTTGCAATCTAGAAAAGAATTTATTAATTCGGATTTAAAAAAGACCCGGGTTGTACGAAGGTGGAAACACAGAATTCACGGAAGATTCGGATGTATACCTACATAGAATAATTCTGATCTTTTTTTTGTCTACATAAAATAAATCTGCTATCTTTTGTCTACATAGAATAATCCTGCTATTTTTTTCATTTCTTCTTCTTTTAATGACTCGTTATTTGCGTATTTCTTTATTATTGACCTAGTTGAAATGATAAAATTCAGAGTACCTACAAGGTTTGCTTCACGTCAAAATGCACCTTTTCATATAGAGAATCTTCGAAATAACTTTATCATTAACTCACCAATACATAGATTGCACCGCCTTGGAAACCAATATATGTAGTGCTGTTGATATATTTAATGTACACACTATAGATGGTTTCAAAAGGATGCTTAACGCATATTATAATTTTTGATTTTTACTTTGCTTTGTTTATTTTTGTTGTTTAAATTGAATATGTAATACTGTTTATTTTTTTTTCTTCTTTTATGTCTAGTTTTTTTTTATCATTTACCTCTATTTTCTTTTATTATGTTGTATTATGTTGTTTTATATTGTTCTTCCTTTAACTACTTACGTTTTTTTATTATGTACCTATATAATCGATGTATTTACACTTATTGTTATTTTGTTGTGCCTACATTGTTCTATTTATCCTGTATTTTTTTGTAAATGCCCTATTAAGGGCGTATATATAATAAATAAATAATAATAAATAAATAAATTATTACAATTCTTTTTGTTTGAATTAATATTGTATTGTTTTACTAATCCTTTGTGTTTAGGTACGTTTTGAATTTATTTGTGTAATAAATGTGTCTACACTAAGTCTTATTGTTGATCTTGTTGTGTCAACATCAATAAAAAATAAAAATAATAAACACTTTCTTGCACCCTGCGCAAGTAGCGACTTTATTGCCATATGGCAATTCCTTCCAAGAAACCAGTGTTTCCAGCCCAGAGAAGCAATATTAGCGAGAGAAATTAATTTAAATAAATTTCTTTTCTGCTGGGGGTCGAACCTAGGACGCCCGCACTGAAACCAAACGGTTTACCAACTGTGCCACGGCGCGTGGCGTTCGGCATATCAACCAATCAATATGTTTAAAGTAAATGCCCCATCAAGGGCGCGTATGTGTGTAAAATAAATTAATAAATATTATAAATACCGCAGCAGGTATCCTAATGCGGCTGTAAAATCACGCGAACTAGTTCCAATAGTTTGCGTGTTACATACTTATTATTTGTACATTCAGACGCAATGTGTATAAAATGTAAAAACAGCGTAGAAAGCGAAGATAAAAACATGTAAGGAAGAAGGAAGGCACCACATAGTACTAAATCAGGATAAACAAGTTACTTCCCTATTAAAACCTCGTGTATTTACTTGACATGGAGGGGTAGAATTTGTATTAACTTGGCTGCGACGCCATACCTTTCTGCAGTAAATATGTACTTGAATTACCCTCATATATCAACACGTTAGAGTAACTCAGTATATACAGAAATTTAAGTGAATAAAGTCTTCTTCGTCACCCGCACTACTCTATGGAAACTAAAACGGTTCCTTTACAGAACTCTAACTCACTTTTTATTTTCAAGAAAAAACTAAACAAGGAATATTTATCCGTAAACACCTGCTCCCAATTTCCTACCCTTTTCCAAATCATCTTTTTACTCCTCACCAACCCAAGAGGATATAGGGAGGGGTTATGGTTTCCCAATTTTTAAGGCTATTTTTTATTGCAGATTATCAACAAGTATTTTGCTGAGATTGTATTCTGAAAGTTTCATCACAATGTATCTGTGTATGTGTACTATGTGCTGTGTCCTATGTACGGCGTACCTATTTATTTTACTTTATCGATTATAGACTTATTTACTCATTCGATTCTTTTCAATTTTTGCAAATTCGTATATATCTAATACTCACTTAGACCCTATTAGATTTTGAAGGATATCTGAAAAGTGCTTCTCAATTATTTAAATTGTCGAATATTTCAAAGTGACTCCAAGTTCAGTAAAATTTAAATTTGATATTTTCATTTTCAAATTGGTAAAAAGACACATCACTTTCACAAAACGGTATTGAAGAATTATCAATTTTTCATAATAAAATATTTAAAAAAAAAATAATATGAAAAACTCATTTCATGAAAATGCTTATATTTTCAATACAAAATTTGAATACTTTAGAGAATAGCTTGTTACTGAGGAGTTTAGCGTTGCCACAACCCACTAATTTTATGTTAGTGTAAATAACATATGTATTATTTTTTTGATTTTGCTGTTGTACATTATGTACAATAATAATAAAGATCACCTTGAACGCTGCGTAAGTGGCGAGTTTATTGCCGTATGGTGATTGCTTCCAAATAACCAGTTGTTCCGGCCTAGAGAAGCAATATTTGCGTGAGAAATGAATTTAAATAAATTTCTCCCCTGTTGGGGATAGAACAATAAATATACAGATAAATATATAAATCTGAAATCAATTATAGCGGCCTTGTGAAAAGGATTTTATCAAATACAATGTTAATCTGATGTGGTTGAGAGAGAGCTATGCAAAAGTGTAGAAGGGCAGGACATAGATAGCAAGAATGAATGACAATAATTGATTGAAGAAGAGACTGCTGTAGTGGAGACGATAAGAGACGACAAGTGCGGCCACCTAACAGATGGATGGACGACATCAAAAGGTTCGTTGGACCCCAGCGGATGGGAATAGCGCAGGAATGGGAGGAGTGAAGCAGGAGATGGGGGGCCTCTACGTCAAACAAGAGGCAAACACAGTCTGAAGATGAGTTGATTGTTTTTGTGGTGAAAAATGGCGACCTTTGTGGTTTAATTAGTTATGCCAATCAATATAACTCCCTTTTCTTGATTACGCTGATGTAAGTTATTTAGATGCAAATCAAGAACTCTTAGAGAAATTGCAGCGATTACAAAATACATGCGTTCGATATATTATTTAAAAATTGAAAAAATTTGACCACATATCGGAATACCGAATTCTTTTAAGGTGGTTGCCAGTCAGGCAACTTAGGATCCTACATACCCTCAAGCTTCTATAGAAGGTCTTGAACAACCCCAATACTCCAGTTTATCTACGAAATCAATTTCACTTCCTCTCAGAACACGGGTAGCCTCTTTATTCATATACTGAAAGAACGCTCAGTATTCCAGTACACAATACTTCCTTTTTCACCACATCTTTATCCGTACAAGCAGACAGAATTTTAAATCATATCCCATCGTAACTTCCCGCTTACAAAACATCTGAGGAATCATTTCCTTACTCATAACACTTAAATTTGTCTCCTTATCCTATTATATGTTATATTCAAAAAATGTTGGTAGAGTTGTAGTCAATTATCTTGAACTTTTAGCCGAGAAAGGGGGCGATTTGCACGTAAACATTTCTTCGCATTATTCTTCTAAAATTTATTTTCAATATTGTAATGATTCTTGGACTGGCACGTTTGTAAACAGACTTTTAACGTATGATGATAATAGAGTGCTGTCTTTTAGAAGTAGTGGAAGTGATTCATAAATGCAGACAAGGAAAGAAATGAGATAGATTGGAGATAATTGAAATTAATAGAGTACCAAAAAATGAAATCCTTAACATACAGTACCCGGCAGGGAATTCTCCCCTTCTAAAATTATTAGCCCCGCCTACTGTCCCCAACACCCCCCCACCCCCACCCCCCTTCCATTACCTCCACCTCTTCCACATTAGATAAGTAGATTGTTTTAAGTAGATAGTTTGAAGAATAAATAATAATAAATAAAATTTATAAAGCGCCGTTTAGTGACACAAGATCACTCCAAGGGCGGTCTAGCTTAATTGTTGGCTCTGCGAAACAAGGCAGTCTTAAGAAGTCTACCGAAGGTGTCACTGCTCTGAGATCCACGTATGTCAAGAGGCAATTTATTCCATTTTAAAGGGCCGTTCACACTAAAACCGCGATCATAGTAAGCCGCCTTACAGACTCTGTCCAATTCTTTTAAAGAGTTGGTACTCTGTGATCCAGATTATTTTGGCATAATTCTTGAATGTAGTGTGGAGCAAAGTCGTTCAGAGCCTTAAACACCATCAGGCATACTTTATAGTCCACTCGTTCTGGACATTTCAACCAGTGCAGTTCGTTAAGAAGAGGTGTTATGTGACATCTTTTGTCGGCTCCATATATCAACCTCGCAGCTGCGTTGAAGACTATTTGTAATCTATCATGCTGATTCTTAGGCAAACTGCAAATGCATTTATAAGCGAATAATGTCTTTGTTAACGCTACTATTGAGTTTTGATTTGATTTAACCGGTTTCAGAGCTGACCCTCATCCGGAAAAACTTATAACTTTGTTGGTGTGATTTTACATTATATAATCTTACGTGTTTATCTTTATGTATGTTTTTGTTATATGTAAATTTAATGTACCTACAATATTTATGGCCTCACTTTATCAAAACACCTAGAATCTAAATTGTATTTGAATTTTTAAAATAACAATGATATTGCAATGAAGGTCACAATCCTCATTGCTAAAAAGTGTACTGAATCCGAAAGAAAGGATCTATAATTTAATATCATGAATTATGACATAAAAGGATTTGAGTGTTTTCGCCCGTCGGGGAAAATTCATAACTTCAACATTAATGTATTTTTATGCCTCCATAAAATAATATATTTTATGTCTAGCGAAGGATGTGAATGCTTTTACAATTAAAATACATATTTGCAAACTAACAAGTTGATGTAATATATTTTCACGACGAAAATACTTGGCCTATAAAAACATCCATTAAAATGTCATCATGAGGTTCGTTCGTCCAAAGAATACAGTGCCATAATGGTAAGCGTCCACAGATCCGCATCGTGCGGAAAATACATACGCACCACATTCCACAAACCCACTACATACCCCATACACACCAATTGCCATAGGATGCCACAAATACACCATGCACCACATACCACACGATACCACATACCCACCACATACCACAAGAAAACACAAACACACCTTTATCATATATGTATGCACCATATTTTTTTTTTGTATAAAAAAATTAATATGTCCTTGTTAAACAAGTACATATACATCTTCCTACGTTCCCTAAAATAAGCAAATAAATGCTTGTGCTATAGGTGAACGAAATCGGTCGAGGTAGGATTCGAACTCGCGACCACTGGATTACTAACCCAGCGCGCTAACCGCTCTGCCACCGACCCATCTATATATACCACAAGATACCACAAACCCACCACATACTACGGGATATCACAAACATACCACATACAAAACGATACCAGAAACCCACCACATACTACACGATGCGACAAACCCACCACATACCCCATACGCACCACATACCACAGGATACCACAAACACACCACATACCACGGGATACCATAAACACACCACATACCACATGATACCACAAACACACCACATAACAAACGATACCACAAACCCACCATATTCCACACGATACCACAAACCCATCACATACCACGCGACAGCCCAAACCCACCACATAACATACACACGACAACACAAACCCGATACACAAACACGATACCACAAATGAATGATCCGACGTAGCTACATCCGCAGCAATTGGCTTGTCGACACAGCTGTATTCGCAGCTATCGGCTTGCTGACGCAACTGTATTCGCAGCAATTGGCTTAGTGACGCAACTGTATCCGCAGCAATTGGCTTAGTGACGCAACTGTACCCGCAGCTATCGGCTTGCTGACGCAACTGTATCCGCAGCAATTGGCTTAGTGACGCAACTGTATCCGCAATAATTGGTTTAGTGACGCAACTGTATCCGCAGCTATCAGCTTGCTGACGCAACTGTCATTCGATTTTGTAAGAAATTTTCCATTGAAAAAAGGCGGGAAATATCACCATTGAAAAACACTTACAAGAATGATGAGAGTGCGTCCACTGATTAGAATCCAGCGGATATTAGTATTCATACAGAGAATACTCTAATCCGCAAGATGCGATGTAACCGATGCGGAACTGTGGACGATAGTCATAAGCGTTTTAAAACTCATTAAACGACACTTGTACATAACTAAGGACCCTTACTTGCAACAAATACTCTAGATATAATACGCACAACTCTTGACATTCCCCATACAAGAAGACGGCAATATTTTTTACAGAGCCATCTGTCGGCTTGAGGTGATAAGTTCAGTTTAATACGTATTATTCATATAAGATTATCACTATATTTTTGCGATAAAATATGGGATAATGACATGATTTAATTGTTTAATACATTTATTTAATTCTTTTGAATATTAAGGATTACCAGATAATAATAAAACACATCAATGGTGTATAATTATTTATATTTTGGTTAATTTACTTAGGATTATTGATATGAATTATTAGCAAGTTTTTATTAGATCCTTATCAAGATATTGTTTATTCACATTTATTTAACATAGTATGGTATAGTATATAATGTATAAATTATAGTATTCCAGTATAAATTTATAATTCACAATCATTAATATTATTGAAAATGTTTACTTGAAAAAGCGACTATCGTTGGGTTTTTATTATTTTTTTTGTGTATGTTATACACAATATACACACACGTTGTATACCGATAGAAAGAGAATATTTTAGAGAAGTTTTTACGAGATTTGAAGAACTCAGTCTTTTTTCTGAATATTTTTGAAAATGATTTAAAAATGATCTTAATTTTTTTCTCTGTCCATTCTTTGGACTTTGTTGGGCCATATTTATTTTTATGGCCACTTCATGGAACAAATATATTTTTTTATGAATAGGTATACATTTGAGATAAAGATAAAATTTAAATGAATCTGATTGGTTGGTAAATTAAAAAGTTATAGAGGCTAACAGGTAAAATTTTGGGATTTTTCCAAAAAAAAATTTAAAACATCCTTAAAAAAAGGGAGCATCCTATATACATTCTGAGTACCTATAAGTTGTTCCAAATGGTCCCCTCTATATACCATATCAGTTTGTCTAACGTTCTGCCGAACACCCTGTATATAAATGGTTAAAAGTTCATGATAAAAATAGAATAATGTTAGTTGTAAACATACCATTCCATGTTTTTCGGCATCCTATAAAAGGACTTAGTGTCTTTTTGTAACTTATAATTATTACACCCATATACTGCACATACTCCTCCACCAGTATAACTTCTTTGATTCGACATTTTATAGTTATATTATAAATTTTAGCTATTTTACAAATAGTGCTTCTCAACTTCCCATACAAACATTACATACTTACTAACATAATTCTGACACCTCAGGCCGATAGAGGCGCTAGTGTAGCATACTGCCAGTTTTTTTGTGAAGTTGCACGTATTATATCTAGAGTATTTGCTTGCAATGAAATTTGTATATATATACGAATTATTGTACGCTGGTTGGCTAATTGTTTGTATGTTTGCATTTTTTTCTAACCAATGCTGGAACGAGTGGTATGAGGTGTAGGGTTATATCAATCTAGAAAAAGTTGGTACTATCATATAAATGGGATTATGGGAGTGTATGAAGTCGAAATAATAGGAAAGTATGTATGTATGACGCGGTGCATAGACAACACATGTATTAGGTAAAACATAGGAAAAACATGTATTTCAAGACATAGGTATGTTGTTTATGTTTTTGTGTTAATAGAGTGGAAATTCTTTTTAAAATTAATGAACAAATATATAACCAAGTATTTTTCCACACAAATTCGATTATAATGACTGAATATTTTCACCGAGGTGGCTCAGCATTATAAAGGTCTAAAAGGAAACATTATAAAATTAATTAATGAATAAATATATATCAAATACTTTGGTTTATATTTGTACATTAATTTTAATATAATATGTAGTTGTATGGCATTCGGTTCATTCCGCCTACCCTAAGTTGGGAAACGGTGTGATGCCTCTCCAACCATATTTAATGTTTGTAAAAACAGCTTCTACCTACCTATGTATTTTATAAATCATACATAGGTATTCATAATGGAATTTTGGAATAGAATTTTTCAATTTAATAAATTTAAGTAAGGTTCGGTAATGTTAGGTTAGGTTCGGTAATGTTAGGTTAGGTTCGGTAATGTTAGGCTAGGTTCGGTAATGTTAGGTTAAGTTAGGTTAGGTTCGTTAATGTAAGGTTAGCTTAGGTTCGGTAATGTTAGGTGCGATTAGGTTGTTTTCAGATATTTGTGCTCAAGATTGTTTGTAGCTCTGCATAAGATGTTGAATATAAGGGTGGGAATCAGAGCGAACCACAATTTTTTGGGTATTCAGTGCAAACGATGGTAGTTTACTGCTGGAAATTGTACGCTATATTTAGTGCACAATCAATATTGATATATTTTAAAAATGTATCTTTTTGTATTAAACATAAACAAATTATTCAGTTATAATATCAGGTACTTTTAATGTGAGACACCGGCTTAGAAAAGTGCTTCCACTATCTTCTATTGTAATCGTTTACGTGTGAACATGGCTGATCAAGGGTTTCGGGTAAATACGAAAATACAACAGGCGACAATGAGGTTAAATAATAATAATAATAATAAACACTTCCTTGCACCCTGCGCAAGTGGCGAGTTTATTGCCGTATGGCAATTTCTTCCAACTAACCAGTGTTTCCAGCCCAGAGAAGCAATATATGCGTGAGAAATGAATTTGAATAAATTTCTCCTCTGGTGGGAATCGAACCCAGGATGTCCGCACAGAAACCGAACGGCTTAACAACTATGCCACCACCATCATGAATGTAGTGCATTTTTAGGTGAGACGAGTCCGGTGTGTGGGGATAGATACATGCATGTCACATGGTGATACATGTCCTGAATTGTATAGTAGGTATAGCAATGGTAAAGTGTTATGACTTAATTGTATAAAAGTGAACAATTTGATCTCCTCTCCTCTCCTCTCCTCTCCTCTAGGTACATGTTCCATTTCATCCCATCGTGTCGTGTCGCTTTAATTAAATTGGGGCCTTTGTTTTCGCCCCATCACTTGACCTACATCCATACCTTCATACTTTGTTGCTGAACTAATACCGTGACATTCATTTATTGTGCACTTGAGCACTATGAAGTATCCAAACGAGATAGATATGTACATGCATACCATCACGCCTTGTCCCTATGAAGGTATCGAGGAGAGAGAACAGAGCTCCATATACACATTTCCATGCAAAATTTTATAGTTTCTTAAAAAAATAGTTAAATTCTACTGTTTTTTTATTAAAGAATGAATATTCAAGAAAAAACTGAAGAAGGAATATTTATCCCTGAACACCTGATCCCGATTTCTTCTCCTTGTCCTTACCATATCCTTTTTTTGCTATGAAGTATTTTATTTTTTTCTTGTTTTGATAGTATCTAAGTGTTACGCATATTTTCTTGTTTTGATAGTATCTAAGTGATACGCATATTTTCTTGTTTTGATAGTATCTAAGTGTTACGCATATTTTCTTGTTTTGATAGTATCTAAGTGTTACGCATATTTTCTTGTTTTGATAGTATCTAAGTGTTACGCATATTTTCTTGTTTTGATAGTATCTAAGTGTTACGCATATTTTCTTGTTTTGATAGTATCTAAGTGTTACGCATATTTTCTTGTTTTGATAGTATCTAAGAGTTACGCATATTTTCTTGTTTTGATAGTATCTAAGTGTTACGCATATTTTCTATTTTTTATTTTGCTCTTATTCTTTTGTTGTTGTACATACACTATTTTGTCATACTTTGTTATCTGGTTGGTTGGAATAAATAGCCAGATGGCAATAAGACCGCCAGTGTACAGTATATTTGTTATATTATGTACAGAAAGATGAATAAATAAATAAATAAACAAATAAATATTAATAGGTTAATATTAATAAATAACAATGATTAATATGAACACATATATTATTCCACAATTTATTTTATTTTTCTCCCGACGACCGTTTCGGCTTATAAGGCCATAATCAACTGGTCCAGTTGATTATGGCCTTATAAGCCGAAACGGTCGTCGGGAGAAAAATAAAATAAATTGTGGAATTATATATGTGTTCATATTAATCATTGTCATAATGGAATTCTACAAATTAGAAGCCGTCACAATCGAAAGATTGAAAAGTGCGTATTAATAAATAAATAAATAAATAAATAAAAAAATAAAAAAATAAATGAATAAATAAATAAATATTAATAAGTATTAATGAATACTTATTAATTAATAAATAAGTAAATAAATAAACAAATAAATAAATAAATAAATAAATAAATAAATAAATAAATAAATAAATAAATAACTGAATAAATAAATAAATAAATAAATAAATAAATAAATAATAAAATAAATAAATAAATAAATAAATAAATAAATAAATAAATAAATAAATAAATAAATAAATAAATAAATAAATAAATAAATAAATAAATAAATAAATAAATAAATAAATAAATAAATAAATAAATAAATAAATAAATAAATAAATAAATAAATAAATAAATAAATAAATAAATAAATAAATATGTCCTTATAACATGTACAAAAAAGCCTCATACGTTTGCTAAATTTAGCAAAAATGCTTGTGCTATAGGTAAAAAATCGGTGGTGGCGGGAATCGCGAACAACGCACTGCCACCACAATTGGTTAATTAACAATTTGTTTAGATTTTTTTTTGATAGTCCATTCATCGTTGAATAAAGAGTATGTATGGAGAGAGAGCAAGTGGCAAATAAATGCTTTTTCGGTATTCACCGAAGTCTCGCTTGTTAAGGCCCTTGTATACCTTGGGCATACGGATGTACACAAATATGCACACTTAATTACCTTCTGATGTATGAAACACGAAAAAACATTGATGTCACCACATCTGTGATTTACAATAATTTTTCGGGAATAAAAAGTAAAACATATAGTTTTTTTTGAAATAGCATAAATAGTAATTAAAATATTATTATTAAAATAACTGAGCAATTGAATAATTATCCTGAATAATAGTATTATATCCTTTGATTGTTTGTTTGTCAGTTGGGGAACGTACTGATGTTGAATTTAACTCTTAAATTCTCAATTTTAACGTTGGTTTTTGCATTTTAATTGAAAATATGATTTTTTTTGTTTGCTTTTTCCTTTTACTTTTGCCATTAAAATTTTTACCAGAGTAATGCTTGATGTTCCTTTTTTCCTCGTGTTTCAAATGTACCCATCCCATGATAAATAATGAAAAAATGAATAAATAAAATAAATAAAAATACATTTATGTAATATTACTTTTCATATAAGTGAAAACATGTTATGTTTGCATGAAATTGTATGTATCATTTTCGTTTTTATTATTATTATGTATGCTGTATATTTCCGAATATAATAAAATTAAAATAAAGTAAAAAAAACTCAGCCGATATATTTTCATATTCTCTTTCGATTAAAGTAAAAATCTACTTCATAGGCCTTGTAGGTTTTTTACTTACTTACACAAAAAAAAATGGGTTTAGTTAAAATATTTTTACAAGAAAAGTATTTAAAAAATTCAAATTTCAAAAAACCTACGTAATAAAATAAAGATGTAAAAATATACTGTTCCTTATTTCAAAGACGTATCTTTTGAGGGTACCTACATACCTACTGGGGAAAAGATTTTCAAAATATACTATTTAGCCTACTATAGACTCTTACGGTCTTACTTATTAGATTTCGTTAAAAGCTTACTAAATGCGCAACTAGATAAGCACGACTAAAATAGTTAAGATCGGTATTAAAAAATGTTACTTATAAACGTAGACTGAGATATGATTTACTAGTTCACTAAATTGTTTACGAACACCCTCATTTATTTTTTTCATATGGTCACATTGGCTTCACAGATGTCAAAAAATAGAAAATTGCATGTAATTTTTGGATAGCTGACATCGAAAAATGAAAACAAAAACCGCGTTGTGCCGTGTTGAGTCAAATTAAACACGATTGCGATGAAGAATAACTAGGAAAATCGTTAAAAGTATTAAATTTTTCTGTCAATCTCAAATATGCGTCGGAACATATGTGAAAGATCCACCATTTTGAAATATTTGTTATGACGCGTTAGTCAAGCGTTAAACAACCTCTCGACTTGTCTTAACTTGACGAATATGAAATTAAGGCGTAATAAAGATAGTCACGGTTTATAAGTAAACTTTTACGTTAATCACGCTCTATTACCAGGTACTATAGATAGTTTACGTTTATAATGCACTTGTTAATGAGACCAAACATTAGATTATTTTGTCGGTTTTTAAACTACTTTTCTCATTTCTTTTTTCCTGTATTAATTTTTGCATGTATGTTTACTTTTTTTTCATATTTTTAACATGTTCTTCATTGTTTATTTACATATTTTTGCATGCTTTTTGTTTATTTTTTACATATTTTTTACATATTTGTTACATGATTTTCATTATTTTTTACATGTATTTTGTTTATTTTTTTTACATATTTTTACATGTTTTTTGTTTATTTTTTTACATATTTTTGAATGTTTCTCGCATGTTTTTTTTTACATATTTTTTTTTTAAATGTTTTTCATTATTTTTTACATATTTTTTTTTTTTTTAAATGTTTTTCATTCTTTTTTACATATTTTTACATGTTTTCACCTTTTTTATATTGTTATTCATTTTTTATTTTCGTTTTGTATATTTGTTTGTTTTTATTTGTTTTTTTTTTAAATTCTGTTGTTTTTAATATATTATGTATACTTGTATGTGTAAAAGGTTATCAAACCGTAAATTGAAATTAAATAAATAAATAAATAAATAAATAAGTAAGACGGTTATAGTCATACTAATAAACGTGTTGTAAAATTTACAACACCGTTTAACACCTGTGTTAAACGACCACTAATTAACGCTGTGTAGCATATCAGTTGGTCAACGACTGTGTATCTCTCATACAAATTTTACACATCGCTTGCCCGTCTGTTCTAGTTAGTTTAGCGGTGTTTCATCTATCAAAAATCAAATTTCATCTATCAAAAATCGAATTTGATTTTGATATGCGTGTTTATATCTTGAAATAATATGACGAAACCTCTTTATGAATTATTATATTCTCGATAATTGTGAATTTTAGGAGCGAAAAGTTGACAAAAAATTAACTTTTTTCCAACTGTCGATTTGTTCAGGAGAACTTTGTTCTCTTAACATATCGACAATGTTTCAAGCCAGGATACGCAAGAATTGTATACAGAGGTCTATTTTTTTCACGGCTTTTCCAACTTTGAAGTCAAAAAACACCAACTTATAGGCTTCGCAGCATATATGTTCCATACACGGATTTACTCAGAATTCGGAGTAGAACATTTCGTGTGTCTGTGTGCGTGTGTGTGTGTCCCTTATAACTTTTGATCCGCTCAATTTACAGAGCCAAAATTTCAGAATATATAAATAGTTATAGGCCATCAAAACTTTTATACTCAGAATTTTTAATTTTCGTTTCAGTCAGGGGTTATCAACTTTTGAATTTTTACTTTATTTTTCCATATATCTCAGAAACCATAAAAGCTAGAACGCTGAAAATTGGTAAATATATAGACAAATACAAAATCTCAAATAAGTTTTTTCAAAAAAATTCCAGGATTTCTCAAACATTTTTTATTAAGAAAAATATTTTTTTTATGATAAATTTATGAGTTTAACTGCCTATATTTCCAATTTTTTTAAAAATATCGAAAAAAGCCGAATTACCGCAACTAGATAATTTAATTTTCTATAAAAAATATTAACATTGTATTAGCACATCTCAAACTTTTTATAACATTTTTTTTAAAAATTGAATTTAGTGACGACATTGCTTCATACAATTTGTATGGCAATCGCCTATACACAATATGTAAGAAGACTTAATAGTTTGATACTTAATCTCCAAAAATAAATACAGAACCATCATGCAGTTTTCATATTTCGGGTAGGAAAAGAGGACTGACCTCCATACTATCCTATCTTGACATACATACCAACATGTGTTAAAATTTTCTATAATTTGGATTTATTTGTTTATAGTTTGATTCTTATTCCTCAACTATACATACTATCGTTATCGACAGTTGGATCTCATGTGTTACATGCAACTAGTTTAGTTATTCGTAATTGTATTTTTTAAAAATATCGAAATAAGCCGAATCACCCCAACTAGATAATTTAATTTTTTATAAAAAATATTAACATTGTATTAGCACATCTCAAACTTTTTATAACAATTTTTTTAATAATTGAAATTAGTGACGACATTGCTTCATACAATTTGTATGGCAATCGCCTATACACAATATGTAATAAGATTTAATAGTTTGATACTTAATCTCCAAACATACATACAGCACCATCATGCTGTTTTCATATTCCGGGTAGGAAAACATGACTGACCTCCATACTGTCCTATCTTGACATAAATACCAACATTTGTTAAAATTTTCAATAATTTGGATTTATAGGTTTATAGTTTGATTCTTATTCTTCAACTATACATACTATCGCTATCGACAGTTGGATCTCATGTGTTACATGCAACTAGTAATATCTACAATGGTGCTCGCTTGGATATTCGTATGATGAAATTATACGTTATTTTTTCCATATTCCTATTTTGAAATGTGAAAAACATATGAAAATATTAACTACGACAAACGTCAAAATTATAATGGTGGATGGTGGATGGGGGCTGGCGACTCTGCGCATACGCGAGTGCGAAATTACAACGTTGTCGGATTATTTTTTGTTGTATTCTTGTTGTAGCTACCAGGCCCTGAGTCAAATTGAAAACGCTGTTCGTTATCGCCAAGCGCTATTTTTTTTTGTATGTGATTTGACGTTTGATGTAGAAATTTTTTCTACAATAACAAACAACAAACGTCAAATCCCATGCAAAAAAAATTAGTGCTTGGCGATAACGAACAGCGTTTTCAATTTGACTTGGGGGCACAGACGCTATACAGTGTTTATTAGAAAGATTTTCAAATAATCGCTGCACGGGCTTTACACAGTGTGTACCTTAAACACTGGTAAACGGGTGTGCAGTAGATTTTATAAGTTAGACTGTTAACGTGAAATACTGAGTTATTCTAAAGTAGAGGAGTTTACATACATTGTAGAAATTTATTTAAAAAATGGTATATGAGGTCAATGACTTAGAGATGCAAAGGACGTAAATTAAGAAGAAAGCCAACACTAAACGATTGATGATGATGATGGTATAAAATGGAAAAGATATAATTATTTGATAGGCAATTCCGCTTTGCGCTTGCACAGTAAAAATTGATTAAAATCAATTAAAATTCTAACGTAAAAATGGCGTCTTTTCCCCATAATTGTATAAAACTTTATTACATTTTTTATTCCTGGCACAAAAGTCAACTAGCTAGCTAGCAATCAATTCAGTTAGTCATATTGATAAATTTAATACGGCAGGTTTGCGGCTATTTTCGAACCACCGTGTACAAATGCGATTGCCAGCTAATTGAGTTATCTGACGGGGCTGGACCAACTGATGCGATGTATCGAAACAAAATGTATTTTTACTCTCCAAATCAAATTATCAAAGGGCATCGTGTAGATTATACACAATGCCCTTCTATACGGTAAGCCAAGTCACTTCTACACTGTAGAGAGTGACATGGCCTAAATAGATTCGTCATCAATATGACATTATATGTAATCATCAAGAACGACACTTGCGCAGCGTCAATATAGTTTTTTGGCACCAATACTTTATAATAAAATTATGATGGATATTAAACAAAACATATCGCATGATGGGAAAAATTTCAAAGACCTCGTTACTCGTTGGCTGAAGCAGATTGGAAGAGAAGGATCTGCCTCGGTAGTCTTAGAGTTTTTGAGATAGATGTTTTAGATTTTTTATCCTGGTTGTCGATGTTCTAAGTGAATGGAGTATGTAAAAAAATGAAATCAAATCATATGATCGCAGAGTAGCCATATCAATTCAAAACTAGTACTGCCTCAGAACAGACTATGTCTAGCGAGGCAGTAAAATTTCCAAATGTGTTTAAAAAAATAATTATAATAATTCTAAAATTTTAATTAGGTATAAACTAAAAAAATTGTATATTTGTTATAGTATTTATACTGTTGGAAATATACTATTCATTCATTCATTCATCCATTTATCCATTAATCCATTCATTCATTCATTAATTCTGGTTGGTTGGAAGAAATTGCCTAATGGCAATAAGCCCGCCAGTGTACAATTATATTTGTTTATATTATGTACAAGAAGATGTATAAATAAATAAATAAATTAATTCATTCATTCATTCGTTCGTTGGTTCGTTCGTTCGTGCGTTCGTTCGTTCATTCGTTCGTTCGTTCGTTTTTTTACATGTCTACGTAGGGGACACCAGCTATCAGGAATTGGGTCCATTATACTCTTCCGAAGAAGCGCACTACGTAGCGTTGGGAGGGGTTTCCAATCTAGAAAAGAGTTTATTAATACGGATTTTAAAAATACCCGGGTTGTACGAAGGTGGAAATATAGAATTCGGAAGATCGTTCCACAGTCGGGCTGCTGTATTAATAAAGGAGTTCGTGAATGGGTGTTATGATTGAGTAAAGCGAGTGACTCTGTTGCGAGTGGGTGGAGGAGGGACCAAAGATGCAAGTTCTTCTGAGCAATTCCCGTGGTAGTATCTATAGAATAAACTTAAAATACCGACTTTGCGTCTGTGTTCTAGCGATTGCAATCCATCAGTCAGTGATGGATCAACAATTCAATAATTGGACGTATTTGCGCTTTGTAGAATATACAGATCTGGGTCTTAGTAAAATATCTACGCGCTCTATAGAGTACGCTCAATTTTTTTGAGGGGAGTTTCACCTTAGCTTCGATGGAGCCCCTGTAATGTAATTAAGTCGTTCGTTCGTTCATTCATTCATTCATTCATCAGTTGTCCCGTGTCGGAAAAATATTTCCCCCAGTTATATGATTATCTTTCGTAAGTCTGTACCATTAAATCTCCCAACCCTCGTTTGATATCGTTTTGTTTATGGATGTCATTGCATGAATATAGAACAACTTTTAAAGTACATATTCTGATAATTCTTATTTTTCCAATTTCCGGCCATTCCTGAACGAAAGCCTCCTCTATTTGACTCTACATCGTCTTGTTCTGTGTAGTCTACATCCAGGACGTGCCAGCATATCGTTATTATATCATCCTTCCACCTCAGCTGCGGTCGCCCCACAACTCTCTTTATGGTACGAGGTCTCCACTTTCTTTGTCAATTTGTAGTCCGAGCTTCGGGACTATGAATTGACAAATAGAGAGTTAACAAAGGCAACGTGTCCCGCCCATTTCCATTTCAGCGTTCTTCTTCTTCTTTGTCAGGCATCTCTCCACTGCTGGATGTAGGCCTCCTCCAATGAACTCCATCTCTCTCGGTCCTGTGCTTCCCCCAGCCAACCCCTTCCTGCAACCGGAATAATATCGTCGACCCATCTTTTTTTGTGGTCGCCCCACCGGTCTTTTATTTTCCCACGGTCTCTATTTTAGTATTCTGTGTGTCCACCTCTCCGTACCCTGTTTTGTAACATGCCCTGCCCAGAGTTACTATTGATATTTCTCTCATCGTTTCATTTCTTACTTTATGGTTAGCATGGTTATTTTCATAGCTCTTTGAGTGACTCACAGTTTCCCGGCACTTAGTTTAGAAAGAGTTACTGTTTCTAGGCCATATGTAGAACTGGCAGTACACACGCTTTGTATTTTTTTTTTCATGTTTATGATAATTAATTGGCGATTATTTATTTGGTGAAATTCCATTTTATATTTAAATAAAAATGAAAACAATATGTTTTAATTCTACATATAATATCTTCTTCTTCTTCGATGGCACTACAGCCCAAATCGAGCCTTGGCCTTCGTTAACTTTCGCCTCCATCCAATCCTGTCCTCTGCTGCGACTTTCCAGCTCCTCTCCTGGAGAAGCTGAGCCGCATACTTTCTGACCTCATCTTCCCACCGCAGCCTTGGTCTTCCTACCCTTCTTCTCCCACACGGGTGTCCAGTCATGATTCGTTTCGGCACCCGTGAGGTTGGCATTCGTTGTACATGTCCAGCCCATCTCAGCCTAAGTAATTTCATGTGCATTGAGATACTTGGGGTCTTTTATATGTTGTACAACTCATCGTTGCGTCTAATGCGCCATTCATCGCCATCCTTCACGGGTCCGCATATTCTACGCAGTACCTTTCTTTCAAAGGTGTCCAGCGTTTCAGACATTTTCGCCGTTATGGTTAATGTCTCGCATCCATATGCCAACACTGTTCTAACTATGGTCTTGTATAGTGTGACTTTTGTTTTACGATGGACACTGCAAGATTTAAAAACAAGGAGCAATGAAAAATATGTTTTGTTAGCTGCCGTAATTCTTTTTTCTTATTTCAGCTGGATCTTGATTATTTTCGGTAAGACTGGAGCCCAGGTAAGTGAATTGATCCACTACTTCAAAAGAGTAGTTATCCTTATATTGCACACTGCCTCTCGGTCGATGCGCCGGGTTTCTGCTTTGTGTCATTACTTTGTGACTTTTGTCTTTTCTTTGTTTATACACAATCCTACATATAATATACCTACATATATTGAACGTCAATAGCTACATATTTTGCCTTATTAGAGCATTATTAAGACTATATAACGTATACCCTACTTTCTATTTCTTAACCAACATACTTCCCATTAATTTCCCTATTCTTGTAGCTAGACATATGTATCTCCTCTCCTTTTTTTCCCTTCCCTCCCATAGTGTTGTAATAGGTTTCATCTAAGATTTGTTTATTGGCGTACATATTTTTATTCTTTTTACTTTTTTGTGCATAAATGCAATATTATATTTATAGTTTTATGTAGGTTTTATTTTGGGTACATGTACCACTTTCACCCATAATTGTTAGATGGTTGTCTGGAAGAAATTAGAAATTAGGCAATAAGTCCGCCATTTGTACTAGCAAATATGTAAGTTATTACAATAAAGTGTTAAAATAAATAAATAAATTTATAACTATTGACGTTAAATATAATATTACACGTATGTAGAATGAAAAAAAAGTTTACATTTTTATTTTAATGCATCTTATGAATATCGTGGTGATGCTTTTATGTGTATGACATACTTTCAAATTTTGTGTTTTATGTAGGTAGAGTTCAATAATCAGACGAGTAGAATTGTAACGGGATGTTTAAAGCCTACACCTCTTAACACCCTTCATCTCATAAGCGGTATAGCCCCACCAGACATACATAATTATATTACGAAAACAAAATTCTAAACTGGGTGTGTAAGTAAACAAGAAAATGTATCTAAATATTAAATAAATATCCTTATACTCGATATTTTGTTTGGCGTTCCTCCCCTTTTTTGAATGACTCACTTCAATACATATTCCGATTTCCCCGATAGGTACCGAGTGACCCGTATTAAGTATTTATCCCCCCGACCCAATTTTAGTATAGACTACACACTAATGCTTCCATTTAGACCGGGTACGTAATTTTATTTTACTGAACTTAGATTCAACCAGTTAGTAATAGTTGTGATTCGATTCGCAAGGAATTTAAGTAAGTAGTCACTTTCAATTATTTGTATCGCTGCCACGTCGCTATAAATAGATATAGAAAAGTGCATGCTTTTAGTATCGCTATTGTTGCAAACCTTTATATTATAGTGCAAGAAATCTCGCGATTCTAAATATACGTCATTTTGTTTAATGGGGCCATACAAAATTTCTACTTTATACTTAAGACAGTCTTCTTCTTCGTCAGACCTCTTTCGTCCAGTAATGGACATATGCCTCCCCCTGAGACCTCCACAGCTCTCTATCCTTGGCAGACCGCATCGATCCACCTCCAGCTACTATTCTGATATCGTCAGATATTGGGGGGGTTTTTTGGACGGCTATAATTAAGTAGCACCATACCACGCTGTCCAAACGGTTTGGTATGGGGGATTTTGGATCTCCTTCCTTACATGCTATTGGGATTTAGTCCCTAGCTGATGATACAGTTATCCTGCCGATTCTCGGTCGCCAGAGCCTCGAGCAGGTGAGGTTGACATTTAGGTTTGCTAGGTGTTATTTTGCTATAACCCCTTCCCTCCCTCAGACAGTATAAAGATCATATTACTCCTCACTACCATAATAATATTTATTTATATTTTTTAAATAATAATGTATTATATGCCAAAGCTATGTAGAATTATTTTTGAATTATTAATAATAGACTAAAGTCTCGACACGCCGGTCGATGGAAGGACAGCGCTTCCGAAACATGTCGCGAAGTGACTCAAAAAGCAAGTGGTTTATAGCTAATTAATAATTCAAAAATGGTTTATATTAACTACCACAAAATATCCGCCGAATCATTAAATGATACTATGTAGAATTGCTTAAATATATTGATGTATGTATTGGATAAAATGTCTTTAGGTATATATTTGTTGGATACAGAGAGAAGGAAATATTGCACCTATCTGGTGGCAAATTTCTTCCTTCGTCTGGGAGGTCTTCACGGAAGGCACTCACTATAACTCTTGTATCACAACACAAAATATTGATGAAAGACACACCACTTCCAAACACGGTTTGGGTATTAAAGGAGGCGCACGGCGCGTAGACTTTAGTTGGTCAAGACGAAATATGTATATTTTGAGCGTATTGAAACTATTTTACTTCTTCAACTGTCAGTGATGTACATGATGACGAGTTGTAGACGATTGTATATACAGCTGACTACTCATATAGGTAGCAATATATTTGGGAGAGGAAAAGGTTGGGAGTGTTGCCACTTTTTCCGAACGATATTGATATTTAAAACATGTTAATTAACATCAAAGAAATTAATGGCGTATGAGGGGAATTAGAAAGATTTTCTACATGTACCTACGAGTAATGATGTTATCAAATTCTTCTGAAAAGTTATAAATGCCTTTACCGAGATAGGTTCAAAATGTTTTAATTGAAAATAATTTATCATTTTGCCCGCTATGAGAGTTTTTCACTATACAACCAATGAACTCAAGAAGAAGGTCAGGAGTCAGGATAGAACAGACAGTATAATTACGGAATATTTTGTATAGATCCACTCAAGAAGAAGGTCAGGAGTCAGGACAGAACAGACAGTATAATTACGGAATATTTTGTATAGATCCACTCCACTGAAGTTCAAGTGAACGTTCTGTCTATTTCAATGATCCAATAAATCTTAAAAGTGTCTACGATTGGGAAATATTATGGTATATGGACTTGTTAGAAATAGGAGATCTATGAACACACAAAAAATGAATACAAAAAGTCATATAAATAAAGTTAAAAGTTTTTTTAAAGCATGATTATGTCCTTGTAAACATGGAACAAATAACTTAACATAGGAATGATTTTTTACTGCAAACATATCATAACGATATGTCACTTTTAAAAAGGTAAGCGAAGAATAAGAACGTCATATTTTGCTAATAATAATTTTTGGAATCCTTGCTATAACATAATAATATACTTAATGTATTGAAAAAACTCAAAAATTATTTATTAAATATTTGAAATAAAAATTTGGCAACATTGATTTAATGTTACTGCGTGACTTGTCAAATGGTTTTATAGATTTTCAGGAATTACTTCAATACATACAGTTTAATGTACCTACCCGTTAGACGGACAAGGCATTCTGCATTAGGTACTACATATATCTTAATAAATGTAACTCGAATAAAAACTTAAAAAAAATACTTACGATAAGATAGAAGTAGTTTTGTAACATCTTTAAAAACCTCTTTTGTAAATTTATTTTTGTTTTTTTTATGTTCTTAATGTTTTTTTTTTATTTGGCAATCATACCTGCATTTTTTTCCTTTTTTATCTAAATACACAATGTTATAAATGTGTACGTACTTTTAACAAGTACATAGTGCATCCTCATACTTCTTCTTCTTTCCCCTTAGCGCTTTTATCCCGTTTCTATCGGGGTAATACGCTTTGACCATGATCCTGGAATTGGCGAGTCTGGTTATTACATTGAAGCGACTGGCATCTGACCTTCGTAACTCTAAGGCTGGGTTGTTTCAACAAAAGTAATGGTAATAGTACATAGGGTAAAGCAAGCAAAGAGTACGCACAAGCTAAGAGTACGCATCGTGATTTATTTCGAAAAAAAATTCTATGTTGGCAATACTGGGATCACATTCAGTTGTCTTTGATGTGAACTGTCACTAGGCGACTTGTTTACGCACGTGTCGGAATACGTCTTGGTACAAAATAATTTTTTTGTTTTTTTGTAGTTTTTATCTAAAAATCAGTCAAAATAACTTGTTTGCTACAAGAGTTGGATTGCTACAATAACAGTGAGTATTATTTTTACTTGTTTAATGATAGTCTGGCTTTGGTTTTCGTGCATTTATTTTTTGATACTGAGTTTTATTTTTTGAATAAAAATTTATGTCATCAAATTGACCCGATAGCAAAGAGTACGCACCCAAAGAGTACGCATGCGTACTCTTTGCTTGTATGACAGTATTTCGCATTACATGTTTGAGATATTTTATATTGATTTATCTTATGGTTTTCTCTTTGCAGAAAATGGGAAAATACACGAAAAAAACAGAGAGAAAATTATTTTTCAATGAAAAAAATATGAAGGAAATAAACGAAAGAATAGAGAAGGGGGAAAGCAAAAGAGCTATTGCAAAATCCTATGGCATTCCTGAAGCAACTCTCCGTAAAAGATTAAAATCAGGCTCAATCCCATTGTCATTAGGTAGATTTCACAAAGTTTTTACTGATGAAATGGAACAGGCATTGGCTGAACATTGTAGGCAACTCGATAACTATTTCTATGGAGTGACAAAGAAAGATTTAGGAAGATTTGCATTTGAATTAGCTGAGAAAAATGGAATTAACCATCGCTTTAACAAAGAAACCAAACAGGCAAGCAAAACATGGGTAGAAGAGTTTGCACGAAGGCAAAATCTGAGTCTCAGACAGCCTGAAAAAACGAGCTTAGCGCGTGCCTCTGGATTTAACAGAGTACAAGTGGATTGATTTTTCAAAAATTTGAAAGATTTAATCGCTACTTACCAATTCGTTGGAAGACATATTTTTAACATGGACGAAACTGGTTTACAAACAGTTCCCAATAAATTACCAAAAATTTATGCACAACAAGGTAAAAAAAATGTGGGTAAAATTGTCTCCGCTGAAAGAGGCCAAACTATGACAGCAGTTTGTTGTATGAGTGCTTCTGGTTTATTTGTTCCACCTGCATTGATTTTCCCACGTAAGCGCAAGAAGTTGGAATTAATGCAAGGCGCACCTGATGATTCATTACTTTTAGTATCCGATTCAGGATACATGAACTCTGAGCTGTTTTTAGAATGGCTTCAACACTTCATTAAGATGGTAAAAGTAACTAAAGAAGCACCGGTACTTTTAATATTAGACAACCATTCTTCACATTTGAGTTTAGCTGCAATTGAAACGGCTCGAGAGTCTGGAGTAGTTCTTTTGAGTTTGGCACCACATACCAGTCACCGACTGCAGAGTCTGGATACAGGCTTTTTTGGACCATTGAAAAGAGCATATGCCGTAGCCTGTGATAACTGGCAAGTCACTAATCCTGGACGTGCTATCACACAATTTCAGGTCGCTCAATTATTTGGAACTGCATATTCTAAGGTGGCATCTATAGATAAAGCTAAAAAAGCTTTTGAATGTTGTGGAATATGGCCTTACAACGACCAGATTTTTAACGATACCGACTTTGCTCCTTCAGAAGTTACAAATTTGCCAGAACCGCAAATTTTGACACCTTCTTCAAGTATTTCATCTAACATTGATGCCATTAATCAGAAAGATGCGGCGGTTCCCTCCATTATAAACCCCTCACAGGTGACTGAGAGCATTGAAATGACGTCAAAATCCTGTTTCCAGCCATCTGAAATTCGCCCACTACCAAAAACTACATTACAGAGAAAACAAAATATAAAAAGAAAGAAATCTGAAGTACTCACGAGTTCTCCTTACAAAAAACAATTAGAAGATAAGAAAAAAGAAGAAGAAGAGAAGAAGAAAGAAAAAGCAGAGAAGTTACGAATAAAAACAATGAAAAAAGTAATAAAACGAACAGCTGAAGGATCATCAAATAGTTCATATGTTCAAGCTAGTCAAAATGTCATTCGTTGTCCTCTTTGTATGGAGGTATATGTTGACCCACCTGAAGTTGATTGGATTCAATGTTCAAGGTGTGAAGCATGGTGGCACGATGAGTGCACCGATTACGTCGGCTTCGGAGCTTTTAATTGTCATGTGTGCAATTGAAATTATTAAGTTATATGAAGAAATAGTCGTGCGTACTCTTACCTTGTATGAAGAAATAGTCGTGCGCACTCTTTCCTAGTATAGTAGGTAAGAGTACGCACAGGGAGACATTTTTTATATGCTTAGTTTTTAATGTTTTTTATTATTTTTATACATTTACAACATATTATTTTGTTTTCAAAAATGTCATAGTTCAATAACGTCGTTATAGTTTGAATGTAAGTTGTTTATAAAATTTATTAAAATTAAAGGTTTGTTAAGTGCGTACTCTTTGCTTGCTTTACCCTATAGTTAAAATGCTTTGATTTCGTGAAATTGTTCAAAAATGCGTTGTTTGACGGCATCAGATTTTAAAGAAACATCCAAAACTTCTGAATAATGTTATGAAAACAAAGTATTTTAGCTATACTTTTACTGAAACCTTTGTTCGAGAAACACAACCTTAGAAAGGGGAACCAGACAAATTGGATCATGGCTACACATAGCTAGTGATATCAATCCGCACATAGATTTTTTTTTTAAATAAGATGTTTTAAACAACAATCTTGCAGATTTTAATGGAAAACTTTTTTGTGTTGTGTGGGCTTGTATGTGGGTACGTTTGTATATTGGTTTTTATTTAATTATCGTTTTTTTTTTGTTTAATTTAACTCTTGTTTATTCTTCGTTTTGGCATAAATAATGTTTTGTTAATAAGTAATTTATTGTCAACCATTTTTATGGAAACATTGATGGTTTTCTTGATTTAAAAAAAAACATCCTCAAGTATACGAAGTACGCCAATTATCTTAAAAAGAAAGACTTTGACGCTTGCGTTCTCCCGATACTGACGTATGGCTGTGAAACTCTTGTGTTTACAAACAAAATGCTACATAATTTATCAGTAACACAAAGAGACACGGAAAGGGGAATATTGGGTATTTCGATATGAGATAGAAAAACTAGCTTGTGGCTATAAGAGAAAACCGCTTAGTGGTGCTGGACAGGGCATGTCGCTTAAACCACAGAATCCAGATGGACTTGCTGGAATGGCGACCTAGAACGGACAAAGAAGTGTTGGAAGGCCTCAAACAAGGTCGTCTGATGATATAAGACGTGTGGCTGGAGGTGGATGGATGCGGTCTGTCCAAGATAGGGAGCATTAGAGGTCTCAAGGGGAGGCTTATGTCCATTACTGGACGAAGGAGGGCTGAAGATGAAAAAGAAGAATACAATGTTTTATACACCTGTATGTTTCCTTAATAAATCAAATATTATTTGATAAGGACCTTATCATCAGCAACGATAGTCCTGTGAAATGTGATATATTTTTGTTGAATTTTTCAATTAATGTCGAAGAAAATTGTTGATCTATTGTATGTGACTAACTTCAGACTGATGATACGACATTTTTTCTCAGGAGACTTTGCAATTAGTGAAATCGGCTATATTATTAAAATCATGTCCTTGTCAAATAGGTACATAATACATCTTCGTACATTCTCTTAATTAAGCCGAAAATACTTGTACTTGTGCTGTTAATTTGTTCGTAGAATAATATAGGAAGACTCCAAAATATAGTAAGTTTCTTTGTCCGAATTATATTAAGATTTTCGCCTTTTCGGACTATCTAGTTGTTCTGGATGTTTATACATTTATACCTTATTTTCTAGGTTATACCAAGAATTCAATAAGCTATGGTAATATCGTAAATTAGGTTGTCAAACGATTTCTTTGTTTTTTTTTAGCTCTAATACTTGTTCTAGAATCATCAGAATTTATCGTCGGCCGCAATCTTCCTTTTGTGTTGTTTTCGTTCATAAATATAAATGATGATGTTATTCCGAGTGAATTGAATTTCATAATAACAATCTTTGGGATTTATTTTTGTATTGCCTCATATCAAGGCAACAGGTAAAACTTAGTTTGGCACGCAACCAATAACAACTTTTCACATACGTATTATTTTTTATTACAGTATTCGCGATATTGTGCAGAAAAAATACAATCGACATTCCTTTAGTATAAAGGGACTAAAAAAATAATCAATTCACATACAAAACTGTAATTGATGAACTTAAAGTAGTCACGTGAATGTCATAATGTAAATCTCAACCTAAAATCGTGAAAGAATAGCCAACAGCAAACGTAGGGCCAACTTTGAAGACTTGGGCATGGCAGAAGTTGTGTGAGAGTAGAATATTTTAATTTTACTTATTTTTTTAACACACCATATTCTACAATGACAAAAAAAGTAGGAAACACTGTTCTAGAGCTAGCAGTTAAAAACTTTAGAGTGACAATATACTTATGAACTGGGTGATGATAGTTTCCGCTCTACATACATTAAGTAGACATACAATCAATTTATTTGTATTGACATCTCAATAGAGATGTTATTGTCAGTAAAAATATCATTTGTCTCCCAACAGGGAAAAAATCCAATGTTTGTGTATATGCAATTAAAAAATATATTCGATAATTATTTGTAGGTACTTATTACTAAAGGAGATCACTACGAAGATCTGCTGATCGTACCACACTTGATATTCCCATTCACTCCACTGAATTTCTCAGTTCCTATTTTGAAGTACATTCAGCAAGACTATTGAACACATTAAGTGATGATATTACGACATCTCAATCGATTCAGCTTTTCAAAAATGTCTGAAGCTATTCCAACTGTCGATTCGTTCAAGTTCAAGTTCAAGAGGCAGTTTAATGAATTATATGCAGGGTCTACTTTTTTCACGGCTTTTCCAACTTTGAAGTCAAAAAACACCAACTTAGAGGCTTCGCAGCATATATGTTGCATATACGGATTTACTCAGAATTCGGAGTAGAATATTTCGTGTGTCTGTGTATGTGTCTGTGTGTGTTTCTGTGTGTGTGTGTCCCCTTATTACTTTTGATCCGCTCAATTTACAGATCCCAAAATTTCAGAATAGGCCTACAAAACTCTTATACTCAGAATTTTGAATTTTTGTTTCAGTCAGGGGTTATCAACTTTTGAAGTTTTACTCTATTTTTCCATAAATCTCAGAAACCATAAAAGCTAGAACGCTGAAAATTGGTACAAACATAGACAAATACAAGATCTCAAATATGTTTTTTCAAAAAAATTCCAGGGTTTCTCAAACATTTTTTATTATGAAAATTTTTTTTTTATGAAAAATTTATGAGTTTAACTGTCTATATTTCCAAATCTTTTAAAAATAACGAAATAAACCGAAACATTCCAACTAGATAATTTAATTTTCTATAAAAAATATTAATATCGTAGAAGTACATTTCAATTTTTTTTAACAATTTTTATAAAAATTGAATTTAGTGACGACATCGCTTCATACAATTTGTATGGCAGTCGCAATACGCAATATGCAAGAAGACTTAATAGTTTGATACTTAATCTCCAAACATACATACAGAACCATCATGCTGTTTTCATAATCCGGGTAGGAAAAGAGGACTGACCTCCATACTATCCTATCTTGACATACATACCAACATGATGTGTTAAAATTTTCAATAATTTGGATTTATGGGTTTATAGTTTGATTCTTATTCTTCAACTATACATATTATCGCTATCGACAGTTGGATCTCATGTGTTACATGCAACTAGTATATCTAAAAATGCTACATTTATCTTGATGTTTGTTTTTTTTTTGCTATAAATTTAATTTACCTTCCACTATACTATTAATGGTCTCATGTTGCTTTGGTTGGTTGAAAGAAATTGTCAATAAGCCCTCCATTGTTCACATTATTCTACTTGAATTAAATTATCACGTTATTAAATATTTGTATCCTACGGCGGCCAATCCTGTATATGAACACGAAAATTATATGGGTTAGGTATCGAAAAATAAACGCGAATTACTCTTTTACATAAATATATGTATATCTTTTAATCCATTGAAGGATTTGTTTGAAATTCTATTTAATTATTTAATGAGTGAGAACGGAAACTCTTAAATGATTTAGCAATTCCGTTGTTCCCATTATAATAGGGATAATAATGTTATTTAGTTATTCATAAATAAGCACCAACCAATATTTCGTTAGTAATTAGTTGCATGTAACACATGAGATTCAACTGTCGATAGCGATAGTATGTATAGTTCGTATTCTTCAATTATACATAGTACCTACCTATGTATAATTGAAGAATACGTACCAAACTATTAACACGTAAACACAAATCAATAATTATATTTTAAGATATTTTGTTTTCTATATAAAACATGTAGGTATGTATGTCAGGATAGGATAAACACCATGATCGTATGTTTGGAGATTAAGTATCAAACTATTAAGTCTTCTTAGATAAAATGTATAATGTATAGGCCACTGCCATACAAATTGTATGATGCGATGTCGTCACTAAATTCAAATTTTATAAAAATTGTTAAAAAAATCGAAACGTACTACTTTGGTGTTAAATTTTTTTATAGCAAATTAAATTATCTAGTTGGGGTGTTTCGGCTTTTTTACGATATTTTTAAAAACTTTGTAAATAAAGGCATAAGAGCGAAGATTAAAACATTGATCTCGTAGCGATTACAGCCATTCATCCATAAGAGCGGAGATCAAAATATTGATCTCGTAGCGATTACAGTCATTCATCCATAAGAGAGGAGATCTAAATATTGATCTCGTAGCGATTACAGCCATTCATCTATAAGAGCGGAGATCAAAATATTGATCTCGTAGCGATTACAGCCATTCATCTATAAGAGCGGAGATCAAAATATTGATCTCGTAGCGATAACACCCATTCGTCCATAAGAGCGGAGATCAATATATTGATCTTGTAGCGATTACAGACATTCATATAATATATAGACCAATATTTTATTTGTTTTTTTTTTATTTTCAGGTGTTACAGTGAAGATGTCTGTTGTTTGTCGCCCTCCAGTCCGCCGGCGCCGCCCACCGCCCAAACATTAGTGCCTGACTATGGGCGCGCCATAAAAGTGTGGCGCGCGGCGCCCAATATGACCCTCCCCCTCATAGCGGCGCTATTGGTTTTACAAACGAGATACGCAGGTAAACAAACGTTATATCTTCATCTAAATTAATGGCAATCTCTTTCATACAACCGACATAATTTTTACGACACATAGTCATGGAGAAATTTAAAGAAAATGCTTTAAAAAAGGATATTTTTAATATTTTTTTGGGGGAATTTATGCTGAATTTTAAAATTGTGTGACAATCATTCACTAGAGAAATATTGAAAACACTTGTGGTATTTTTTCAAGAAACACTCTGTTTAACATATTTGAGGAATTTAATTTGAAATTGGGGTGTTTAGGTTTATATGCCCCCTTAAACATGTGAGTGCAACTGAAAGGTATGATAGCTGAGGTTTATAATTACGATGAGGCTGTATCAGTTATGATTTTAATAAAGTGTAGATTGCTTATATAAGAGATGAACCCTTTCCTTGTTATACCTACCCTACCTAATTTAAAGTGATGTTGAAGTCTTCAATAGGCAACCACTTGCGCACGCCCCTTGTATTTGAGGGTCACCTAATGAGGAGGGACAGACGTCCTTAATAAATCATGACGGAAACCTAACTGTTTTCTGCCTTATGCTCTTCTTCGGTTATAATTATGTCATTCCGTTCGTGATACAATGTTCAGAGTTAAGACATACAGTAATCTTGTTTTGTTTCAACGATTTGAATGAAGTTGTAACAACAGTTGATGTCATTATTAAACGAGTAAAATGTTTTTTTTTTATCAAAATAAATGAAACGTAACTTTGTGCTCACCGCTAAATATTTAATAAACACAAAAAATATATTCAATTAATATTTATATATTCAATTTAAAAGTGAATAAAATTCCTCTACGTGTTAAGGGAACAATTTTCCTTCTTTAGAAGAATATACAGTATACTTGTTGGGATACTGTGTATACTCCTAAAGAAGGGAATTTCGTTCCCGTAACATACAGATAGTTATAAGGATACTTAGGATTACTTAGGGTTACTTACGATTCTTTATAAACTGTGTATTCTCCTGAAGAAGGGAACTATGTTCCCGTAACATATAGATGGTTATTAGGATACTTAGGATTACTTAGGGTTACTTACGATTCTTTATAAACTGTGTATTCTCCTGAAGAAGGGAACTATGTTCCCGTAACATATAGATGGTTATTAGGATACTTAGGATTACTTAGGGTTACTTACGATTCTTTATAAACTGTGTATTCTCCTGAAGAAGGGAACTACGTTCCCGTAACATATAGATGGTTATCAGGATACTCAGGATTATTTGGGATACATAGTTTATTTTTTAAACTGTGTACCTATTTTCCTGAAGAAGGAAACTTTGTTCCTATAACATATAGATGGTTATTAGGATACGTAGGATTACATAGGATTATGTACTTTGGGTTACTTAAGATTCTTTGTAAACTATGTATTCTCTTGAAGAAGGGACCTTTTTTCCCGTAACATGTAAAGGGTTTTTATTCTGTTTTTATTTTGCGATGAGCACAAAGCTTTTATGTTTTTTTCTATATGTTTTTATTATTGAACGTTGTATTCTTTTGGAATGAAGGATATTGAGAGGACTCACCAATCTATCCTTCTTCTCCCGTTCACTGTACACCTTTGTACAGTGAATGAACTTAGATAAATAAAGATATCCACTCCTTACATCAATTATGTATTAGTTTCCAAAGTTGCTTACTAATTCCAAAAATAAACTCAATGTTCTATATAACTCAATGTTTGGATGGGTGGATGGCAGAGCGGTTAGCGCGCTGGGTTAGTAATCCAGTGGTCGCGAGTTCGATTCCTGCCTCGACCGATCTCGTTCACCTATAGGACAAGCATTTATGCTTAGTTTAGGGAACGTAGGAAGATGTATATGTACTTGTTTAACAAGGACATATTCATTTAAAAAAAAAAAAAATGTTGGTAAAAACTCAGTTTGCAGTCCAAATATATTCCGAAGTCTCGACATAAGGATTTTTCAACTATTTATACATCTGACCTGTCAATATTGTTTTACATAACCTCTAGTTTCTGTTTTCTAGAGCGTTATTCTGACTATGTGTATATCATGAAAAGCGTTGACAATCATTCATTGATACCATTTCGGCAGCGACAGGTGTGCGAATGTGCATTACCTTATAAAAATAATCACAGCACATACGCGTTTCCCTTCACAATAGTATTTTCAAATCGATAATAAAATCAAACAAATAGATCATATTTTTTTTTTAATATTTCACCTCGTTCCTAAATTTTGGTTTAGAAGCGACTGCAATCTTTTTGTTCCTCCCAGTCACCTAGATGGATATTTCAACACTATCCATAACCACCTGATCCCGATTTCCTCTCCTTGTCGATTCTCAATCTTTTTTTACTATAATTTTTTTAATTTTATTTTATCTCATTATTTTTTTTATGTACAAAAAAAGATAAATAAACATTGTTCAATTGATCAAGCAATAATAATAATGAGCACTTCCTTGCACCCTGTGCAAGTGGCGAGATAATTGCCGTATGGCAATTTCTTCCAACTAACCAGTGTTTCTAGCCCAGGGAAGCAATATTTGCGTGAGAAATAAATTGAAATAAATTTCTCCTCTGCTGGGAATCGAACCCAGGACCCCCGCACAGAAACCAAACGGCTAACCAACTACTGTGCCACTGTTTAATATTTACGAATCACATATTTACTCATGTTCTTAATAATACAATACGATATTCGTGTTCCGTCCATATTAAAACTTTGAACTTGACGAATTGTGGTTAACTTCACGCTGGTAAGAACTTTTATCGTACAAACGTTGTCAAATACATGTAAACCATAATGTATGTATCTATATATGTACTGTACAAAACAAATGTGGTTATATATATATATATAAGATTTAATACATATGTATAATATACCTAATATAACCAATACACGTTAATGGGTCACGTATTAAGTGAAGTGCTGTGTATTGAAGTACAATTTATTTATTGTCTTGATGAGTCGCTGTTACAGGGATGTGCCAAATGTGGTAATATATGTATATATAAGATTTAATATATATAATATACCTAATATAACCAATACACGTTAATGGGTCACGTATAAAGTGAAGTGCTGTGTATTGAAGTACAATTTATTTATTGTCTTGATGAGTCGCTGTTACAGGGATGTGCCAAATGTGGTTATATATATATAAGATTTAATATATATATATAATATACCTAATATAACCAATACACGTTAATGGGTCACGTATAAAGTGAAGTGCTGTGTATTGAAGTACAATTTATTTATTGTCTTGATGAGTCGCTGTTACAGGGATGTGCCAAATGTGGTTATATATATAAATATATATATATATATATATATATATATATATATATATATATATATATATATATATATATATATATATATATATATATATATATATATATATATATATATATATATATATATATATATATATATATATATATATATATATATATATATATATATATATATATATATATATATATATATATATATATATATATATATATATATATATATATATATATATATATATATATATATATATATATATATATATATATATATATATATATATATATATATATATATATATATATATATATATATATATATATATATATAAGATTTAATATATATATAATATACCTAATATAACCAATACACGTTAATGGGTCACGTATAAAGTGAAGTGCTGTGTATTGAAGTACAATTTATTTATTGTCTTGATGAGTCGCTGTTACAGGGATGAAGCATAATCTAGGAATAGCAAAAATAATAGAAAAGATTATTACTTATAGGGCAAATTGAAACAGTACTGCCTCAGAACAGACTTGTCTAGTGAGGCAGTATATTTCCAAATAGGACAAATTGTATATTATACTATGTTTATGATAAGTATTTTTTTTTTAAATGTGGGGCCTCAAAGGACCACAGATAACGACTGCGCAGCCGTTTTGGGTACCGCATCTGCGCAGGCGCAGACCACCAGTTTGAGCTGCCGACTGTTGCAAGATTGCTAGAACATTCGTGTTGGAGATCCCTCTACGCCGAGTCGTTTTGTACGGACCACGCTGCAGTACTTCGTTCCGACGACCGTCGATCTATTTATAACCGATATAAAGTAGTATTTTAATTTGTAATTGTTTTGGAAATAAAAACTGTAAGTTTATTCATTTCTTTCATTTTATATTTAAATTCCTTACATAATATCTATTCTGAATTGGTGCATTTAAGTAGAACATAAAACGTGGATTGGGTTTATACGGGTTCGATGCCGTATGTATAAACCCATAAATAATACCCACATAAATATAGCTATTTTTTGTTATTGTTTTATATATGGGTAAATGGAAATAAATAATTTCATTTCATTTCATTTCATTTACTCAGCTTCTTCTTGAGTTCAGGATTTCCGTTGGGGTCCATCCTACGTAATCCTCCGCCGTTCTGGACACGTCACCATCTAGTCTGGGGCTTCCCCGCGCTTCTGCGTCCTGTTCTTGGCCTCCAGTCCATCACAATATTTGTTCATCGTCCATCCGAGATTTATGACTCGCCCAACTCCACTGTGACTCTACTCTTGTGTTCTTCATAATCCATTCAATAGTATCGCGGTCACTTCGCGAGATATTCAACATTCTATTCTTTCAATTGCTCTTTGTTTCACCCTTAGCTTTTCTATCATTCTCTTAGTCAAAGCAGATGTTTCAAAACTGTAAATGAGCACAGGGAGTATGCAAGCATTAAAAACTTTTTACTCCTCACTAACCCAAAAGGATATAGTGGGGAGTTATGATTTCGCAAATTTTAAGGGTATTTTTTACTGTCGATTATCCACTATAGTATCATACTAAGATAGTATTCTGAATTTTTATCACAATGTATCTATGTGTATGTGTTGTATATGTGCTGTGTGCTATGTACTGTGTGCTATATACTGTGTGCTATGTACTGTGTGCTATGTACGGCGTGTTTATATTACTTTATCAATTATAGACTAAAGTTATCATTCGAATCTAGTTTCAAATTTTGCACATATGTGTATCTAATACTCGCTTAGACCCTTAGACTCGCTTAGATTTTGCAGGATATCTGAGTGCTTCTCAATTTTTTTAAGTGTCAAATATTTCATAGTGACCCCTAAAATTTGAAATTATTATTTTCAAATTGGTAAAAAGACACATCACCTTCATAAAATTGCATTGAAGAAATATCAAGTTTTCGTAATAAAATAATTAAATAAAAAAAAATGTATTAATTGATTTTATAATTTTTTTTTAAATATTCCATACTAAATTTAAATACTTTGTGGAATGACTTGCGACTTGGTAGTGAGGAGTATAGCGTTGGCCACAACCCACTCGTTTCTTTATGTATGTGGATTGGGATATTTGTAGAATTCAGAACATTCGATGATTTACTCAACGTGGCCCATCCTAAGCATCTTCTTCTTTCTAGTTCAGCTTTTAAATTATCTCTCCCCAGTTTCACTGTGTGAGTGAGGTAGACATGATTCTACTCTGCTTATATCTTGTCCATCAATTTTTATGAGCTCTGAACCTATGTATAGAATTCATGATTTTTGTTTTATCAATGTTCATTTTTAGTCCCACTCTAATGCATTGATTCTTGCGGCCTCTTCCCAACTTATCGTCTATGAAGACTGTTGTGACTCCTCGTTCTCAGGATGTACGCTCTTCGGTTCTGGGCCGCCTCCGATGTAAATTCTTGTCTCACCAATTGGGAACTTCTTTACGCCATCCATGTATTTTTTGGTCTTCCCCTATTCGTTGGTCCGGGGATGTCTACGGCCATAGCCTGGTTCACAATGTGATCCTCGGGTCTTCTTAACATTATGTGATCATACCTTCTCAATTGTCTTTCTTCTAATTTATTGTTAATGCCTGTCACTGCTAATACATTGATTCTTGAGGTCTGTTAACATAAATTTTATTTCTTGCTCTGAATTGGCAAATAGAACAATGGCATCATCGAATCTTAAGGTTGGTTTAATTGTTCCCTTAGTGCTCCAGTCTAGACCTTGAAAAACGTCATCAAATGCCAGGGTTAATAATCAAAGAATATTATGTACCTTCTTATAATGTAACACATGGCATCCTCAATTTAGAAAGAAGGGACGAAAATTTGAAAGCGAATATTTCTATACGCTGTCGTATATGATATTCATTATTTCGTGGAAAAACTGGTTTAATGGTGGACTTAAAATGACTACTTGAAAATGTGCTTAGCACGAAACCGGTTGTAGGTTGTAGTCTTAATAAATAGTGGAATTGATTTTAAACACGTTTTATATTTTTAATTATTGAAAATTATAAGAAATTTAAATGGAATTCCATCAAGAACTCACGATCAAAAAGTTAAATCTAGTTAAAATGACTGTACGATTTGTTAAATTTATCCATTTTTTGTGAAATTGATTCTTCAGTAAGGGACACATACAGCGGCGACTCTATTTGAAGTGCGTTGGATCAATTGAACTACCAATTTTTAAATGGTATATTCTAAAAATTAATATTAAAATATGTTTTTAATATATCATTACGCTTTAACTTATTACTGTTATTTTTTCTAAACCAATTGATTATTATATAATATACCCTCGCAATCAACATCATAATATAATGAAATCCACCGCAATACAAATATTATCATTATGTAATGTATGGCGTTCAATATACATATCGCACCAAAATTGATTTCTTTTTAATACAGCGTATGTATGAAGAGAAAGAGATAGTCCCCTGGCAAATGAAATAGCGATACTTGTACTGAACTCATAAGGCAGACTCGTGTAGGCTCGTGCGCTGCACTGAGCTTATCATATCTTAGATGTAATTAGTATGTATACCTCCATCTCTCTCTCTAATTCATTAGCCATTCGTATTGAAAGAGATGAGTATCACGTATACATGACATACAGCCGATTCCGCGCCTAAAATACGAGTGTCACATATTGACACACAACTTTAGACATAATTACTTCGTATATTAATACTTGATTGAGACGAAAATTGTATGAATAATACTCCCATACATTTGTTTTTACGACATCTGTTGATAAATCAGTAAAACAATATTGTATAATAACAATATGACGTATAAAAGAGAACGTCACTAATTCAAATGTGTACATATCCTTGTTTGACCTTAATTTTTACCAATCGTCAATATCGGGCGCGGTTTTTATTTTGAATTAAAAATGATTTGAAAACAAATACTGTGACTTTAATACATTTGTTCAAATATCGTATTTTGTATTTATGGTTTAAATACCTATTGATTTAGGAAAAAATTGCACTACCAAAAATGATCAAAAATACCATAGACCAGTCGCCACTGGACACATAAACAAAAATGGGTGGAAATATCTCTCACCCATCCATTTCAAGGTATGATTATTCACCTACAAAGCAGTTATGATTTTGGAAAGTTGACAAAAGGTTCGTAGTTCGCAAAGGTTCAAAGGAATTCCCTAGACCATCATTGTAGAGTTCTCGTCGAAATTTCGACACGGAGAAGTTAGTTAGTTCCCATAGGACATGTTCAGAAGTTTGATCAAGAGCTATAACTAAGCAATGACTAGTAGTAATTAAACTTGATATTGGAGTGGAACAAACCCCAAAACGGAAAGTTTTTGATTCTTGCATTCTGTCTGTGCTTACGGCTTAACTATGAATTTGAGATCATCACTCTTTTTGTGGTTAGCATGCAGATGCTTCAAGACTGGTTGACGTTCAGATTTATGAATCGTTTAGTGCCAATGTCACTTTTAGTCTTATAACAATTAAAATTGAATTGTATCTTTATGTTAGTCTTCTGACAATTGACAAATTCGATTGTAATATTTTGATATATTTTGTTGCAGGTCAAACAATTTGTTTAAAATTAAGTACTTTCGTGACAATATTTGTCTGAACTAAGAAAATAACTGTTGAACGAATATTGGTATTAACAATTAAGATCGTTCATTATAAACTATTGCCAGTATACCGTGGTTACCAATATTATCTAACATCGCTCCGCCAGATCTGCGTAGAATGCATGCCACTGCCAGACAGAAAAACAAAATAAAAAAAATCAAAATAATAAGTATTTGACATCTTCCACCCACCCCATAAAAGGGTAAGTTCCCGGTACCCAATGTTGAATCCAAGAGTTGAATCCGTTTGGAAAGAAAGATGGGCCAACGTGAACGTACAAAACAACCACCTAATTGTGGACCCAACAACTCAAGTACCTGGATTCGACCTGCCACGAAAAATATGGATACATCAAAACAGGGTGAGAACGGAACAAGGTTGCTGTAACTTGTTTCTCTGGAGATGGGGGAAGAGGGAGAACCCAGACTGTGAATGTTGAGCTGAGCAGACAGTAAAGCACATGGTGCAAGACTGCCAGCTCAGGAAATTTAGCAGCACCCTCCAGGATATCCATGAGGCGAGACCGGAGGTGGCGGAATGGTTGACAGAACTTGATCCAAGGTTGTAAGACTTAGACGCTGCCCATATGGGTGAAGAGGATACATGTATCAGAGACACACGAAAAGTAAAAGTAAAGTATGATCGAATCATTGAAATCTGCAACATTAGTGAAAAGGGATAAAGGAATCATACGTTCAGTGGCCGTAGGTACTATCGAAACTGGATTCTAAATCAAATTTCATTCTACATATGTTGCAAGGTATGGTGGTTTATGAGAAAAAAACAGAGAAGCTAAAATTATACTCACCATAAAACCTTACCACCAGCAGTCAGCGATATTGCAATGAGACACATATAAAAATAATGCAAATATCTAAGTATCTCAGAGCGTGTTGTTTATTAATTAAGACACAAAAAAAATATATTTAAGTATTAAATAAGAATTTTCTATTCAATAAAACAGTAAGGAAAACATGAAAAATCTGAGTCATATGATGTGGGGAAGACTACGTGATGAGAGAAACGCATAAATACAAAAGAAATCACAATTTATTGATATCATGGTTGGCATGGAGTGATCTAAACATGATGAAATTATCTACGCTACCTGAACTAATCTAAATATTTGACATTTTGATAAAACAAATTAATTCTTAAATTATAATTTACCAGTTTTCAAATATTTTTTAAACCATGTGATGTATAATAAAAAAAGAAATATCAAACATGACATAATTAAACAGATTGAATCTAAATTTTCAAATAATATCAATATTTCATAATTAATCAATTAGAAATTAAACAGTTTTGTGAATTTGCATCTTCTTGAAGATGATCAGCAGGTACAATTGTTGAGATGAAAACTACCATCGTAGTATTTACGTCAATCAGAAGTCCAATTTACAGGTATTTTAGTCATTATCAAGTCATGATGTGCAAATATGAGTTATGCACCAACCATGATATTAAAATTATCCATTTTCCATCATCCATGGTATAAATAGCAAAGTTCACCAACATTGAAGAATCATAAAAGAAAGCATGAACGGAAAGAAAGAAAAGAAAAGAAGGGAAAGGAGGCGGTTAAATTTCCTGCAAGAATTCAGTTAAATTAGCGAACGTGACTCATGCCAGATATTTTATATAGACGAGGATCGATGAAACTAAATAAAGAACTTACCCAGCCTCCTTTAAATTTAAATTTCCAGTCTTTGCTGGGTATTTTTATTTTGGCCATGCTCTTTGGCGCTATGTGACACATCGTGTCGGCTGTCAGCGTTGCAAAGGAAGGCATAGATACCTCGATCCGCCTATCTTATCCGTTCACGGCTGCGTTCGCCTTACAACTTATTAGAAATATTTTCAAATATTGCGAGGTGCGTTCGCTTAAGATATTTTTATAAAAATTAAAATTAAAATAATCAAGTAGTGACGTGCAGATACAAAATAACGTCACAATGTACACTTGCCTACATATTGTGATTACTATTACAATATGCAGGCAATGATCATGATCATGCGATCACCAAACCGAAAAAAAAATTGTATTTGACAGTTGTGTCGGCAATGCGATTGGTGGTCCTCTGTGAACGCTCCGCCACAAACAAATCCGTCTGATGCGCTCCGTCCGATTCGTCCATTTCGCCTGTATGGACGATAGCCTTTATTCATGGATTCGAGTATTAAGAGTATTATGCCTCAGGATTGGACAGCAACCGGTTGAATCACAAAAAGTGCAAAATTAAGAATTTTCGCAGCATAAATTGATTCAATTCACGATTGATTCAACCCTGTCACGTCCGTGTGTCCACGTTCCTAGTAAAGTGATATCGATTCGTCTTGTATTGATTTCAACATGGCCAATTCGACTTGTGTCCCTTAGTTCAATAATAATAATACTCGTATATTATACATGTATATATATCTATCAATATCTACACATTCTCCACTACATCTATATAGGTATATGTTGAACCTTCACCATCCATCAACTACCACACATCGCATGTTGACCAAAATGCCTCTAACTATCACTATAATAATATACAAAACTGTGACGTTTGTGTTTTATTTTAAGCAAATTTAAACACCAGCCGCTAACATTTTGAGCCGCCATCGTATCTGATGGCAATACAGTTCAGCACCAACTCTTGACGGTTTCACTTGATCGCCAAGATCAAGTTTGAGATTCGAACAGGCGGGCGTCGACGGACGGACAGAATACTGAATTTGTATCGATTGAAAATTTAAACGATTCGATTAAATTTAAACTTTATAATAACCACTGTTTTAAGTATTCAACGTCATATACGTATTGCATATTATTTTATTATAGAATAAGTTTGGCTGGAAGACGATGCAGAACTTCGTGCAGTTAGACGTTACATACTAATTATTATATTTTTAATTTTTTTCACGTTTTATTTATATATTAAAGTGTCACAAAGTAATTGTTAAAATTTTTGAATTGGTTTCAAAAGTTTTGGTTCTATCGAATATATTTTTTTAATTGCATATACGCAAACATTGGATTTTTTTCCCTGTCAGGAGTCAAATGATATATTTATTGACAACAACATCTCAATAGAGATGAAGTTTGGATATTTATAGAAGAACCAGGAACTCAGGCACCTACAGGATTCTTGGTTCTTCTATAAATATCCAAAATTCGTCTCTATTGAGATGTTATTGTCAATAAATATATGTTTTGGTTCTTATTAAAAAGATAATTTGAGAACCATTTTTATAAAATTCTAAAAAAATGGATTGTAGGTAGGTATATGTTTTAAAAAATAAAAAAAAAAAAAATGTAGTCTTAAATCCACATATTCAAATAAATTTAGATTTGATATTTTTCTCATAACATGTGTTTTATTGACTATTTCCATTTCATATTTTAAAATTATTTTTTTTTGTTTAATCATTACTTTTATAAATAAATAAAGAACTATGTAAGTTCCAGTGGAAACGACGGGTAATAAAAACTCTATGACCTTTTATTTTAACAACTTTAATGAGTGATATTCTTCACTAAAAAGTGATATTAATTTATTTAATTATGAGTGAACAATATTAAACTTATATTATTATTATAGAATCGTCATTAGATAAATATTTACTGTGCTAAAGTGTTTTAATGCGTGTGATATAAATTTGAAGACAAAAAATATATAAAATAAAATAAATTAAAACAAATAACTTTGTTTACTTCTACTACTGTAAACACCTTTAATTTATGAAAGGGGTTATAACGTTTTCGAGCGTGTGCTCATCCTCAGTAACCACTTATTACTAACTTAAAACTAATGACAGACTACTTAACTATGTTGGCGGGCGGACGGAGGAAGAAGGGGGTGGTGGATGGGGGGGGGTGATAGTGGGTGTGGTTAATATTTTTATAAGGGGAGAATTTATTAGTGGGTGTTGTATATTTAAAATTTGGTTTTTGGGGGCTCTATTTATTTCGATTGATTCTAGAATATCTAATTTTTTCCCCTTATTACACCTATGTAAAATTTCTACGTCTCTGAAGTCGAATGTATGTCCTGTTAGTCTGGCGTGGTCCGCGATATCTGAGTTGATAGAAAAGTTTTTTATTGCCTTTATATGTTCAGAAATCCTGGTTTTTATTTTCCTTCCACTTTGTCCGATGTACTGGTTTTCACAATTGTGACAATTTAATTTATAGACCCCACTATTGTTCAGCACACTAATTTTTGTTTTATTGTTCAATATATATTTTTTGATACTATTATCCGTGTATAGTGCAGGTTTAATTTTCATATCTTTACATATGTTTAGTAAATTTGAAGTAAGTTTTCCTGTGTATAAAATTCTTCTCCAAGGTTTATCTTCTTGATGGTCAAATACTCGATAATACACAAATTTATTGATGGCCGACTCTTGTTCTTTTTTACGAATCTTTTTGACGATCAGTTTTTCATCAAAACCATTGTTTTTTGCGATTGTTTTGATCGTTTCTACTTCTGTGTTGTAATTTTTTGTTGTCAGGGGTAGCGATGTGAGTCTGTGGATCATCGAGTTAAACGCTGCCATTTTTTGGGATAATGGGTGGCAAGATTCTGCATGTATGATGTTGTCTGCATATGTTTCTTTTCTGTATATCTTAAATATGAATTTTCCATTTTCAATTGATATTGTTGTATCTAAGAAATTTAATGTGTTATTATCTCCTATTTCACAAGTAAATTCTATTTTGTGATGTTGGGCATTAAACAATTTTAACAAATTGGTTAATTGTCTTTTGGACCCTTTAAATGTAAAAAATACATCGTCGACATACCTCTGATAAAAATAAATGTTTTGTACCAATTGATTCGTTGATGATAGAATTTTGTTTTCAAGGTTATCCATAAATATGTCTGCGAGTAACGGGGATAATGGATTGCCCATGGGGAGTCCGTTAGTCTGTGTGTAGTATTCTTCTTTGAAGCAGAAATAATTTTGGTGAATGGATACATGTATCATAGTATATATATCGTTTTTAAGGATACTATCTTCACATATGTTAACGATTTGTTTTTAAAAGTTACTCAGTTTAAACCAAAGTATGCAATTAAAAATTCAATAGAATTCTGTAACAATTTACAACATAACATACCTCCAGAAAACAGCACTCTTGTATCGTTCGACGTAAAAAGTTTATTTACAAACGTTCCAGTTCAAGAAGCATTACAATACTTAAAAGAAATTTTAGAAGAAAAATGTGAAGATAGTATCCTTAAAAACGATATATATACTATGATACATGTATCCATTCACCAAAATTATTTCTGCTTCAAAGAAGAATACTACACACAGACTAACGGACTCCCCATGGGCAATCCATTATCCCCGTTACTCGCAGACATATTTATGGATAACCTTGAAAACAAAATTCTATCATCAACGAATCAATTGGTACAAAACATTTATTTTTATCAGAGGTATGTCGACGATGTATTTTTTACATTTAAAGGGTCCAAAAGACAATTAACCAATTTGTTAAAATTGTTTAATGCCCAACATCACAAAATAGAATTTACTTGTGAAATAGGAGATAATAACACATTAAATTTCTTAGATACAACAATATCAATTGAAAATGGAAAATTCATATTTAAGATATACAGAAAAGAAACATATGCAGACAACATCATACATGCAGAATCTTGCCACCCATTATCCCAAAAAATGGCAGCGTTTAACTCGATGATCCACAGACTCACATCGCTACCCCTGACAACAAAAAATTACAACACAGAAGTAGAAACGATCAAAACAATCGCAAAAAACAATGGTTTTGATGAAAAACTGATCGTCAAAAAGATTCGTAAAAAAGAACAAGAGTCGGCCATCAATAAATTTGTGTATTATCGAGTATTTGACCATCAAGAAGATAAACCTTGGAGAAGAATTTTATACACAGGAAAACTTACTTCAAATTTACTAAACATATGTAAAGATATGAAAATTAAACCTGCACTATACACGGATAATAGTATCAAAAAATATATATTGAACAATAAAACAAAAATTAGTGTGCTGAACAATAGTGGGGTCTATAAATTAAATTGTCACAATTGTGAAAACCAGTACATCGGACAAAGTGGAAGGAAAATAAAAACCAGGATTTCTGAACATATAAAGGCAATAAAAAACTTTTCTATCAACTCAGATATCGCGGACCACGCCAGACTAACAGGACATACATTCGACTTCAGAGACGTAGAAATTTTACATAGGTGTAATAAGGGGAAAAAATTAGATATTCTAGAATCAATCGAAATAAATAGAGCCCCCAAAAACCAAATTTTAAATATACAACACCCACTAATAAATTCTCCCCTTATAAAAATATTAACCACAACCACTATCACCCCCCCCCATCCACCACCCCCTTCTTCCTCCGTCCGCCCGCCAACATAGTTAAGTAGTCTGTCATTAGTTTTAAGTTAGTAATAAGTGGTTACTGAGGATGAGCACACGCTCGAAAACGTTATAACCCCTTTCATAAATTAAAGGTGTTTACAGTAGTAGAAGTAAACAAAGTTATTTGTTTTAATTTATTTTATTTTATTTAAAATGAACTTCTACAAAGTTTCTCACGAAAAATTCGAAGAATTGTTATCAAAAAATATATGTATATAGGCTAAAAATATTGCTGAAAATTCTCAAAGTGGATAAATTGATCGTATTGAAGTTGGAAATCAATAAGCTGTATGATGCGCTTCAAAATATGAATTAATCTATAGGTAAGTATGTATTATTTTTAAGTGTATCATTTTTATTGTGTAAAAATCATTTGGATTAATTTATATTTTTAATAAATAAAAATAAAAAACTTGTTTAGAATCAATTCCAAGTTTTTTTATTTTTATTTATTAAAAATATTAATTAATTTAAATGGAATTCCATCAAGAACTGACGATCAAAAAGTTAAATCTAATAAAAATCGCACTTTTCAATCTTTCGATTGTGACGGCTTCTAATTTGTAGAATTCCATTATGACAATGATTAATATGAACACATATATAATTCCACAATTTATTTTATTTTTCTCCCGACGACCGTTTCGGCTTATAAGGCCATAATCAACCAGTTGATTATGGCCTTATAAGCCGAAATGGTCGTCGGGAGAAAAATAAAATAAATTGTGGAATTATATATGTGTTCATATTAATCATTGTCCTAATAAAAATCATTTGGGTTTATGTCGTTTGTCTTCTATGCTGGGATACCGAGTTCGATTTCCAGTATATGAGAAATTGGAAAAATAGGCAGTTAAACATATAAAATTATCATAAAAAAGTTTATTCTTAATAGAAAATTACCTTTGTTGAGATTTTGCATTTGTCTATATTAATACAAATTTTCAGTGTTCTAGATTTTATGGTTTTTGAGATATACGGAAAACAAAGCAAAAATTCAAACGTCGATAACCCCTGAGTGAAATGATAATTCAAAAATCTGAGTATTATAAAAGTTTGGTAGGCTAAAATTTTCTAAACTCTCTGTTCTAAATTTTAGGCTCTGTGAATCAAGTGGATCAAATGTTATAAGGGGGTACGGACACACGAAATGTTTTACTGCGAATTCTGAGTAAATCCGTGCATGGAATATTATGTAGGTATATGTTGCGAATTATATCAAACTAAATGTTCTACTCCAAACTCGTTCAAACTGAGTTCATCCATATGTTTAACGTCTATGCTGCGTAGTTGGTGTTTTTTTTACTTTAAAATTGAAAATAACATGAAAAATCCTGGCATACAAATCTCGCGTATCTTGGCTTAATACTGTCGATTCATTATGAGAAAAAAATTCTCTTGAACGAATCGACAGTTGGACAGGTATTTTTTAATGAATAGAAATATGTCGTAGTAAATTAGTCGTATTTGACATGTGTAGTAACAGATTAGTGTCTCGATGTTTTTGTGCGCAATTCATTTAGTTTGATTCCTAAACCGAGAGATGGCAGTGACATAATTAAATCAGAAAGGTTTGACCCTAATCAACCCTTCGCTCAAACCCAAAATGTCTGTGAATCCCCCCAGACTGCGGCCATATTAAACCAATCTGTCAGAATATTATACCCAAATGTTAACCACTAAATGTCTACATTTGAAATTATATTTTATGATATGACAACATCAAGGTAATATAGACAGATTTTATTTTAATAATTGTTTGTGTTACTTCTTTGACAATATAAATTTTCACGCATTTGATAACAAGTTACAAAGTTTTTGAAGATTTTTCATATTTACTACCAATTTTTATATCAATAATGTTATATTATTACTCCTCACTAATTCAAGGGCATAAAATGGGGAGATATAGATTCGCAATTTTTGTGGTACTATAATAGATTGTTTACGTTTGTCGGCCTTCGTGGCTCAGTTGGTTAGGTATCTGACTGCTGATCCAAAGGTCCCGGGTTCGATTCCCGGTGGAGACACAGTTTTTAATTGTGTTTTCAGTCTGGATCTGTGAGACGGTTAATATCGCAAGTCTCTAGAAGGTGGAGACTTGTTATTGGGTGCGTGTTAAATTAATATTTGACATAGTACCTGTTAGTTGCCCGAAAAGCAATATAAAAATAAAATAAAATAAAAATAAGTAAGACGGCAAGTTTTTACTCCTCAATCACCCAAGGGAATATAGTGAGAAATAATGGAATGGCATATTTTAAGGTTATTTTTTTATGGCAGATTATCAAATAATATCATGCTGAGATTGTATTCTGAAAGTTTCAGCACAATATATATTTATATAAGTGTGCTAGATATATTATGTGCTTTGTAAGGCGCGTTCATTCTACTTTATCGATTACTCAGTCGATTCTTTTCAAATTTGGCAAACTTGTCTATCTATTACTCGCTTGGTTCTCATCAGATTTTGAAGGATATCTGATCAGTGCTTCTCAATTTATTTAAATATTGAATATTTCAACATAACCCTAAGGTCAGGAAATTTTCAAATAAAGGCAAACTACTTTAATAGCATTCAAAAAGCATCTGAAGTCACACTTTCTATCCACATAAACACAAATTCACGTCTTTTTCCCTTTATCCCTCTTCCTTTCTCCTCTCCTATCCTCCATCCAATAAACATAGTGTATCTATCTGATGTATTTTTTATTATTCTTATTTTTGTTCTTATTTATGCATATATTATTTTTTGTTTCTTATATTTGACTTTGTATTTTTAAGTTATGATTGATTTATTTAATTATTTTTTTTTTATTCATTTATTATTTTTTTTTTCTATTTCTCTATTTGTATTCTTCTATCCCTGTTACTGGCTGTATTTACCATGGTGGTTGACTGCTAGAGATTGCCTGCGGGCAATAAGTCCGCCACGTTGTATAAAACAATAAAAGTATTTTATTATTATTATTATTATACTTTCATAAAATCGCATCGAAGGATTTTTAAGTTTTAAAAAATAATTAAATCAAAAATAATTTAAAAAACTCATCTGAAAAATTTCCATACAAAATTTGAATACTTTGTGGAGTTACTTGGCACTGAGGAGTATAGCGTTGGCAACAACCAAATCGATTTTATTTTTATGTAAGATATCTTGTACACATACTGTGTTGTGAGAAACTGCATAATGGCAATCAGACCAAAAATGAAGAATTATGTAATTTGTAGACATGGTCTCCAAAAAATTGATCGTCTCCTCTGGGAACAGAACCCATGAACTTTGATTCAAAGGGTAGATATCTTTCTGAGCCATGAAGGCTGACAATTTTATAGGTTATGTAGTCTGTTCTTTCTGTGTTGTCCCAAGGTATTGCCGAAAACCAGCAGTACTCCATGGAAACCTGGTAGTGTTAACCTTTTTGCTGTCTCTTCTTGTTCAGACATATTATAAAACTGATTTTTAAAATAATATTGTGTTTAGTTTCATACTCTCAATATCAAACACGTTATTTCAAACTAATTGTTTTATATTTAATTACAGAACATGTCAAAGAAAAATATATTTTCTACTGTGAAACTAAAACTTTATACCCCTTGATGAATACATACATGTCGTTTTTTTATTGCGGTAGAATTTTGAGAGGACGTGGCCGCCCGAGAAAGGGTTGGCATGATCATATAAATGAGATTTTGAAAGATAGGAGAGCATGTATGACGCGATGCATGGATGTAAATGAGGCAAACATGTGTATAACCTCTATCTTGACATACATGTGTATGTCAAGATAGAGGTGTCTGGCGTTCGGTCCTCTCTGCCTACCCCAAGTAGGGATACAGCGTGATGGTATTATGTATGTAGAATTTTGAACTCTACCCGATCTCCAGTCTCAGTATTATAAGGCTACGCCACCGAATTTTCTTTTTCTTTTTATTTAGTAAGTACAAGAGGTCTCAAAAGAAAATTTATATTTGTATTCAGAGCGTTATGTGGAGATATGAGACGACTTCTTGGTGCCTGAACTGCAAAACTTTCCTGGCTGTAACCAAAGAATATGGTTCCAGCAGGACGGAGCAACGTCACACACGTCCAATACATCTCTGCCACGAGTTCGTGAAATTTTCCCAGGCAAATTGATCTTCAGGAGAGGTGACATAAATTGGCCTCCACGCAGTCCTGATTTAACCCCTATGGACTTTTTCCTATGGGGTTATCTTAAATCTAAAGTTTACGCCATTAAATCGACTTCCCTGGCGCATTTGAAAGAAAATATCCGTCACGAAATGGTAGCCATCACCACCTGCCAAGCCGTCATTAAGTAATTTTACTGTTCGATTAAATGAGTGCTGCGAACGCGAGGGTCTTACTTTGGAGGATATTATTTTTATAAAATAAATTCCCAAATTGGGTACTTTAATAATTAATAAACATTTTTTCGATACACGGCTTACTTTTTTGTCAATCGATCCACTAAATATAAACTTTATTTTGAGACACCCTGTATATCAAACAATATTGGCCTCATATAAACATTATAATTATTTTTTAACAGATTTTTAATTATCTCAATAGAGACGAAGTTGGAATATTTACTGTAGGAGAACCGGGAAATCAAGGCACCTACAGGGCTTACGACCTGTCTGGTCCTGATTGGAAAAAAATCCAATGTTTGCGCATATGCAATTATAAAAATATTCGATTACTTACACATTGGTACAAGTAGGTAAATAAGACAAAAATGACCTTATAAGTCTGGCGCAATTCAGGGGTGACTTCTATGCGAAAAATGCATTTGTCACCTTAGATATAAGAATTGTTGCTCTCATTAGGTATTTACAAAAAAACCAATTCTCTCAATAGATGGCGTTACAACAAAAATAAATGAAAATAATAAGAATGTTGTTCATAATTTCACACATAGATGGCTGTAGTAAAAATACCTTATTTTCAAGCGAAAAGAATTTCAGTATTACAATATATAGAACTTTCAAAATTTAATTGATAAGGATCTCATTAAAAAGGCATAATTGATGAACGTTGCGCAAGTGCATAAAGTGATCACGTAAACCAGCCGATGACAGGTCGTAAGCCCTGTAGGTGCCTTGATTTCCCGGTTCTCCTACAGTAAATATTCCAACTTCGTCTCTATTGAGATAATTGAAAATCTGTTAAAAAATATCTTTGACTCCCGACAGGGAAAAAAATCCAATGTTTGCGCATCTGCAATTATAAAAATATTCGATTATAATTATTATTTATTGATCAAGCTTCTTATTTTTTTAAGATCAATTAAAGAAAATAATGCCAATAATACACAACTTTACAGTATTTCTCCACGGGTTTGATTTATTATAACAGAACGTTTTCGACGAGGTATCATCGTTTCATTAAGATCAAGATACTGCCGTGATACCTCATTGAAGTTTCGGTTATATCTTCTCCAGTAGGTACCACAATTCGTACTCGTCTATTCTGTCTCTATGTCTAGCTCGTGGGGTCCAGGATTCTAATTCATAAAAACGAAAGAGGATGTATATGTTTCACGGACGTATTCATTTTTTTTTTCTTCTTCATCCTTGCTACATCCCAACTCTTTGTCTGTTTTGACTGTTATGGTCAACTCTCCCCGTCCTTAAATTATAATATGCCCTTCTGTCCTGTATTATGTCACCTAGGCCATGTCTCTAGAGTTGGTTTCATCTTTGCACGATCCAGGAATTATTTGGTCATCCTCTGGATGTAAGTCGATGAAGATCCATGGAGTATGCTTGGTTTATCATCTGATCTGGTGGTCTGCGTTCAACGTGACCCTACCATTTCAACTGTCTTTCCTCTATCTGACTATGTATATCAGTAACGCCCAGGCTTCCACGATTGAGTGTACGTTTTATTTTGCCCGTTAAGGTCACTCTAGCGTGCTTATTCTGGTTCTTTTATCGCGACAATATATATACACAAGTTCTTTTCTGCGAATGTGGATGGGATGAGGAAACTCCGGATCACGTTCTGTTTGGTTGTCCAATCAGGGATGCGCTAGACATTTATTTTAGGTTTGAGAATGTCCAATACCCTGTTTCCACAGTTTACCTTCTTGGGCTGAACTCTCCTCAAGTTCATGGTTTAATATTTAAATCTATTATAAAAAATATGACTAATATTTAAATTTTTTTTTTTTTACTTAATCTTTGTTAACTAATGTTTCTGTTTAATAACGGCTGCAACATTCTTTTTTGGGTGAAAAGCCTTAAGAGAAAAAAAAATACACAAGTTCTTACGCTACATATTTGTCTTACAGCAGATCGTTATTCTGTTTTCCGTGGAAACTAGCCCGCGTAAACTTCCGCGCATTATGTCGGGAAAACCTTCGTTCGCCTTTCGTAACGCGTTAATGTGATTGAAGCGAAATACGTATGACATTCGACACGTGAATTTATTCGCAGTATTTTATGCTGCATATCGAGGTGGTGTAAAGTTTTGTGTAAAGACGTAAAGCGACGCGTACACACATTCGTTCTTTTCACAGATTATAGTTATGAATGACAGCTCGTGATACGTAACTTTAACTTTAAATTGTGTGATACGTAAAGATTAGCGGAATTTAATAAAAAACCCCCTTATTCACATGAATGGGAATAAGGGGGTTGCTACCCATCTTAGCATACCCATTTCAGCAGTATCCCATTGGCTAGAGTAGGAGTTATACATTGTCCAGCATTTAGAGCCATAGAGGAGTGCCGGTCTAACGATTATCTGGTACACTTGTCCTTTCGAAATTGCTGGCATTCTTGGATCGCATAGGATTCATTCTTTTAAAAAAAATATTTCTTAACTCTTTCTGACGATTTTTCAATTTGATATATTTACCATCATTATTTCTTATCAAAGCGTTTTGAAAATAAATAAATTAGATTTTTTGGGTATGAATAAAGAAAAATATATTTAACTTTTTGATAATATTCAGTATAAATTGTTGTACAAAAATAATGGCATACCCCGATTTTCAATGTTTACCTTTTATATTTTTGATAAACTATAAGGCGTAGAGCAATATATGGTTTTTAAATTAAAGAAGAGAAGAATATCTGGTAAAATATGTTGTGCCGTTGCATTAATGCTTCAGGCTTAGTAAAGAAACCTAAAAAAACATTTATTTTCCATTCAGCGCCATTGCGAAATAAAAGTTTTTTTGGTTATTTACTTAACCTGATGCATTATTGCAACGTCACAACATATTTTTCCAGATATTTTGTTCTTTTTTAATCAAAAAAATTTATGCATTACTCTAAACCTTATAGTTTTTTAGAAATATAAGATAAATGTCAAAAAATCGGGGTATGCTTATTATTTTTCTATAAGAATATATACAGAACATAATTAAAAAGTTAAAGTATATTTTTCTTTATTGATATCCCAAACAAACTAAGTTATTTTTTACAAAATGATTCGTTTTGTAGTAATGATGCAATATCAAATTGAAAAAATAGCATTGACAGCAGTCGCCCCCTTAATATAAAAATCACAAAGTTAATATTTGAATGTGACATCTTTGTCAGTTTAATAATTCAACTTTTATTAACAAATACAACGGGTTTTTGGATGAAAAACGTGGTTTCTTTCCTTAAAATAACTCAATTTTTTTGCCAGTTGTTTGATTAAATACCCGGGTGTAACGGGACACCCGAAAACAATGATAATACGAGTGATTGGAAGCACTATTCTTGCCGGTGGCTTATATCATAAACAACATCTCACGTGGTTCAGCAATGAGGTTTATCACCCATTATGTATGTGGTGCCTTTTGGGTGAGACGGAACTGGTGTGGGAGGATACACGTATGTGTTGTACTTCCTTTATTTATTTATTTTATTTTGAAACATTTTGTTCACATCACAATAAAAGTGCACAATGGCGGGCTAGTTGCCATATGGCAAAATCTTCCAACCATTTTCATTTAGTTAGGTATGTACCAATTTTGTGAAAAAAATATATATTGAAAGACATAGATATATTTATTTATTTTATTTTAGGAAACAAAACAGGCATTACATATTTTACATTAAGGGGTCATATAAACATAAATACCCCAATTTCAAATCAAATTCCTCAAATATTTTAAACAGTGTGTTTCTAGAAAAAATAGTAAGTGTTTTCATCATTTTTCTAGTGAATGTTCGTTACATAATTTTAAAATTCAGCCTAAATTACCCAAAAAAAAAATTATTTAAAATATCCTTTGTTACAGCATTTTTTCAAAATTACTCCATAACTATGTGTCGTAGAGAATAAATCTTTTATATGCTTAAAGAGTGCATAATATCAAAGTGAATGGCCGTTAAACTTTTTTCATTTTAGGTAAGGTTTGTTCTTAAAATGCAAAAATCAACAAATTTTGGGTTTCCGATAATTTAAATCTCCTATAAACCTTTTTTACTGCACGCGATAGTTACCCTTACTAACACGTAACTTCATTATGCATTAGGCGGTTTTAATATATCATGTTTTCAGTCACTAAGTTTAGCGTTATATGTCCTCTTCAGAGACAAATACGAGTATTAAGAAGGCCTTGAGTCTTCGAGGTACTTTAAAGGTATGTGTTGTCCTTAAGGATCCCTCGAGTATAGGCTACACCTCAAGAAAGTTAGCCAATTACGTTGTTCCACAGATTAATATAACAAAAACAGTTCAAGCGAAAAAAGAAAAAAAATATATTTGTGATTAGTTAAAAGTATGATGTAAGTGTACAATTGTGATGTGTGTGTGTATTTTATTAAGTGTGGGTGGGGTATGGAGAAGGGTAGGAGAGGAGGAAAGGGTGATATTAATATAGTATTGGACATATTTACTATAATATTGATGATAGTTGTTTTTTTAATGATTGTAGGCTATTGTTAAAAATATCTGGTTTATGATAAAAAAATACAATGAAAAACGAAAGAAAGAGGAGACAAATTCAAGTGTTACGTGTAAGGAAATGATTCCTCAGATTTCTTTTGAAAGCTTTGAAAGTTTTAATTTCTTTTGAATGTTTTAATGAATCTCGAAGTTGCGATGGGAAGTGGTTCCAAAGTCTTTATAAGGTAATGCACACCTGTCGCTGGTCACTGCACGTTTATTTTTTGGTGGAACCTTTGTCGTTGTTGGGAAAATAGAGTAAAAGATAAATAATATATTTTTTCTTTATTTATTTATTTATATTTATTTATTTTTTACTTCTCAGGCAACTAACAGGTACTATGTCAAATATAATTTAAACATGCACCCAATAACAAGTTGCCACATTCTGGAGACTTACGATATTAATCGTCTCACAGATCCAGACTGAAAACACAATTAAAAACTGTGTCTCCACCGGGAATCGAACCCGGGACCCTTGGATCAGCAGTCAGATGTCAACCAACTGAGCCACGAAGGCCGACAAACTTTCTTTATTAAACTCTTCAATGAATAATTTCTTAAAGGAACTCCATAGTAAATTAAGCTTTCATACCAAATTAGAAACGAGTGGGTTGTGGCAAACGCTAAACTCCTCACTAACAAGTCATTCTATAAAGTATTCAAATTTTGTATGGAAAATATTCAGCATTTTCATGAAATGAGTGTATTTAATTACTTTTTTATTAAAATATTTTTTTAGGAAAACTTGATAACTCTTTAATGCCATTTTATGTGAATGGTGTGCCTTTTTCCTAATTTGAAAATAAAAAAATCTAATTTTAAGTTTCCTGAGCTTGGGGTCACTTTGAAATATTTGATAGTTAAATAATTGAGAAGCACTATTCAGATATCCTTCAAAATCTAATGGGGTCTAAGCAAGTGTTAGATATATACACCTGCAAAATTTGAAAATAATCCAATGAGTACTTTAGTCTATAATTGATAATGTAAAATAAATACGCCGTAGCACACGCACACAGATACATTGTGATGAAACTTTCAGAATACAACCTCAGCATACTAGTTGATAATCTTCAATATAAAAAATAGTTTTTTTTACTGACAAACTTTTTAACATCTCAATAGAGAAGAAGTTGGGATATTGTAGTAGAAGCAGTAACTCAAGGCACCTACAGGGCATACAACCTGTCATCGGCTGTTTACGTGATCACTTTATAAGATCGAGCATAAAGTGATCACGTAAACTAGTTGATGACAGGTCGTAAGCCCTGTAAGTGCTTTGAGTTCCTGGTTCTTATACAATATCCCAACTTCGTCTCTACTGAGATGTTAAAAAGCTTGTCAGTAAAAATATCATTTGAATCCCGACAGTTAAAAAAATCCAATGATTGCGTATATGCAATTAAAAAATATATTCGATTAAAAAAAGCCTTAACTCCCGATAATCATAAATCCCTACTATATAACTTTGGGTTAGTGAGGAGTAAAAACGCTCGAAAGGGATGGCATGACCATATGAATAAAATTATGAAAGAAGAAAACATAAAAAAGCTTGAACAATCGACGAGCATGTATGATACGATGCATGGCTGTAAAGGGAGCCAGGAATGTGTGCAAAAGTAGAGGAGTATGGCCCTCGATTCTCTCTGCTTACCTATGGCGTGATGATTTGTGTGTATATAGGTACCTATATGTATTAGAAATTTCTGAGACTCAATAGAATGATTCGTTAAGTTTTTTTTTACAATTGAAATGATCGAGTTTCTTTACGAACACCTAAAATAGGCGTTCAATTTAATCAGGTTAATGTGAAGGTACTTGAAGGTAGGTATAATAAATTAATACAACAGCAGTTTCCAATTAACTTAATTATTCCATTTCATGTCATATCTAACAGAGGTCATCCTGACTTGAATATCGACTCGCGATGACCTTGTGCATAGGTGTCAATGCTAGGAATATCATAAGACATTGTAAGTTAGATGAAAATAAATGCCCTAAGATGGTTTTAAAATTTTGACACACTTAGGTCCGAATGCAGTCCGACCTAAATACTAATGTTTTCATTGTATAGTCGTTAGATCATGTGGCTTACTAACTGGAGGATGCTACGAAGTTTTTGTATGAGAATTGCATTGCAGAGACATATCTAAATACTTAGCGCATGCGCGTTGGCGTAAACTAATTGCGAATTGTCAAAAAGTAAGGTTGATCGCGAGGAACCTTACGAGTGGTTTAATACTAAAATACGAAATGTTTTCAATGGATGATGATTATGTTGAATAATATGTATTTTCTTCTCAAATAAAATCTCACATAGAGTATTCAGCGATCTATACGAGATGCCGAAAATTTGCTGAAATTTCAGAAAAATCGTGACATGGAGCTATTAATATGAGCTTGGTTATATGTGTTTGTGTTGTTATAACAAAAAAAAAATATTTTTAACCTCAGTATAAACCCATAGAAAACCATCTATCTCTTTTCTTCGTACACGATAATGTGGAATTTTACGCAATCTCCCTTAAGTTTGGCGTTGTATGTAGTATTTATTTAGTGATGTCTCTGCAACTCAATTGCTAACTTAAGTATACTAAATACTCCAGTAAGGTTAGGAGTTAGTATTTAGGTACCTAGGACTGTGCATTCGGGTCTTAAAGCTTCTCGGATTGAGATGGGCTGGACACGTACAGGAAATGCTTGAATCACGTGGCCCTAAAAGAATCATGAATGGACGAGTTGGAAGACCCTGGCTAAGATGGAAGGACGAAGTGATAAAGGATACTCTGATGCTTCTTCAGGTGGATAGTTGGAAGATATCGGCAGAGGGAAGGATAAGTTGTACCGACATCGGAGATAGAGAGAAGGTTGTTTGGCCACATAGAACGAACGAGAGTGATGACCGTTGGACAAAAAAATATATGAGTCTGACAAAACAAGAACGAAAAGAAGAGATCGGCCAAGGAAAAGTTGGCAATATTACGTAAATATAATTTTGAAAGATGTAGACGTTAGAGTAATAGAAGAGCGTGTATAGGACACTGAATGGACGTTAATGAAGCTAGAAATATGTGTCAAGAAAGAAGAGTCTGGCGTTCGGTTCTCCATAGGTACCTTCTTCAAAACGGGAAATGGCCTGATGACAAGGTTTGGTATGTGAATGCTTTTGTAAGATTGACTTGTCTTATATTCAAGGCTAATATTACAAAAGCTTCTTTTAAAAAGTTGAAGCAAATATTTTTTCTATAATTTTAAATTATTTTCCATATACTTGACGTATTACAAAAAATATTTCTGATTGTAAATCGTTTTTTCACTTTACATTTCCATCTTTTAAATGAAAATATTTCTACAAATTTTTACAGAATTCTACTGAAAATATTTCTACAAATTTTTACAGAATTCTACTGACCATCACTGAATTTTTTATATTGGACAAAAGTGACAAGTACTTAACAAATTTTTTGTATTTTTACACATATTTTATTTGTTGTTTTCTTTATTAATCTTCTCACCATACATATTTTTAATTCAATTTCGAGATCATATTTGATTGGAAAACCGATCTTATTTTGACAAACACTGTTTCACAGTATTGGAAAAGTTATAAATTAACAACAAATATATCCTTGTAACAAGTACATAATACACCCTCATATAAACATTCCCTAAATTAAACATAAATGCTTGTGCTTTAGGCGAATGAAATCAGTCGTGGTAGGATTCGTACTCGCAACCACTTGATTAGGTAGGTACTAACTCAGCGCGTAAACTGCTCTGCCACCACTCATCTACTTGATTACGTAGGTACTAACCCAGCGCGTAAACCGCTCTGCCACCACTCATCTACTTGATTAGGTAGGTACTAACCCAGCGCGTAAACCGCTCTGCCACAACTCATCTACTTGATTAGGTATGTAGGTACTAACCCAGCGCGTAAACCGCTCTGCCACCACTCATATACTTGATTTGGTAGGTACTAACCCAGCGCGTAAACCGCTCTGCCACCACTCATCTACTTGATTAGGTATGTAGGTACTAACCCAGCGTGTAAACCGCTCTGCCACCACTCATCTACTTGATAACATCGAGGGGGATCGCGATCCACTTCCACGCCGGCGACGCTATAGAGCTCATTGGCCCTGTTCACCACCGGACGCAGCCGCAACATCGGACAAACACAAAATATCCACCATCCATCGGGTTCAACCACTGCCCCCGAGAATCCAACCACACACGTCAGGGCCTCCGATTGGTCTCGAAATCGGCCGCTAAGTACACTCCGTTTCAAGTCGGAGGGGCTTGTACCCCGACCCCTCGGTCCTCGTGTTGGCGTCCGAAGGTTCCGCGGGCTAACACCGGGGGCATCCGACGCAATCATCACCTGTCAGATTTGACGTCTCGTTGTCAACACAGGATGTCTGACCCGACGTCTGCGCCGGCGGTGTGCCCGAACCACACAACAACATTTGCCACAGTTGACGAGTAACTGCCGAGCGAGACTAGAGGCGTCCGTCCTGCTCTTCTCTAAGTATAGAATGACGAGGGCACAACAGCGTCGGCCGCCCACCCCCGCCTTTACTGCCTGGGCCCTTAGAGCCGCAACCTAGGCTTATATCCCGACGCATCGGTCCTCGTGTTGGCGTCCGAAGGTTCCGCGGGCTAACACCGGGGGCATCCGACGCAATCATCACCTACTTGATAAGTAGGTACTTACCCAGCGCGTAAACCGCTCTGCCACCACACATCTACTTGATTAGGTATGTAGGTACTAACCCAGCGCGTAAACCGCTCTGCCACCACATATCTACTAAAAAACCAAAAGATTGAACTCAAATTTTAGCGGATCGCATACGTGAATAGCGGGCTTCAAAGAGAGACAAAAAATGGAATCATTTGAAAGAAAAGCTTAAAAAAGTTTACACGTATTCTGCATTTTTACCATAGAAATGTCTATAATAGACTGTAAATGAATATCGAAGGTTGCCATATTTCATCCGATATTTTTCCTAAAAACGATACCCAATCAATTATTTTACTGACAATAACGGATGTGGTTACATTTTGGACTAATGGATAGGCACACAATCTGTTTTAAAATACACTGAACCTGATAAACGTCTGTTTTATATAGATCTCCATCATTGAAACCCTGTCTATATAAATATTCATAAATCGAATATTTTTTTAATTGCATATAAATAATATTATAAGGACTGTTGCTTTCATTGTTTACATATAAACTAATTTCTCAATAGATGGCGTTACAAAAAGGTTTCTTCGTTTCTTCATAGATGGCAATAGTATAATTCCTTATTATCAGGTGAATCGTTACACATTATTCAAATACGTATATAGAACTTTCAAAATTTACAGAGAACGTAGCGCAAGCGCATAAAGTGACCACGTAAACCAGCCGATGACAGCTCGTAAGCCCTGTAGGTGCCTTGAGTTTCTGGTTCTTCTATAATATCCGAACTTCGTCTCTATTGAGGTGTTAAAAAGTTTGTCAATAAGAATATTCATAACTTTTATTTCGTTTCAACTTGATAATGTGCATTGCACGAAACATGTAGTGTTCATATTAAATTGTGAAATATTACTTATTCAAGTAATATTTCAATAGAGACGAACTGGGAATATATATTTATAGGAGAACCGGGTAATAAGGCACGTGCTTGCGCAACGTTCCCCAGTCCTGTCTACATGGGGCTTCCTGCAACAGGGAATACCAACGATATGTGACTGTGGAGAGCAGCAGACCACCGCACATCTGTGCAGCTGCCCCTCAAGTCCAGTAGACCACCGCACATCTGTGCAGCTGCCCCTCAAGTCCAGTCAACTGCACCATGCACTATCTTATGGTGGGCAATGATTGTGCTATTGTTGTTGCTATGCACTGGCAGAAGATTATTTAAATGCGTTGCTGACACGAAAGAAGAAGAAGAACGTTCCCCAGTAAATAATACTTTTTTATTCTGTTAAATATTTAATTAATAATATGTATTACTCTTCTCTCATGCGCGCACCCCACTAATTTACACTTTTTTTGTTGTATTATTTTGATATTAGGTATAGTACGTAAGAGGTACATGTTATTTTTGTATTTTTATTTATTTAATTTCAATAATTGTATGCATGTACTATGTGCTGTCCTTGGTAAAATAAAATAAAAAATAAAATAAATAAAAAATACCGCTTGAAAATAAGCTTAATTAAAACACAATCGCCATCTATCGCATGACAGTGAAACTTTTTCCAAGACCGAGCTGAGTGGAGAAAGAGACTTTGCTGCCAAACCAATTAAACCAAGATTAAAACTTAAAAAAAAGAAACAAGTAGTCCAATCGAATTCATATAATATTTTCACTCCTCACTACCCCAAGGGGATATGGTGGGGAGTAATGTATTCGCGATTTTTAAAGGATGTTTTTTTATTGCAGATTATCAACTAGTATCATGCTGAGATTATATTCTGAAAGTTTCATCACAATACATATGTCCAATTCTGATTCATTTCACAGTACGAAAACGTCTATAACCAACGGGCGACTTGTATAAAAGGATTTCATCCGCTCGTTGTAACGTAATGAGTCCCGTATAAATGCAGTCAACTTTTTGACATTTCTCATATACTAAAATTCCGTATAAAATTTTTAGTCGAATCTGAATAGGGCCTAATGTATCTGTGTGTGTGATGTGTACATACTATGTACGGCGTGTTTGTTCTACTTAATCGATTATAGACTAAACTACCTACTCATTCGATTTTTTCAATTTTTGCGAATTTGTACATTCAGTACTTGCTTAGACCCCCATCTACTGAATGGAAACATGCGCTTTGAACGAAACGCGTCAATGGCCAATACTTTTAAATTAGTGGAAAAAAGTTAAAAAAATGTATTTTTACTTATTTTTAAGTCATTTTTTATTATTTTCAAAAAGTAGTTATGCAAACATACATATTATGTATTGAAAGATTTGGTATTATCATTGGCATCCGTTGAAAGCCTTTTTGGGCACTACGTTTTTTACTCCTCACTAACCCAAGGGGATATAGTGGGGAGTTAGATTTCGTCATTTTTAAGGGTATTTTCTTTAATGCAGATTATCAGTATGATGATAATGAGATTGTATTCTGAAAGTTTTATCACAATGTATCTGTATATGTGCAGTGTGCTGTGTGCTATGTGCTGTGTGCTGTGTGCAATGTACGGCGTGTTTATTTTACTTTATCGATTATAGAATTAAGTACCTACTCATTCGATTCTTTTCAAATCTTGCAAATATGTAAGTATATCTAATACTCGCTTAGACCCCATTAGATTTTGAAGGATATCTGAATAGTGCTTATCAATTTTTTTAACTGTCAAATATTTGAAAGTGACCCCAAGATCAGGAAACTAAAAATTTGATTTTTTTTTCAATTTGGTAAAAAGGCACACCACTTACATAAAACGGCATTGAAGATTTATCAAGTATTTTTAATAAAATATGTAATGTACTGTGATGGGGTGCACAGTACTATCTCCTCAATTGAATATTGGGGATGGTCTTCTTCAATAAATAACTCAGTAGTTATCTCTGTAATCAACCTCTGTATTGTCTCAGTACGGGCCCTATGGCAGAATGCCTCCTACTCATTCATACCAAGCCTATATAGGCACAACATCCGTCTCTTTCACACACGATATCCCTTTCACACTTACGTACACTACAAAATATTTAATAAAAAAATAATTTAACAAACTCATTTCATGAAAATGCTGAATATTTTCCATACAAAATTTGAATACTTTATAGAATGACTTGTTATTGAGAAGTTTAGCGCTGGCCACAACCCACTCGTTTTTAATAATTGTGTGGGGTGGATGTGCCAATGCTATTATGGATCCTTTACAAAGGGTGCACAAAAGTATAATAAAAGTGATCAACAAATGGCCTAGAGACTATCCATCAATAACACTATTTAAAAATTACAAAGTACTCGATATAAAACAAATCTATATAAGATCAGTAACTACGCACTTCTTTTACAATGATTGCTCTAAATCTAGATCACAACAAAGCCGTAATACCCGTCAATCAGTAAATATTAATTTTTGTATACCTTATTGTAGAACAACAATGGCACAGCATCAGTTTGCTTTTAGAGCACCGACTGCATTTAATCGGCTTCCTGTGGAACTTAAAGCTTTAAAAAATAAAAATAGGTTTAAGACAGATATTACTGGATCATAGATACTTTCTATTTACTTACTTGAGTTTTTGCAAGCTGACGTGTGGCGTGTGACGAAGGGTACACTGAGACTGAGATTTAGATTTAAATTTGAATTCACTAAGGAAATAATTGTTTTTGTGTTTTTGGGATTTGGTTAGTTCATTTTTAAATATTTTTATATAAATAGCCGTCATGTTTTTATAATAATGTTTTTATAATAATTTTTTCCATCATCTTTTTAATAATTTTATATAATTGTAGACATTATATTTTTTACTATTTTAACAGTCATTTTAGTCATCTTTTTAATATTTTGTATTATTTTATTTATTTATTTATTTATTTAGGGACAAATACAGTCTTAAAATACTAAAATGGAATAATACACTATAAAATAAGACAAACAGACCAATTACATATGTCCACAGATATTAAATATAAAACATTTCAAACATCATAAATTTAAATATAACTAAGATGTATGTTTGCCTGTGACGGGAAAGGAAAAGGATGGGAAAAGGATTATGACAGTTAAATTGTTATATTTTTGTTACAAACAACAACTCAAAATGTAAATAAAAGTATACAAAAGATAATATTAGAAAAAACAAAAATAACTAACAAAAAAAAAAAAAAAATTCAACATACGAGTTCATGCTATGCACTTATAGAGAGAATTTTTGTATGCGTTATTACTAGCGGTGAATATATCAGAATGTGTGATACTGGCTGAGAGGTTGACATTATAGAAGTTACAAGCCCTTTTGATAAACTCATTTTGATTAGAATTAGTGTTACTTCGAGGAACATAAAACAAGTAGTTCAATCTGCCATTTCGCAACGGCGCATGGAAATTAATTTTATTTAATAAATCAGGACAGTCAACTTTTGAATTAATAATTTTAAAGAGAAACATTTGATCCGCAACTTCTCTCCTGTGTACGATTTTTTTCATTCGGAAATGTTTCTCAATTTCATCATAAGAACTGTATATGTTATATGATTTGAAATTTAAGAATTTTAGAAATCGTTTTTGAACTCTTTCTAGTCGATCAACGTATATACTGTAGCGTGGGTTCCAAATCTGTGAACAATACTCTAAATGTGGACGAACATAACTATTGTAAAGGAGCAAGAACGTTCTGAAGTTGGTGAAAAATTTACATGTTCTTAGAACAAAACCCAGGCTCTTTGTTGCCTTAGTGACTATGCTATTAATATGAGCCTCAAAAGTAAGTTTTGAGTCCAGAATAACTCCAAGATCACATACACAGTCTTTGTTTGATAAGAGCGACCCAGAAATATTATAATTATGGATTACTTTATTACGGTTACGAGTAAAGGTAACTTTGTAACATTTAGATATATTTATAAAGAGTTTATTTTCATGGCAATATTGGGACAATCGATCAAGATCTTCCTGTAGGCTCACACAACTACTAACTGAGTTGATGGGAAGGAAAATCTTCATATCATCCGCAAAAAGAAGTATTTTAGCAGAATGGAAACGAGTTGCGATATCATTTATGTAGATGGAAAAAAGTAAGGGGCCCAAAATGGATCCCTGAGGTACACCGGATGTAATCATTCTCCAAGTTGATGCAAACCCACCCACGGCAACAGCCTGAGATCTGTTTGTTATGTAAGATGACACCCAGCGGAGTAGGTCTCCATGAATACCATGGTTAGCAAGTTTTTTACATAGTATATTATGGTTGATTTTGTCGAAGGCTTTGCTGTAGTCGGTATAAACAACATCAACCTGCTTCCGTTTGTCCATGCAATCTAATAAAAAGTTTGTGTTAATATGTGTATGTTTATATTGTCATCATAATTTTATACGAAAGAAATAGTCATCATGTTTTCGTCATTTTTCATTTTTTTATGATTGTAAAAAAGCCATTATATTTATAGTATTTTAGTCAAATTTTTTTTTATTAATATTTTTATATAATTGTATTGTGTTAATATGTGTACGCTTATACTGTATTCATAATTTTATGTGAAAGAAATAGCCATCATGACACAGGCTTTGCCTAGTTTGATGGTGATTAAAACACCTTAATGACACTGCTTTCTACATCACTGTATAATATATGTATATGTTAATAATAATATGAAATATAAGTGTATCAATATTTGTCAGACATGAATAAAATAAATAAATAAATGAATTAGTTCTTTCTGATTGAATTTTTGTTGTTGTCCTCAGGTTCGATTCCCGGCGCTGGTGGTTTGGGCGTTCCAGAGAACATCACCGTGACCTTCCTAAATCCAACATCTGTGAAGGTGTCATGGGCAACTGCTGTTGATAACGTTGACAAATATGATGTCACATATAAACCGACAGATGCTAGGTGAGTTTACCCACTCTCAATTCTTAGCGCGGTCTTATTTGATGATTATTTATTATTTTTCAGTGAGGCACCGGCTTAGAATAGTGCTTCCATTATTTTCTATTATCATCGTTATCGGGTGTCCCGTAAAAGCCGAGTAATCGAAAATAAAAGAGGCAAAATTATATCTTAGACAGGTCGGCAATGAGCAATGAGTAGAGACCTGTGCCCCGTTCCACCATTGAACTTTTCAGTTTTCGCTTTGCGATTAGAGAATTTCGCAAAGTACAAAGCGTTCGCGTTCCACGAAAAAAAAATGGTCACTTTGCGGCGTCGCCAAACATTTACAAAGTCTTTTCAATTGACGCTAGCGACACCTAGTGATAACTTAGTAGTACCGAGTGTTTCGCGCGTAGCGTACACGATCATTTGACACCGTTCGTTCTTGTCTGTTCTGTGATTTCGTTGTTGTTAGAAAATGAGCCGGAAAGACAATATTAAGAAAAAAATAGCCGTGTTGGAGATAATTAATGAAAAGAAAGGAGTTATTTTTGGAGTAATTAGTGACACTATCACTAGTACAGTGAAACAACAGGTGCTTCACTGAATTATTTGCTGTTAAGGAGACAATCATTTGCTTCTCTTAGTGCTGTTCTGTACCTTAAAATATGTGTAAATGAGTAGTGAAATAATCATATAAACGTAGAAAAAGCGGACATAATAATCACATAAACATAGTTTAAATTACCTACAAAAATAAGAATAAATCGTGTACTTAATCAAGACATATTCACACTGAGTGCTATTTATGCGAAAACATTCGAGGAACTGCGTGGGTAAAATATTTTCGAAATTTATCCTTTCTCTATAATTTCTTACAACCCCGTCTTCCTCATCCCTTTGTAACAATAATTTATGCAAAATTTTATAATAAATTTACTCAAAAATTCTAAACAAACAACTTCTACTTTCACAACTCGACGAATGGCAAGTTTGAAATGTCAAAATATTCTTTTCAATTCATTCGCAAGGTTTGCAAAGTTTTTTTTATGAAAAGTAGCGATGGTGGAACAGAACGGCTTATTTTCTTTGCAATAGGCGTCTACTTTTCGCTTTGCACATTGCAAGTTTAACTTTGCGAAAAAATGTAATGGTGGAACGAAAACAAGCCGACGAATTGCAAAGTGCAAAGCGCAAAGTTGAAAAGTACGATGGTGGAACGGGGCACTGGATTTACGTTTTATTTAAGAAAAGTGGTGTTGTTGTATAAAAGAGGTGTTATTATTAGCGTTATTTTTTTGGAAAAGGGTTGATATTTTTGTAGAAAATCGAAATGAAGTGTTATATACCCTGCAGGTACCTAAGACAAACAACGTGTATGGAGATCGTACCAGGAAACATCTTGTCCCGCATATTATTAACGCGTTGCCGATTAGGATAAGAAATATTTTAAAGTCTGACGAAACGAAAATAGTTACTATAAAAAATACTCTTAAACATCTGTATCTGAATTCAAGCGTTCGTTAGACTTTGAATTATTATTGTTGATTAATTATAGGTATATCTAATGTATATTATGTGTAAGGTTCATTTCAATTTATTTTTTTCGAATTAAATTTTTTTTTCTTTCGAATTTTTGTTTAGTCTCTGTATCTTTAATATTTGAGATTAGTTTATTGAAATAATTTTATGTGAAATTTTAGAATATTATGTGAAAGAGAGAATCTGCTCTTCAAAAAAACTGCTTTGCAGTTTGGCGGGAAAATGAAAATGTATTACTTTTTATTAAAAAATAAATATCTTCAAAAAAAAAAAATATTTATGAAATCTGTGTTTTTAAGGAAAAACGTTGTAATTTTTCAGAAAAAGGGTGACATTTTTTTAGAAAATGATGTTATTTACACATGATTTAGATTATTTTAAGTTCTTTTATCTTTGTAAATGATAATGTGCTTAAATAATTAAAAATAAAAACTATAAAAACGACATTTTCTATTAAAATCAAGTTTATTTATATGTTTAAAGCAACATAATTTATTTAATAAAATTTTTAAATAAATTCAAAATCAAATATCGCCATCGAAGAGAATATGTTTTTTTAAGATTCGTTCTTCTTTCTGCTATAACAGTATTATTGGAGGATAGAAACCTATGTATATGAATCGATATTAGCGTTAGTCATCCATAATATGATATAGCTTTATTTACTTCGTTAACAAGTTCTTATATTCATGTTGTCTTATTTTAATTTAACTAAATTGAATGCATTGACTCTGTAAATTACATCCGCAGAAATTTGAGTTACCTACAATAATTAATTTTAAATTCCGCCTTTTCGGTGAAATTTCTGTGTATTTTTTACGAAAATGTCTTAAAAGAGTCAAATTTCTGTGTTATTTCCGCGTTATTTGGTTTATCATAATCGCGAATAATTCAGATATCTAGCAACGTGCAACCCATTCTAAAATATTATAGTTTAAATCAACCAAATTGATTATGTTTCTACATATATTTTTTCTTGTACTAGGACGACCTTTTCGGCTCACTAGGCCCTTATCAACTGGAAAACATAGATTTTTTTTTCTTATATGGGTAGGTACTAAATTTCGGTACAAATATCAATTGTAAAAAATCCTATACAGCTGTAGGATATCTGATGTTGGGACTTTACGTCTATACAGATATTGATACAAGGATAAATATATATTATGTAGAAACATAAATCATCAATGGGGGCAAGTCTGGTCCGATCGGCGACATCAAAACCCTTGTGATTACCCATAGGTATCATGGATATAATTATCATAAGGAGTTCTATAACATCTAAAGATATTTAATTTTATAAAGAGGGTTGTGATTTCGCCGAATGGACGAGACTTGCCCCTATTGTTTGATTAAAAAATACCTAGTACAATGGAGTTGTTCGGTTCGGTATTTACTTTTGGCGTGAATACAAATCACCTGTCTTGTTCCATCCCCCTTCCCTTCCATGTAACTGCTTTCTTCCGTTCCTGCTACACACCAACTAGTACTTGTTCGCACGCGGCCTCGAGCGGATGTCAATTCGGACTTCATTGCCGTCGCCGACCATACAAGTGCCCGTTGTGGGAAGCATCATCGTGTAGTGCTGTGCCATTGCATATAGACTGCATATTTCGTTCGGACTGGATGAGCGATCTAGACGAGGACTTCTTCTGTACTGGTAGGTGATTTCCTTTCTCGATCCATTTCTTTTGTCCTATTATTTACCTCGTCGCTGTGAATAACGCGCCGTGACAAGTGCAATTATTTATTTTCGTATACAGTCCACTTGATCCTTTAGCCCGAGTTGCAATCGGTAATTTCGGCGCTTACAGGAGTTCTACACCTTAAATACCGTCAGTACTGACAATTTAAAAATACAAAGTATATTGGATTTTTACACCTAAAATACCTTCAGTATTGTCAATTTGTTCTACACCTTAAACACTTCGGTCGGCCTTCATGGCTCAGTTGGTTAGTTATATGACTGCTGATCCAAAAGTCCCCGGTCGATTCCCGGTGGAGACTCAGTTTTTAATTGTATTTTCAGTCTGGATCTGTGAGACGATTAATATAGTAAATCTCCAGCATGTGACAATTTGTTATTGGGTGCATGTTAAATTAATATTTGACATAGTACCTGTTGGTTGCCCGAGAAGCAAAATTAAACTAAATTAAATACTTAGTATAATGGAGTTGTACATCTTATTGACAATTTAAAAATACCTAGTATAATATTTGGATGGGTGGATGGCAGAGCGGTTAGCGCGCTGGGCTAGTAATCCAGTGATCGCGAGTTCGAATCCTGCCTCGACCGATTTCGTTCACCTATAGCACAAGCATTTATTTGCTTATTTTAGGGAACGTAGGAAGATGTATATGTACTTGTTTAACAAGAACATATTCATTTTTTATAAATAAAAAAAAAAAAAAATAAAAAAAAAAAAAAAAATGGAGTTCTACGCTTAAAAAACTGCCAGTATTGGTAATTTTAAAATACCTAGTATAATGGAGCTCTACACCTAAAATACCTTCAGTATTGCCTATTTGAAAATACCAGATGTAATAGAGTTCTACACCTTAAATTCCGCCAATATCGATAATTTAAAAATATCTGGTATAATGAAGTTCTACACTTTAAATATCGCCAGTATTGACAATTTTAAAATACTTACTTTAATGGAGTTCTACACCTTAAATACCGCCAGTATTGAAAATTTAAAAATACCTAGTAGGTACTATAGATAGAGTTCTATACCTTAAATGCCGTCAGTATTAAGTAGGAACAGAGTTTTAAATTTGTTTATTCTATTAAGTAGGTACACGTGGATTGTGTACGCAATAAATTTTCCTCCAATAAAATAATGGACCCAATGAGAGTTGTCATTGAAAGCAAAATGAAAGTCATTAATTAATATGTTTAGTGACGTTTAATTCAATTTCATATTTCACCCTAACTCTGTCCTACTTTCTCACTCACTGCCTACGTGGAAGGGTCGAGAGGTAAAAAATGCTGTTCGAAGACGAGTATTTAGGCCGGAAGTATGAACGCCATTTTCTTTAAATACCCATCTATCAACGTTATTTAATGTTGTTACAATTTGATGTACCTAGTCGATTCGTTCAGCTGTTGATATAATTTATTAAATTTATTTCTGGGTCATTGCTGAGGATGGCGGACGCATTTATCACTCTCCCGACGGTCCGCCTTTATGTAGGACGGTCTCGGGATCGGAGATCAAAGGGCTCGATTGAAGATCATGTAGAGGACTAAACAAGGTGGCTGAGCGACCTGCTGTTCTTCTACTTCACGAAGAGCTTCTCGAGGTTATTGTTTGACTCTCTGGCAATGGTGGATTGTCGTCAGGCGATCCTTTATCTGCAGGTCGTTTAGTATGGACACATTGATTTTCTTTAGCGGTCCATGGAAATTGCAACATTTGTATATTTCAAGTTCAGGAAACATCTTCTTCTTCTTCTTGTGTCATATCAGGTCTCCCCGACGTTGACGACCGCCATACAGAAAACCTCCCTGTCCTGGGCAGTGCGAAACAGCTCCTCCACAGTTCTTATACAGATCCATTCGCGGATGTTTCTCAGCCAGGAAAGCTGCCTTCTTCCGACCCATCTACGACCCTCAATCTTCCCCTTCATGACTTAAAATTACCAGGAAACTTAAATTTTAATATTTTTATTTTCAAATTACTAAAAAACACATCACTTTCATAAAAAAGGCATTGAAGAATTTCGTGTTTTTACAATTAATATTTAAATACAAATGATTTAACACACTCATTTTATGAAAATGATTTTAAGTGAGGAATATAGCGTTGACCACAACCCACTTGTTTTTGTAATCGCATTCAAGATCATTTAAAATATGGTGCTTCAATTTAATAAGGATATAGGTATATCACTCATCTACTACAGCCGTTTAATAAGAATATATATCACTAAGATACACCCATCCACTATACCCGTTTAATAAGGATTTATATCACTAAGATACACCCATCTACTATAGCCGTTTAATAAGGATATATATCACTAAGATACACACATCTACTATAGTTGTTTAATAAGGATAGCACTAAGATACACCCATCTACTATAATCGGTTTTTGTCTCTGTGGGGTTTTTTTTATAGACCTTTTTCCCAGGGACACCTTCAAATATAAGTCACCAGAATGTGACAGCTTGTTATTAGGTGTGAAGCTATACAAAATAAAAAATAATAATAAAGACATGACGTGATGGCAGTATATATGCTCAATAAATAGTCTTTGTAAAGAATGAATTCTCACGACGCATTTTAAAGTCACAGTTTAACAAATTTGATAAAAAAATCATAAATGCCAAAGTGTTATGTTGTGTTAGTTACGGGCGCCATCAAAATGAAGAGTGACGTCACAGACATGGCGTCCGAGACACGTGACCAACACATCACTGAACACTACAACAGTCGATATAATCTATTGAATAATTTATATTTCTGCCCGACCGATGTATGTACGTATTGTACCACGAACACGAGACACACATTAGAACATTTTATCGAAAACAATATACTAGTTGCATGTAACACATGAGAACGAACTGTCGATAGCGATAGTATTTAAAGTTGAAGAATGCGTACGAAATTAAATCCTATATAAGATTATGTATTTTGTTTACTCTACAAAACTCTGTGTGGAGTTAAGCCATTTTTTCCTACCCCGAATATGTCAACAGCTTGATGGTATATAATATATGAAGATTAAGTATCAAACTATTGGGAGTCCCCATAGATACTGTCTACACTGCCATGCAAATTGTATGAAACGATGTCGTCACATACAATTTTGACAAAAGTGTTAAAAAAGTTTGAGATGTAGGTACTACTATAATATATGTATTTTTATACCACACTAACTCTACTCCAAAGTCATCCAAACTGAGTTCATCCATATGTATAACGTTTATGCTGCGAAGCCTCTAAGATTTGACTTCAAAGTTGAAAAACCATGAAAAATGTAGACCTGTTCATACAAAAACTCGCGGATCCTGGCTTGAAACTTAAGGTAAAGCAAGTAAAACGTAAAATTCTTAATAAGTACTGATATGTTTGGGCAATTTAATGAACAATTTTGGTATTATCTTCGCCTTAGTACTGTTCTTCTCTACCACCACCCGTTCTGCTTATGAGGACTAATAACTTCCCCTTGCAAAACTCTGAAAGAATACATGACATAAAAATAGTTCGGAGAACTCTAAAACCTTGCAGACACTACACTGCCAAACAGAGCTAATTATGAGGAAACAACTGGCTCACAATACACTGACAATGAGAGTGAACCATATTTTTGATACAAAGTCTTGAATGCCCAGAATTTGCTCTTCGTGGCTACAAGGTCCGCATGTCCAATAAGCCCGAAGAAATTTTCCTAGAGTGCTCGTCGGAAAGTTGTCTTTCTTCTTTACTTTAAAGGTTTCCTCGTTACTTCATAGATGGCAATAGTAATAATATATTTTTTCAGGCGAATTGTTACACAGTATTCAAATAAATTGAATTTTCAAAAAATTACATCGATAAGGGAACTCAATAGGAAGGCATAATTGGTGAACGTTGCGCAAGCGCATTAAGTGATCACGTAAACCGGCCGATGACAGGTCGTAAGCCCTGTAGGTACCTTGAGTTCCTGGTTTATTTTATTTTATATCCCAACTTCGTCTCTATTGAGATGTTAAAAAGTTTGTCAATAAAAAAAATAATTATTATTTATTATTATTATTATTTATTACTTCTCGGGCAACTAACAGGTACTATGTCAAATATTAATTTAACACGCACCCAATAACAAGTTGCCACATTCTGGAGACTTACGATATTAATCGTCTCACAGATCCAGACTGAAAACACAATTAAAAACTGTGTCTCCACCGGGAATCGAACCCGGGACCTTTGGATCCGCAGTCAGATACCCAACCAACTGAGCCACGAAGGCCGACAATTACTTTTAAACTTATACCTATGACCGATGCTTTAGTGTGAGTGGTCCTATTAAGTGGAATTCACTGCCTCTAGATGTCCGCAATGCTCAAAGCAAGAGCACTTTCACTAAAGGATTAAAAACAGCTTTGTTTCAGAGAGCAACACAACATTAAACTATCAGCGCCCTTGGTATGATCTCAAATCATTAAACGGCGCTATACAAATAACTTGTTATTATTATTATTATATGACTTACTTACATGTTCGCCGAATTGATTACGAATACCCTCATTTATTTTTTTGTTCATATGGCCGAATTGGCTTCACAGATGTCAAAAATAGATAAATGCATGTAATCTTTGGATAACTGACATCGAAAAATGAAAATTAATACCGCATTGTGCCGTGTTGAGTCAATTTAAACACTATTGCGATGAAGAATAACAAGGAAAAACGTTATAAGGATAAAATTTGTCTGTCAATCTCAAATATGCGTCGGATTATATGTGCAAGATCCGCCATTTTGAAATATTTGTTATGAAGCATTACTCAAACAACCTATCGACCTGTCCTAACTTGACGTCTATGAAATAAAGACGTAATAAAGATAGTCACAGTTTATAAGTAATCTTTTTCGTTAATCACGCTCTGTTACCAGGTACTATAGATAGTTTACATTTATAAGTTAGACGGTTAGCTTTTAATAAATCACCTACTGCTTCGCTGTGAGGCACCGGCTTAGAATAGTGCTTCCACACTTTTCTATTATTGTTTTCGAGTGTCCCGTAAGAGCCGGGTAATCGAAAATACAACAGGCAACAATAACATCTCACATAGTTCAGCAATGAGGTTCACCACCCATTCTGAAAATAGTGCCTTTTTAGGTGAGACGAGACTGGTGTGTAGGTATACACAGATATGTTGTGCTCCCTTTTATAAGGCAATGCACACCCGCACACCTTTCGCTGGTTACACCACATTGTGGGACATGTCGTGATGGTATGAATGAATGAATGAACCTACTGCTTCGACCTTATTAATAAATCCAGGTATTTGTATGTATGAATGTACGTGAGTGGTACCTACTCAGGATGTTATAATATTATCTAAGTTACGAGCAATAAGGAAATCCGTATTGAGTGATTCCGATATATGACGGTTATTTCCGTTTCGTGTGCCGTGGCATTTTCGTTACTACGAATATTATTGAACGTCTATTATTTGAACAGTAAATTGCGAAATTCATATTTAAACGAAATCACTGATTTATTTATTAACATATCGTTAATGTTAGGAAAATAACTTTGTGGCGACATTATAAATTATTTATAATATAAACTTAACGTAGTTTACACCACTTAACTATGAGTACTAACTTCTACCGGTTTCAAAAACTTTAAATGTTTTCTTCTTCAGGAAGACTTACGTACTAAAAATTAAAAATAAAACATAGACTGTTGTTAGGTATTAAGTTGTGGGAGGAGTCAATTTTAGAAAATAGTGGGGCGGAACAGTAAACATAAGTGACACTGGGTAGTTCGAATTTTTTTTTTTTGTTAGTTATAAAAATATTTTATATTTTATTAATTTAAATTAGCAGATTTAGAAATAAGAAAAAGTGTAAATAATAAACAAAGTATAATAAATAACCAATTAAACTTCCCAAACAACCCGATTCTAAATACATTTCCGATTAATTAATAAAATATAAAATATTTTTATAACTAACAAAAAAAAAAATATTTGAACCACCCAGTGTCACTTATGTTTACTGTTCCGCCCCACTACTTTCTAAAATTGACTCCTCCCACAACTTAATACCTAACAACAGTCTATGTTTTATTTTTAATTTTTAGTACGTAAGTCTTCCTGAAGAAGAAAACATTTAAAGTTTTTGAAACCGGTAGAAGTTAGTACTCATAGTTAGTCATTTAAAAAATTCAAATTTCAAAAAACTCACGCAATACAGTAAAAATGTAAACTGTTTTTTATTTCAAAAACGTATCATTTGAGTGTTGTGGAAAAAAGATTTTCATAATTTTTCTATTTGGCCTAATATAGATTCGTGTATTTTGGTAAGGGCACGTCTGTTGGTACCTACATATAATGTAGGTCTGACCAGCAAGTCTTCTATAAATAATGTCAAACAATTGAGTAGGTACCTTCTGAAACTTGCAGCATACAAACAGTACGACCTTAAATTTGTAAAGCCGCTAATAAAGGGAGCATTATGAATGGATAAGAATATGCCGTGTATGTATGTATTGTTTCGAATCCAACATTTTAGTTGTTTCGAACTGAGTTTGTTCAGATGCATTCATTATTCATGATTTCCAATTCACTGTGCTACGTAACAGACGAAAACAATGGATTCAAAATACACACAAACAATTGTTATGAATAAATGTTTTTCATCTTAGAGTGAACAGGGTACATTAGACACGTATTATACCACAAACGCCATGTGATTCATTGGGTTTATATAGAGAACCAAACACCACATATTTCTCTCCTAGCAAACTTTCTTCGTTTCATCCACATTCATGCACCTTTCTAATGTACGAATTCGCCGATTGTTCTATAAATGCACAAAGACTAATTGAAACGCTTAGAACAGTTTATCTATCTTATATTAGAAGTCGAGTTGAGTACGCGAGCACAGTGTGGAATCCTCAATATAATGTATATGTCGATCAAATTGAGCGTGTTCAAAATAAGTTTGTGAAACACCTCGACTACAGATCACACACTTACTCCCCGGACTACTCATCTCGCTGTGTTAAGTATTCTCTACCCACCTTACAGAAGAGACGCACAATAAGAGACATGATGTTTTTATACAATATATTGAATAATCGCGTCGATACTCCTAAATTATTAGAAAAAAATAATCTCAGAGTTCCTGCACGTCTGACAAGGAGTGACCGTTTATTCAGTATGCCTGTTGTACGAACAAACTACGCAGGGAATGCATTTATTTATAGATCTTGTAATCAGTTTGATTCAAAGTTCGCGGATTTTGACATGTTTGGCCCACCGGCCATTTTTAGGAAGATGTTGAGGCATTCGCAACGGTGATTTTCCTTTCCAATTTTTTTCCCATTCCTATTCATAGTCCTGTCCTTATTTCCTAGCTTGTCCATTGTCTAATTAATTTTGACTGATCTTATTTTAATTGATTTTTTTTTATCTTTCTTTGTCTTTTTTGTTTTTCTTTTTCTTTCGTAAGATCGTAATTTAGTAATTGGTACTATTTTGGTTTTTATGTTTATTAATTTAATTTGAATTTATATGTATTTTTAAAAAACTGTCTGTAACCTTGAATAAATAAAATAAAAATAAAATAAAGACGGATTCATTGTCATAAGGCAAAATTTCCAACATACATAGTATTGAAAATTTCAAAATACCATTGCCAAACGCCATACATTTATTCTATTGCTTACTCATCTTTTAATTAATATGTTGAAAAAGGGGGGCCTAGCCAAGATGACAAGTTGAAAGTTAACGTTTGGAGAAATGTTGGTTGGTTGGTTTGTGCGTTATTTTTTTTGTATGGGATTTGACGTTTGATTGAGTCACGCCAGACCAACTCACGAACGTTTTTCCAAACGTTAACTTTTAACTTGTCATCTTGGCTAGGCCCCAGGTAGGTATTCTTTCAACGTTATATGATCTGTTGAGAGCTTGAACTAAAAAAACAGGCTTCAGGTTTTCAAAATTCATAAAACTCTCCACTATTAGTGTTATTTTTAACACACCATATTTACAATGACAACAATGAGTAGATTGCTGCTGCCCAAATAGAAAATCCTGTTCTAGGGCTAGTAGTTTATAAATTTTGGAGCCTTATTCCCGTTCACGTGTAATATTTTGCGATAAGTTCCGCTAATCTTCACGTATCACAGAATGTTAACTGAAAGTTACGTATCAGGAGCTGTTATTCATAACTATTATCTGTGAATCGAACGAATGTGTGTACGCGTCGCTTTTTCTTTACACAAAACTTAACACCAACTCAATATGCAGCATAAAACACTGCGAATAAATTCACCTGTCGAATGTCATACGTATTTCGCTTCAATCAGAATACCGCGTTACGAACGGCGAACTGAGTTTTTCTCTACATAATGCGTGGAAGTTTACGCGGGCTAGTGTCCGCGTACAACAGAATAATGATCTGCTATAAGAAACACATGTAGCGTAAAAACTTGTGTATATTGCCGCGATAAAAGAACCGGAATAGGTCCGCAGGTGATAGTTTCCGTTCCACATTAAATAGGCAAACAATCTCAGTATTTTACATTCACAATCACCATCTCAACAAACATATGGGCTCACACAAAATAGATCAACCATAATACCTGTCATCAACCAAATCTCCGACGCGATTTGTCATTTCAAAAATCATAGTTGATATCGTTGGTGCTGTTTATATTAATAAAATTTTCGACCTTTACTTATTACATAAACTATTAAAATACGCTATAGACTGTCTCGAACTCCTTAAGCTTATAAATATTAATGTATCGGCTAAAACCACAAGACAGTGTGTTATGTTTGGTGAGAGCCATTCCCTGAGTAACTACGCCTACCACTCCCCTATACCAAGGCTACATAAACTTGATAATATTGTGGGGAGACACTCTGATATATTTGCCGACGATTCCTCCATTTTCAAATCTAAAATTTTTAACTTTTTAACTCATGATATGTAAATTAATAATGATTTATTTAAGTTTTATATAGTAATCGTTGTGTTTGGGTTTTTAAATTTATTGTATTGTGTCTTTAATTATGTATTGTGTTTTATAATTGAAACTAGTTGCATGTAACACATGAGATCCAACTGTCGATAGCGATAGTATGTATAGTTGAATAATATGTACCAAACTATAAACCTATAAATACAAATTATTTAATATTTTAAGATATTTTGTTTTCTATATAACACATGAAGGTATGTATGTCAAGATAGGATAGTATGGAGGTAGGTCCTTTTTTCCTACCCAGAATATGAAATAGCATGATGGTATGTATGTATGTATGTTTGGAGATGAAATAGATATTGTGTATAGACGACTGCCATACAAATTGTATGAAGCAATGTCGTCACTAAATCCAATTTTTATAAAAATTGTTAAAAAAAAATTGAGGTGTGCTAATACAATCTCAATATTTTTTATAGAAAAATAAATTATCTAGTTGGGGTGTTTCGGCTTTTTTCGATATTTTTAAATATTTGGATATATAGGCAGTTAAACTCATAAATTTATCATTAAAAAAATATTTTTACTATAAAAAATGTTTGAGAAACCCTGGAATTTTTTTGAAAAAATGAATTTGAAAATTTGTATTTATCTATGTTTATACCAAATTTCAGCGTTCTAGCTTTTATGGTTTCTGAGATATATGGAAAAATAAACCAAAAATTCAAAAGTTGATAACCCCTGACCGAAACAATAATTACAAATTCTGAGTATAAAAGTTTTGTAGGCCTATAACTGTTTATACATTCTGAAAATTTGGGCTCTGTAAATTGAGCGGATCAAAAGATATAAGGGGGGGACCGACACACACACACACACACACACGCCCTCACACACACACACACACACACACACACACACACACACACACAATCACACACACAGACACACACACACACATACACACACACAGACACACGAAATGTTCTACTCCGAATTCTGAGTAAATCCGTGTATTAAACATATATGCTGCGAAGCCTCTAAGTTGGTGTTTTTTGACTTCAAAGTTGGAAAAGCCGTAAAAAAAGTAGACCTCTGCATACAACTCTCGCGTATCCTGGCTTGAAACATTGTCGATATGTAAAGAGAACAAAGTTCTCCTGAACAAATCGACAGTTGGATAATGTCGATTCATTCAGAGAATTGCATTCTCATGAACGAATCGACAGTTGGATGATTGTTGTACTTTTATTTTCAATTTGAAGTTTTAATATTTTGTATACTTGCTGTTTTTTTTAAATAGGATTTCAAGCCGTTAATGTGAAAATAAATATAATCACATGCGTCACAAATCAAATCAAATCAAATGTTTTTTCTCGAAGAGCATCGCAAACATAATACGGGATAGTTACAGATGTTATCTTCTTCTTCTTCTTCTCTATGTGTCCTGTCGGGTCCCCCCGACGTTGACGATCACTCGGGAGAAACTTTCCCTGTCCTGTGCGGTGCGGAACAAGTCCTCCACACGCCTCATTCCAGTCCACTCCCGAATGTTACGGAGCCAGGATAGCTGCTTCCTGCCGACTCCTCTACGGCCCTCAATCTTTCCTTTTATGATCAACTGTACGATCGAGTATTTTTCCCCTCTCATTATGTGACCAAAATATGAAGTCTTACGGAGCTTGGCTGTCGTGAACAACTGTCTGTCAATATTAGCTCTACGCAAGACTTCAACTTTGCTCACCATGCCGGTCCAGGATATCCTTAGCATTCTACGATCAATCCACATTAATGTTATAAATACTTTTAATTATGAATTATTTTAATGGTTTTTGTTGAACGTCCATAATTTACTGTGTATTAATTCATATTATGAATATTGTTTATGATGTTAAGGTAAACTGTTGTAGAGTCGAGGAACAATAAATGAAAAATTTCATTGACCAAAAGATGTTTTTATATGTGGGATTGTGTAATTTAGGTTTGTACTTGTTCGTGTGTGTATGTATAGATTGTTGTGTTCTCGGGTATATGTTTGTAGTTGTGCGCTATCGGCCGAAGAGAAACAGATTGGAAATGATGGAAAATTTTCAACGGAATGGACTAACTGCGCCAGCCGTCTTCTTTCGTGCGAAACGTGCGAATTCCGCGAACGTATTTGAAAACATCAGTAGATCATTATTAAATTCTAAAACTAAAAGAAATTACAAATAAAAAAGTGGAGTTTATAGAATAACATGTGGTGACTGTAATGTACACTACATAGGACAGACATCACGTAACCTAAATATAAGAATTAACGAACACAGAAGATGCTTAAACAACAATAATTTCTCAGAATTTGCTAACCACATTATCCAAACTAATCACTCTTTCAAAAACCACAAACTAAAACTATTACATGAAACACAGAATAAAGGATACCGACTTAACAACTACGAAACGCTCGAAATACAAACACACATAAATTCCGGTATAAAACTTATAAATAACCATACCTTTCATAACACTTCTCCAATACTTAATATATTCCCCATCAAAAACAAAAACACTTCACAATACTCCCCTCCCCCCACTAACACAACCAACCCTCAACCGCCACCACCCTCGCTTCACAGACAGATACACACAAATTCAACATGTTAGTCTCGACACGCCGGTCAATGGAAGGACAGCGCTTCCGAAACATGTCGCGAAGTGACTCAAAAAACAAGTGGTTTTAGCTAATTTATAATTCAAAAATGGTATTTGATAACTTTTATAATATGCGCACGGCACGAAGTGAGTATTTAACTGTCGATGTAGGCCTACTAGCGTGCGGATAAGAGCGAGGATATTATTGCCACGTTCAAGGTATGGATTTAGGTATGAAAGGGGTTTTGCTATGTCAGGAAGATGATTAGGATAGGTACAGATGGGAAGTATCTGCGCCAATAGTAGTGTTTTTTTTATTTTTTTACATTAATTCTCGGGCAATTAACAGATACAATTTCAAATGTGAATTTAACACGCACCCAATAACAAGTTGCCACATTCATAGCGTCTTGCGCCAAACTTTTATTCGAAGATTAACGGGCTATTTCACCACCTCTGGATAAAGTGCCCGACAGCCAATCTAACACAAATCTAACGGATAAACCGAAAAATGCGTTTCACGACTCTCTGATAGCTCTATCCCATGGATAAAGTTCTAGATATGTTGTCTAGCGGAATAGGTTCGCGATAAGTGATAGATAAGTTAAACTGAGTACAAGTTATTTTTTAAATGATCGAAATTTATGACCAAATCGACAATGATATCGTATTTTTACATAATACGAGACAAAATCGGCGTCAGAGATTTATTCCAAATGCGAAAAGATTATTTTTCGGAGTTCGACAATATTGATTTCAAGGCGAGGCTTAGATTGACGAAAACGTCTGCACAGAAGATTTTAGGACTCATAAAAGAAATTATTTTTTCTTATATCTTATTTTACAAAACACGTTTTTATATCTTATTTTACAACACAAACTAAATCCACCAACACGTTGATGTCATCCTCTCAGAAATTCGTAGTTCTTTCTCTTTTATACATTCTCAAAATATTTTTTAACAGATTTTTAATTATCTCAATAGAGACGAAGTTGGAATATTTATTGTAGGAGAACCGGGAAATCAAGGCACCTACAGGGCTTACGACCTGTCATCGGCTGGTTTACGTGATCACTTTATGCGCTTGCGCAACGTTCACCAATTATGCCTTTTAATGAGATCCCTATCAATTCAATTTTGAAAGTTCTATATATTGTAATACTGAAATTCTTTTCGCTTGAAAATAAGGAATTTTTACTACAGCCATCTATGGGTGAAATTATGAACAACAATCTTATTATTTTTATTTATTTTGTTGGAACGCCATCTATTGAGAGAATTGGGTTCTCCTACAATAAATATTCCAACTTCGTCTCTATTGAGATAATTAAAAATCTGTTAAAAAATATCTTTGACTCCCGACAGGGAAAAAAATCCAATGTTTGCGCATATGCAATAATAAAAATATTCGATTCTCAAAATATTTGAAATATCTTGTTTTGTGTCCACGTGTTCGTTTTGACCGCGTGGTTATTTACCGTTGTCCGTTGTTTACTGTGACTTTTTACGATTTACAATGTGACAGCTTTATCAACCCATAGACAAGACCATTGAAATAGATGGAATTACAACGTTGCCACTCTTTATCCGTCGGATAACAATCTGTAAGAAATTTGTAGGTGGTGAATCGCTCGCTTCATTTATCCTTAAGATAAATTTATCTTATGGATAGTTATCTAGAACTTTATCCAAAGGTGGTGAAATAACCCGTAAGCCGAATAAACTTAACCCAACGGATGGGTCGGATTAAGTTTAACTATTCATGTTAACCAGCTATCTGTCAATTGACATTTCGTTGTTATTAACATTACATAGGTTATATATTTTGAAAATTTACTGCCGATTGCCAAAGACTGATTGTTGTATTTGTCATACGTCATTAACTCACTAATTACTTTCTTAACGGTATTAAGACATGCCATTCCTACTGACTGCACGTTGTTTGACGATTTAATTCGCTGTTGTAACGCGTCCCGTGATAGTTCGTCTTCCCACGCTGTGAATCTCTTCATCGCAGATTATAATTCAATTTTAAAATGAAAATACTTTACGTAAAATTAAAGGTTTGTTGACAGTGGTTGACAAAGAGAATATAACCTACGGATAGTGGTTGACAGACGACGAGAATGAATAACAACAATATGACATGACAGTTAACCACAGAAACATCGCAGAAGCGGCGTACGTATCGTGTATTGCTATATAAAAAAAAACAATTGCGACGAAAAATGTCCAAATGAGTAGTCATCTACCTGGAATCCCCCGAATAGCTAACCGACGGTTAAATTCTGTTGGTGCAAGAAGTTATTTTAAACCCACGGTTACCAAGTTAACTATTCGAGGATTAAGACGAATAGTGTACTACTTTGGTGCAAGCGGGCCTCAGCAGACTAACGATATTAATCGTCTCACAGATCCAGACTGAAAATACAATTAACAACTGTGTCTACACCGGGAATCGAACCCGAGACCTTTGAATCAGTAGTCAGATACCAAACCAACTGAGCCACAAAGGCCGACAAATGAAAGTAAGAAATATGAAATTAAGTAATACAGGATGTATGTTTATAGAGGGTCAAATACTTTAAACTCATTGTTAAGGTTTTCTGTGTGATAGTTTCTTAAATGGTAAAAATATTTTTATATTCTTTCAAATATCAAATATCGTAAAATTTTGGTGAACTTGTTTTGGAGAACAGCTCACACCTATATATTAATACTTAGAATTTATTGAAGAAACTTTGAGCGCATTTCTAAAGGAGGTGAAGATATAATTTTCTTTAGCCCTATAGAAGAGTCGGTACATACTAACAAAGTTTTCAACACAAAACTCATTTTGAGGGTGTATCTTCAGCGAAGGAATGGTGGGATAGCGCTGTAAGTGAATCTCGCTCAAACGAGCGGCACCCGATAATGTTAAATATTTGTTTTTAAATTTGTTCACATAGTTGCTCTGTACGTTTAATTGGCACTTTGTATAAAACCTGATAGCATCTTGTAGTCAGAGAGAGGACAACGTCAAAAAACAATTAATTTTTTAATGGTTGTTTTTTTTTTATATTTTCTTCTTTATTGAATAAGGTAAGTCTGGTACCTGGAAGTGGTTGCGTTTACCAGTGCGTATCTCCTTTCTATAGGTGACATTTGCAGATTTTAGTATCATTTGTATCTTTAAATCTTTTTGTGCTCTTACACCATCTTGGTGAAACTTGGTGATTTGTTCAGCGCACACCCGGGAAGATTTCTTAATTTTTTTTATTTTTTTTTAATATAACATATTTCAGTAACAGTAAGTACATATCGCCAACCGCCGTTTCAAATATTTAATAAATATTATCGTTTCAAAATATTGAAACGATATTAAATTACTGTTGTACGGGCGACGCGCGTTGTTATATCGAATAGAGTCATCAAAAAGTTCTTTTATAACCGTTAGTGCGTGATCATTTAACATTATTAAACCACAAAAGAGGTTAGGGCTTCTTATTGTTGGGTACCTACAATAAGAGGTCCTAACCACTTTTAGACACATTATTATTTATAACGATTCTTCATTTGATATCCTAAATAAAATTCTTTATAGACATACTTTATAATTTTATTTCGCAATACCGGTACTACGTCAAATTCAATAACTTTTTGAACTAAAACTAAAATCTACAAAAATAGTGCACCATAGATAATAATTTGAAATTGTCAATGCCACAGACTACGCATGCGTACTGCGCAATGTTCGGCCATGTTTATTTTTATCATGTCACCGTGATGTCGCCTAACCGAACATTTCAATTGATCTGCACTAATATTCTTTGGTTTTTATTTTCAACATAACGTTACACGTGTAAATCATCCATTTTTATATGTTCCCGTACACAACTGGTGTTTTCATCATAACTAAAATATCCCGGAATGTTGTGAAAATAACAAGTACGCTTCTAATTGGATGTGAACTAAAATTTGGTACGTTTTGACAGTTGATTATACTAAAATGTATTTGTGACTTACTTGGAATAAGAATGTTCCTATTTCAGCGCTATAGCATATCATATAGGACTAAGTGGAAAACAAACGCACCTATTTTAGCGGGAACGTTCTTAAATAGTTATAGAATCGTACGTACTATGTAAGCTGCCAAAAAATAAGCTGCCTCAATAGATAGATTCAGATTCAGACTGAAAACACAATTAAATATGTGTCTCCACCGGGAACCAAACCAGTGACTCTTGGCTCAGGATTCCGATATCTTACTTACTGAGCCAAAAATGCCGACATGGTGGAGATTATGAGTGGCGTAATATGATTTCGTTGTTTTTTCATTAAGATTAAAAATCTATTTTTTATCCCCTTCTTCCTTTACTCATCTCTCCACAGCTGGATGAGGGCCTCTTCTAAATATTTCCACTCGTCTCTCCTTTGAGCTTTTCGAACCCATCCACTTTCAGCGACTGGGACAATATTATCGGCCTATACATATATTCTGAGATCGACCTATTCCCCTTTTCATATCCCTTGGTTTCCATTTCATAACTCCATTTGTCCATTTCCTGTATGGCAACATGACCTGCCCGTTTCCATTAAATTTGGCAACTCATTGTTTGTTTTTTGTCCATGTAGAATCAAATCATCAACAAATTATTCCTAAGAATGAAATATCTCGTTAGTTAATTTAATTTTAGGGGTGTAAGATCAAAACCAAGACCAGGCTTCGTAAATGCGAGTCGTTCGGTCTCGTGAAATTGTATAAAATCATTATTTTTATATTAAAAAAATAGCAATTAACAAATAAACTACGTCAATGTGGCTGAAGTTTCGAACGTTCTAACGGATCAATGGTCAGTATACAATAGTGATAACCCAAGGAAAAAATATTTATTTATTTATTTATTATGTATATAAATACACCACCATGTAGGGTAATCAGCGACAGGTTTGCGGAAAAGCATAACCTAATAAAATTAAGCACAACACATGCGTATGTGCCCACGCACATTTTTTTATAATTTACGTACTTAGTGAATATAAATACACCACCATGTAGGGTAACCAGCGACAGGTTTTCGGAAACACATAACCTAATAAAATAAAGCACTTCACATGCGTGTATGCCCACGCACTTTTTATTATAATTTACGTACTTACTGAATATAAATACACCACCATGTAGGGTAATCAGCGACAGGTTTGCGGAAACGCATAACCTAATAAAATTAAGCACTACACATGCGTGTATGCCCACGCACATTTTTTTTATAATTTACGTACTTACTGAATATAAATACACCACCATGTAGGGTAATCAGCGACAGGTTTGCGGAAACGCATAACCTAATAAAATTAAGCACTACACATGCGTGTATGCCCACGCACATTTTTTTATAATTTACGTACTAACTGAATATAAATACACCACCATGTAGGGTAATCAGCGACAGGTTTGCGGAAACGCATAACCGAATAAAATTAAGCACGACACATGCGTGTATGCCCACGCACATTTTTTTTATAATTTACGTACTTAGTGAATATAAATACACCACCATGTAGCGTAACCAGCGACTGGTTTGCGGAAACGCATAACCTAATAAAATAAAGCACTACACATGCGTGTATGCCCACGCACTTTTTATTATAATTTACGTACTAACTGAATATAAATACACCACCATGTAGGGTAATCAGCGACAGGTTTGGGGAAACGCATAACCTAATAAAATTAAGCACTACACATGCGTGTATGCCCACTCACATTTTTTTATAATTTATGTACTAACTGAATATAAATAGACCACCATGTAGGGTAATCAGCGACAGGTTTGCGGATACGCATAACCGAATAAAATTAAGCACGACACATGCGTGAATGCCCACGCACATTTTTTATAATTTACGTACTTACTGAATATAAATAAAGTACCTCGTTATACACCACCATGTAAGGAAACCAGCGACACCAAAAATTACATGCAACATTGTGTTCAAGCCGATTAACGACAATTTTTTAAGTCAAAAATATTTAAAAAAATTCTAGCACTTTTGTTTGTTGGAAAATCCCCTCAATTTTTCTTGTGATTATGAACGACTATAATGTACACCCGACGCTAAAATAAAATTAAAAAAAAATTACATGCAACATTGTGTTCAAGCTGATTAACGGCAATTTTTTAAGTAAAAAATATTAAAAAAAATTCTAGCACTTTTATTTGTTGGAAAATCCCCTCAATTTTTCATGTGATTATTAATGACTATAATGTACATCCGACGCTAAAATAAAATTTAAAAAAAATTACATGCAACATTGTGTTCAAGCCGATACACGGAAATTTTTAATGCAAAATATAATATTAAAAAAAATTCTAGCACTTTTATTTGTTAGAAAATCCCCTCAATTTTTCTAAAGATTATTAATGACTATAATGTTCATCCGACGATAAAATAAAATTTAAAAAAAATTACATGCAACATTGTGTTCAAACCGATTAAAGAAATTTTTAAAAGAAAAATATAATATTAAAAAAAATTCTAGCACTTTTGTTTGTTGGAAAATCCCCTCAATTTTTCTTGTGATTATGGATGACTATAATGTACACCCGACGCTAAAATAAAATTAAATAAAAATTACATGCAACATTGTGTTCAAGCCGATTAACGGCAATTTTTAAAGTAAAAATTATTTAAAAAAATTCTAGCACTTTTGTTTGTTGGAAAATCCCCTCAATTTTTCTTGTGATTATGAGTGACTATAATGTACTCCCGACGCTAAAATAAAATAAAAAAAAAATTACATGCAACATTGTGTTCAAGCCGATTAACGGCAATTTTTTAAGTAAAAATATATTAAAAAAAATTCTAGCACTTTTATTTGTTGGAAAATCCCCTCAATTTTTCTAACGATTATGAACGACTATAATGTACATCCGACGCTAAAATAAAATTTAAAAAAAATTACATGCAACATTGTGTTCAAGCCGATTAACGGAAATTTTTAATGCAAAATATAATATTAAAAAAAATTCTAGCACTTTTGTTTGTTGGGAAATCCCCTCAATTTTTCTTATGATTATGAATGACTATAATTTACACCCGACGCTAAAATAAAATTTAAAAAAAATTACATGCAACATTGTGTTCAAACCGATTAAAGAAATTTTTAAAAGAAAAATATAATATTAAAAAAAATTCTAGCACTTTTGTTTGTTGGAAAATCCCATCAATTTTTCTTGTGATTATGAATGACTATAATGTACACCCGACGCTAAAATAAAATTAAATAAAAATTACATGCAACATTGTGTTCAAGCCGATTAACGGCAATTTTTTAAGTAAAAAATATTCAAAAAAATTCTACAATTTTGTTTGTTGGAAAATCCCCTAAATTTTTCTTGTGATTATGAATGACTATAATGTACACCCGAAGCTAAAATAAAATTAAAAAAAAATTACATGCAACATTGTGTTCAAGCCGATTAACGGAAATTTTTAAAGAAAAAAATATTAAAAAAATCCTAGCACTTTTATTTGTTGGAAAATCCCCTCAATTTTTCTTATGATTATGAATGACTATAATTTACACCCGACGCTAAAATAAAATTAAATAAAAATTACATGCAACATTGTGTTCAAGCCGATTAACGGCAATTTTTTAAGTAAAAAATATTTAAAAAAATTCTAGCACTTTTGTTTGTTGGAAAATCCCCTCAATTTTTCTTGTGATTATGAACGACTAAAATGTACACCCGACGCTAAAATAAAATTAAAAAAAAATTACATGCAACATTGTGTTCAAGCCGATTAACGGCAATTTTTTAAGTAAAAAATATTAAAAAAAATTCTAGCACTTTTATTTGTTGGAAAATCCCCTCAATTTTTCATGTGATTATTAATGACTATAATGTACATCCGACGCTTAAATAAAATTTAAAAAAAATTACATGCAACATTGTGTTCAAGCCGATTAACGGAAATTTTTAATGCAAAATATAATATTAAAAAAAATTCTAGCACTTTTGTTTGTTGGGAAATCCCCTCAATTTTTCTTATGATTATGAATGACTATAATTTACACCCGACGCTAAAATAAAATTTAAAAAAAATTACATTGCCGTTAATCGGCTTGAAAACAATGTTGCATGTAATTTTTTTTTAATTTTATTTTAGCCTCTGGTGTAAATTATAGTCATTCATAATGACAAGAAAAATTGAGGGGATTTTCCAACAAACAAAAGTGCTAGAATTTTTTTTAATATTATACTTTTCTTTTAAAATTTTTTTTAATCGGTTTGAACACAATTTTGCATGTAATTTTTTTTAAATTTTATTTTAGCGTCGGATGTTCATTATTGTCATTAATAATCTTTAGAAAGATTGAGGGGATTTTCCAACAATAAAAGTGCTAGAATTTTTTTTAATATTATATTTTGCATTAAAAATTTCCGTTAATCGGCTTGAACACAATGTTGCATGTAATTTTTTTTTAATTTTATTTTAGCGTCGGATGAACATTATAGTCATTAATAATCACATGAAAAATTGAGGGGATTTTCCAACAAATAAAAGTGCTAGAATTTTTTTTAATATTTTTTACTTAAAAATTGCCGTTAATCGGCTTGAACACAATGTTGCTTGTAATTTTTTTTTAAATTTATTTTAGCGTCGGGTGTACATTATAGTCATTCATAATCACAAGAAAAATTAAGGGGATTTTCCAACAAACAAAAGTGCTATAATTTTTTTTAATATTTTTTACTTAAAAAATTGCCGTTAATCGGCTTGAACACAATGTTGCATGTAATTTTTATTTAATTTAATTTTAGCGTCGGGTGTACATTAATGTCATTCATAATCACAAGAAAAAATGAGGGGATTATCCAACAAATAAAAGTGCTAGAATTTTTTTTAATATTATATTTTGAATTAAAAATTTCCGTTAATCGGCTTGAACTCAATGTTGCATGTAATTTTTTTTAAATTTTATTTTAGCGTCGGATGAACATTATAGTCATTAATATTCACATGAAAAATTGAGGGGATTTTCCAACAAATAAAAGTGCTAGAATTTTTTTTAATATTTTTTACTTAAAAAATTGCCGTTAATCGGCTTGAAAACAATGTTGCATGTAATTTTTTTTAAATTTTATTTTAGCGTCGGATGTTCATTATTGTCATTTATAATCTTTAGAAAGATTGAGGGGATTTTCCAACAAATAAAAGTGCTAGAATTTTTTTTAATATTATATTTTGCATTAAAAATTTCCGTTAATCGGCTTGAACACAATGTTGCATGTAATTTTTTTTTTAATTTTATTTTAGCGTCGGATGTACATTATAGTCATTAATAATCACATGAAAAATTGAGGGGATTTTCCAACAAATAAAAGTGCTAGAATTTTTTTTATTATTTTTTACTTAAAAATTGCCGTTAATCGGCTTGAACACAATGTTGCATGTAATTTTTTTTTAATTTTATTTTAGCGTCGGGTGTACATTATAGTCATTCATAATCACAAGAAAAATTAAGGGGATTTTCCAACAAATAAAAGTGCTAGAATTTTTTTAAATATTTTTTTCTTAAAAAATTGCCGTTAATCGGCTTGAACACAATGTTGCATGTAATTTTTATTTAATTTTATTTTATCGTCGGGTGTACATTATAGTCATTCATAATCACAAGAAAAATTGAGGGGATTGTCCAACAAATAAAAGTGCTAGAATTTTTTTTAATATTTTTTTCTTTAAAAATTTCCGTTAATCGGCTTGAACACAATGTTGCATGTAATTTTTTTTAATTTTATTTTAGCGTCGGGTGTACATTATAGTCATTCATAATCACAAGAAAAATTGAGGGGATTTTCCAACAAACAAAAGTGCTAGAATTTTTTTTAATATCATATTTTTCTTTTAAAAATTTCTTTAATCGGTTTGAACACAATGTTGCATGTTATTTTTTTTAAATTTTATTTTAGCGTCGGATGTTCATTATTGTCATTAATAATCTTTAGAAAAATTGAGGGGATTTTCCAACAAATAAAAGTGCTAGAATTTTTTTTAATATTTTATTTTGCATTAAAAATTTCCGTTAATCGGCTTGAACACAATGTTGCATGTAATTTTTTTAAATTTTATTTTAGCGTCGGATGTACATTATAGTCATTAATAATCACATGAAAAATTGAGGGGATTTTCCAACAAATAAAAGTGCTAGAATTTTTTTTAATATTTTTTACTTAAAAATTGCCGTTAATCGGCTTGAACACAATGTTGCTTGTAATTTTTATTTAATTTTATTTTAGCGTCGGGTGTAAATTATAGTCATTCATAATCATAAGAAAAATTAAGGGGATTTTCCAACAAACAAAAGTGCTAGAATTTTTTCAAATATTTTTTTCTTAAAAAATTGCCGTTAATCGGCTTGAACACAATGTTGCATGTAATTTTTATTTAATTTTATTTTAGCGTCGGGTGTACATTAATGTCATTCATAATTACAAGAAAAATTGAGGGGATTATCCAACAAATAAAAGTGCTACAATTTTTTTTAATATTATATTTTGCATTAAAAATTTCCGTTAATCGGCTTGAACACAATGTTGCATGTAATTTTTTTTTAATTTTATTTTAGCGTCGGGTGTACATTATAGTCATTCATAATCACAAGAAAAATTGAGGGGATTGTCCAACAAATAAAAGTGCTAGAATTTTTTTTAATATTTTTTTCTTTAAAAATTTCCGTTAATCGGCTTGAACACAATGTTGCATGAAATTTTTTTTAATTTTATTTTAGCGTCGGGTGTACATTATAGTCATTCATAATCACAAGAAAAATTGAGGGGATTTTCCAACAAACAAAAGTGCTAGAATTTTTTTTAATAACATATTTTTCTTTTAAAAATTTCTTTAATCGGTTTGAACACAATGTTGCATGTAATTTTTTTTAAATTTTATTTTAGCGTCGGATGTACATTATAGTCATTAATAATCACATGAAAAATTGAGGGGATTTTCCAACAAATAAAAGTGCTAGAATTTTTTTTAATATTTTTTACTTAAAAATTGCCGTTAATCGGCTTGAACACAATGTTGCTTGTAATTTTATTTTAGCGTCGGGTGTAAATTATTGTCATTCATAATCATAAGAAAAATTGAGGGGATTTTCCAACAAATAAAAGTGCTAGGATTTTTTTAATATTTTTTACTTTAAAAATTGCCGTTAATCGGCTTAAACACAATGTTGCATGTAATTTTTATTTAATTTTATTTTAGCGTCGGGTGTAAATTATAGTCATTCATAATCGTAAGAAAAATTGAGGGGATTTTCCAACAAATAAAAGTGCTAGGATTTTTTTAATATTTTTTTCTTTAAAAATTTCCGTTAATCGGCTTGAACACAATGTTGCATGTAATTTTTTTTTAATTTTATTTTAGCTTCGGGTGTACATTATAGTCATTCATAATCACAAGAAAAATTGAGGGGATTTTCCAACAAATAAAAGTGCTAGGATTTTTTTTAATATTTTTTTCTTTAAAAATTTCCGTTAATCGGCTTGAACACAATGTTGCATGTAATTTTTATTTAATTTTATTTTAGCGTCGGGTGTACATTATAGTCATTCATAATCACAAGAAAAATTGAGGGGATTTTCCAACAAATAAAAGTGCTAGTTTTTTTTTTATAATTTTTTTTTTTTAAAATTTCCGTTAATCGGCTTGAACACAATGTTGCATGTAAGTTTTATTTAATTTTATTTTAGCGTCGGGTGTACATTATAGTCATTCATAATCACAAGAAAAATTGAGGGGATTTTCCAACAAATAAAAGTGCTAGGATTTTTTTAAATATTTTTACTTAAAAAATTGCCGTTAATCGGCTTGAACACAATGTTGCATGTAATTTTTGGTGTCGCTGGTTTCCTTTCATGGTGGTGTATAACGAGGTACTTTATTTATATTCAGTAAGTACGTTAATTTTAATAAAGTGTGCGTGGGCATACACGCATGCGTAGTGCTTTATTTTATTAGGTTATGCGTTTCCGCAAACCTGTCGCTGGTTACCCTACATGGTGGTGTATTTATATTTAGTACGTAAATTATAAAAAAAATGTGCGAGGGCATACTCGCATGTGTAGTGCTTAATTTTATTAGGCTATGCGTTTCCGCAAACCTGTCGCTGGTTACCCTATATGGTAGTGTATTTATATTCACTAAGTACGTAAATTATAAAAAATGTGCGTGGGCATACACGCATGTGTCGTGCTTAATTTTATTCGGTTATGCGTATCCGCAAACCTGTCGCTGATTACCCTACATGGTGGTGTATTTATATTCAGTTAGTACATAAATTATAAAAAAATGTGAGTGGGCATACACGCATGTGTAGTGCTTAATTTTATTAGGTTATGCGTTTCCCCAAACCTGTCGCTGATTACCCTACATGGTGGTGTATTTATATTCAGTTAGTACGTAAATTATAATAAAAAGTGCGTGGGCATACACGCATGTGTAGTGCTTTATTTTATTAGGTTATGCGTTTCCGCAAACCTGTCGCTGGTTACCCTACATGGTGGTGTATTTATAGTCACTAAGTACGTAAATTATAAAAAATGTGCGTGGGCATACACGCATGTGTAGCGCTTAATTTTATTAGGTTATTCGTTTCCCCAAACCTGTCGCTGATTACCCTACATGGTGGTGTATTTATATTCAGTTAGTACGTAAATTATAATAAAAAGTGCGTGGGCATACACGCATGTGTAGTGCTTTATTTTATTAGGTTATGCGTTTCCGCAAACCTGTCGCTGGTTACCCTACATGGTGGTGTATTTATATTCACTAAGTACGTAAATTATAAAAAAAAGTGCGTGGGCATACACGCATGTGTCGTGCTTAATTTTATTCGGTTATGCGTTTCCGCAAACCTGTCGCTGATTACCCTACATGGTGGTGTATTTATATTCAGTTAGTACGTAAATTATAAAAAAATGTGCGTGGGCATACACGCATGTGTAGTGCTTAATTTTATTAGGTTATGCGTTTCCGCAAACCTGTCGCTGATTACCCTTCATGGTGGTGTATTTATATTCAGTAAGTACGTAAATTATAATAAAAAGTGCGTGGGCATACACGCATGTGAAGTGCTTTATTTTATTAGGTTATGTGTTTCCGAAAACCTGTCGCTGGTTACCCTACATGGTGGTGTATTTATATTCACTAAGTACGTAAATTATAAAAAAATGTGCGTGGGCACACACGCATGTGTTGTGTTTAATTTTATTAGGTTATGCTTTTCCGCAAACCTGTCGCTGATTACCCTACATGGTGGTGTATCTATATACATAATAAATAAATAAATAAATATTTTTTCCTTGGGTTATCACTATTGTATACTGACCATTGATCCGTTAGTTCATTCCGTTAGAACGTTCGAAACTTCAGCCACATACTACGTCATCACCATTATTGGTTCTACAGACCTGTGTGGGCCATGGCCTCCTGTAGAATCCTTCTCCAGCCGTTCCTGCCCTCCACCGCTCTCCTCCAGTTTGCTATTCTGATCGCCCTTATGTCGTCTTCTGTGCCATCCAGCCATCTTAGCTTGGACCTGCCTCTATTTATTCTGCGCTCTTGATTGGATTTAGAACCTTTTTGGGGATACGACCATCATTCATCCGGCTGACATGTCCCAACCACGTACTATCGACATCATACTTTAAATTGGTATTTTTGTCATATTTCATTGTACCTAATTGCTTATTTTCCTATGGAGAAATTAAAAATTGTAAGTATGGTATATGAAGGATACATAGATAACGGACTTAGGATGAATGCTAGAAAATCAAAGACAATGGTCTTTTGAAAAGAGTGAAAGCAGAACAGCGTGTAAAATAAGAGTAGAGAACGAATGGCTCGAGCAAGTCGACGAATATGTATACTTGGGAAGCATATTTCAACGGAATGGACGGCTTGATAAAGAGATCGAAAGAAGAGTTATGGCAGGAAACAGAGTGAATGGAGCACTTAGACCAATTATGAATGACCGCAACATATCAAAGGATGCCAAAGTAGCCATTCATAACGCCATTCTAGTGCCAACCTTGACGTATGCAAGTGAAACCTGGACATGGCAGAAGACGCATGAAAGCAGAATAAATGCAGTTGAAATGAGATCGTTAAGAAGAATTTGCAATAGAACGATGTATGACAGGGTAAGAAATGAGGACATAAGGAAAGAATATAAGTTGAAGAAAGATGTCATTACTAGAATGAAAGTGAACACATTGAGATGGTTTGGTCACATGGGGAGAATGAATGAGGAGCGCCTGACGAAGAAAATATACAGTTCGGAAAGGAATGGAATGAGAGGTCGGGGACGCCCAAGAAAGGGATGGAACAACCATGTTAACGATATTCTGAAAGACGGAAATGTTAGAAGTGTGAGCAACAGACGAACATGTATGAGACGATGCATGAATGTGGACGAGGCGAGAAATGCGTGCCAGGATAGAAAAATGTGGCGTTTGGTTCTCTCTGCCTACCCCGCAAGGGACATGGCGTGATGGTATGTATGTATGTATAATTAAAAATATTTTTATGTCAAAGTTAGAATGCAAGACCAAGAATCGATTAACACCAAGATCACGTCTATAAATACAAGACCAAGACCGGGGGTGCAAGATCAAGACCACCCCGGTCTTAGTTTTGTGTTTCCTCATCACTAATCATTTATTTAGAACACACGGAATATTGAGACGAGATCTCACAGATGGTTTATAGAGATTCTTAATAAATACAAGAATACTTCATACCAATTTGGACGTTATATTATACAAGATGTTTTAGGGAGAGAGAAATATATATTATATTCCCTTAGCACCTTGTCAAGACTTAATTAATTTATTCCTTCTCTTTGCTTTGTGAATAATTTATTAATAATCACATTTCTTACGTAGGCTCACAGTCACAATCTGGTTGATGACAGTATTTTGTTTAATTTAGTTGATGTAGTCTTCTCCGTCACTTTCGTAATGTGTAGGTATATAAGTTTACATGAAATATTCGTGAAAATTTTCATGGAGAATGATAACGTGGTGAGGAATCAATCCAGATAAACAAAATTGGTAAAAAAAATGTTAATGTTGGAGGTCCAATTGACTATCTTATGAGTGTGTTAATAAAGAGGTTAATTGAAGCTCACGATGTGTACAGGTCTAGATGAATCTTTTGACCCACAGTACTCACGTACGGTTGTGAAACTCTTGTGTTCATAGATAGAATAGGCGTGATGACAGTAAGAAAAAATCATTGAAATTATGATTTTATTAGATAAAATATGTTATAAAGATTTGAAAAAATATATTTATTTTCATTTTAAAATAGCGAATAATATTAATATTATTAAAATAAAAATACAAAATATGTTTGTCCGCCATTTTATGTGAAACACCAATCAGAGCGCATGACGTCACCATATTGTCACTGTCAATTGTGTTTGTTACTGTCAACTGTTGTGTTGTTCGAAATGGCTATTTTTTTCATAACAAGCTATATGGAATATGCTGCTTATTTTTAACATGCTATTTTTATTTATTGATTTATTTGGGACAATAAACCAAATAATATCGCTATCCGCTCTATTGAATCGTTGACGCATCTGTTATAACACGCACCGAGTATTGTAACGTGGTGGAGAATATTTAACGTTTCAGAAATAAATAACTTGGTGGCTTTCATTGCTTGATTATAAAATAAAATGATGTAATTATATTGTTTGTGGGAGTTGTACAGTGTTACATGAGGTTGAAATGGAAATACACAATGTATTATGATGAATCTAATATACATATGGGATAACTGTTATGATTCATATACATATTATGATTAATATATTAAAATATGTAATAGGTGTGATGACTGTAAGAAAAAAATCATTGAAATTATGATTTTAAAAAATAAAATAGGTTATAAAGATTTAAAAAATGTTTTTTTTTTAATTTATAGGAGTGAATAATAATAATATTATAAATATAAAAATACAAAATGTGTTAGTCCGCCATTTTATGAGAAAAAACAATCAGAGCGCACGACGTCATAGTATGGTCGCGTCAATTCTTCTGATAGTCTTCAATACAATATACGCATTAATTGTCGGTCTGGACTATGTTTATTTTGGTGTTATCGATATATTAATATTTTAATTAGATACTTAAAACTAAAACAAATTAAATATAAATGGAACAAGTATTCATCAAAGCAAATAGTTTCAATTTACCTAGATACTCGCCTACCTATCGGGGGACACTATGGGCCGGTATTACAGTGTCAGTTTAAGAGCTAAACTCAAGTTTTACAAAAATATAGCGTATTACAGTGTCCGTTTAGACCTAATCTTCCCTCAAATACGTCACTAAAACGACAAATATTTAACTCAACGTTTCTGGCAGATTAAGTACTTAACTGTGAGTCAACTGTCATTTGCTAGGCAACTCGTGTAGTTTCAGTTTCTATCACTAGAGGCGTTAGGCAACGTGTGTAGTTTCAGTGTTGTATCGAAGGTGGCGCCACACAACAAAACAAACTGACAGCCGTATTGAAACGAACACGGGCATTTAAAAGCATTATTTTGGTGAAAAAAATTTAATTTACCATGTTGGATAGTAAAACAATGGTATTTAAAGTCGTAGCGTCCCGTTTTGTATTTCGTATTATTTGAGGTTATTTAAATTTGACAGATAATAACCACAGAAAAAGTGAAATATGTCTATAATTGAAGATTTAGTAACTGACATGTCATATTGCACTGTAATACGGAAATGGATTCAATCTCCCCTTAACATTAATCTTGAGTTTGGCAAACTCAATGAGTTGAGGGCCGACTGTAATATCGGGCCTATGTTAATTGTATTTTGTATGTAACTTAGTTTTTATTGAATAAATAAATAAATAATGAACGCTCGCAACGTATGGTAAACTAATTTAGTTTTAGTATTCTACAATTTTGTCATGCGATGGTGAGCTGACGAACGTTCGACATGTTATGATGCTGGTCACTGCCAAACTAAACTAGCAAGCTATATTTTTTTCATGCAATGAAGCGATTTGCGAAACGACGGCGATTACGCGAAGCATGCGTTTTAAAACATCGTTACAATTTTAGCAGCATACGAATTATTACATAGCGCTCGTTATTTGTATTGTGTTCATAACAAGCTATATTTATCTGCTATCGTTATTTTTAGCAATAGCAGCCATAGTAGTTATTTTTCTGCCTGTCTTAACTACTCTTAACTAGAATGGAACTTTTGATGGTCGGATATTTCTTTGCGTCGAACAAAGACTTTTGTTCATCAGAATTTCGAAACGTAAAAACTTAATAATAAGTACATATAAGTACTTTATTTATCTGTAATTTAAATACAACTTACATCTCGAAAATCGATAAAATATGCTCCTTCTTCTCTCTACATTATGTGTTCATAAGCTAAAAACATACGCGGGAAACTTATGATGGCCTATTTTGACGTTTGGACATTAATGAAGTTCTTTATATGCTTATTGCCTAAATAATGGTAAATATTATATTATTGAGAGCTAAAAGTGGGGGAACAAATACTGTACTTCATTGTAAACGCGTACTTAATAAAATTCACTTGTGTCTCGCCGTGCGAAATTTAATCACTTATTTCTCTTTTTTTTCGCGTGGGACGAAAACAAATACCTCAGTAGGTGTTTTTCTCGTCGTGTTTGTACATTTAGGGACCGCACAACACTTATGCACTTTTGAATTGATTATAAATACACAAATCGTCTTAGAACACATATATTACATATAGTAGTGATATGCAGTTTACGATACCATGACGTCACCGTCAGGGTCGGCAGCCGCCATGATACTACAAGCTTTTTTTGGCGTAAATGTCAAATTTGATTTTAAAATGGCGATTTTTGCTACTAAACCTTTATTTTATGTAGAAATGTATATATATTTGAAAACAGTGAATGCGTAAAAACATTGTGAGATAGTTTTTCAAAATTAGTCATCATGCCTATTGTACAAAAACTATCAGTTGCACAAAGAGTCATGGAAAGTAGAAAGCGAGGAATTTAGTTGAGAAATAAGGAAAAACAAATTCATCGATGTCGTCATCAATACAGAGACTTCCAAATAAGTTTGAGCAGGTCAATCAATGTTTTTGCTGAATAGCCTCACCTGAATAGCCTCACCTTAAGACAGGCGTAGCCGTTTAGGTGAGGTTATGATGAATAAAAAGAGAGAGGAGGAATTTATTATGTAAAAAAAAAAAAAAAAATACAAAAGCTCGTTTATACATTTAATGATTGTCTGAGTTTTGGGTATCCAAATTTTTTTTTCATATCCATTTTTTCATTTTGTTTCCTTGTAACTGTTATGTATAGTAATATAAAGGAAAGATAGTTGAGATGGTACGGGAACATTGAACGCAGACCGCCAGTTACATAAAGGGGACGACCATAGAATTAATGCTGGATCGTGCAAAGACGGAACCAACTACAGAGACATGGCTTAGGTGATATAATATATGACAGAAGGACCTATAATTTGGGGACGAGCAGAGCTGACCCCAACAGTCGGCACAGACAAAGAATTGGAATATAACAAGAGAGAAGAATTTTGTTTCCTTTAATTTATTTTTGTTGTTTCTTTATATTGTACTGTCCTTTTTTATTATTGTACTGGGCGTTAATTGAAAAAATAAATAAAGGGATGCCAACCATCAGTGGAGCTTGGCATGGCATCGAACGGACAAAAGAAGGTATTATTGGAAGATCTTAGGCAAGGTGGTCCGATGGCATAAGACTGGTGGCGGTTGGATGTGATCTGACCAAAATAGGGTGTCCTGGACATCTCAAGGGAGGCCTACGTATGTCCGTCACTGGATGAGAGTGGGCCGGAATGAAAATGATCAGTATCCATGTTCCTACATCACACTAGAACTTAGTAATCGATTTTTATCTAACTTTCTGACCAGTTAGAGCTCTGAAACTTTCAGAATATGTGTATAACCGATGACAATGCATGTGATAACTTTTTCGCTTGATTTATTTGATATTTTGATAAAATTGAACAAATTTGTATTTCTGAACGTGACTTGTGACTGCTATACATGTTGCATAATATTCAGGCGTTTTTTATACATGTCCTCATTTCGATAGCATTTATCTTTATCTTCACATGTTCTTTATTTCAACATGAAGAAAAATTTGAAAAGAGTATCAATTGTCATTTTTTTCCTTAATTGTTTTTTAATTGATTCACGTGCAACTTAAAAGAACGCACCCATTGAAAAGTTGCCACGTTTTGATGTCTGTCTCAGAAATTCAGATTGAAAATAATTAAAAACTGTCTCTACCGGGAATCAAACCCGGGACCTTAGGGCCAAACCAGATATTTAACCAAATGAACCAAGAAGACCTACACTATACATTCACTTCGTTTAAACCACGAATTCGAAATATTGTTCGACAGTTTAAGAAGCGACCGCGTATTATGTATGTTTTTTTTTTGTTTTTTACCTTATTGTATGTTTTTTTTTACTGACTTTTTTTTTTAATTCAGTCCCCGCTCTCATTTTTTACCATTCCTCCCAGAGTAAGAGCCAGCTATGGTCAGACTTGCGTCATTTTGTATAGGCTAGAATTAAGTTATATTTTAAAGACTAACATTTTTCCGTAAAAGGACACCGCAGTAGCGAATAACGATTCGATGGTATGAACCCTGAGAAGTGGTGGCTTTCGGAGATGACAGCCTTCCTATTTGCTATTTTAACACGTCAGTTATACTATAAAGCGAGATTTTTTATGTAATATATTTACTACGGAAATGACTATTATAAATCACACCTCCCATCTACAGACACATTGGTTGATGGAAACCCTTCGATAGGCACATTTAAAATTTAATAAATTGTTGTTTCTTCCGTGTTAAAATAGCAATTTTAAACAATTTTACATACTTTGAATATTGATATATTCGAAAGCTACCAGTATTCAGGGTTCATATTATGCAATCGTTATGGATCAACTTGGCCCTTGGCATTAGAACTGCACCAACGTTTTTTTTTTTTTTTTATTAATTAGGCAACCCACCCAAATTGAGGGTGATTTGTGCCATTCTAGTGTCTATGAGACACACAAGTTATTATTTATATTTATTTGAAGAATTACTTTAATTGCTAGTTGAAGATTTATAGGTTAATTTGATTAGAGAAAAGAAATTTAGAAACTTGGCAATAAATGCGTTTTTTGTTGAGTGATAATAGGTGGGCGATATTAAAGGGACGAGGAACATTAACAATAGAATCATAAAGATCAAATGCAGATCTATTTGGGCAACAAAAGAACACATGGTCGGGCGACTCAACATCCAATCCACATTGGCAGAATGGACTATCCACAACACAAATCTTATATAAGTGAGAAGCCAATATACAATGACCAATTCGGAGTCGGCAAATATTTGATATTTCTCTTTTTGATATCTTCATCGCTTGAAACCAGGGATGTTTTGGTATAGTGTTTTGAATCGATTTATAGTAAGATCCTTTTGCCTTACTCGTATATTCCCATTCGTCAGACCAATGCTTCCATGAATCACGCCTCAAACAAGCTATAATATCGGTCAATGGCAGAGAAAAATTTGGAACTGGAGAACCATCGCAAACTGCTGATTTGGCTAGCTGGTCCACAGTTTCATTTCCTTTGATACCCAAATGAGCTGGGATCCAAGCAAATTCAATTTTTATATTTTTATGGCTGCATATCAATAGATTAGATCTCACTGTGCAAATTAAATCATTATCTGGGGTTTTATATATATTGTTTGTAAGCAGTTTGATAGCGCTGAGAGAATCGGTAAAAATAGTGTATTTAGAGTGGTTGAGGTTTTTTATATAGCTAATTGCTTCGTTAATTGCTATGCATTCTGCAGTGAAAACGGAAGAATTAGGAGGGAGTTTGAATTTCATCTGAACGTTCAAAGAGGGAATATAGAAAGCAGCGCCACAACTACTGTCAGCACTGAGTTTTGAGCCGTCGGTATATATATAAGTATAGTCTGGCCATTTATCAGATGTAGCATTGTTAAATAAGATATTAATTTGATTTTCGGACAAGGTGAGAGATTTATTAAGACCAATATTTTCAAAAACAGAAAGCTCAAGTGTCGTAGCATCATAAGGAATGCGATAATATGGAAGCATTAGTTGTGAAGATATAGGGTACTGAGCTGAAATGGTTGTCAGACTGCAACAAAGATATGGCATTGGTTTATTCGACAAGGGTTCTTTGGAAGACCAGACAGATAATAAGGTTCTTAAACGATTTAAAAGAGGGTGCGTAGAAATCATTAATCTTTTGGATAAAAATTTATCGGATAGGTATTGTCTTCTAAATTGAAGGGGCATTTCAGTACATTCGACTTGTAGAGCATTTATCGGAGAGGACTTCATCGCACCAAGAATAAGTCTAAGACATTTTGATTGAATTCTATCAATTTTGATTTGTAAGTATTTGGGAAGAGGAGCCCACAAGAAACTACCATAATCTAAGTGACTTCGAACTAAGGAGTTGTATAGCAGTTTCATAGTTGCAGGATGAGCTCCCCACCATACTCGTGAAACTGCTCGAAGTGGGTTGATACTATGTTCGCATTTAGATACAACATACTCGATGTGGTGTTTCCAAGATAGTTTACGATGAAGTAGAATGCCTAAGAATTTAACTGACTCAACTTTAGGTATTTCGACAGTATCAACTTTAACAGAAATATGAGGCACATGATGTTTTCTTGAGAAGACCATGATTTGACTTTTCTGAGGGGCCAACATAAGACCATTAGAGTGTAGCCATTTATTTAAAAGGTTTAGAGCTTTACTAATTGATTTCACTGCAGAATGTATATATTTATTAGCTAAGTACAAAACTATGTCATCTGCATATATGAGAGTAGAGCATATACCTTGAAGAGAAATATCCAGGTCGTAGCAATAAATATTAAAGAGCAGGGGACTTAACACCGATCCCTGGGGTAAACCTTTCCAGATGGTTCGAGAAAAGGTTTTGTCACAACCAAGTATCTTTATGCATCTTTGTGCAAATATATTGTGTATAAGATTACAGAGTTTAACTGGGACTTCTAATGACATCAGTTTATTTTTAAGTATTGGAAGATTGACATTATCGAATGCACCAGTTACATCAAGAAAAGCTGTTATCATGTCTTGCTGCTGTGATACGGCGATTTGGGCATCGGTTATTAGTATACTTAAGTTGTCCATAACTGATTTCGATTTCCTGAATCCAAATTGTGTAGAGGAAAGAATTTGGTGGTGTTCCACGAACCAATCGACTCGATTTTTTACCATGTGCTCTAACAATTTGAGAAAGCAAGAAGATAAGGTTATAGGTCGGTATGATGATCCAATATTGGGGTCTTTGCCAGGTTTAGGAATGGGAATAATAAGCTGAGTTTTCCAGCTTCTTGGAACATAACCAGAGTCCAGAATGAAGTTGAACATTTTTAAAATATAAAGTAGAAGATCTGTTGGGAGTTTCTGTATAATTATATAAGGGATACCATCATTTCCTGGAGCGGAGTGGCGTAAAGATTTGAGAGGGTTCATTAATTCTTGAATATGGAAAGGGGAGGTTAGCCAATTATTATTTGGAGGAGAGGTTTCGAGGATAGGGCTATGTTGTTCTAATTCCGAAAAATGTGGAACATACGATGGAGCTATTTTATCTAGGAAGCCTTCCTTCCATTGGTTATCGGGAGCGTATTGTTTTGGGGGATTGTAAACTGAACGAAATTGTCGGATTTTTTCCCACACATATGTAATAGGAGAGTTTGGAGAAAGAGATGAACAAAAATTCACCCAACCTTGTCGTTTCTTCTTTCGTAAGGTTTTTTTGGCTTTTGCCTGAGCTCTTTTAGCGTTAAAGAAATTTTCACTTGTCATATTATTTCTGTAATTTCTCTGCACCAACGTTAGCAACCTTCAAAACCAGATTAAAGCGCGAGTTCCTACTTTCTATTTCTTAACCAACATACTTCCCATTTTTTTCCCTATTCCTGTAGTAAGTCATATCTCCTCTCCTTTTTCCCCTTCCCTCCCATAGTGCTGTAACAGGTTTCATCTAAGATTTGTTTAATTGTCTTTGATGTACATATTTTTATTCTTCTTACTTTATTGAGTTTAAATTTAATTTGTTAATAGTTTTATATAGGTGTTTTTTTCTTTTGTACATGTACCATTTTCACTCTTAACTTTTACAGATATTTTTCTGGAAGAAATTGCCACTAGGCAATAAGTCCGCCATTTGTACTTGCAAATAAGTATTGTACAATAAAGTGTTTAAAAAGAAAAAAATCAGCCTTTATTATATTACGTTAATTTAGCAATCGTTGGCTTGTTGTATATGAGATAAATAATGCATCATTTAGTGCATAATTTATCATTAGAAATTGTGTATTAGAAACTAGTTGCATGTAACACATGAGATCCAACTGTCGATAGCGATAGTATGTATAGTTGAAGAATATGTACCAAACTATAAAGCCATAGATACAAATTATTGAATATTTTCAGATATTTTGTTTTCTATACAACATATGTAGGTATGTATGTCAAGATAGGATAGTATGGAGGAAGATCCTTTTTCCTACCCAGAATATGCAAATAGCATGATGGTATGTATGTATGTTTGGAGATGAAGTATCAAACTATTAAGTCTTCTTACATATTTTGTATAGGCGACTGCCATACAAAATGTATGAAGCGATGTCGTCACTAAATTCAATTTTTAAAAAAATTGTTAAAAAAAAATTGAGATCTTCTACGATAATGTTAATATTTTTTATAGAAAATTAAATTATCTAGTTGGGGTGTTTCGGCTTTTTTCGATAATTGTAAAAGTTTTGGAAATATAGGCAGTTAAACTCATAAATTTATAATAAAAAAAATATTTTTTTGAAAAAACCAATTTGAGATTTTGTATTTGTCTATGTTTGTACCAATTTTCAGCGTTCTAGCGTTTATGGTTTCTGAGATATATGGAAAAATAAAATAAAAATTCAAAAGTTGATAACCCCTGACTGAAACAAAAATTCAAAATTCCGAGTATAAAAGTTTTGTAGGCCTGTAACTGTTTATATATTCTGAAATTTTAGGCTCTGTAAATTGAGCGGATCAAAAGTTATAAGGGGGGGACGGACACACACACACACACACACAGACACACACACACACACACACACACACACACAGACACACTAAATGTTCTACTCCGAATTCTGAGTAAATCCGTGTATGGAACATATATGCTGCGAAGCCTCTAAGTTGGTGTTTTTTGACTTCAAAGTTGGAAAAGCCGTGAAAAAAGTAGACCTCTCCATACAATTCTCGCGTATTCTGGCTTGATACATTGTCGATATGTTAAGAGAACAAAGTTCTCCTGAACAAATCGACAGTTGGATTAATATATTTTTCAAGCTTATTTGTTACATTTGTAATTAACACAATCGTTAAAATTAAAATTAATCGTTAAATAAAACATTCATTTGAATCTTACAGTTACTTTATGAATATTTTCAATTATCAATTTAACTAGAGCGGTGATTAAAATAATTATATAATTTTCGTTGTTTTGAATTAATTTGTTTTATATCGAACAAAATATAATCGATTTTTATACAATATTCCTTACTCATTTACGTGACTATCACTTAAAAAACCTCACTCAGAGTTCTATTTAAAATGATTCGATGTTCTGAAAGAGATTCATTTCGTAAGTAAAATGAAAATATCGTAATCCAATTGTGAATTTGTTCAAGATAATTAATTTTTTTTAGCAGATCGACAAAGATTCAAGCCAAGAAACGCAAAATTTTGTATGGCGAGGTCTACATTTTTCATGGTTTTCAACTGTTTGTCCCTCACCCCCTTATAACTTTTGGTTCGCTTAATGCACAGAGCCTTAAATTTCAGATTATATAGAAAATATAAGGCCCAACACTTTTATAACTTTTATATTCTGAATTTAGAGATATTGTTCATGTCGGGGGTTAACATTATTTTTTTTTACTGTACATTTCCACATACCTCAAAAACCACATATTATTGAAATCTCAAAATTAGTATTAATATAGAATATAGACAAATACAATATCTCAAACTTATTTTAATGAAAAAGTTCCTGGGTTTTTTAATTTTTTTTAATAGTAAAACATTTTTTTTGTTGACAAATTTATGTGAAATCGCACAAAAATAAGCCGAAACACCCCATCTATATAATTTTATTTTCTATAACAAAATATGTAAATTATAGCAGTACCTACGTCTCAAAGTTTTTTTACAACTTTTGAAATTTTTTTATATAGTAACGACATTTTTTCATACAAATTTGTATGGCAGAATATACAATATCAACGGGGTCTCTTAATAGTTTGATATTTTAATCTTCATACCTACATGCATACCATCAAGTTGCTTTCATCCGGGGTAGGAAAAAAGGACCGACCTTCACACTATCCTATACTGACATACATACATGTTTGTATATGAAACAAAATATCTAAAAATATTAAATAATTAAGATCTGAGGGTTCATAGTTTGGTAAGTATTCTTCATACTATATATAGGTACTAACGCCATCGACAGTTCAAGTAAAATAAAAAATAATGTATTTTCAATTAAAACCACCGTACAATTTTCCGTATGTAGACTTGAACAGGCACCTGAGTCATGAATAATGCATAAGATTCATGTCATCTACCTCGGCTATGGCGAATATCAGATATGCAAATCTTTACCTGGTGCGGTGGTTAAATACTGTCAGATATCAAAGGATATTCAAGGAGAGACAGTATACATGGATACATTCTGCGGCCAACATGATTTAAAAACGGAAAACTGAAAAACTGAATTTTTTTTTTATTTATTTCAACAAAATATACATGAAAAATAATATAACCAAAGATCCCATTAACCATACTAGGTTATCAGTGGGTTTCTATATAAACAAAATAACAAATTAATTAACTAACAATGTAAAAAGTAAACAATGTAAAAATGTAAAACAATATGAAAACAGAGACATAAATGAAGCCATAGCATATACATAAAATATCTATGTGAAGCATTGTACAAAAATGTGTGTGTTATATATTGTATTCAAACCTGGTTATAAGTCAAAGGTACTGTAATAAAAATAAAAATAAGTTAAGCTTATTGACACTATTTGTTTAGAATATATTTTTTTTTTGCATACTTGTTTGGTTTTGTAATATAACAATCAATTCAATCCAATTATGTCCGATGGCAAACTGTTAAATATAGTTGGTATAGAAAATTGTAGTAACGTACGTTCTCCGAAATAGTTATTAACTCTAGGTACGATATATTTGCCGGATGCGACTTGCCTAATAATACAAGAATTTTTTTATTTAAGTTTATTGTCAAATTGGGCAGTAAGTCCGCCAGTGTGCAATATATATATTTATTCAATATATTATCTACAAAAAGATAAATTAATATAACAGAATGTTTATTTTTTATATAAAACCATACTGTAATGGCTGTTGTTATTAATAATTTTCGTTTGAAAACCAAACTTTTATCTTAAAATTTCCATTCAACTTTCGGAATTTAATTATATCTCAAGTATTATATTAGGAGTTGAGTTAACTAAACTTTAAAGTAATTTTACAAACAATAAAAATTCATCGATTTGAATGTAAATCCAAGAATTTAATTTCAAACAACCATTTGGAAGATGTTGCCATATGACAAGAAGCCCGCACTCAATATGTGTGAAATAATTCATATAAATAAATAAATAAATAATGATTTAGTTGATTTCTTAATGGATGGCGCTACAAATAATAAGTACCATCGTCATGCGATAGATGGCGTTGGTGTTCCTAGCTTATTTTCTAGAGATGTAAATTAGAGATGTATCTAACACATAAAGAGTTTTCAATATTTGGATTGATTAGGGAAGTCAACAAAAAGGCATTATTGGTGAACGTTGCGCAAGCGCTTAATGTGATCACGTAAATCAGCCGATGACAGTAGGTACTTGATATCCCGGTTCTTTTATAAAAATATATATTCCCGATACGTCTCTATTGCGATATCATAATTTTCCATATAATATACCTAACATGATGAAATATTTATCCCATATACATACATAGCTTCTAGGATACATATTACGTAATGTCACGCAATAGTATCGATTTTACACACATAACAATTAGGTATATTCATACATTTTAGAATGAAATTTTTGACCAATAGTTGATACTTGCCTACCCATTAAATACTCACAAACTGTCCTACATTCAGGAAAACTCCAATTTTCCTGTGTGTTTAATAATCAAACTGACGAACTATTGTCAAGGTTATTATGGTGTTTTGTTTTCAACTTAAAGACTTAATATAATAATATACTGCTTTAAACTACAAAGAGAACCGAAAGCCTCACTATCCTGTCAAGTTATATATAATTAATTTCATTCAATCCTAATTTCCTGACTTCGTACATTAAAAATATTTTTGTTATTACGAGTTTTATTTTTTCATTCATTCATACCATCACGGTATATCCCACAATGTGGGGTAACCAGCGAAAGGTGTGCGGGTATGCAGTATAAAAGGGAGAACAACACATCTATGTATACCCTCACACCAGTCTCGTTTCACCAAAAAAGGAACTACATTCAGAATGGGTGGTGAACCTCATTGCTGAACTATGTGAGATGTTATTGTTGCCTGTTGTATTTTCGATTACCCGGCTCTTACGGGACACTCGAAAACAATGATTTAAAAGAATGGAAGCACTATTCTAAGTCGGTGCTTCACAGCTAATGATGGTATTACGAGTTGTATTCAACATGTGAAATTCCACTGTCGATGGCGTTAGTACCAATGTATTGTATAAGAATACGTACCAAAAAATACACCCTTAAATCCGAAAATAGCGGTGAAAATTTAACAAGATGTTTATTCTAAGATACCTACTTATTTTCCTTATTAGGTACATACATGACGGTTGTTATCTTGACGATAATCATTTCTTTCTTGCTTTCCATGCCGGTGACCTGAGTTCGATTCTCAGCATAGTAAAAATATATTTTATATTATTTCACTTACATCCCTGCACTTGAGACAAATTTATAGATATAATAAAATCCATTGCAGTCCTCGATATATTTACCTATCACTTAATTCTTTTGATAAACCTATTGGTCTGTGATACAGAAACTATGCTTGCTGCGATAATGAAGTCTACTGTCCTACCATCTCTCATGCGGTCTTCTAAGCACTTCTAAGCAGACGATGTCCGGATGGTCTCATTAGCTGCAGTGTATGCAAGTTTGTCACCGTTCATCCTAGTGTTGGGAATAGAGGAGGCAGCCCCTCTGGCTTGTCTACATATAATTAACGTTCTCTCGGGCTAGTCACACTAATAAACATCATGTAACCGAACACCAGCAGTTTTCATATCTTCCCACTTTAAGTACCGACCTACACTAGCAACGTAGTTTCTCCAGAATCTTCTTCTAGATCTACCCCCACATAACAGTGCATTCCATATTACTCATTTTTCGTATATCCACGATACGGACACTATGGATTATGTATATGGATAAATTTAAAAACTATGGATCAAATACTAATAAACCTTTTTATTGATTTTTGTAATCGCATGAGTTGGTTGGGAGAGATTGCTTTACGAAAACAAACCCGCCTACATATATTTATTTGTATGATTTTTAATTAATAATAACACTGTTTAATATATATTTTTTTTTATTTATTTATTCATTTACTTTTACATAAAAAATATTTAATATACATACAGCGCAAGTGACAACAATAAGAAAAATTTTAGAACATATAAAATTTCAAAATTACATTACATTTTACAGTAGGTATATCATACACTTTAATAATAAAAATACAATTTACAGTGGGAATGTAATTTTTCCAAACTACTACGCTGCATTAAATATATTGTCTCATTGGACGCCCAACTAGGTAAACCTGTTTTAGGACGTCCGATAAGTAGTAGTACTTGTCAATTTGTATCAATAACCAGTATCAGCACATACATAATGATACAAAAATATGTAGGCTTTACAAAGTTAATAATCTGAAATATACTAGAGTGCAGTCAATATATTATTTGACTCCTCTATACCAATGGATTTATTTATTTATTTTTATTTATTTATAAAGGCGCATCAACAGAAATCCAGCTTATAACTTTCATGTCAAAATATTTGTTTTTATCTATGAGTATGCTGGACTTCCAATAATGGATGCACACAACATTAATAAATTTCATGAGCTATTATTAAATTAAAGCATTAATTACACATATATATATATACTACATCCATTAAACAACAATTAGACATTTTAAGAAACAGTAAAAAATGAAAAAAAAAAATCCTTAACAGAACATGCAATAGCATTCAAACATCAAGTAAATTTTAATTTCAATTTAAATTTAAATTTCACGGAGACATTCTAAACCAACAGGCGTAACTTAACTTTTTTCTTAAAAGCAGACAGCGAATCGGCAAACACGTCAAGATCAGGATACTCCCTTGTCACCTCATTATACTGTCTACACATTCTAGGTATGGGACTGTAATACATAAAGCTAGTACGAAGCATGCTGACATGAAAGGTATTGGCAAATCTCAACGATCTTCTAGGAATGTTAAATTGTATGTATTGTAAAAGTCTCGAATCTATGATACCATTAACAATTTTGTGAAGTATAGTAAAGTCATGTATTTGTCGTCTAGTCTCGAGTTTAGTAGTTCCGAAATAGTCTAAACGTTCATCGTAAGTCCTCAACCTATTACACAGCCCTGCTCTATTTGTGATGACTCTTAAAAAATATTTTTGGACAGATTCTATCGGGTCGATGTCAACTCCATAGTGAGGACTCCAAACACATGAGTTGTATTCAAGTATGCTCTGCACCAGTGAACGGAACAGGGTGATCAGACTTTCATTTCTCTTGAAAGGTTTTGCTGTTCTCAAGACGAACCCTGCTGTTCGTCTTGCGCGAGCCACAATGTCGTCTATATGACACTTGAACGTCAGTCCAGAGTCAAATATTACCCCAAGATCCCGTATTGAGTCAACCCTTTTCAATGGAATATTGCCCAGCTTATAGTCGAAATGAATTGTTGTGCGTTTTCTGGAGAATCCTATAATTAAACATTTTTCGACGTTTAATTCCATTTTATTGGATTCGCACCACGTGTTGATAGCATCAAGGTTGGATTGTAATTGTAGACAGTCATTGAAGTTATTAATGTTCTTAAAGATCTTTAGGTCGTCTGCGTATAACAAACAATCACAACTAAGGATGGCCGGGAGATCATTTATGAAAATATTAAACAATAATGGGCCTAAGTGGGAACCCTGGGGGACACCCGACGTTACAGTGGAAGGCGAAGACTCAAAACCATTCACACATACAGTCTGGATTCTTCCACTTATGTAGGATTTCAGCCATCTTAGAAGATTGCCGTGAATTCCTGTCGCTTCTAACTTTTTATAGAGTATACCATGATCAACCTTATCAAACGCCTTACGGAAATCAGTATAGATTGTGTCTACCTGTTTGCGTCCACCAACAGTCAACTTAAGATAGTCAACATATTCCAGCAGGTTACTCGTTGTAGAACGCCCATTGATGAAACCATGCTGGGACGGACTGAGTAGCTGTTTGAAGTGATTAAGTATTCGACCGTATACTAGAGACTCAAATATCTTACCAAAGCTTGATAGAAGACTTATTGGGCGATAATTAGAAATATCTTCTCTATCGCCAGATTTATAAATTGGCGTTATGTTAGCCATCTTCCAGAGTTCAGGAAATTCCCCAGTTAACAGAGATTTGTCGTAAATAATATGCAAAGGCCTGGCAAGATGATCGGCACACTTTTTTATGAATGATGGTGGGATTTTATCAGGTCCCGGTCCCTTGTTGGGATCGAGGTTAAGCATCTTGTCACGTACTTCCTTCTCGGACAAGCTAACAGAAAAGATAGAGTAACTAATCTCGTATGATTGGTTTGGGAGTACTACGTCAGCCTCCGTCGACGTATTAATACCAAAAACAGATGAAAAATACTTTGAAAATAATTCCACAATTTCATGACCATTAGATGAAGATACATTGCTTAAGTGCATTACACGAGGAATCGCTTGTGAGCTTTTCTTAGATTTAATAAACCCCCAAAAACTTTTCATGTTACTCTTTATTGAGTCCTCAACATTAGCGATGTATGATCTATAGCATTCTCTTATAAGTCTTTTAGATCTGGATCTCAATAAAGAGAAGGTGTTATAATCTATGAGATTACCAAAACGTTTGAATCTATGGTGAAACTTATCCTTCTCCCTCAGAACTCTGATCAGAGCACCACTGAACCAATTGGGATAAGCTCTCGATGTCCGTCTATATATTGGTGTATGTTTGTCAATTATCTCCCAGATATTGTTATAAAAGTATTCCACACAATGGTTTATGTCCATGTCCGTTAGTACATTCCAGTCAATGAGTGACAATTCTTTAATACATTCGTTATAGTCAGTTTTGTTAAAATTATATTTCAAAGAGTCAGGGTCTGTACGCAGGCACCTACCCCGACCAACTCTAACCTCGATTTCAAGAGGAGGGTGATAATCATCGACCATGACCAATGGCTGGGCTGCTTTAACGGTAATTGTCTTGATATCACTCAAAACCAAATCAAGAGTTCTGGAACTGGCGTTCAAAACACCATTGAATTGAAATAAACCCGACGAGGAAATAAAATCAAGGAAAGACGATACCTTGAGGCTAGCAGAGCCCGTCGGTGATAGAAGTTCTGGTCGAGGTGTCCATGATATGCTGGGTAAATTAAAGTCGCCGACTAAAATGTTATAAGTATTGGAATTGGTATTAATGCAAATTGTGTTTACCTTGTCATGGAATGACTTGAGTCTTTCAGACGACTCATCAGGTGGCAAATACACCAAGCCCAGGTTATAATAGCAATAATAATAGCATATAATATATAATAGCAAGCCCAGGATATAAGCCAAGCAATTATTGTTTTTTTTAGCACAACTCTTTTCATCATTTTCCAATCATCAGGCAGTATGTTAAACATTTTGGGGCCAAGAAAGTTAAAATTACGTTGAGCGAATGTGGTTTTTGTTTTTTTCTTTATAATAATAGACTTTTGAGAATTACGAGTGGGGTATGAGTGGGTAGCTATCGGATATTCCTGTCTATGTTTGTGAGTATGTAGAATTATTTTGCTAATGTATAGTTGTCTAACATTTAGGACTTTAAAATCAGTAAATAATTGATTACTGGGGTATCTGAATGGTTTATTAAGTATTATTCGTATTATTGATTTTTGAACTTTTAAAAGTGGATCCATAACGGTCATACTACATCCCCCCCATCCAATACATCCATACTGCATCACTGAATTACATAGTGCATAGTAAATTTGTCTTAGATCCTGAATTTCAAGGATATTTTTGGTTGATATGTTATAAAAAATATAAAAATACTTGGTAATTGTTCTATTGTGTTTATTTGATTATTGACGCGTTTCGTGCAAAGCACATCGTCAGAATAATGCTCTACAAGACTGAGACTAGTGGTTATATACAAAATTTACATGGCAGGTGTATAAAAATGTTGGTCTTTGAACGGTTGAAAAGAAGTTATATAATGCAAATGAATCTATACAAATCTACGTTTTAATACAATGAATGTAGTTGGGTCACTGGTTGTAGTCCCCTGTGTCCATTAGGCCTGTAACAAAAGGAAACGACAGCAGTAAAATTCGAAAGGTAAATAATATTGTATTTATTGGTTTATTGTTATCTTTTAAGTGTGGTTAAAACCAATGTATTTCATAGATATTTGGTAGTTATAATTACAAACAGCTTAATTTTAATCTTAATGTATTTAACAACAAAGGAAGGTATATGTCTGTCTAACCTATCGGTTTCAATAATGAGATGAATTAAAAACAATAAAAACGTTAGCATATAATAATGGTTACAACGAAAACTTAATAGACAATCTGATATTTAAAAAGAAAAAGAAATTATTGTTAAAAAATATTGCACCAGGTCTAACAAATTTAAATGAAAAATCTAATAAATGGGTAAAACTATCCTACGTCGGCGATGTCACAACAAATATCAGTAGAGTCATTAAAAAAACTGGCAAAAATATTGCATTTTCTAATCCAAGTACATTAGGTAAATTGTTAATTAATAATAAAGACAAGGTTGAACAGTTGGATAACAGCGGAATTTATAAACTAAATTGTAACTCATGTACGGGAACATATATTGGACAAACAGGCCGTGCCTTTAAAACAAGAATTAAAGAACACATGGCATGCATTAGATTAAAGAAAGACACCTCAAATTTTGCAGAACATATAAACGAAAACAACCACCAATTTAATAGTGACCATAATATAAATATAATACATCGGGGAATAAAAGGGAGAAAACTTGACCGACTAGAAATATTAGAAATAAACAGAGTAAAAAAGGATCCACAAAAATTACTCATCAATAAACAAATTGATCATATATATTCACCATTATTGAAACCGATAGGTTAGACAGACATATACCTTCCTTTGTTGTTAAATACATTAAGATTAAAATTAAGCTGTTTGTAATTATAACTACCAAATATCTATGAAATACATTGGTTTTAACCACACTTAAAAGATAACAATAAACCAATAAATACAATATTATTTACCTTTCGAATTTTACTGCTGTCGTTTCCTTTTGTTACAGGCCTAATGGACACAGGGGACTACAACCAGTGACCCAACTACATTCATTGTATTAAAACGTAGATTTGTATAGATTCATTTGCATTATATAACTTCTTTTCAACCGTTCAAAGACCAACATTTTTATACACCTGCCATGTAAATTTTGTATATAACCACTAGTCTCAGTCTTGTAGAGCATTATTCTGACGATGTGCTTTGCACGAAACGCGTCAATAATCAAATAAACACAATAGAACAATTACCAAGTATTTTTATATTTTTTATAACATATCAACGTACAATGGAGTTCTATCAAGAATTGTCGATCGACAAACTAAACTTAGATATTTTTGGTGTTGACAAATATAAATATGAGTTTTTTCAACTTTTTACAAATATAATCTACATGTACATTCCATTTAAGAAATTTATCTATGTATATGCCCAAATATTTCACACTTTCGACTGAATCAATAGTTTTACAATCGCATATATTTAATGTACTTGGAGATATACATTGGTGTATTTTTATCAGTTGTAGGTTTTTTGGTTGACCGGTTTCAGTTGGACTGAAACATATCGTTTTTGTTTTTTCCACATTTAATGTTAGCAAATTACAGTTTAGCCATTCTTTAACCTCGTTGATATCCTTCTCAGCTTTCCCGTGTACATTAGACCAATTGCTATCTTCATATAATAACACTGTGTCATCCGCAAATGTAATTATTTGTCCCGTTCTTTTGCTATTGCATAACTCGTTGATGTAGACTGTAAATAGAATCGGTCCCAGTGTACTACCTTGAGGCACTCCAAATCGCAGTTCTTCACATTCACTGAATGTATCATCAACTCTTACTTTTTGGGTTCGTCCTGTAATATAGCTTTTCATCCAATTAAGTAGGTTATTTTTGATACCAATTTAATTTTGATATTATAAGACATGTTTTGACCACATCCTAATTTAATCCGTATGTGAAGTTATTTTCTGTGCTTGCTTTTCTATGGCGAGAGTGCATCTCGCTTTTTAACAAAATTATAATACCAGAGACTTAAACTGCAGTTATGTTTGAAGAAAGTTTATCAATTCAGCGAAGTATGAAATTCGAAGTTTTCAGAGTTGAGCTTCACATAGGGTTTCGCCTCTAGCTATGGAAATATAAAGAAGAAATGTTTAAGTCGAGAATATACCATTTCATCCCTCAAGCAAGTTTTTAAAGTTTCTCAGAAATATGCTAAGATCGTTGATTTGACTCTATTTAAACATATAGAAGCGCTTTAAAATGTTTTAAATATTAAAAGACATGCCTTATATACATATATTAAGTCAATAATTTGGCTCAAATATTTATATATACTTGAGAAATCAAGTCATTCATCATCTAGCGTATTTTACCCTATCCGAACACAACGAAAAAAATCGTATCACAAATCGTAAATTTAGTTTATCGCTCGATAAATCTTAAAAAAACTCCATATCAATATGGCTTTTGATGTGTTTATAATTAAATAATTCTCGAATTTTTACTATGGCTTTATTGTAATAATCGAGGTTTCATAATTATGAGTTATGGGTTATAGGCGTATGACGGTGCTCGATGAAGCTTTGTGCTAATTTTTACGACTTTAATAACATATTGCAAAAATACCCGCCAAAATATAATATTTCTTTATACATAAGATGTCCAACACTAATTATTTGCATAACTCACAAATTAATATAATTCATCGGTTGGGCAGTGATTATTGTTATCTGACTGATGTATGATGTATGGCCTAAGTGATGAAGTAACGTCATCTCAATCCATTTATTTGTCAAATAGTTCCTAAATTCCTTCTATATCCTTCCGTAACCTCCTTTTCCTCATTGCTATGATCAGTGTTATTTTTATTATTCTTTTATTTTTAAACTCTCTTTTTTTTTCTCTTTGTAATTTTTTTTTATATTTCTTACTCTTTTATGTTATTTTTTATCAATTTATTTCTCACTTAATTAGTACTGTACCAATTTAACTAAGAGACTTCACGTTGCTCGGGTTGGTTGGAAGAAATTGCCTTATGGCAATAAACCTGCCTTTGTACACATGTACATAAATTATATAAATAAATAAATAAATGTATTCTTCCACTCTATTAAGCATTATAAGGACACCTTATTGAAACATTTTCAAAAACACACCATATAATAAAATGTGTATTTAAAGGAAAGGAAAAAAGTTAGAAATACAAATATGTTATTGACTTTTTTTGTTTTATTTTGTAGATAAGTTTTATCTTTTTTGCGTAAGTGTATTATTGTATTATTTTATGTGATTTTGTTTTCGATGTGTGTTTTTTAATGTATGTTTGCAAAGGGCGACATATGCCGTAAATGGTTATTTATTTGTTTATTTATTTATTTAGGATGTGAATGTGTAATGGATGAAAATGTGTAATGAGGTGTTATCTTGCTAAGCTAATTTTTTATTGGACAGTAAGTTACACGTATGCGTTACAATGAGCCTGGGCGCTTTCGATGGTAACATCATTGGGGGGCAAGTCTGGCCCAATTGGCGAAATCATAACCCTCACGATTACCCATATCATGGATATAATTATTATATGGAGTTCTATAATATATTTAGATGCCATAGAATTCCATATGATAATTATATCCATGATATGGATAATCACTAGGGTTTTGATTTCACCGGTTGGACCAGACTTGCCCCTATTATCTTCAGAGGCGACAATTAAAATAAAATATAGTGCAGTGTAATGTACTATATTTAATATTCATTAAGTACCTAGTACAAAGATGTTGAACATCAAACTAGTGGTTAAAATTCATATTATAGGTATATGTAAAATGCATTGACTTAGAGCTAATTAGTTTTGCATAGACGACGGTAATTGGTTTGACATATGTAGGTATGTACATAGCAAGTATCCGTTGATCAGATCGTCATCTGAAACGATGTGGATAGTAAAGTTGTCGCCAAATATCTTTATTATTTTTTAAGATTTTTAATTATCTCAATAGAGACGAAGTTGGAATATTTATTGTAGGAGAACCGGGAAATCAAGGCACCTACAGGGCTTACGACCTGTCATCGGCTGGTTTACGTGATCACTTTATGCGCTTGCGCAACGTTCACCAATTATGCCTTTTAATGAGATCCCTATCAATTCAATTTTGAAAGTTCTATATATTGTAATACTGAAATTCTTTTCGCTTGAAAATAAGGAATTTTTACTACAGCCATCTATGGGTGAAATTATGAACAACAATCTTATTATTTTTATTTATTTTGTTGGAACGCCATCTATTGAGAGAATTGGTTTTTTGTAAATAATGAAAGCTACAATTCTTATATCTGAGGTGACAATGCATTTTTCGCATAGAAGTCACCCCTGAATTGCGCCAGACTTATAAGGTCATTTTTGTCTTATTTACCTACTTGTACCAATGTGTAAGTAATCGAATATTTTTATTATTGCATATGCGCAAACATTGGATTTTTTTCCCTGTCGGGAGTCAAAGATATTTTTTAACAGATTTTAATTATCCTACAATAAATATTCCAACTTCGTCTCTATTGAGATAATTAAAAATCTGTTAAAAAATATCTTTGACTCCCGACAGGGAAAAAAATCCAATGTTTGCGCATATGCAATAATAAAAATATTCGATCTTTATTATTTTTTATAATAATAAAACACAGATTAAAAAAAAAAACAATCATAAGATATAAAATAAAAATAAACATATTGCTCTTCTAAAACATTAGGTTGCGCTACAAGTTACATATCCATTGTAATGTAAAACTAAGTTACAATAATTATGAAATGTTATATCCGTTGGTTACGACATCGATTCGCTGTTATCTATTGAATGTGTTGAATAGACCCATAGAGATGAACATTAGCTCACAGTTCAGGTAAGTATTGTTTCTGAAACTATAGAAGAGCTTGGATTTCCATTGTCTGGTTCAACGTTAGATGGATATACCTTTGAGAAAGCTTCATGTTTCAAAGCCAGAAGTACTTTATTACCTATATAACACATATTCGTACTATCTTCGGTTTAAGTTTTCACATGATATTGTCCATCGAACTAACATATATATTATATGTCTATTAATACTTGAAGCGAAATTTCGGACCTTTTTTTAATAAGCTAACTGCGCACACGGTCGAGTTTAAGATTTGGCACATTTAAAATTTATGTGGGGAAGGAGAGCAAAAACAAAAATTGATTCAGAATGGATTACAACTGAATCTCGTTAGCACCTAGTTCATTTCGGCACCGGTCATATATTATACTATGTAAAAATTGATAGGGATCTCATTAAAAAGGCATAATTGGTGAACGTTGCGCAAGCGCATAAAGTGATCACGTAAACCAGCCGATGACAGGTCGTAAGCCCTGTAGGTGCCTTGATTTCCCGGTTCTCCTACAATAAATATTCCAACTTCGTCTCTATTGAGATAATTAAAAATCTGTTAAAAAATTTCTTTGACTCCCGACAGGGAAAAAAATCCAATGTTTGCGCATATGCAATAATAAAAATATATTCGATATCTCATCGTTGTTTAAATAATGTGAAATATAATTTATAACTCTACGTATTAAATTTCTGAATCTTTTTCGACGGCGATTTATTGATAACTAGACGAGACTAGACTAGATAACGATAACTGCGCACGATAGGCCGCACTAGCGAGCGATTATCGACAGCGAATTATTGACGAATTAGGCGAGACTAGACTAGATAACGATAAAGTCGCACGATAGGCCGCACTAGCGAGCGATTATCGACAGCGAATTATTGACGAATTAGGCGAGACTAGACTAGATAACGATAAAGTCGCACGATAGGCCGCACTAGCGAGCGATTATCGACAGCGAATTATTGACGAATTAGGAGAGACTTGACTAGATAACGATAAAGTCGCACGATAGGCCGCACTAGCGAGCGATTATCGACAGCGAATTATTGACGAATTAGGCGAGACTAGACTAGATAACGATAAAGTCGCACGATAGGCCGCACTAGCGAGCGATTATCGACAGCTAATTATTGACGACTAGACGAGACTTGACTAGATAACGATAACTGCGCACGATAGGCCGCACTAGCGAGCGATTATCGACAGCGAATTATTGATTAATTAGGCGAAACTAGACTAGATAACGATAAAGTCGCACGATAGGCCGCACTAGCGAGCGATTCTCAACAGCGATCAATTCATTACTAGGCGAACACAGAAGTTAATCTGAATCATAATAATAATAACATTAAAGATCCAAAATTTCAAGTCTAGCGAGTAATAAATACGAAATCAATTTATACTCTGTGGAAAAAGTATCCTGTAAATTTCATTATTTTGGAAAATCCTTTGAAGACTCAACCAATCTTAATGATTTCTTTATATAATACATCTTTGTTACTGCTAATGGAGAGAAGATGTATTTTAGCTTTTTAAGTGTATTTAAAATATAAATAACTTTCCGCGTTTTACGTTTCGGTTAAATTTACCTTTTTTTACTTGCTTGAGAAATTTTGCGTTAGAAGTAACATTTAATACAACGAAAACAAAATGTATTTCAGCGCCCCTTTTAACCAATCATGTCATCAGCCATGTCTCTCCATACTTATTGTTAAAGAAGATATTTGGAGCTGACTGGTCCTTATCAACTCCTTTATAGGTCTATAGGGATAATGGCCAAGTCAGCCGAAACGGTCGTTCTGAAAAAATAAAAGTATATATTGAACAAAAATCTATTTGTTTCATTAAAAAAAAACTCATAAAATTCAGTTTTTAAACCATAAATACATTCAACATGTCAATAAAAACCTAAGAAGATGTATGACCATAGGAAAAGCGTTGACGCGTTATAACTTTTCTACACAGGAACGTATGGCGGTCGGTTTTCTTACTTACCCACCTAGGAATTTCTTTATTTCTTTATTTTACTTCTCGGGCAACTAACAGGTACTATGTCAAATATTGATTTAACACGCACCCAATAATTAGTTGCCACATTCTGGAGACTTACGATATTAATCGTCTCACAGATCCAGGCTGAAAACACAATTAAAAACTGTGTCTCCACCGGGAATAGAACCCGGGACTTTTGGATCAGCAGTCAGATACCTAACCAACTGAGCCATGAAGGCCGAGAATTTGTTTCAACGGCATGTATTTGACGTACCTACAACAATATCTTATTCTTTATTTTATTAATATATAGGACCTACAGCTTGTAACAGAATTAGAAAAGAATATTTAATTACAAATGATGTTATAAACCTTTTAAGGCTCTTTTTAGTATCAATATCAATCATTCTCTTGATTGTCTTGTTATATAATATTTGATATTCTGTCAGTTTCTAGAAAAATAAAATATTTATCAAATAACGACAAAAAAAACGACATTAAAGAAAGTTGATTAATATTAAGTTGGCGTCCTGATTGTAATTGTTACGTTGTAACGTTTCCAGTTACGTGATACAAATCTATCTACACGCACTTCCGTTATGGCTGAAAGGACCGGAAGTGCTTATTTACCGTGTAAAATGGAGCCAATTAGTTGGGCAGCGTGTCCATGTAATAATGCCAGAGAAGTAAGATAATTACATCAGCAATAAATATTAAGCTGTTCATAACATAGAAGTTGACGAAGAAATTACACATAGGAAAATATTGAGCTATCAAACTTATATTGTTAGACATTTATATCGAATTTTGATTTCTTAGATTCTAATAATTGTATATTTCTGAGTTTTTTTTTATACATATTTAGGCAACCAACTCCATGACTCAACGAATGTGTGTATGATTTTTGGGAGCTTAATTTATATTACCTACTAGTTATCTCTTAAAGATGTACTTCATTAAAATAAATGAATTATTTATATTAATAAGAGGCTTTACCCCTAATCGTTAAAGCGGCTGAATCATTTAAGGGAGCGACTGCTGCCAACGTAACTATTTTTTAAGTTTGAAATTGCATCGTTACTACAAATGGAATAATTTAAAAAAATAATAATATCGATAGTTTGGGTAAGTTATGGGAAGGACAGGAAAGAATAAGAAGAATATTTTCAAATTATCAAGATAAGAATAATACATTATTGAGAATTATACGTAGGAGTGATAAGATTCATAATATAATATTTATAACATTGTTTTAAGTATAACAGGGGGGGGGGCAAGTCCGATCAAACGGTGAAATCAAAAGTCTTATGATTACCCATATAATGGATATAGGTAATTATCTTATAGAGTTATAAAGTATATTTATTTAGTTCAACATTTTTTTATTTACGATACTATAGAACTCCATATTATGATAATTATATCCATGATATGGGTAATCATGATGGTTTTGATTTCACCATTTCTCTGCTTGCCCGGACTTGCCCCCAGATATTTTATTTATTTATATTTTTTGTACATAATATAAAAAAAAGTTATGCACACTGGCGGGATTATTTCCATTAGGCAATTTCTTCCAACCAAACAGATCATAGAAAGTATGACAAAAATATATATGTACATCAACAATAAATCAAAGCAGAGGAGAAATATATTTAAATTCATTTCTTACGCTTTTATTGCTTCTCTGGGCTGGAAACACTGGTTAGTTAGAAGTAATTGCCACATGGCAATAAAATATAAGCGGAAAGGGTCGCTGGCCTTAAGTGGAGCTGGGCTGGGCATATTGCCAGATGCCAGGATTCACGATGGACCAAAAAGATCTTAGAATGGCGACCGAGAACATGCCGAAGAGGCGTTGGCAGACCCCAGGCAAGGTGGTCTGATGACATCAAGAAATGTGCCGGAGGGAGATGGATGCAGTGTGCCCAAGACAGGGAGTTGTGGAGGATCAAAGGGGGGGCCTATGTCCAAGAATGGATGAAAACTGGCTGAAGAAGAAGAAGAAGAAAGAAGAAATAAAATCGCCAATTGCGCAATGTGCAAGACAAAAAAGGAATGAAAGTGAAAATAAAAAGAAAATACACACCACATTTAGATAAAGATTAAAGAAAAAACGATTTTCTATTTTAAAAAAATTAATTCCGTTTAACATAAAAATATTACAATGTAATATTTAATTTTATTTCATCTTTATTGAGTCACTTTAGTCTGACAACATTTGTTTATAAAATATGTTTACAAATTATTCTGAAATCGAAAAACTTATAGCTTATTCACCCCGAGGTGATATTGTGATGTATGAGAACATACCATCCATGATAAATATTTTAGCCAAAGTATTTAAGGGTGCATATCCTCGCCTCTAATATAAAGAAACAACTCCACTCTTAAGAGAATGTAGGTACGCAGGAAGAAACAAGATTATAGAAAATTACAGCACTTCCCGGTAAAATGGCGCCCGAGGCAGAATACTTTTTCACCTTAATTTGTCTCAATTTTTGAGAGGAAAATGAAAAATTTTAGCGAAAATAATATGAGCGATGTTTTCTACTTATGCATGTCATTTACGTTTCCTTCTAACGAAAGTTTTATTTTCTTTTTTGACGTCTATATAATAAATATAATTCTTCTGTGCATATGTATGTCACTAAACTCCTAAACGACACTGACATAATAGTGGAGGTAAGCTCGGTAGTGTTTTAGCAAAGATTTAAGTTAAAATACATACATACATACCATCACGGCATATCCCACACAATTTGGGGTAACTAGCGACAGGTGTGAACATTCCGAATCGGTGGTGAACCTCATTGCTGAACTGTGATGTTACTTTTCCCGTTGCAATTTCGATGACTCGGCTCAGGACACCCGAAAACGACGATACAAGAAAAAAGTGGAAGCACTATTGTTAGCCGGTGCCTCACAACAAAATTAAAAGTATGTTGTTATATAGTGAAAATAATTTGATTTAATAAAACTTTTTAAAAATTGTCTAGTTTGAATTCCATTGACGTGTTGGCATTCACTTTTACAGTGTACGGTTTCAAGATGTTTTTACTCCTCACTACCCCAAAGAGATATAGTGGGGAGTTATGAAGTCTCCATTATAAATATTATTTTTTTTATTGCAGATTATCAACTAGTATCATGCTGAGATTGTATTCTGAAAGATTCATCACAACGTATGTGTGTGTGTGTGTGCTGTGTACTATGTGCGGCGTGTTTATTCTACTCTATCGATTATTGACTAAAGCTTCGATTCTTTTCAAATTTTGCAAATTTGTATATCTAATGCTCGTTTTGACTCCATTAGATTTTGCAGGATATCTGATCAGTGCTTCTCAATTTTTGTAAAATATATAAAAGTGTCTCAAATCTCAGAAAACTTAAAATTTGATATATTTATTTTCATATACGCATTACTTTCATAAAATGGCATAGAATGATTTTCAAGTGTTTACAATAAAATATTTAACAAACTAATTTCATGATAATGCTGAAAATTTTCCATACAAATTTGAATACTTATTGGAGTGTCATGGAGTATAGCGTTGACCACAACCCACTCGTTTTCCTAGTGGAAAACGCATATTTGTAATTCTTATAATGGAATTAATATTTTTTATTCTATCTTTTTTTAATGTAATTAACAAAACATACATATATATTCGAATATTATTTTAAAAGTCGCATATATGCAAACTGTCGGGAGTCAATAATATTTTTGACAAATTTTCAACATCTCAACAGAGACGAAGTTGGAATATTATAGAAGAACCTGGAACTCAAGGCACCTACAGGGCTTACGACCTGTCATCGGCTGGTCCATGTGATCACTTTATGCGCTTTTGCTTTCATTTTTTACAAAAAAAAAAACAACTTTTCAATAGATGGCGTTACAAAAAAGGTTTCTTTGTTACTTCATAGATGGCGATTGTAAAAACGTCTTGTTTTCAAATGATCTGTTGCTCATTAATAGATATGTGCCTTGTGGGAATTTTAAGTGCACCGTTTCTTTATTATATTTACTTAATATATTGTGGATTATCTGTTTACTAAATGTAAAATAAATAAATTAATAAATTATGTTCCTTTTTATAAGAACATCAAAACAATAAAAAGACGGATATACGACTAGAAATAACAGACTTTTATATAATATTGTTTTTTTTATAATTAAATATTCACATGTGTTTTGATGTAAAAGAGATTTACGTACCCGCACGCGAAGTTTCAGAATAATACAAAGACTTTATTGAAGTTTTGTGTACCTACCTATTAGCTGAAAAGTTTTTTTTTACTTCAGCGTGTATCTTAAAGAAACAGATGGCTTTAATATAGGTAGTTTTAGACAGACTTTGATATACAAAAACCTTCTCTCAACTACTCACCAAGTTTGTGTTGTATATTTGAAATTATTTTACGAAAAATAAACTACTCTAAGTTGAGTAACACATTTATTTTTTTACTTAGTGTCTAATGATAGTTTGCCGTAAACATAGAATATACTATGTGTTTTTATCATAGCAAATATAAAGAAGGTTTAAATGAGATATGAAAGTTTGCCACAAAGTAAGATTGGAGACTCTTTCTATGGCTTGTCCTCTATGTTAAAAAGTCAAGTTATCACACTGAAAAAATCTAAAGTTAGCAAAGTACCTTTTTGGCTCGGTTAAAGTCATATTGGTAGTTATTAACCAATATATGTATGATTAAAAATAACAAAGTTGCACTTGGCTATTATCTAACAATTGAATACTGTTAACATGTAGTTGGTTACCAATAGCAATGTAAAAAGTCATGTTGGTAGTTATTAACCTATACATGATTAAAAATACCAAAGTTGCACTTGGCTATTATTTGACAATTTAATACTGTTAGAATGAAGTTGCTTACCAATAGTAATGTACTTGTTTAAATTTTACCGAGTAACAGGTACCTATGCGGACATTTTGTATTTGGCATCTGTCAAATTTGACATTTCAAATGACAAATTTGAAATTTGACGGGAAATAGCTTGAGCAATCATAATATGCATATTATGATTACTCAAGCTATTTCCCGATAATTAGACAATTATACCAATGCGATCTGAAAAGATAGTTCCAAGTGAACGTGTGATTCATATTTAGTTAAAGATTGAACTAAGTTACGGTGTGATAGTTACAGGGTGGTGGCTGTGGTGGCGGGCAACAATGGAGCCGTCACAATGAACGTAACCAAATGAAGGTGTGATGCATATTTAGATGATGATGGAACTAAGTTACGGTGTGATAGTTACAGGGTGGTGGCGGGCAACGGTGGAGCCGTCACAATGAACGTAACCAAGTGAAGGAAGGTGTGATGCATATTTAGATGATGATGGAACTAAGTTACGGTGTGATAGTTACAGGGTGGTGGCAGTGGTGGCGGGCAACGGTGGAGCCGTCACACTGAACGTAACCAAGTGAAGGTGTGATGCATATTTAGATGATGATGGAACTAAGTTACGGTGTGATAGTTACAGGGTGGTGGCGGGCAACGGTGGAGCCGTCACACTGAACGTAACCAAGTGAAGGTGTGATGCATATTTAGATGATGATGGAACTAAGTTACGGTGTGATAGTTACAGGGTGGTGGCGGGCAACGGTGGAGCTGTCACAATGAACGTAACCAAGTGAAGGAAGGTGTGATGCATATTTAGATGATGATGGAACTAAGTTACGGTGTGATAGTTACAGGGTGGTGGCTGTGGTGGCGGGCAACAGTGGAGCCGTCACACTGAATGGTCTCCTGGCAGACACCCAATATCAGCTGACTGTGGCCGCTGTCTGCGCTGGGAGGAAGTACAGAAGTGGTCCCGTTGTCTTCCGCACGCTGGGTGAGTAAACCAACAATAACTTTACACAATATCTTAGATAGCATATCAGCAGTATTTTTTTAGTATACTGATTGAGAAAGAAAAAAAACAACAGATTTTGTAGTCACTAATATCGTGATTTAATGTCAAATTTAACTATTTTATGATGTATTCCGAGATTAATTTTATAAAAGAAGTAATATTGAACTACCTAGTTTTTAATGTTGAGAAGAGTATAATCAATTGTTGCAATTTTTAACCAAAAGAGAATGAATATGTCCTTGTAATAATTACATATACATTATCTCTTACTGCTTACATAAACTCTCTATATAAATTTATTTATTTATTTAAACAGTAAAAAAAATGCAAGTACAAAAAGGAAAGAAAAGAAACTAAAAAGTCAACAAAACAAAATACATAATAACTTCCTCCTCTCTCTTTTTATTCAACAAAACCTCACCTAAACGGCTACGCCTGTCTTAACCCATTAGTGCATAGTGTCCTGAATAAAGGACGCACCTATTTTAAAAATTGCTACCATGATACATATTGTTTACAATAAATAAATTATTGCAATGTATTCCTTATTAATTGCCAAAACAATTATTATATAATAAGTTTGGAAAAAAATGCGTAATTAGATATGTATAAATAGTTAAAGTCAAAATGGTGGCGAAGTGTGTTAGTGCTGTACGACCTGGGTGAGTATTTATTTGATTTTATTAATATTATTTCATAATAATGCGGTTTAAACTATATAAAAATAATCTATAAACTTCAAGACATGTAATTAAATGTATTTTTTTTCTCATATAAGTTAAAATGTGTTTGTTTGGAGACATTTTATTTTCCTGTCCTTTAAAAAGGACACCATGCATATCTGCATGTTTCATACTACGTGACATATGTAAAGTGTATCCAGCATTTCCAAACTGATGTTAGATGTATTACATACATACATTATGACATATTTTTATTTCAGTAAGGTAATCATTTTTATTTTATTTTAAGAATCAGTACTTTTCACCCTTGCTTTCCCCCTTTCTCCTTACTTCTCCTAACGAAATCATAAGATACATTGTATTTAAAAATATTTCTATAATTTTAGGGTTGACTCTTGAGTAAATTGTTTCGAAATTAGGGAAAGACTGTAGTGATGATGATCATTGCTCGCAATATGTTACTCAGGTATTTGTGACACCACCGGAGGAAGATGGCAATGAAACAGAAGAAGATTCTGACAAGTCAGATGATGAACATGAAGGTCATTTGAATCACTTAGGAAGAAAGTTCCTTACCAGCTCTTGCAACCTGCAGTCAAAGGGAATTGAAGACGATGAAGATATTCGGTCCGAAGCTGCATCAATACCACCATCTCCTAAACATCGCCGAATGGAGCAACAATCATGGAAGAAATCTGATTTGGATTATAATTTGGTTACTGAATGTAATCCTATATCACCTTCCGATCAAGCAAAGCTTTTTGAAATTACAATTGATTTTTTTTCTCTATTTTTTAATGATGAATTGATAGATTTGATTATAAATGAGACGAACATAGTATAAATCAAAAGAAAATGAATCTGCAGATGAACAGAGAAGAGTTATTTGATTATAAATCAGACAAACCTGTATAGTATAAATCAAAAGAATATGAATCTGCAGATAAACAGAGAAGAGTTATATGTTGTAATCGGTGGATTATGGTTATCTGGTTACAGCAAGTACCCAATCAAAAGAATGGTCCGAAGAAGACGACGCCCCCCACGATTCATTTCACTAAACCAACCAACCGTTATATCCAATTATAATAGATACATGGGTGGAGGAGTGGATAAAATGGACCAGTTGGTTGCTGCATACCGAACAAGGATAAGACAAAGAAAGTGGCGGTGGCCAATATTAGTGTATTTTCTGGACGTAGCAGTCGTCAATGGGTGGTTGTTGGCGTAAAAATTGAATAACACCAATTCTACAGAAGCTTTACTTAGATTCCGACGCTACATAACCACTGCACTCCTGAAAAAATATGAGGGCTCTTTCGGGGGGTGTATGCCTTCAACCGCATTATCTGCAGTGCGTTATGACGAAACAAATCACTGGATAGTTGAAATTCCAAAACAACGAAGGTGTGCATTATAATCTTGTTCAGAAAAAAAAAACATTTTTTACTTGTGAAAAATGCAACATTGGACTTGAAAAAAAAAATATCACACAGAAAAATAAATTTCTTGTACTTTTACTTTTATTTTTTTTAGTGTATATTTGTATATATATTTTATTATTTTTAACATAAAGGTATATAAATGTATATGTTTATGTCAATACATACTAATGTGAAACAAAAAAAAATATTTTATTCCATGTTCCTTGACTCCTTTGAATACATGTATTCAATACTCAGATATACCATTTGTGCATGGTGTCCAGAAAAAAGGACGCTCTGTATGAAAAAAACTATTTTTCCGAAAAAAAATTTTTTAAGTTAATAATTTAGATCATTTTTGACACCACTTAGCAAAATTACCAAAAAAAACTAAGAATAAACTTTATGCACTAATGGGTTGAGGTGAGACTATTCAGACAATACAATAATATACATTATAGGTACACATATACATGCACATATGCACATACATACGCACACACCAAAACAACAACACCATAAACATCAACCACATGATCAACAATAACCAAAAAAATAAACAATTATAATATGAAAAAAAATATACATATAATAATACACTTACATAAAAATAACACGTAAAATCAGTGTATTTAAAATATATTGTTTGACAAGAAAATAAAAAACAAAATACAACATATAGAAAATAATATATATACCAATGACACAATATATCATAGACCAATGACACACCCACCAGTGACACATATATACACACTTATTTACATGTAGGTACGTACACACACGCAGCCATGGATACATACATACACATGCCCACATGTACGCATGTACATGTGAATATGGTCAAGGGATGAAGGAATAAAAATATTTTCTCTGTTGTTCATTTATTAAATTATGTATGGCCTTTCTGAATAGATATCGTTTATCTATACATTTTATATTTTCATTTAAAATATTGTAAATTTTTGGTGCGATAAAGATATAATGGCGCTGGCCAAAAATTATTCTCATAAATGGGACCTGGAAATTAGAAAATGCTGAAAATCTAGTAAAAACAGTTTGTTGAGATCTGGAAGTATGTATGTTTTCTGTTATTATGAAATTTGCTAAGGATAGTTTTGACATACAATTGACGTATGTCAAACACGCCATTAATCTGAAATATGTAGCTCATCAGATGGGTATGTCATTGTTTTTTTTTTAAATAGCTTTTATGATAGATTTTTGTGTCTTTTCTAGAGTACCTATCTATAATAGTTGCCGCACAACCTCCCCAATTTTCTATTCCATACAAAAGTGATGACTGACATAGTGCATAATAGACCGATTTCATAGTATCTTTATCCAGAAGGTTCCTCAGTTCTCTATAAATGTATATTGTCTTTCTTAATTTACTATATAGTGATTTGATTTGCTCTTTTCAACGTAACCTATTGTCAATAAAAATGCATTATATCGTCAACTTGTGTTTTTTTAAATGAATATGTCCTTGTTAAACGAATACATACACCTACATCTTCCTACATTTCCTAAACTAAGCATAAAAGCTTGTACTGTAGGTGCACGAAATCGGTCGAGGCAGGATTTGAACTCGCGACCACTGGATAACTAAACCAGAGCGCCAGCCGCTCTGCCATTTGATTTGGTATTTTATAGTGAACCTGGAAACACATATTTTGCTGGTCGAATCGTATAAAATTGCGAAGAATATTTTATTAAAAAATGATTATATATATGTACGTAAATGTTCCTGCAAGAAATATTTGCAATGTGATTTATTTATGTTTTTTATGATTATTTACAGAGCCTCCCCGGAGTTCCCCTCAGCAGGACGCGGGGGCGTTGGGTGTTGGGGGCCCCTCCGCTCCTTCCTCAGCTGGTCTCCCTCTGCCGTCGTCTTCTCCTGGTGACGACACGCCACAGCCATTTCCAACGGTTTGTCTTTTATAAATATACATTAATGTTTTATCTAACTCATTGATAACAAATAGCATAATCCGTTAGGGCCAAGTTGAAGTGGACTGCATATAAATAAATTTAAAGTCCTCGAAGTTGTTAAACTTCAAGGACCTATATTAGAACATGAACCTGTCTACATGGAATTTCCTGCAACGGGGAATACCAACGATATGTGACTGTTGAGAGCAGCAGACCACCGCACATCTGTGCAGCTGCCCCTCAAGTCCAGTAGACCACCGCACATCTATGCAGCTGCCCCTCAAGTCCAGCAGACTGCACCATGCACGATCTTATGGTGGGCAATGTTTGTGCTATTGACGTTGCTAGGCACTGGCAGAAGATTATTCAAATGCGTTGCTGACACGATAGAAGAAGAAGACCAGTAATCATACAATTACATAAAAACCCAGCAAAATATATACCACAATAATATATTCTGACACTTTTTTTTTTGTCAAGAAACACCTTTTCATTCGTTTAAAAGACGTTTAACGATACTGCAATAATTCTGGTTAAATAAGGTTCTAAGGTCAATCACTGGAAAAACTCTCCGAGGCCGTGTTCGCAATATTCAAATAAGGAAAACATGCGGAATAGAAGCCATCGTTCGGTGGAGTGGATCTAGAATATGACATTGGAGGGACCACGTATCCAGGATGGAAAGTGATAGACTTGCGTATATAGCGGCTAATGAAATCCCCTCTGGTCGCCGCCTACCTGGATGACCACCCAAAAAGTGGAAGGATAGTTGGACTTCGTCATCCCAGGAGGCATAGTTTCTGAAGAACAGATCAACTAGGTATACTAAACGAAGAAGAAGAATAATAATTCTGAGTAGACGTTTGTAATGGATCCACGCTTTGTTTTACTTTTACATTGATTTCGAAGACACCACGACTTTTCCGCTCACATAACAAAAGGTTATTGGTGCATCTTATAAATCAAGGAACAGTGCGTATGTATGCGTACGTACAATTTGGAAATCTGAGAAACGATGAAAAACGCTAGTTCGGTTGCTGTTCGATAAAAAACATGCGGCGTCGCGCCGTGTCAAAAAAAACTTGACGTTTAGGTGTGGTTCACATTGAACATCGGCCCTTGAAATTTAACAACCCGTTATAAAAGAGTGGAAGTACTATTCTAAGCTGGTAACACACACCATTTTCTAATTTCACACACCACATTCTAATTTCACAAAACTAAACTAAAAGAACAAGCACAATTAGATAAAAATAGTTCGCGTGTTCGAATCCTGCCTCGACCACACTTTATTTAGTGCCGTTCAGGAGAGACGATCCTGTTTGTAGTAACACATGTGACGTGTTTCCTTTTATACTGCAATCCCGCACACCTGTCGCTGGTTTCCACACATTGAGTGATATGGCGTGATGGTATCTATGTATGTATACATTATGGCCCAATATTTCAGTCGGCCCTTAGGAGTTTAACTCAAGTTTAACAAAAATATTGCGTATTTCAGTACCTAATCTTCCCTTAAATACGTCACTAAACGACAAATATTTAACTCAACGTTTCTGGCGGATCGCGTGTCTTAATCTTGAGTTAAGTATTGTTTCTAGTCTTTTTCGCCAGGTGGCGTACTAATCGCCGCACGCTTTAATGTTTTATTTCATTTTATACTACAAATAACTATGCATAATAATTATAATCATGATTTATTTTTGTTGTTAAAATAAAAGACGATATAGAAGTGGTTCATGTATTTAATATTTATTTTCATTTTTACATAATTACAATGTATTGCCTGACAACAAACGAAATAAGCTGTCAGCCATGAAACGTCAGGCACGCAACTTTATTTTTGCGATGTTTTTTCATCCCACTTTTTAAATTGATCCATCCTGTTTCTATAAATATAATGTGTATTCTTAAATTTTCTACATAAGACACTATTTTACCATTATCACTTAGTTCCATATCCATCTGTAAAATGTACATACATTTTGCATTGTAGTACTACGTACGTAGTACATATTCAATGACATTTTTTCACTACAATGTTTGATTTTAATTAAAAAAAACATCTATCGGTATAAAAAATTGAAAAAGTAACATGCTGTGTAATGAAACAAATAAAATAATGTGTTGTTATAATAATAAAATAATATTTAGTCACAACTTCGCGTCACGTATCATTTAAGGTTATTACAATTTTGACAGATGCGTTATAGACAATAACCATAGAAAAACGTAAAATATATCTATAGTTGAAGATTACGTAACTGACGTTTCATTTTGCACTGAAATACGCGAATGAAATTTAATCTTCCCTAAACTTTTAACTTGGATTACCAAATCCAACGATTTAAGGGCCAACTGATATCTCGGGCCTATATCTGTGAATTCAATATTTAAGCGAGTCAATGAGATAAAAAGTTGTACTATTCGAGTATAGATGTCAGGACTGTTCAACGTAACACAACTGCAAAATGGAGTATTATGTACAATATTGAGAGAATTACTCCAACTGACATAAAGACTAAAGATGGCGCGTATTCGTACGCGCTAACAAGTGTTAACCATAGAGATTTTTTGAAAGAACAATACGTTTTTTTCCCACTTGGGTTAGTAGTGTTCATTGTAATATTTGCCGTATTTGGGTTCGCTGTACACTAGCGGTGCAAAGTTCGATATTTTTGTAAGATCCTGTCTTTTAAAATCGATTCATGAAATTTATGCGGATCATCAATTCGCTCTTCGATTCAATATGATTCAAATATAGCTAGGTACCCTTATCTATCGTACATAACATGTACGTAGAATGACAGAGAAAACAAAACCAATTCAAAATATGATATGCAAATGTAGTCGTTAAAATGTTTTCATTTCAATGTACTTAATGGTCAATATTGCTTAAATATTTTATGAACCATAATGAATTAGTCGTGAATCGAAGATCGCCTTCAAAATAGTATATTCAATTATAGACGTTACGTATTTGTTTTTCAAAGTATATTGCGGTCAAAATTGCTTAACATATTTAAGAACCGCAATGAATTAGATTTTATGAACCATAATGAATTAGTTGTGAATCGATGATTGCCATGAGTCGGTATGTGTATCGCATTCTAACGATATATTTTATATGAGATAGAAAGTGTGAGAGTGAGGTGTCTGGTTCATGAGCGGATCGTTGTGGCAACGTGAACCGTGAGTCACCGATTCAATTTAATGATCCGGTCAAATAATACGGATCACTCATTTTTCCCGGTCGCTACTGTACACACAGCCCGAGAGCGAGTGTGTACATGGAGCTCTCATCTTATCTCGTTTATTGCGCCCGAGCTAAAGGATCTCGCGAAGATCGATTTCCAAAGTTTTTAAATAATATATCAAAAAAAGCCGAAACACCCAAACTAGATACAAGTTGCATGAAACACATGAGATCCAACTGTCGATAGCGAATAGCGATAGTATGTATAGTTGAAGAATAAGTAACAAACTATAAACACATAAATACAAATTATTTAATATTTTAAGATATTTGGTTTTCTATACAACACATGTACCTACATATGTTGTATAGAAAACATACATAATATCTATCTATCTACTATCTATCTTGACATACATACCTAGGTATGTATGTCAAGATAGGATAGTTTGGAGGTCAGTCCTTTGATCCTACCCTTCTTCTTCTTCTTCTGCTTTAGTTAGGACTGTGTCCTGTTATTCTCGGAGCCTGCTCTTGTGAAGTGGACGTCCAGCTATCCTTCCATCGTTTGGGTGGTCTTCCAGGGATTTTTTGTGTTTGTGTATGCACTCATCTATAGGTTTTTTCTGTTTTCTAAGCATATTCCAAATTTTCCTTTGTGCTCCGTAGAGGTCTCTTTCCATGTCCTTGGTGAACTTGAGCCAGTATTCTTTCTTTATTTTGTCTATCTCGTTATTTCCTATCTACCCAGAATATGAAAACAGCATGATGGTATGTATGTATGTTTGGAGATTAGTATCAAACTATTAAGTCTTCTTAGATATTACCCCCTATTCAGTAACTATTGTAACTAAAATAAGAACATACTAAAATTGTAGATTTTAGATTTACGGTCTTATTTCAGCGTTATAAAATATCAACTTATACTAAATGGAATAGGAACGTAACTATACTGGCCGGAACGTTTAAAAAGTTACTGAATTAGACGTATTTTGAATAATTAAGAAAATTATGAAAATTTCATCATTTTCTTAATTATTCATAAAACGTCTAATTCAGTAAATTTTTAAGAACGTTACGGCCAATATAGTTACGTTCCTATTCCATTTAGTCCAAATTGATATTTTACAACGCTGAAATAAGACCGAAAAATCTAAAATCTACAATTTTAGAACGTTCCTATTTTAGTTACAATAGTTACTGAATAGGGGGTATTGTGTGTAGACACACACACACACACACACACACACACACACACATACACACACACACACACACACACACTCACACTTTATTACTTTAGATATAGATACCCTGTGTACAATAAATGTGCCACTCGGTATTCGGTAAGATTTATACTGCAAAAATATGTCGTGTGAACACGTGTTCTTCTGAGCATTTTCTGTGGTAGCATCTTATTTTTTTTTATTCATTTAGATCCACATAAAAAATACAGAATAAGAATATTACAATAGTGCAACAATAGTACCATTAATTATACAACATAAACAATACAGAATATTAATAATACAATAGTGCAACAATAGTACCATTAATTATACAACATAAACAATACAGAATATTAATAATACAATAGTGCAACAATAGTACCATTAATTATACCTACAACATAAACAATACAGAATATTAATAATACAATAGTGCAACAATAGTACCATTAATTATACAACATAAACAATACAGAATATTAATAATACAATAGTGCAACAATAGTACCATTAATTATACAACATAAACAATACAGAATATTAATAATACAATAGTGCAACAATAGTACCATTAATTATACAACATAAACAATACAGAATATTAATAATACAATAGTGCAACAATAGTACCATTAATTATACAACATAAACAATACAGAATATTAATAATACAATAGTGCAACAATAGTACCATTAATTATACAACATAAACAATACAGAATATTAATAATACAATAGTGCAACAATAGTACCATTAATTATACAACATAGACAATTTAGAATATGTTGGCACTGACAAAATGCTCCGAGAGGATACTAAATTATAACATGAAAAGAATCAGTTTTTACAACATGTAAACCAACATCTAGTGGAGAAGAACTATTCCACATATAACATTCATTTTAAATGACACAGTCCATACTTAAGTTTAATATTGCCTTACCCTGACAATTTGGGTTAATTTTTGGTTACCCCGACAAACAAACGAAAGTTACATTCTTAAAAAAACGGAAATATAACAATTTATGAAATGTCTATGACATTATAATATATCACAATTGCAACATATAATTTAAATATACAACTATAGGTAATAGAGATCACTATATCACAATTTATAAATATCTATATAAACGGAAAATACAATAATTTATGAATATCTACTATGCAATTAGAATACTTAAAATATAAGTTTTTAGTACAAAATACTTTTTTCGTTACTTTAATATTTAATTAGTTGATAAAACTGTTAATTCTATGATTAGTTTTACAAGTTTTTCAATATTTGTTTTCGGGGATTAAAACATTTTCTAATTTTTTTTTGACTTGCGGCGTTGAAACATGAACAAATAATAATATGGATATAACTTTTTTTCTTCAATGTGTAATTCAATAAATGGTCTCACACAGTGGCGTAACTACATATATTTTGTAGAATCAATATTATGTATAGCACTTGGGAAGAATGCATGATGAACGCCTGATATTAAGTTACATAATTGTAATAAATAAATAATTCGATATCAAACTTAATTAAGGGGCCATATAAACCTAAACCCTAAAATGCTGAAAGTCTTTTCAGCATTTCTCTAGTGAATGTTCGTCACACAATTTTTAAATTCAGCCGAAATTCCCGTAAAAAACTTTTTTTGACAAAACAATAAAATACGTAAGTAATTATTTGTTTTAAAAATAAGAATACAAATATTTATTTACAGCTTTCTGATATAAAGGAAGTCAATTATATAAGAGACCTAGGTGTGATACTTGACTCTAAATTAAATTACATAAACAATATTGATAATATCATAAGTAAAGCAAATAAGATGTTAGGATTTATTATTCGCACATGCCGGCCATTCAATAACATTAAAACCTTATACACTTTATACACTACATACATACGCCCTCAGCTAGAATTTTGTACTCAAATTTGGTCTCCTTTCTACGCAGTACACATCACAAGAATCGAGAAAGTACAGCGAAAATTCATAAACTATATAAATAATAAATTTCACCTTAACTTCAATAGATATCAACAGTCACTCAAATATCATAATTTTGATACGCTTGAATGTAGGAGAGTTTTACACGACCAATCGCTGCTGCATAAAATTTTGAACAATGCCATAGACTCGCCTGAACTTGTCAACCTAGTAGGTATCCATGTTCCAGGTAGAATGGTTCGTAGACCTCAATTACTTCATATTCCAACAAGTAGAACAAATATCAGGAAAAATTCAACAATTACACGCATATGCAGCCAATATAACAATACATTCTCAGCTGAGATAGACATATTCAACGCGAAATATTATAGATTTAGACATGATGTTCTGAAGGTGATGCGCAACCAATATCCCTCTATCCTGTCCTCCTAGTCTCTCTTCTCTCATTTCTCTTTCCTTCCCTAGTTGTTGTATATGTGTGTATATATGTGTACTTATGTATGTAGGTATGTGTGTGTGATGGTGTGTATGAGGGTGTGTGTGAGGGTGTGTATGAATGTGTGTGCATGAATTATTTTTGGCTTGTAAACTGTTATTTGTTTTTATATTATGTTGATGGAATGCTTTTTTTGGCTCTAACAATGTAAAAATTATTTTGTATCATTAAACTGTAAATGAGCTGTAGCTTCCCAAAGAAAATAAATAAATAAATAAATATAATTAGCTTCTGAAATATGAATCTTCAATACTAATTTACCCCCCACTCCTTTACACCTTTAATGGATTTTATTTAAGCACAGAATAACACACTTTGATCCTTTCATGGAAAACCATTTACGATAAATTCCGATAAAAAGGCCTTGGGCTTATTGATAAGTAATTAAAAACCATCCCTATTTCCATACGCCTTTTTTCATTCCTTAAAAAAATATTGAAAAACGGTGAAAGCACCCTATTACTAATTTTAATGCTGCCACAGAAGTATCGATATGCCAAATCTCAAGTTCAAATTATCACGTTTTGTTTCCGAGATATTCGTATATTCTAAATTTCGTTCACCTATAGTACAAGCATTTATGCTTTATTTAGAGAATGAAGGAAGATGTATATATGTACTTGTTTAACAAAGAAATATTCGACTGCTAATACGTGATGGAATACCATTGTCAATATTATAAAATTACTTAAAAAATAAGTAAAAACACAATTTTTTTAACTTTATTCCACTAATTTAGAGTGTTGACCACTGACGCGTTTCGCTCAAAGAGCATCTACTGAATGGTACTCAGTCAATTGAATGGTCAGTACCATTCAGTAGATGCTCTTTGAGCGAAACGCGTCAGTGGTCAATACTTTAAATTAGTGGAATAAAGTTAAAAAATTGGGTTTTTACTTTTTTTTAAGTAATTTTATAATAAGGAAATATTCATTGACTATATATTATAAAAATACTTTAAACCCTGTTTTTCATTCACTTGGAGGCGGAATTTCCTTGTTTTCCAAATTTTATTACTCTACGATTAGGCGTTTGAGCTGTCTCCTGATCAATGAGTATGTCACTCAGTCGGAAAGAACACTACAGGTCGTTTCATACATAGATTAAAAAACCGCGTTTGACATTGGCAAAATGAATGTAAATAATCCGGTTTGACGTGAAATATTTTTTTATTTAACGTGTTTGTAAGACATTTTTTTTTAATTTTTTTTTTTATTTTATTTATTAAAATAAAATATAAAAACAATGAAAAAAACAGTAAATGTAGACTACGGTACATACTAATAGGACATCATATCAAGTAATTTTTAAAGTTAATTACAATTATATTTAAAGTTAATTATACAATTTTCAACAAATGAGAAAAACAAAATTATAGGATCACACCTGAAACATACAAGAAATAGTACCAAGAGGATTATATTCTAGAATCATAACATGGGATTCTAACGTACTTAAGGATTAACGAAGAAGGTGTTGCAACCATTATGGTGACACATACATATATTTATGTATATACTAGAGAGTGGAATTTTGAGTTATGTTATTAGTGCAAAGTTGGCGCTTTATCGCAATTTTGAACGAGAGTAGAGATTGAAAAAAGTCAATGTTATTGAGCAGGTTGTTAAAATTGGAGGTGGCCCGGTTAGTAAAGAAATATTTCCTAAGATTAGTTTTAGAGTGTGACATAGAAAAAGTAAGTTTTGATCTGACATTACGGTTTGGAATGTGAAGTGAGATATTTTTTAATAAATTTGGACAATCAATAATGTTATGAAATAGTTTATACAAAAATAGTGAGTCTGCAGTTATTCGTCTAGATGATAGTGATGGTTAATTGAATTTCGATTCAGCTAAGTGCATATTGTTGGCCTTCGTGGCTCAGTTGGTTAGGTATCTGACTGCTGATCCAAAGGTCCCGGGGTCGATTCTCGATTGACACAGTTTTTAATTGTGTCTTCAGTCTGGATCTGTGAGACGATTAATATCGTTAGTCTTCAGAATGTGGCAACTGGTTATTGGGTGTGTGTTAAATAAATATTTTACATAGTTCCTTTTAGTTACCCGAGAAGTACCTAATATAAAATACTCATTAACTGTGCCAAATCTCGAGGTTTGCTTAAAAAGGTTTCTGATGTTTTTGCTTCACGCATTAATTTATAGATGAAACATAAGTTACAAATAAATAGCTGCAACCTATGAAGATATGAAAATATTTCAATAATAATATTTTTACTCAAAAGTATGTTACGCCAATGATCTCGCGTTTTCCACAAATAATGTTGGCACTCAATAGTTATAATAATTTTATACGCCTTGTACATTAACAATAGGTACACAGAATGCTGCTAGCAAAAAAGTATTCACGTGTTTTTTTTAATGCTTGCAACACACGTTACCAACAAACAAAAATAATAATAACAAAACAAAGTATAAACTTTTTGTTTGAAACAATATAATATGTATTACCTACCCACCTACAGGGCTGAATGTAGCAAATGTTCGAATAGTATGCCTGCCCCAGGCGCGAAGAAACCTGGGAAATATGAAATAATAAAAAAGAAAAAAAAAATACTTGACATTTAAACAATCTGCATATTTACATTCATCCCATCACTCATTGTGTTGGAAGAAGGAACGGAATGCCAAATTTTGCTATCTTAACACGCATCTCTCTATTAATCAATATTGATCGACCGCTGTGGCAAAGTCAGTAAGTCGTTTGGTTTCTGTGCTGGCGACCTGGTTTCGATCCCCAGCAGAGGAGAAATTTAAGCTTTTCTGGGCTGGAAACACTGGTCAGTTAGAAGAAATTGCCAAATGGCAATAAACTCGCCACTTGCGCGGGGTGCAAGGAATTTTTTATAATCATTAATATTCAAGTCTCCAGAATGTGATAACTTGTTATTGGGTACGTGTTAAACTGTGTCCTCACCGGGAATCGAACAAAGAGTCTTTTAAATTTATTTTATTTATTAATGTAGTTTCTTGGGCAACTTACAGGTGCTATGTCAAATAATTATTTAACACGCACCCAATAACATATTACGATATTTATCGTCTCACAGATCCAGACTGAAAAAACAATCTTAAGAACTGTGTCTCCATCGGGAATCGAACCCGGGACCTTTGGATCAGCAGTCAGATACCTAACCAACTGAGCCACGAAGGCCGACAATATTATTGCTTCTATTATAAAATCTAGGGGCTAGGGTTTAGGGTTTAAGGTTTAGGGTTTAAGGTTAAGGTTTTAAGGTTTAGCGTTTACAGTTAAGGGTTGAAGGTTTAGGGTTCAAGGTTTAGGGTTGATCTAGGGTTTCCGGACGCAGGAAACCCTAGATCAGCCCCTGCAAGCTACCTATCTGCTTAATTAAAGGCCGAATAATATTTTTATGAAAGCGAGTTGTATTACGGATCAATATTTTCACTAGGTAATGTATGTATGTATGTATGTACGTGAAGTGAAGTCCCTAATGAATTGCTTGTGGTAATTATTAAATAACTACTCTTGATAATTTATTTACGTTGGCAACACTTGGCAACATCCTGGTTGGCTTTATGATGTACAACAACATAACCCTCTGACGTGCAAATAAAATCTATGCCTTGTCTCTTTTATATACAGCGAGTATTTTTCACACTTTTTTATTAATCTTCACCTGTTTGTACTGGAATTTTGCACTTCGTTTTTAAATAACTTTATAACATTCAGCTTTTGTGTATTACCGATTACAATAATAATAATAATAATATTCATTTATTTTCCATAACAAGATACATACAGGAACTAAGGTTTTTTGAACATGCAATTTATGATTTATTGTGTATAAAATAAAATAAAAATAATATAAAATAAAATAGTTGTTGGGAAGTACCATGTTTTTTAGTTCCTCCAATAAATCTTTGTCTATCTAAGTAGGAGTGATTCCTGTTTTAAGTAAGGACAATTTTATCACAATTTTAATAACAAGTCCACTTCTAGCTACATAATTGAAATATTGAAATTAAAAAAGAAGAATTATACTCATAGTATCAATGAAAAAATATCCCAGTTTGAAAGCAATCAATAAACAAATAAATAAGTGAACACTTCATAGCAATGAAAGAAATTAATAAAGCAACCAATAACAAATCATAGGTCAACAAACAAATCAGTATACAATAGTATAATACAAGTAAAAAGTAAACACATTATAGCATTAAAAAAAAATTAAGCAATCAATAAACCTTCATCGGTCAACAAAACAATTCAATATCCAATAATTATAATACGAATAAAAAGCAAATAATTTAAACAATGAGATAACAATATGAATAACAATGCACGTCAAATCTGCTTGATTAACTTGATATTCAATGTAAACCATCTACGGACTGCCGAAATGAAAATAGAATAAGTGCCACGAGAATGAGGTCGTTAAAAATTCTGTGCTAAAAAGGTGTATGATAGAATAAGGAACGAAGATACTAGGTCCAAGCGTAACTCGAAGAAGGATACCTATTGTCAACTGAATGAATGTTTATACATTGCGATGATTTGGCAGAACGAAACGAAAAGAAAAGAAAAGAAAAGAAAAGAAAAGAAAAGAAAAGAAAAGAAAAGAAAAGAAAAGAAAAGAAAAGAAAAGAAAAGAAAAGAAAAGAAAAGAAAATAAAAGAAAAGAAAAGAAAAGAAAGGAAAAGAAATGAAAAGAAAAGAAAAGAAAAGAAATGAAAAGAAAAGAAAAGAAAAGAAAACAAAAGAAAAGAAAAGAAACGAAACGATACGATACGAAACGAAACTATATGATATTAACAGCAGACGTACATTATTTTCGTGCACAATCCAATCCCAATATTCACAATGAATTCAGTAAAATTTCCAGACTTTTTTATGTTACTCACATAACTTTTAAAAAAATCGTATGGAAAGCTATACAAATGAATATTATTATTATTACTTTTCATATTTTGTTATTTCAAAAGAAAAGTTTTTTTTTTTATTTGCTACTATTATTTGTATATTATATATGCCATATTTATATTTAAGTTTAAATGTTCAATATAGTATAGATGAATGAATATGAGTGTGTGGCCTTCGGTTTTCTCTGGCTTCTTTTTCTGTGCTCTCAATCCGGGGGTTGACACCTCCTCCGCCATTCCAGTCTATTCCGTGCCAACCTCTTCAGCTCATCATACGTTGTGCAGACCATATTGTCATACAATTAGCGGTGATATTCGCGGCGCGGGCGTTCCCTGGCGTTAGTCGCCTCTACCATTCCCTCTATCATCATAATATGTGTAGGAATCCCTCCTGCCTCAGCATGTGACCAATCCATCTGGCGAGATATGGTCCCTCCAGAATATCACCAACATTCTTCTAATGGTCAACATCTCGAACGCACTCAGCCTTCCCTAATCCCTTTCAGGTAAGTACCATGTCTCGCACCCATACAGTAGCACGCTCCATCAGTGGCGGCTCCCCCAAAGGGGCTCTCGGTGTTTCCACCTTACGGTTGTAATAGTAAAATACTGCAATAGTTCGTTTCATACAGCGAGATTCTATGAAAAATTTTGTTCCGCGGGCACAATGTACTTGCGCCCGAAGAACTGTATGTAAACTCATATAATTGATTCCAATGCCGTAGTACAATATGATGCGAAATGTATGGAGCTCTCGGGCACGTTCCTATATATGTTCATGAATTTTCCGGAATATATCTCTTTCCAGTAAGTTGTAGATGAATTAGTGTATTTATGAACACAACTAATATTAGCGTCTGCGCACTTCGCAATAAGCGGTCAGCTGGAGTGCTGAAGGCCGTTGATGACAGCGCGCCATTTTGCATGTTGTGTTGTGTTTTAGTGATGAAATAGGGTTAATTTAATATTTTTAATGATAATTTTTGACAATAGTACACGGTGAATAGTATAGATAATTTAATTTCGCGTTACTTTAATTACGATGATCGTGTGAATGTGAAAAACTAAGGGCCTCCCGGCCAATCATCTCACTATCTCAAATAAGTTCTTGTAAATCACGTAAATATATTCGAAGTTTTATGATGAATTTGTAATAAAAAACGTCATGGCTTTGCAGGTGTAGTGAAAAGAATGCGTATTGCGGGTGTAGTGAATGTTGTTTTCCGTGTTTACTTTTTGCCAATAATTCTGATGTAGGTATTTAATTCTGACAAAAACAACTAAATCCTATATGTATGTATGATATATGATCCACCCGACCCCCCTTTCTTTCAGGTATTGTAATTGCAGCTTAACAGGAGAATGATGATAAACACTGATCATGCATATGCATGAAAATAATATTTTTTCACCTCTGTCGAAATTTCACAAGTGTACTGAATATTTTCTCCTTTTAAATACACATTTCCTTTCAAGAAAAAAATTGAGCCCCTCTAATATTTTAGGTCGCCAGCCGCCACTGCACTCCATACATATGTTTTGACAAGAAGCTTGCGAAATTCAGATGTATATTGTTTGATTGGAGCAGTAGCGGAATTGCTCATAGAAGCCGAGAAGCTTTGTTTGTCTATGAATATTATATTAAGAAATTCTAGACCAAATATTTTTTGTCTGTTTTGTTGAAACTATACAACAAGATTGAAAATTGAACCGTATGTAGATACGATGTTTGACAGGGCCACAAATGTAAATATTATTTTGGGATTTGATTTTAAAATATTTTCATGGCCACTCAAATGAACAACGATGCTAAAAAACATTAAATTTTCGACATTTCCCAATTTTTTATCAGGGATTGCCTAGTCCGAAGAATCTAGGCACGCTCCTACTGGAGCATCTGCCTAACTCAGTGAAAAATACACGAGAGTATGGAACAAGGTGTTCAAATCATTCCTAAAACCCACCTTAATCCACGTTTGACTTGCATATGAGTTCAATTGAATATTATCTCTTATACGTAATGTTTTTATTTTCAGATACGAGGTGTTGAAGTCGGTATTGTGGTGCTAGTGTTGATAGTCTGGATTGGTGCCATAGCACTTTTCTTTAATCGGTGGGGGAAGATTAGAATGCTGCTACCATATCAACCTGATTACAAACAGGAACAATTAAAGGTAAATAGGTACTTCTTTTTAATTTTTTTAAAGAATGAATATGTCCTTGTAACAGGTAATATACACCTTCATATATCCCCCCAACTAAACATAAATGTCGGCCTTAATGGCTCAGATGGTTAGGTATCTGACTGCTGATCCAAGGGTCCCGGGTTCAATTTCCGGTGGAGACGCGGTATTTAACTGTGTTTTCAGTCTGGACCTGTGAGACGATTAATTTTGCAAGTCTCCAGAATGTGGCAACTTGCTATTGTGTGCGTGTTAAATAATTATTTGACATAGTACCTGTTGCCCGAAGAGCTACTTCAAATGAAATAAAATATATGCTTGTGTTATTATAAGTTAACTAAATCGGTTGTGACATGATTCGAACTCGCGACCACTGAATCACTAATCCAGCGCGCTAACCGGTCTGCCACCACCCATCTCTTTTAATTTTTTTTTAAATCTTTTACAGAATGAAAATTCACGGCGAAACCTTGTGATATCACAGATTAAATAAAAAAACATCACTATTATCACTATTCTGGCCCGAATAGTTTTATTGAAAACCATTATCAAGAGTTTCAAAGAATTTTCCATTCTTGTACTCTAATGCTAGAAAAAAAACATTAAAATCAAAAAGTGTTGAAAATATGTTTTTTAAGCAGCCCATTCACGTTCGTGCCATTCGGCGTCGTTCCATATGGACCGGCTCCATTTGGAGCAGTGTAAAATTTTCATCACACTCACGGGCGCGCCATCGAGCCATCAAATTTAGTATATGCAAGCGGTCGGCGCTTTCGTTCGTAGAGTTGGAACAAATTGAAATAAATTTCCAAGAATTTGAAAGAATTTACATATAAAATAATAGCACTGCGGACATTTAGAGGCAGTGCATTCCACTTAATTGGACCGCTCACACCAAAGCATCGGTCATAGTAAGCTGCTTTGGTGATTCTGTCCAACTCCTGTGTGATCTAGAAGACCCCAGGTGAGATACTTCCTAAAGAGTTCTATTCTCTGACACAGCTCTGGAATGTCTAAAGTCTTAAACAAGGTTAAACAAATTTTGTAATCAACTCGCTCTGGAGACTTCAACCAGTATAATTCGTTTAGTAGTGGAGTTATGTGACATCTTTTTCGTCGTGACAAGTATTATGTTATGTTTTTACTTCCAGATCGCAAAGAATTTGATTTAACTTAATTTGATTTACAATTATAATCCATTGTTTGTGCGATGTGTATTTGTTCACAGTTGAAAAGTAAATACATATTTACACGAAACATCACATCGAGACTCAAAAGTTTTCAACCTTACAAGTAAATTTAGATACCAGCGTGTATAGACTTTCTGTTGTTGCCTTAACATGCTTGCCAACATAACAATATTAAAGATATGTTGGTAACCTTTGCGTGTTGTATTATAATGTTTCTTAAACTAACCGAATTACAGTTAACTTGATCAAATTTGTCAAATTGATTTAGCACGACACAGCTATAAAAGTTCTTCAATCAGAAATTGTTTAAGATTTATTCGAATTTTACTTAACTTATTCATTCATACCATCATAGTGTGGGGAAACCAGCTATAGGTGTGCGGGTGTGCACAAAGTGACCGTCACACCCAAGTGTCCGTCACATTCAAGTGTCCCGCATGCAAGTGTCTGTCACATCTAAGAGTCCGTCACATCCCTCACACACAATTGTCCAGCATCCAATTGTCCATCACACCCAATTGTCACGCACCCAAGTGTTCGTCACATCCAAGTGTCCGTCAGACCCTAGTATCCGTCACACCCAAGTGCCTTACATCCAAGTATCCATCACACCCAATTGCCATGCACCCAAGTGTCCGTCACACCCAAGTGTCTTACTTCCAAGTATCCATCACACCCAATTGCCATGCACCCAAGTGTCCGTCACACCCAAGTGTCTTACATCCAAGTATCCATCACACCCAATTGCCATGCACCCAAGTGTCCGTCACTCCTAAGTGTCCGTCACACCCAAGTATCCTGCATCCAAGGGACTGTCGCATCCAAATGTCTGTCACATCTAAGAGTCTGTCACATCCAAGTGTCCCGCATCCAAGTGTCTGTCACATCTAAGAGTCCGTCACATCCAAGTGTCCCTCACACCCAAGTGACCACAGTCAAGTGTCCTAGACCGTAAATCGGATAAGAACCGTAAATTGGCTCTTTAATCATATACATTTAACAAATTTATCTTGAAAAACTTAACTACAGCGATAAAAACGATATTTTATTGCGAGAAATTAAAATAAAAATACACTTCTGCCATATAGTTAATTTAGTAAGCCTAAGAAACTTAATTTAAATATGATTTTTCAGATATTTCTTGTATAATGTAGGATAATTTATATTTTCGCATTGAGTTAACAATATACTAATGAATAGAAATCACGAATGAAATTTAAGCAACGCAAAAAATATTAATCAGTTACAAAATAAATATGATTTAGTTTTTTGAACCCATTCTATATAATTGGAAACGTATTATTTAAATTTTATACAGCCCTTGAAGTCGATATTATATTTCTTTGTTGTTCCGACCTGTTGATTCAATGTAAGTTCTTCATAATAATATGATAACGTAAAAACAATATCATTTTATTGTTTTGCGTCAGATGTTTTAAAAAAACGTATGTCATTCTTTTTATACGTAGCTATATCATGGCCAAATATCACCAGAAAGAAAAACTTCGGCAGTGCGCAAAATGTAAATCATTTTAAAGTACAATAAAGATTCAAAATTTTACAAGACATGTGTAAGGCCAATAAAATAATGATTTTCAATGTGGCTAAAGTTTTGAACGTTCTAACGGAATGAACTAACGGATCAATGGTCAGGATACAATAGTGATAACCCAAGGAAAAAATATTTATTTATTATATATATTTTATTTGTAGATTTAATTGCTTGTTTATTTATTTATTTATGTAGTGACTAGTTTTTTTTAATTATTTACTTATTTATGCATTCATGAACGGTAAAGTAAACGAAAAAAAAACTGAATAACTCATAATAATACAAATAAAGTAAACCTCGTTATACCCCACCATGCAGGGTAACCAGCGACATTTTTATATAAAATTATATACCTTCGCGATTCTTAGGGTCATATTGGCCGACCGCCGCTCGCCGTGGCACAGTTGGTATGCCGTTTGGTTTCTGTGCGGACGTCCTGGGTTCGATTCCCAGCAGAGGAGAAAGTTATTTAAATTTATTTCTCACGCTAAAATTGCTTCTCTGGGCTGGAAACACTGGACTTGGAAGAAATCGACATATGGCGATAAACTCGCCACTTGCGCAGGTTGCAAGGAAGTGTTAATTATTATTATTATATTCGATTCGAAAACAAATTCTATTCCGACTGCCGATTCGTTCGGAGTAGAACATTTAGTGTGTTGATCCGCTTAATGCACATAGCCGAAAATTTCAGTAAATATAGAAAGTTATGGGCCTAAAAAGATTATATTCAGAATTTTGAATTTTCGCTCCAGTCAGGAGATATCAGTATTTGAATTGAACAGATGGGTCGATGGCAGAGCGGTTAGCGCATTGGGATAGTAATCAAGTGGTTGCGAGTTCGAATCCTGCCTCGACCGATTTCGTTCACCTATAGCAAAAACATTTATGCTTATTTTTGGGAATGAAGGAAGATGTATATGTACTTGTTTAACAAGGACATAATCATTTTTTTTAATTGATTGAATTCTTCCATATAAATCAAAATACTAAAGCCTCTTAAGTGGCAAACATATTGGTCATCGACAATTTTTTACAAATTACCAGTGTTTTTGGCCCATAGATACAAATATGTTTAATAATAGTATTTTTTTTATTATTTTATTTTATTTGTAATGTATAAGTGTTGCTGTTTTACTAATTAAATATGTTTATTTGTATCCGGATCGCAGGTTCCTGGGACAGGTGTTTGTGCGGCGGCCGCTGCCAACACTTCGTGTACTGGAAACCACGGTGGTCACACGTGTTCACAGGTATAATATTCATTATTCATATAACTTCCTCCAAATACCTCATGCAACCCTGATACCGATACACTGTCTCAATGTCAATGATATATTGTGGAAAGTCTTGACGATCTTTTCATTTTTGAATAATTATACAGAAAGCATTTTTAATTCATTTATTTCATTTTGTGATCAAGGGACTAGAATATTATGAAAGAAATATAAGCTAGATCGGAAAACCGAATTTTCTGATCTAGCAGCATTTTATATTCGAAAGTCGATTAAAATTTATTGCTTGTTGAATAAACGTACCTACTTTGTGGGGACATAACGTTAACAGCAATTACTAAACTTGGTGTAAAGACTACTTTACATCATAAATATTTAATTTACTTAAGAAATGCTGTGCTTTAGATAATTATGCACAAAATAAACTAAAATTATGTTCACATATTTTCATTGTACATATTATTTGTCTGTTTGCAATAAATATATGCACGCTTTTTTATATCTTAGTTTATTATTGTGCTGTCTTTCTTACAGATTTCATTGAATTTATGATAAATTAATACTGTATTTATTTGGTTTTAGAAAACAAAATTGTACAGTTAAAAATGAAATGTCTTGTTTTACGATTTGTCATTTAAACTTGACTTATAAACACGATGCTGGATGTATGAATCCATTTATAATTTTTTCTTAAGGGGGGGACTGCTGCCAACGTACCTATTTTTCAATTTGATATATCATCATTATTTCTAATCAAATCGTTTTGAAAAAAAATAATTTAGATAGTTTGGATATTAATAAACAAAAATATACTTTGACTTTTTGATAATGTTCTGTATAAATTCTTGTAGAATTATAATGGCATAGGTACCCCGATTTTCAACGTTTATCATATATTTTTAATAAACTATAAGGCGTAGAGTAATATATTTTTTTTAAATTAAAGAAGACAAAAATATCTAAAAAATATCTAAAAAATATGATGTCACGTTGCTTTAATGCTTCAGGGTTAGTAAATAAACCTAAAAAACATTTATTTTCCATTCAGCGCCATTGCGTAATAAAAGTTTTTTTGGTTTATTTACTTAACCTGATGCGTTAATGCAACGTCATATCATATTTTTCCAGGTATTTTGTTCTTCTTTAATTTATAAAAAAAAATTGCTCTATACCTTATATTTTTTTAGATATTTAAGATAAATGTCTGAAATCGGGGTATGCTTATTATTTTCCTACAGAATATATACAGAAGATAATCAAAAAGTTAAGGTATATTTCTCTTTATTAATATCCAAACTAACTAGGTTATTTTTTTCAAAATGATTCGTTTAGTAATCGAATATTTTTATTATTGCATATGCGCAAACATTGGATTTTATTCCCTGTCGGGAGTCAAAGATATTTTTTAACAGATTTTTAATTATCTCAATAGAGACGAAGTTGGAATATTTATTGTAGGAGAACCGGGAAATCAAGGCACCTACAGGGCTTACGACCTGTCATCGGCTGGTTTACGTGATCACTTTATGCGCTTGCGCAACGTTCACCAATTATGCTTTTTTAATGAGATCCCTATCAATTCAATTTTGAAAGTTATAGGGATCTCATTAAAAAGGCATAATTGGTGAACGTTGCGCAAGCGCATAAAGTGATCACGTAAACCAGCCGATGACAGGTCGTAAGCCCTGTAGGTGCCTTGATTTTCCGGTTCTCCTACAGTAAATATTCCAACTTCGTCTCTATTGAGATAATTAAAAATCTGTTAAAAAATATCGTTTAGTAATAATGATGGTATATCAAATTGAAAAAATAGGTACGTTGGCAGCAGTCACCCTCTTAACAGATTGATATTTTTTATAGGTCTAAAAGATTTTAACAATAATAATCTTTATTTAATTCTTCTGCACATGTGTATGTCACTGAACTCTTCCTAAACGGCTGAACCGATTTTGATGAAAATTTTTGTGTGAGTCCCTGAATGGTAGATACCTACACAAAATGGAATTTTAAACATTAATACAATAAAAGGAATATAAAAAATATGATTTTTTATAACTATAAATTATAGTAGGTGGCGCTAATGTCGAATTGACAATGTTTAGTTTTTTTCCATCAACACTAAGAAATCTGTCACTTGTGTCGTAGTTTGGCTTTTTTTGACATTTAAAGTTCTTTTCGCTCTGTTTCGTTATTCCTATTCATAATTCAACTATAGGTACACATGTGCTTGGAATTTAAATTTATGTTCACTTCATATTTCAATACGACCATATATGCCGCATTGCAATTATATACGAAATGACAATCAATCTAACCTCAAAGTGTTTAGCGGCTCATCGAACATGAAAATGTTATTTTGCTCAGCGAATAATGACATCCATATGTGTCAAATACATAATATATGTTACGTATATTTTATTGTTTCACAAATGGGTACATTCGGGCAGGGCAACGTCTGTCGGGTCCGCCAGTTTATGATAAAATAACAAAGATTTATTACGATTTTGTTTTTCATAATTCTATTTTAAAGATATACAATGTTGGAAATTCTGGTGCAGTGAGAAATTGTGTGTTAAAAATAGAATGTATCTCTATGCGTCAGGAAACAAATTTAACAATCTCGTCGAGTAAATATCGAAAAATTCGTAGAGACAGTCACAAAAATTGTTCAAACAGCATTTCATTATAGAATTTTTTTTCTGTAAAATTGCTAGTAAAATTACGAAAATTTGTTGGTTGATAGTGTAGAGACTAGTATGCAGGATGAGTAATCCAATGGACGCGAGTTTGTATTCTAATTCCATCTACATATTTATTTTTGTATATCAAGCAGTATATACAAGTATTCTCTTAGTTTAAGGAATAAATGAGCATGAATGTGTAGGTTCTACTTATTTCAAGTCTTTATATAAGTCTAAATGATACTTAAGACTTTTTAAATGATACTTAGGCAAAAATTGTCAGAGAGAAATGATGGGATTATACTATGTATCAGTTTACGGAATGAAAGGCAAGATGATACGCGCAATCACATTTGTATACGAGAACAGCGAATCATGTGTTCGTGTCAACGACACAGTTACAACGTGGTTCTCTATAAATGATGGCGGTAGACAGGGGTGCATGCTGTCACCATGGCTCTTCAATCTGTTCATTGATTTCTGGCAAGGGTCTGAAACTGAGTAATGTAACAGTGCGTGATTTGATGTATGCAGACGATAAGGTACTGTTAGCAGAGCGTGTGGAAGAGTTACAGTATCTTGTAAGTATGACATTTGAAGGATACATAGAAAACGGACTGAGGATGAATGCCAGCAAATGAAAGATAATGGTCATTAAAAATAATGAAAGCAGAACAGCGTGTCAAATAAAAGTAGACAACGAATGGCTCGAACAAGTAACATAAATATATTATATCTATCTGGGAAGCATGTTTCAAAGGAATGGACGGCCTGATTGGGATATCGATAGACGAGTTATGTCTGGAAACAGAGAGAACGGACCACTTAGATCAGTTATGAATGATCGCAACAAATCAAAGGATACCAAAGTTGCCATTCATAATGCAAACGTAGTGCCAACCTTGACGTAGGTATGCTAGCAAAACTTGCACATGGCAGAAGTCGCACGAAAGAAGAATAAATTCAGTTGAAATGAGATCTCTAAGAAGAATTTGCAATAGAACGATGTATGACAGGGTGAGAAATGAGGACACAAGGAAAGAACGCAAGCTGAAGAAATATGTAATTAATGGAATGAAAGTTAGCACGTTGGGCACTTGTGAATAATTAATGAAGAACGCCTGATGAAGAAAATATACAAAGCTGACAAGAACGGAATAAAAGGTCAACGTGAAATGTAAGAAACGTGGACAAAAGACGAACATTTATGAGATGATTCATGAATTTTGACGAAGTGATGAATTTGTGTCAAGATTGAATAATAAAATGTTCGTTTCTCTCTGCCTACACTATGAGGGACATGGCGTGATCGTATGTTACAAAAAAATATTAATTTTAAATATTCTCCGGCTATTTTATTAAGAAATCAGTTAAACTTTAAAAAAAAACTCCAATTTAAAATCAAAGTTAAAGATTCAATATATGCAGTTTTAAAAAAAAGTATAGTTATTCAGGTATACTTGAATGCATAATGATAAACGAAAGTTCTAGAAACGTTTCAGTAATTCTTTTGCAAATAAAATTGCAAGTTTTATTTTCCGATTGTTACGGACCATCTTGTTTTTTTTAAAATAGACGTTGCTTCAAACAACAATAATATTGTTGTGAAAATTGAGAAGAGGTCTGCAAGGAGGAGAATGAGAGATAAAAACAGATATAGAATTTCCCGATGCTGCAAGCAATACGATTGAAACAAATATCTTTATATAATTGAAAAGAGATTTCTTTAGAATTGATTTCAGAATAATTTTTCTCTTTGATGAATGAAATATAAAATTCATTTGTCTAATATTACACAGAAACCATTTACCTTCTCTAGAAAACATTATGATACGAGCGATTCTAAATAAATATATCAATTTATTTTTAATACAATCGGATTCATTACCGTGATGCAATCTATTTCAACCAACTCAAGCTACAAAAATCTCGTGTTAATTCGGTAGTACAAGAATTACTTTTTAACAAAATATTTTTTTAATTATATTTAAAAAGAAATGAGAAAAAAAGAGAAAATGTAAAACATATTAAGAACATTATTAAAATAAAACTATAAATAGTTAACACTTCCTTGCACCCTGCGCAAGTGGCGAGTTTATTTCTATTTCTCCCAATTTATTCCAACTAACCAGTGATTCCAGCCCAAAGAAGCAACATTAGCGTGAGAAAGGAATTTAAATAAATTTCTCCTCTGCTGGGGATAGAGCCCAGGACGTCCGCACAGAAACCAAACGGCTTACCAACTGTGCCACGGCGGTCGGTAAATTATAATAAATGATTCAAGAATTTATTATAATTTTTTATTCAGATGGGTCGGCAAAGTGGATATCGCACCGGCTTTGTATACGAGCGATGGCAAGTTCAAATCCCATCCTATGTAGCTGCCTATATCACAAGCATTAATGCTCAATTTAGGGAATGTATGAGAATGTGTATGTACTTTTCACGAGGACATATTCATTCTTAAAGAAAAAAAATAATAATAATGAAGATTAAGAATACTCAATATAATCACTTTTATGTATCTATAAAAACATATTCGTATTTATGAAAAAATCAACGATTTAATGAACCCAAAAATCCATCGAAACAATAGAAAAATACATAGAACAGCTTTTGAGATGTGGTTGCATCGCAGAATGCTCAAAACCCCTTGGACAGATCTGGTTACAAAATTGAGAAGTCAACTAGGCAACTCCTGTCTACAATAAAGGTCATGAAGTAGAATAAATTAATACAATCGAATATTTATAAATTGCATATATGCAAACATTGGATTTTTTCCCTGCCGGGAGTCAAATGACATTTTTATTGACAATTATTTTCTGACAATACTGGCATAAATGGTGAACGTTGCGCAAGCGCATAAAGTGATCACGTAAACCAGCCGATGACAGGTCGTAAGCCCTGTAGGTGCCTTGATTTCCTGGTTCTTCTATAATATCCCAACTTCGTCTCTATTGAGATGTTAAAAAGTTTGTTAATGAAAATACAATTTATTTACTTTTGCTTCTTTACATTCATACACCGCCGGAGATGAGATATATTTTTTTAAGTCTCTCTTCGTATAATATTCATCAGATATCAGGATATTATAAACATAGTATAATATACTAAATAATAATATTGACTTTCCATACCTTGTTTCATATATAAATTTGCATGTACCGACTCGACGTACGAGACACACGCCACTCTTCCATAATTATTGCTATAGAACTAACTCATCTCTAAACTCACCAATTAACAGAATCCTCACCACTTACAATAAGCATCAAAGTACCCTTCAACTTGATATTTTTCATAACTCGCCAAACCAATACTAAAACTTACTGTTCAATTTAAAATCAGCATAGTAAGACACATTTTACACACCTCATTACACATTTTCACCCACTACACATTCACATCCCAGTATGTTATTAATTATATGAATTGATTTGCCACAAGTAATTGACACTAGGTAGGGATAGTTTAAGAATTATATATTAAGCCTACTCATTGTAATTTTTTACCTAGTGATGTTTGTGTGCAGTTTAATTATATAAATAAATAAAAAAAATAAATAAATAGTTATGCCAACTCCTTTGTGGTTCACCTGCGTTTCCCCAACAATTTTCAAATTCAAAATTCTCGTAATACTTCACTTAACATTCGAGATTAGCACGACACCCATTTCCAAAATAAAATGATTAATTATTTACATTGTACAACTGTAGTGTCAATTGAAAGATTATCTATATCCTAAATTATGGTTTCCTGTTAGTACCTAACTTATGTCTCCCAAATTAATCGGATCTCGTTAATCTAATAATAATCTCGTAAATTTGCGGCCAGCAGGCGCCCCCTTTATTGATGCGCTGTTATTTTATTTTTTTAATAAATATTCTTGTTATTTTAAAACGAGTGGATTGTGGCCAACACCAAACTCCTCTCTATCAAGTTACTTTACAGATTATCCATATTGTGTACTCATATTTAAAGTTGTGTCCTCACTATCAAGTTACTTTACAGATTATTCAAATTGTGTCCTCACTATCAAGTTACTTTACAGATTATTCAAATTGTGTCCTCACTATCAAGTTACTTTACAGATTATTCAAATTGTGTATGGAAAATTTTCAGGATCGTCACGAAATGAGTTTGTTAAATTATTTTTTATTTAAATATTTTATAATGAAAACTTGACAATTCTCCAACGCCATTTTATGAAAGTGGTGTGCCTTCTTAGCAATATGAAAATAAAATAATCAAATTGTAAGTTTTCTGAAGTTGAGGTCACTTTGAAATATTTGACACTTAAAAATTGAGAAGCACTGATCAGGTATCCATCAATATCTAACGGAGTTGCGAGAGTGGGTTTTACAAATTTGAAAAGAATCGAATGAGTACTTTAGTTTATAATCGATAATGTAAAATAAAAACAATCGATAATGTAATAAATACATAGTAGGTACACAGCACACACACAAATACATTGTGATGAAACTTTCCGAATACAATCTCAACATGATAACTACTATTCGATAATCTGCAATAAATAAAAATAACTATAAAAATTTCGAATTCATTACTCCATACAATATACCCTAGGGGTAGTGAGGAGTAAAAACAAATGATTTATTTATTTATTCATTGATTAATTAATTCTTACCTAGTTATAAAAATGATTAATATTTGGTAGCTGGAGTCTTCACTGGTCTATATGCTGGTAAATCATTTTTTGTATATATTATTAAATGAATTTGACTGTTTGTACTCTGTAAAACGAAATAAAATAAAATAAAAATAAAATATAGGACAATTAATAAGTTCTAATTAAATGCAATTAAAAAACATACATACATACCATCACGCCGTATCCCCACTTGGGGTAGGCAGAGAGGACCCAACGCCAGACACCTCTATCTTGACATACATGTTTTGCCTCATTTACATCCATGCATCGCGTCATACATGCTCTCCTATTATTCTGACTTGGTATATTACCATCTTTCAAAATCTCATTTATATGATCATGCCAACTCTTTCTCGGGTGGCCACGACCTCTCATTCCACTCTTTTCAGCCTTGTATACTTTCTTTGTCAGGCGCTCATCGTTCATTCTCTCCACATGTCCGAACCATCGTAATGTATTTACTTTCATTCTACTCACAATATCTCTTTCAATCTTGCATTCTCGTCTGATGTCCACATTCCTTATCCTATCATAGATCTTTCTACCACACATTCGTCTTAGGGACCTCATTTCCACAGCGTTAATTTTACTTTCAAGCGTCTTCTGCCATGTCCATGTCTCACTTGCATACATTAATGTTGGTACGACTATTGCATTGTGCACAGCGAGCACAGCATTTAAAAAACATAACGGGCTATTTCACCACCTCTGGATAAAGTTCTAGATAACTATCAATAAGATAAATTTATCTTAAGGATAAATGAAGCGAGCGTTTCATCACCTACAAATTTCTTACAGATTGTTATCCGACGGATAAAGGGTGGCAACGTTGTAATTTCATCTATTTCAATTGTCTTGTCTATGGGTTGATAAATCTGTCACATTGTAAATCGTAAAAAGTCGCAGTAAACAACGGACAACGGTAAATAAACACGCGGTCAATCAAAACGAACACGTGGACACAAAACAAGATATTTCAAATATTTTGAGAATGTATAAAAGAGAAAGAACTACGAATTTCTGAGAGGATGACATCAACGTATTGGTAGATTTAGTTTGTCAACATAAAAATGTTATAGAAAATAAGATATAAGAAAAAATAATTTCTTTTATGAGTCCTAAAATGTTCTGTGCAGACGTTTTCGTCAATCTAAACCTCGCCTTGAAATCAATATTGTCGAACTCCGAAAAATAATCTTTTCGCATTTGGAATAAATCTCTGACGCCGATTTTGTTTCGTATTATGTAAAAATACGATATCATCGTCGATTTGGTCATGAATTTCGATCATTTAAAAAATAACTTATACTCAGTTTAACTTATCTATCACTTATCGCAAACCTATTCCGCTAGACAACATATCTAGAACTTTATCCATGGGATGGAGCTATCAGAGAGTCGTGAAACGCATTTTTCGGTTTATCCGTTAGATTTGTGTTAGATTGGCTATCGGGCACATTATCCAGAGGTGGTGAAATAGCCCGTAAATCAATAAGTCGATTGAACTTATACTTTGGTCTTTACAGGATCACAAAATAATGCGCAGTAGCTACATACGTCATTCATCACGTTTGTTATTATAAACAGGCTATCAATCAACCTATTTCAAAATAAACAATACATTTAAATTTATAACTGATTACCTATCAATAATGTCCCCACCATAATAATATTTCTAAGCGTAATAACATGTACATATGTACCTATATATGATCCACCGGAAATCAACAGCGAGATATTCAAATTTTCAATTAATTTTAAATAAAGAGTGTCGTTCGTCAAAGGTTTTGACACCATCTGTCAACGTAATACAACAAACACGATAAGGAATTTCTCATTACAAATAATGTTCTAGCCACATTAACTCTGTACAGACAATATGAATTTTATACCGCAAATCTGTCGCGGAAATCTAACCTCTACGATTCCTCGCCCGTGGGTCTCTTTTGTTTCAACTCTCCCGAAGAAATAATGTGTTTCAATGTGAGCTTGCAACATAATGGGCGGTCTATTAAAAATACTCGTCTTGTTGAAGCAGACTGTCTATTTTCGTACCCACAAGTGACTCCATAAAACTACATTGCCCATACGTTTATGTATGGAAAAGCATCAGAATGAAGTGTATGTTTTACTTGTAAAATCGAGTGGGTTGTGGTCAACGCCATACTCTCCCCTATTCCATAGTGTGGAGAGTAAAAATCGAGTGGGTTTTGGTCAACGCCATACTCTCCACTATAACTACAAGTTGTACACGTTATTATATTTTTCAAAGTTTGACAATGATCTTTTTCTATTCGAAAACCGTAGTATAGAAGCTAGCCGAATATTTTTCGATACCAAATGATAAAGGTATACGCAAAACATTGGATTTTTTTCCCTAGCAGGAGTCAATGATATTTTGTTGAGAAAATTTATGCATGAATCGAGTTGAAGTTGTAATATATTAATTTTTAGGGCGTTAGAAAAAAGGTTTCGCCATCATTCCATAGGTAGCGATGTTTTTTTCAGCATATTTTCAAGTTTTTAAATATTGGCACACAACAAAATTTAACAACTATGTCCAAAATGTTCAAAAATTTGGATTGCTGAGGTAACTAAAAAAATGGCATAGTAGTGAACGCTGCGCAAGCGCTTCAAGTGATCACGTAAACCAAGTTAACATATTTATTTATTTATTTATTTATTCATACAATCATTGATGACATAGGCCCGAGATATCAGTTGGCCCTTAAATCGTTGGCTTTAGTAATCCAAGTAAAAAGTTTAGGGAAGATTAGACTTCATTCGCGTATTTCAGTGCAAAATGAAACGTCAGTTACGTAATCTTCAACTATAGATATATTTTACGTTTTTCTATGGTTATTGTCTATAACGCATCTGTCAAATTGTAATAACCTTAAATGATACGTGACGCGAAGCTGTGACTAAATATTATTTTATTATTATAACAACACATTATTTTATTTGTTTCATTACACAGCATGTTACTTTTTCAATTTTTTATACCGATCGATGTTTTTTTTAATTAAAATCAAATATTGTAGTGAAAAAATGTCATTGAATATGTTCTACGTACGTAGCAGTAGTTCCATATTCATCTGTAAAATGTACATACATTACTACTAAGTGATAATGGTAAAATAGTGTCTTATGTAGAAAATTTAAGAATACACATTATATATATAGAAACAGGATGGATCAATTTAAAAAGTGGGATGAAAAAACATCGCAAAAATAAAGTTGCGTGCCTGACGTTGCATTATGGCTGACAGTTTATTTCGTTTGTTGTCAGGCAATACATCGTAATTATGTAAAAAATAAAATAAATATTAAATACATGAACCACTTCTATATCAAGTCTTTTATTTTAACAACAAAAATAAATCATGATTATAATTATTATGCATTGTTATTTGTAGTATAAAATGGAATAAAACATTAAAGCGTTCGGCGATTAGTACGCCACCTGGCGAAAAAGACTAGAAACAATACTTAACTCAAGATTAAGACACGCGATCCGCCAGAAACGTTGAGTTAAATATTTGTCGTTTAGTGACGTATTTAAGGGAAGATTAGGTACTGAAATACGCAATATTTTTGTCAAACTTGAGTTAAACTCCTAAGGGCCGACTGAAATACTGGGCCATAATAATTATTGAATCTGCAATGCCCCACTAGGCAAAAAACCTGTGCCGGGGTCAATGCATCTCGAGACAGTGACACTGTATTACTTGATGCTAACATCAATCGTTTATAAAAAACGATATCACCAACAACAATGGAAATAAAAAAAATTACAAAAAAACAATATTAAAAAAAATTTCAGTAATTTTATTTCATGTTATAATGTAAAGAGCTTGAACATACCTATAACTGATTAGCTTTCCATAAATAACATAAAATTTCTTCATATGATATCACTTGTCAAAATTTTCAAAATGTTCTAACGCTCTTTAAAACAAAATTTATCTGCTTTTATTAAAATATTTCATACAATATATGCATTCTTCACCATACTACATTAATAGTTTGTCTATCTTAATATAAAAATATTCTATTGTTAGAAAATTTATATTCCTGGTAGTAAAATTTAGAATGAACAAAATATTTCATACAACATAAGCATTCTTTGTCATATTGAGATTGTCAACATTTCAAGAAGAAAAAATGAACGCTTACTTTAGTTTTAAAAACATGACTATTTTCCAACTGCTTTGTTTGCATTTGCTTTGTTGAAAAATATATACATATATAATATATTTCAACTATCTTTATACATATATATAATTCTTCTGTGCGTGTGTATGTCACTAAATTCCTAAACGGCTGAACCGATTTTGATGAAACTTTTTGTGTGTGTTTATGTGAGTCCCTGAATGGATTAGATTTACAAATTGAATTTAATAAAAGAATAATAAAAATGGGAGTCGTTATGAATATTTTCGTAATACGCATTTTGAATAGTGGGAACATTGGCTTACAATATGTCATAATATTGTGAAATGTTGGTTATGACATTAAAACTTGATGTTTTTCTCACTTGATGTATTTGTTTACATATTTTTAATATTTTATGAAATTATTAAGATGTTTGTATATTTTCTTATTATTATCGTACAAAGTTATTTAGTTTTTTTACAAGTATATTCTGTTTTATTAAGTGTTATTTTGACGATAGGTATATCAAAGTTATCTCAATGTAATGTTTCGTAATATTTCCGTTTAAATATTTAAATTAATTTATGAATATTATATTAAATATTTAGTTTTATGTTTATTATTATCATTATATTATATTGTGATATTATTATATTGTGATATAATATTCTGAGGTTATATATTATTATGTGAGGTTATAAATAGGTATATATTTTGTGATCGAAACGTCAAGATCAAACAACAAAACGTATATTAGAGAGAATTTTCTATAGTGAAAAATATACACCTTTGTACTATAAAATTAGGTTATAAATATATATTTTACTATAAAAAAAGGTTATAAATATATATTTTGTTTGAAAGACATATAGATACTCTTATGGCATTTAAAATTTGAGGGAGAGAGAGAGAGGACAACGTCTGTCGGGTCCGCTAGTAAATATATATATTTCAACTTCGTCTCTATTATTTTAAATTTTATAAAATATAATTTAAGTTTTGTTAGTAGGTACATAGGAATATTATAATTGTAGAAATGTAACAATTGCTCCCATCTTCAGACTGTATGAATTACCATAGATTTTAAACCTTAATTGAAAATTTACCATAATTTTAAATTTTAATCTCCCATCTATCCGTATAAATTACTTACCTACCTTGAACGGATGATTTATCGACATTTATTCGGGATTCAAAGACAAATTCGAAATTCAGTATTGAAACGTAATAATTTGGGAATTCATTATCAAATATAATGACGTTATTTATATTATGGGGTAAGCAGAGATACTAAACGCCGTGCTCTGGATGTTTTTATACAATCTATGTTTGTAGATTTTTTATTATTTTCACTATAACACTATTATATTCCTCTTCAGAAGTTAATCAAAGTTTTTTTTCATTAAAAGACTAACATTTCCTAAATTATTTTTTATTAAGCCTATTTATTTGACAAAGATAATATCGTCATAGAGACAAAACGGGGATATATGTAGGTATATATGCATATTTATTGGAGAACAGGGAAATTAGGAACCTACAGGGCTTACGACCTGTCATCGGCTGGTTTACGTGATCACTTTAAGCGCTTGCGCAACTTTTACCAATTATGCTTTTTTTGTTTTTATTTATTTAAAAAATGGGCAATATACAGAAATAAAAAATAAGAATATCATAAGCTATTGCAACTAAATCAGCCCACCTTTGTACTCATGTTACATGTGCTCACTGCTGGTAACACAAGTACAAAACAATTAATTATTCCTGAAAAGTGTCCTGGGGGCCAAGTCTGGTCAACCGGTGTAATCAAAACCATCCATGTTTACCCATATCATGGATATAATTATCATATTGGAGTGGTATAACATCTTAAGATATTATAGAACACCATAATCCTTTTCAAATTAGTATATGTAACTATTAACCAGTTCTATAACATCTAAAGATATTATAGAACTCCATAATCCTTCCCAAATTATTATATGTGACTATTAACTAGCTCTATAACTTCTTCTTCTTCTTCTGGGTCACAATCCTAGGATTGGTCTGCGCCAAACACTTGATCTTTCCACTTATCTCTATCGTCCGCCAGTCTCTTCATCTCTTTGTAACTGCTACAGCGCACGTCACCGATTATCTGGTCTATACAGTTGTTTCTGGGGCGACTTCTACAGTTACCCCCATCAATCATTTTTTCGACAATGGTAAAAAGCAGGCCTGGGTGCCGGATGTTGCGGCCTATCCAAGTTGTTCTCTGTTGGGCAATTCTTTTCATAAGTTGCCTTGTCTCTCCAATCCTACTTAGTACCTCGTCGTTGCTGATGTGTTGTGACCAGTGAACTTTAGCCATGCGTCTGTAGCACCACATCTCAAACGCAGACAGACGTCCCGTTTCGCGTTGGCTGATGGTCCATGTTTCACAGCCATATAGCAGTACACACCAGACAAGAGTCCTGATCAAATTTTTCCTAATTTTGATGTAAATATTGGGGATTCAAAAATTGTTGATCTTTTGTTGAAGGCGACTCTTGCTTGGTGGATTCTGCTTTTGATGTCTGCTGTTGAACGTCCGTCTTGAGATATTCTGCTTCCCAGATATCTTCATCTCTTTCCCTGCTTAATTTTGATGCCCCCCAGAACAATATTTGCGATGCATTCCTCCCTTCCAGCAACCATGCATTTTGTTTTGTCCTTATTTATCCTCATGTTGTAATCGCTTGTTAGGATACCTTCCATCTTCTTGAGAGCCTCATTTAATTCTTCCTCTATTTCTCTTAGCATTGCAATATCGTCTGTTTACCTTATCATGTCTATTTTTTGTCGCTGAATTTTTACACCATGCCAATCTCTCATTTCTTCTTTCAGCTCATCGATAGCCTGTTGACATCTTAAGATATTATAAAACTCCATAATCCTTTTCAAATTATTATATGTTACTATTAACTAGTTCTATAACATTTCAAGATATTATATAACACCATAATCCATTCCAAATTATTATATGTGACTATTAATTATTATTTTTAATCAATCCATTTTTTGTAAATTATTTATAATATGCTAAATGGAAAATTTACATCGTTTGAAAATAAGCTAGGAGCTTCATCGCCATCTATCGAATGACAATGCAACTTCGCATTGATCTAGTTCATATATTATCTTGTTTATATATTTAACGATCGCATATTTCAATTTAGTTAAACCTCTAAAAACAATTTTGGGAATGTGAGCCTTTTGAAAGATGACATTTAAAGTCATGTTAAGATGTAAACCGTTGTTCCCGTAAACCATAGTTAATGCGCTCAATACGAAGTCAACTCAGCTTAATAGTGTGGGATTTGGGCTCTAAATGAGACACAAATTATTCATAGTGCGCCATACTCCATTAACCATTCACACAGAATCATAGCAATAAAGCTCATTATATTATGTACACTTTCTAGATTATACATAATATATGTATGTTGTTGCCAACTATTTGTATCTTATTGTACACATAACTTATACACTGGCGGGTTTATTACCAAAAGGCAAATACTGCCAACCAACCAGAGTTGATGTTAACATACAATACAAAGGGTACTATGGCAATAATGATATGACGAAAAAAATATATACCTAATAAAGATAACAGAAGAAATCCTAACCACTTGGATGTCCACAATAACCAGAGATCTCAAGGAGGCAAGGCTTCGTTCGGAGGACGCGGAGGACAGAAGGACTTGGAGGATAAGAACGAGGAGAGCCGACCAAGTAAATGGAACGAAGGCTAAGGCTCGTATTACGGGAGTTGTTTAAGAATAATGTAAGAAAAAGTTGAGGTCCCGTAAGCAATATTCTCGCAGTACGGGACTAAGAGGAGAGGAAGAGGATAGGAAGAGGAGGGGACAAGTATTATCAGATAGATATGTTTGTTTTGCCTATTTTATTGTATTAGTAGAGAATCTATACCTACTAACTGTGACTCCACCGGAAATCTAACATAGGATCTTCAGTCCAGGAGTCGAATATTTGTAACACGAGCTATAAAATTCAACGATTGGTATGATTCCAATAAGTAATGAGTCGATTCCAATGAGTCTACGTGCTAAAAAAAATTGTCTGCCATTTTGTTTCGTGTACCTAGACTAGTATTCGCTCTATTCGTTAACATAACATTTATATGTTGAGCAGTAAGTCAGGTCAGTTGAGAATAGCTCTAATTTTGTTCTGGCATTTTGAGGGGAAACTCCGCCGCGTTGAGCTCTACCAAACAATAACAATAATTTATTGCTTAAATTTCCTTGAAATTAATGGTCCGATGCGAATTCCAAACATGTATTTCAAAATTAATCCGATCTCAATTCAGAAATAAACGTCGAGAAACACAATCGAGCGTTACTTATTTATGGTCAAGTTTTATTACCTACTGCGATTGTTGCGCAGAATTCATCTGCATGTGTTTGCACTTGGCAGCTTTTAATCAAAAAATTTAAAAATCATCATCATCATTATCGGCTCCACCTCCGATCTGTCAGCGGCTCCATGTCTCTGACCACGCCCAAAGAGTACAGGTCTCCCCTACGCCTCATGCCCTATGGTCAATGGTGAACGACAACGCTGGCGGGCAGCTGCTCCCTCATTCTTTCCACGTGTCCAAACCATCTGTGTCTTCCAATCTTATTTATCCAGTGATGTCTACATCATCATAATACTGGTACAGCTCGTGATTGTATCTGAAATAATGAAGAAATCATATTACATACATATGATGATAAATAAATTGGATGTAGATCGGTTGTCGTGAAATAGTACTAAGAAAGGCTAAAGAAGAAAAATAAAGCGTACAAATTATATTGGAACAGAGATTAGCTGTAAGACACCGGTTAAGAATAGTGCTTCCTTTCTATTATATACTTAGCCAACTGGTAATAGAATATTCAATAGGCAAAAAAATCAGGTTAACCAAACATTTTTTATGAACCGAGTTTTTAGGTGAGACGAGATTTGTATGTGAGGATGCACGCATCATTCTTCTATCCTTTTATAGGGTATAATATATACCCGCACATCTTTCGCTTGTTACCCCACGTTGTGGGATATACCATGATGATACATTTGTAAAAAAAAAAACAAAAAAAAAATCAAAGTAGCGAAACTTCCTCTATTCGGGCCAATCATGTATCACCTTTCGACCGAGCTAATTTAAGGTGCGGATATACGGCACAGATTTTAGTCTAGAGATTTATGTCTTTTGAGATTTTATTTGTATTAAAATTATGTATAATAGTATAAAAATGCATTTACCGTCTCCTAGGCAGAATACGTCGTTTGAGAAATCGAAGGTAGCAAGACTCTTACTCCGTCCTATAGGAATTATCTTTTCGTTCAAAGATCGTTTGAAATGTTAAAATAAAGGGTTCATACGAAAATATTCAAAACCACAGAGAAAATTCTGGATGTTTAAATTGAAAACGTACGGCAAGACATTGTTATATCAGAGACACGACGATCATATTGGCTAAATTGTGTCTTATTAATTGAATCTGAGGATTTTTTCTATGAGAACTACTCATAGTAACTTAATGCGCCACTTATGAACTCTAAAATGGAATTGTTTCAATCCCTTCGTCAGGATAAATTCACAATGTAGGTACATACTAAAATTGTAGTTCTCGAGAGTTAATTTTGAGTACTTAAGTTGTCCTGACGAAGGGAACACTGTTATTGAAACTTGTCAATATTGCAATAAAATAAATTTGGATGTGATAAAGTAATCACGTGAACCAGCCGATGACAGGTCGTAAGCCCTGTAGGCGCCTCGAGTTCCTGGTTCTTCTACAATATCCCAACTTCGTCTCTATTGAGATGTTGAAAAAAAGAAGAAAAAATGTTTGTCAATAAAAAATAAAATTTGGATGATTTATACAATCCATTTTTATGAATATTAACCTCAAGGACGATGAAAATTAATATTATTATCATTTTAACTCTGGAAAGATTTGCCAAAAAGGTGAGTTTGAAAGGTGAGTGAGAAAGGTGAGTTTTAAAGGAATGCCATTATTTGATGGGTCGGTGGCAGAGCGGTTAGCGCGCTGGGTTAGTAATCCAGTGGTCGCGAGTTCGAATCCTGCCTCGACCGATTTCGTTCACCTATAGCACAAGCATTTATTTGCTTATTTTAGGTGACGTAGGAAGATGTATATGTACTTGTTTAACAAAGACATATTCATTTTTATATAAAAAAAATAATAATATTGCTACGTATTTAACTACTATTCTACTCTTCCGATTACGATTTGGATTTAGATTCTATTCTGTTGAATGAGATAACTATGTATGTTATGTCGGAGAGTGTTTGCAATCTGATCAAAAATTAAATCGGATTTACAAAATTATAAAGCGCCATTAAGTGATACAAGATCACTCCAAGGGTGCTATCGCTTATTTGTTGGCTCTAAGAAACAAGGCAGTCTTAAGTAGTCTGCCGAAGGTGTCAATGCTCTGAGCTCCACGTATGTCATGTGGCAATTTACTCCAATTTAAAGGCCCGTTCAAAGTGAAACTGCAATCACATTATTCCGCCATATTGATTATATCCAATTCTTTTTAAGATTTTGTACTCTGCGATTCAGATGATCTCAATCTAAGCTTTCTTGCTTATTTATTTATTTATTTATTTATTCATGTCTGAAAAATATTGATACACTTATATTTCATATTATTATTAACTTATACATACATATATTATATAGTGTTTCAGAAAGCAGTGTCATTAAGGTGTTTTAATCACCATCAAACTAGGCAAAGCCTGTGTCATGATGGCTATTTCTTTCGCATAAAATTATGAATACAGTATAAGCATACACATATTAACACAATAAAATTATATAAAAATATTAAAAAAAAATGACTAAAATACTATAAATATAATGGTTTTTTTACATTAAAAAAAAATGAAAAATGATATAAACATGATGACTATTTCTTTCGTATAAAATTATAATTACAATATAAACATACACATATTAACACAATAAAATAATATAAAATATTAAAAAGGTGACTAAAATTATTGTTAAAATAGTATAAAATATAATGGCTACAATTATATAAAATTATTAAAAAGATAATGGAAAAAATTATAAAAACATGATGGCTATTTCTAAATGAATACAATATAAATCGCCTTACAATATAGATACAATATAAATTATAAATTAACATAATTAGAATAATATGCTAACGAAACATTCTTTTGACACAGTTCTTAATACTGGAATAATATGTAAATTAATGGAGACTTGAATCTCGAGGAGTTCGTAACACCTTTATACACGTTTATTTTGTTTGGTTTTAGTTTAACTACAATCCAAATATAAACACCAGGCCATTTGTTCTCTTTGTATCATCGCAATGCTCTTGTTATTTTGTATTTACAGACAGTGGTATATAGTGTATATATTTTTATTATGAGGTTGGTTTTAGTTTAACTACAATCCAAATATAAACACCAGGCCATTTGTTCTCTTTGTATCATCGCAATGCTCTTGTTATTTTGTATTTACAGACAGTGGTATAAATAGTGTATATATTTTTATTATGAGGTTGGTTTTTTATTTATAATAAACCTGACCATTGTTCATTCGTTGTTTTTTTTTGGCAGATCGTGTAGTGGTTCATTATTGAGATACCAAAACTTTATATTTTTTTGAGTAAATTTGTGTTTTGGGCTTAGAACCAATCGAATATTTCCACCAACCAAAAATAAAAGTATATTGGCTGCTGCTTAATCCAACTGTCGATTCGTTCATGAGAATTCAATTCTCTTAATGAATCGACATTATTAAGCCAAGATGCGTGTACGAAGGAAAATTTTGTATGGTGTAGTGGACTTTTTGCATGCTAATCCAACTGTCGATTTGTTCAGGAGAACTTTGTTCTCTTAACATATCGACAATGTTTCAAGCCAGGATACGCGAGAATTGTATGCAGAGGTCTACTTTTTTCACGGCTTTTCCAACTTTGAAGTCAAAAAACTCCAACTTAGAGGCTTCGCAGCATATATGTTCCATACACGGATTTACTCAGAATTCGGAGTAGAACATTTCGTGTGTCTGTGTGTGTGTCTGTGTGTCTGTGTGTGTGTCTGTGTGTGTGTCTGTGTGTGTGTCCGTCCCCCCCTTATAACTTTTGATCCGCTCAATGTACAGAGCCCAAAATTTCAGAATATATAAACAGTTATAGGCTTACAAAACTTTTATACTCAGAATTTCGAATTTTTGTTTAAGTCAGGGGTTATCAACTTTTGAATTTTTACTTTATTTTTCCATATATCTCAGAAACCATAAAAGCTAGAACACTGAAAATTGGTACAAATATAGACAAATACAAAATCTCTTATTAATTGTTTCAAAAAAATTCCAGAGTTTCTCAAACATTTTTTATTAAGAAAAATTTTTTTTTATGATAAATTTATGAGTTTAACTGCCTATATTTCCAAACTTTTTAAAAATATCGAAAAAAGCCGAAACACCCCAACTAGATGATTTAATTTTCTATAAAAAATATTAATATTGTATTTGTACATCTCAAATTTTTTTTAACAATTTTTATAAAAATTGAATTTAGTAACAACATCGCTTCATACAATTTATATGGCAGTCGCCTATACACGATATGTAAGAAGACATAATTGTTTGATAGGATTTTAATATCCAAACATACATACAGAACCATCATGCTGTTTTCATATTCCGGGAAAGAAAAGAGGACTGACCTCCATACTGTCCTATCTTGACATTCATACCAACATGTGTTAAAATTTTCAATAATTTGGAATTATGGGTTTATAGTTTGATTCTTATTCTTCAACTATACATACTATTGCTATCGACAGTTGGATCTCATGTGTTACATGCAACTAGTATAACACCAATTAGAGGCCTCGCAGCATATATGTTCCCGTACATGGATTTACTCAGAATTCGGAGTAGAACATTTTGTGCGAGTTTTGTGTGTGTGTGTGTGTGTGTGTGTGTGTGTGTGTGTGTGTGTCTGTGTGTCTGTGTGTGTGTTTGTGTGTGTGTCTGTGTGTGTGTCCGTCCCCCCCTTATAACTTTTGATCCGCTCAATGTATAGAGCCCAAAATTTCAGAATATATAAACAGTTATAGGCCTACAAAACTTTCATACTCAGAATTTTGAATTTTTGTTTCAGTCAGGGGTTATCAACTTTTGAATTTTTACTTTATTTTTCCATATATCTCAGAAACCATAAAAGCTAGAACGCTGAAAATTGGTTCAAATATAGACAAATACAAAATCTCAAATGAGTTTTTTCAAAAAAATTCCAGGGTTTCTCAAACATTTTTTATTAAGAAAAATATTTTTTTATGATAAATTTATGAGTTTAACTGCCTATATTTCCAAATTTTTCAAAAATATCGAAAAAAGCCGAAACACCCCAACTAGATAATTTAATTTTCTATAAAAAATATTTGCATTGTATTCGCACATCTCAAACTTTTTTTTACAATTTTTATAAAAATTTAATGTAGTGACGACATTGCTTCATACAATTTGTATGTCAGTCGCCTATACACAATATGTAAGAAGACTTAATAGTTTAATAGGTACTTAATCTCCAAACATACATACAGAACCATCATGCTGTTTTCATATTCCGGGTAGGAAAACAGGACTGACCTCTATACTGTCCTATCTTGACATTCATACCAACATGTGTTAAAATTTTCAATAATTTGGAATTATGGGTTTATAGTTTGATTCTTATTCTTCAACTATACATACTATTGCTATCGACAGTTGGATCTCATGTGTTACATGCAACTAGTATTTTATATTTACCAGGCGAATACAAAATTAATCGAGTTTTTTTCGAATACTTACTTTGTATAATGCTTCATCGCGGCGAAAACTTCTGATTGATAATGTTCCCTATCAACATCGACGGAGAAGCACTCGTACCATCAAATAATGTAAAAATGATAGGCGTCCATTTGGACAACAAACTATCGCTCGACCTACAGATTTCAAAAACTGTCAGCTCATGTTTCTTCCAACTAAGACAGCTTAAAGGTTACTCCAAAGTTTGCCCAAAAATGAGACAAAGACTCCTATAAACGCATTTGTTGTGTCTAGGCTGGATTATTGCAAAGCTATCAATATGATGGTCTACCCAAATGTCAAACAAAAAGGTTTCAACTGGTTTTTATCGCAGCTGCGAGGCATATCTTTGAGGCGGATACCGCCCCTCCGAAAGCGAATAGATTACAACGTGTGTTTGATGGTTTTCTATCCCGGATCATCCAGGGACTGGCCTTCTTGTATGTAAGCGCCAGGATCTTCTGTCCTAGGTTGTCACAACGGGAAAACTCTGAGCCGCCAACTCCTTCTCAAATCTGGACCATTATGTTGCTGTGTGTGTGCCTCTACCTCCTAGGTCTAGCTGGGATGTTGAGCGCTTTCTTTACAGAATAATTTTCATCTCTGCGCATCACGTGATCATACCAGCTCATCCTGCTTTCTTGCAGCTTTATAGTTATCGGTGCCACTTTGAGTGAACCTCTGACATACTCATTACGGATTCTGTCTTATCCGTGTTACACCATCTGCCCAGCGCAGCATTTTCATTTCAGTTGTATGCAACTGTTGTTGCAAGCTTTTTGGATGTTGTCCAGCACTCTGTGTCGTAAAATTGGATTATTATTTTTATATAAATATTAAAGTCATACATTGGTTGTCTGTAGAAATGAGTAAAATGAGTAGAGACCATCTGTCCGTTGGTGAGTAAATTAATAATAAACACGACGCTGGACGGACGAATTGTTGAATGTACCAGTGCCAGGCAAATATAGACAGACGAGGATTTGTAAGTACCATTATGTCACGATGTTTTATATGATGAAGGTACAAATACATACCCATACACTGAATTGAAACTATGTAAACATGCTCAATGCTGCAAGATACTGTAATTAAATAAATTGTAAAAAAAACATTCATGAATATTTCACTTTGAAGCTTTCAGAGAGTCCATACTTGTATTAACTTAATGAAACACAACATCATAATCTTTTTTGGGTGAAAAGCCTTAAGAGAGAAAAAACAACATCATAATATCGTTAGTTTGCTGTAAGAATAACAAGGAAAATTGTAGCTGTTAGTTTGGGTTTACAGATTTAAAACAAAAATGCATTTAAATAATTTTCCTCCCTGGCTATTCCCCAACTCTTCGTCTGTTCCGACTGTATAGCTCTCTTCATTCTTAAATTATAGGTCCTTTTGTCGTGAATTATGTCACCTAGGTCATGTCTCTGCAGTTGGTTTCGTCTTTGCACGATACATGAATTCTTTGTTCTTCCTCTGGATGTAAGTCGAGGAAGGTCCATGTAGATTGCTTGGTTTCGCTTGTAATCTGGTGGTCTACGTCCAACGTGCTCGAACCATCTCAACTGTCTTTCCTCTATCTTATAATGTAAATCACTTACATCTATCCCCGCTCCCGCGAATGCGTGAACATTTTATTTTGTCCCGTAAGGACACTCCATCTACGTCTGCGTCCACTAGAGCTTGTCCCCTCAGTCATACACTCCATTATGGCATGCAAAGGGCCTTATTGTCATATTACATGGTCGATCCATTTTGCACGCCTTTAGGACAATGTCCTGAGCAGGTGCCTTCCTCCTTCGATTTTTGGAGAACCTCCTCATTCTCTATGTGGTCTCTCCAGGAAATTCCTAATTATCTTCTATAGGACCACATCTCAAAAGCCTCCACTCTCCTTTTATCTTTTTCGGATAGGCATCATGTCTCTCTACATCAAGATACACCATACATAGAGTATTCATAGTATTCATAGTTTTAGGTCTATATTGCTCGATTATATTATTTTTGATCTTTTATTAAATGTGAGTCTTGCTTGATGTGTACGGCTGTCAACCTCGCTCTTAGACCGATCGTCCCATGTAGGTAGGCAAACTTCTTGGTGTTCTTTAGTGGAGCTCCCGAAATCTCTTGCAGTTCTTCTTCGCTTTCAGTAATCATAGCAATATCGTCATCAAACCTTGTCATATCCACATTTTGTCCGTGTATCTTTAAACCTTTTCTGTGACTCATTCTCTTTCTCTCAAGTCGTCGATCGATTATTTGAATAGGTCTGCATTATAATGTAAGCTGATATAGATATATGGTAAAATCTCTGTTGAAGAATATTAACTTGAATTTCGCTGATGCATCGTCTGTACAGTATAGCATCTTTTATTCTATAGGTATTTGTGTCAAGTGGTTATATGCAGATTCATGCAATTGTACCTACCTACTTCTTGAAATAGATTTTGATCCATTACATTCTGATTTGAATATTAATATTTTGATTATATATCTAAAGAGGCGAAGTAGTATAGTATTATACAATTATGAAAAAAAATATTAAAACTAAAACATCTTTTAATTGTGTCTATAAACCTAAAAAATATAATTTATTTTATGAAGTTTTTCGGGCAACTAACAGGTACTATGTCAAAATTATTATTTAACTCGCGCCCAATAACAAGTCGCCACATTCTGGAGACTTGCGATATTAGTCGTCTCACAGTTCCAGGCCGAAAACATAGTTAAAAACTGTGTCTCTACCGGGAATCGAACCCGGGACCCTTGGATCAGCAGTCAGATACCTAACCAACTGAACCACGAAGTTCGATATATTATGCCACTGTTCATTCTTTGTCTGTTTATGGAATCGTTGGTTATGGAGAAGCATATGACATTATTTTAAATCAAGTTGAAGTTGTTCAACAACTATCTATAAAGAAACCCGCATATATTTCTCCAAAAAAATTAATACGTTTAAATGTTCTAAAGTAGAGGATATTTATAAAAAAACGTCAAATTTACAATTTTTCAGCGATAATGTTTTGCAAAAGTTTTTAAATTAAATATGTCACTATGGAATAATAAAAGGCTTAATTATTATTATTATTATTATGTCACTATGATTTCGAAACGATTTTGAAATCCTCCCAAAATGAATTAATACAAATGTAGATTTTACATAATTCAATCTTTAATATTTTTATCAAGATTACAGCCATTTCATTAATAACCAAGATTAAAATAAGGCTGTGAGGTACCGGCTTACAATAGTGCTTCCACTATATTCTATTATCATCGTTTTCGGGTATCCCGTAAGAGTCGGGTAATCGAAAATACAACAGGCAACAATAACATTTCCCATAGTTCAGCAATCCCATTCAGCACCATACATTCTGAATAAAGTGCCTTTTTAGGTCAGACGAGACTGGTGTGTGGGCATACACGCGCGTGTCGTGCGTAATTTTATAAGGTATTGTCCTCCCACACACCTGTCACTGGTGTCTCTGGTGTATGGTATGTTTGTATGCAAATAAAAACTTGGAATTCATTTAACAATCTTAATTGGTGTACATTCCTACAATTTATTTTTTATTAATAATGATGAAAATTGTTTCAATTACCTGTTTTGTTTTTAAATGTTTATGAAAGTTTGTTTTTTTATTACTTTCTCGTTAAATATCTCATTTTTGTTGAGATTTAAGTAATTCCTTCATTTTCGTTAAGGTTTTGCATTCGATTATAGTTAATATCATATATCTTGCATCACATTAAAAAACGTTTGGCAGCGTAGTGTCCTAAAAGAAACATTGCTAAATTGAAAAAATAAGAAACGCCAATTTCCTACAAACTTTATAGATTTGTAGTGTTGAAACAATAATATTCTTGGCGACTTTTCAATAATATAAAGAACGTCATAATTTGTCAGATCTGCAGTGTCATCTGTGGTCGAAAACCCAATAGCTTCCGATAGGTCGCTTGGCATATGACAGTTCTCTGTGTTTCAAATAAAAATGATAACAGATATTAGTTTGTGTTCTGTCCGATAGATGGCCGCTTAGCACACCAATGTACTCAGTACTCAATTACACCTTGGTTTAATAAATTTAATACAATATTCAACTTAACAGCTCACACAGAAAAAAAATCACTATAAGACATTTGAATTAGTGAATGTTGCAATTGTGAACAGTGATCACTTAAGCCAGTGATGACAGGTCATAAGCCCGATACGAAAACCTTTGTGATTTTCCTTGCTTTCCATCTACAATTTATTTTCCTACATCTCTATTGAGACACTTAAAAAAATTACTATAGCACATACTTTCTACATGTTTCATTGTACCCATATATACCTAGACTAGGATTAATACAGAGAAAAAAACAAATTCCAACACAGTATAATTTATTTTTTATGATTCTCCGTAGTATAATACCTACTGAATACAGTTAAATAATGTTTTTGTTTCGATAAATTTTAGTTTTTTTTTACAATTATTTATAATCAAAACCATTTTTTAACAAAATAATATCGTGGATATTTAAAAAAAAATCCAACAGTTTCATATATTATCATATCAGTTTTGGAGAATAAATTCATGCTATAAGAGACTTTTATCTTCTTCAAAATTATCTCCAAAACCTGATAAAGTTTATAATATGGTCGTGATGAAACCTATTTTAATTGTTTTAAAAATTAAAACCTATTTATGTATGGTTAAGTTTGTAGCGTGTTGATGTAATCGTATATTTTACAATACAGCTGTTGTTCATAACTTTTGTATCATGTTCCGACTGAGTTAAAATATCTATGTTTGTTCGTACTGTTTCAAGTTACCCCAGTTTAAAGTAACCTTAAACAAAAATCGATCATATTTTAATTTTTAATTTTAACACTAATGGTGTTCATTTCTAGGATATCTACTTTTTTAACATCGGAGTTCAAGAGCGCGATTTAAAACGTTACAATAGCCAGTCATTGAATGACTGCGTTACCGTGAAAAATACAGAGTGTCTCAAAATAAAGTTTATATTTAGTGGATCGATTAAAAAAAAGTAAGCCGTGTATCGAAAAAAGTTTATTAATTATTAAAATACACAATTTGTGAATTTATTTATTAAAAATAATATCGTCCAAATGTAGACCCTCGCGTTCGCAGCATTCATTTAATCGAACGGTAAAATTACTAATGCTGGCTCGGCATGTGGACTCAGTGATGGCTACGATTTCGTGACGGATGTTCTCTTTCAAATGCGCCAGGGAAGTCGGTTTATTGGCGTAAACTTTAGATTTAAGATAACCCATAGGAAAAAGTTCATAGTGTTCAAATCAGGACAGCGTGGAGGCAAATTTATGTCACCTCTCCTGGAGATCAATTTGCCTGGGAAAATTTCACGAAATCGTGGCAGAGATGTATTGGACGTGTGTGACGTTGCTCCGTCCTGCTGGAACCATGTTCTTTGGTTATAGCCAGGAAAGGTTTGCATTTCAGGCACCAAGAAGTCGTCATACATCTCCACATAACGCTCTGAATACAAATATAAACTTGAGACACCTTGTATTAACTAAAAAGAAAATTCTGGAGACTGGAGATCGGGTAGAGTTCAAAATTCTACTGCAATAAAAAAACGTTATGCCCTTATTCATCGAGGGGTATAATGTTTTATTTTCAAATATTTAAATTGTATTTTTTTAAGTACCATATATATATTTGGTCTTACTTACTATTTGCAATTTGTGTTTAAGCTGATACTTACCCAGTTTTTTGTATGGCCGAAACTGACTTAGCATTGGATTAAACTCGTATTTTAAATAGTAAGTAAGGCCCCGAGTGTTTCACGGTAGATTATATATTTTTCTTTGACATGATAGTTTAAATATGGATTTTTATGTATTCTTACACTATACACATTCTATCGCTATCAACAATTGGATTTTATGTGTTACATCATGCAACTAAATAGCATGTACTTATTCATTTAAGATTTTTGCACTTCTCGATATAAACTTTAAGTATGCAAAATCGTACACCCCTCCATGCGCGCTGTTAGCTTAAAAAACAAGGACAACCTAGATAATAATATATTTTTTTTATTATTTACTCCTCACTAACCCAAGGGGATAAAGTGAGGAGTTATGATTTCGCAATTTTAAGGGTATGCAGATTATCAACTAGTATCATGCTGAAATTGTATTCTGAAAGTTTCATCACAATGTATCTGTGTGTGTGTGTGTGTGCTGTATACTATGTGCTATATACATAGGTACGGCGTGTTTATTTTACTTTATCGATTATAGACTAAAGTAATCATTCGATTCCTTTCAAATTTTGCAAATTTGTATATCTAATACTCGCTTAGACCCCGTTATATTTTGAAAGATATCTAAAGAGTGCTTTTCGTTTTTAACTGTCAAATATTTCGAAGTGATCCCAAGCTCAGGAAACTTAATATCAAGGAGGCGATCCTTCGTTCGGAGGACAGAATGAATTGGAAAATGAGGACTAGGAGAACTGACCTCCAAGTATGTAAATGGGAAAAAAGCTAGGGCGAAGAAGAATAATATATTCTACATTGTATTCTCGTTATAACTTGTTTATTCAAGTGTTGTTTGTGTGCAATTGGATTTGGAAGTATATGAATAAATAAAATGTTACGAAAATGTGTTATTTTGTATTGAAACAATGAAATTTTCCATCGATTCATAATATTGTTGAATATCGTGTTACCAATTAGAGTTTATTGTTTAAAATTCATGTTTACACAATCATTTTGCATTAAATTTATTTTGTTCGCTGGATAAAAAGAGGTGTCAATTATTCTACGACGTTGAATAAAATTTCATTCACGATATTGTTGATACTTGAATAAAATATAACGTAAAATATGACGCGAAAACACATTTTCGGCCTTTGTGGTTCGGTTGGTTAGGAATCTGACTGCTGATCCTAACGACCCCGGTTCTATTCCCGGAGGAGACACAGTTTTTGATTGTGATTTCAGTCTAGATAAATCCACAGAATGTGACAACACCCTTTTGACATAGTACCTACCTGTAAGTTTCCCAAGAAGTAGTATATTATATGAAAAAATATATTTATATAATTCATGTACAATAATTACATATAATTCTGTAAATAAAGTGTATGAAGGATGCCTGCAAAATGGACTGAGAATGAATGTTAGTAAATCTAAGATATTGGTATTTGAAAAGACTGAAAGTATAACTGCATGTATGATAAAAGTAGAGAACGAATGGCTAGAACAAGTTGAGGAATATTTATATTTGGGGAGTATGTTTGAACGGAATGGAAGACCCGATAAAGATATCGAAAGAAGAGTTATGGCAGGGAATAGAATAAACGGAGCACTTAGACCAGTAATGTCCGACCCAAGCATCTCAAAGGAAGCCAAAATTGTAGTACACAATGCAATTGTGGTGCCTACTTTGACGTATGCTAGTGAAACATGGACCTGGCAAAGAACACATGAAAGTAGAATAAATGCTGTAGAAATGAGATCACTAAGAAGAGTATGTAATAGAACGATATATGATAGAATAAAAAATGAGGACATAAGGAGAGAATGCAAGTTAAAGAAGGATATTATATGTAAAATGAAAGTGAATGCTTTAAGGTGGTTTGGACATATAGAAAGAATGAACGATGAACGACTGACCAAAAAAATATACATGGGTGCAAGAGATGGAGTGAATAGCAGAGGTCGCCCCAGAAAGGGATGGCATGACCATGTGAATGATATTTTGAAAGAAGGAAACATAAAAAGTTTGAACAATCGACGAGCATGTATGAGACGATGCATGGATGTAAAGGAAGCCAGAAATGTGTGCAAAAATAGAGAAGTATGGCGCTCAATTCTCTCTGCTTACCCCGTAAGGGACATGGCGTGATGGTATGTATGTATGTATGTATGTATGTATGTATGTATGTACAATAATGTTTACAATGGTGAGTATATTGCCATAAGACAATAATGTTTACAATGGTGGGTATATTGCCATAAGACAATTTCTTCCTAAACTAATATATTGACAAACGCAACATTATAGATGGGTCGGTGGCAGAGCGGTTAGCGCGCTGGGTTAGTAATCCAGTGGTCGCGAGTTCGAATCCTGCCTCGACCGATTTCGTTCACCTATAGCACAAGCATTTATTTGCTTATTTTAGGGAACGTAGGAAGATGTATATGTACTTGTTTAACAAGGACATATTCATTTTTTTATATAAAAAAAAAAAAATGTGAAATCACACCAACAAAGAAAAGAAGGAGATAGAGGTTGTGGGAGGAGAGGGAGATAGAAGATGGAGAAGGAGTGTCAATAATATGAAGATTTATTAGACAGGTATAATGGATATAGTATTTTTTTAATTGAATCAATTGAGATGTCCTATACTATCATTACTTAAGATGTATGTATATATGATTTATTTACAAATATTTCGTTATATGTTAAAGTATCATATTTTGGTTTTCTTCTGTAAAAATATAGGTGACTTTTTTAAATGAAAGTAATTTATTTTTACAACTCAATTATGACTCAGCATAAATAAAAAAAAATGCGTAGGATTAAACTGTAAAATATGGGACCTACAACAAGAAATCATTGCTCAACGTAATAATTCCTGTTTCTTTTCTTTTTTGAAATATATAAAATAATAATTCTTCCTTGCTCTCATGTGCAAAAAAACCCAAGCCTGTCTAATTTCTGCGAAGAGAAACCCCAATGAATTGCAAGTGTCTTTCAACGGAAGCACCCTACCTAACAGCAGCTCTATCGACCTGCTTGGAGTATCTATAACGAACCAATTACACTACAAGGGCTCCATCGAAGCTAAGGTGAAACTCGCCTCCAAAAAATTGAGCGTACTATATAGAGCGCGCAGATATTTTACTAAGACCCAGATCTGTATACTCTACAAAGCGCAAATACGCCCAATTATTGAATATGGCAGTCACCTCTGGAGTGGCGCCCCCCAATACCTACTGAATACCCTCGACGCTGTCCAAAGGCGTGCTATACGTCTGATTGATGATCCATCACTGACTGATGGATTGCAATCACTAGAACACAGACGCAGAGTCGGTATTTTAAGTTTATTCTATAGATACTACCACGGGAATTGCTCAGAAGAACTTGCATCTTTGGTCCCTCCTCCACCCACTCGCAACAGAGTCACTCGCTTCACTCAATCGCAGCATCCATTCACAGTGGACCTTCAACATATACGAACAAGTCGCTTCTCGAACTCCTTTATTAACACAGCAGCCCGACTGTGGAACGATCTTCCGAATTCTGTGTTTCCATCTTCGTACAACCCGGGTCTTTTTAAAATCCGAATTAATAAACTCTTTTCTAAATTGCAAACCCCTCCCAACGCTACGTAGTGCGCTTCTTCGGAAGAGTAGAATGGACCCAAATCCTAATAGCTGGCGTCCCCTACGTAGACATGTTAAAAAAAAAAAAAAAAAAAAAAAAAAAAAAAAAAAAAAAAAAAAAAAAAAAAAAAAAAAAAAAAAAAAAAAAAAAAAAAAAAAAAAAAATATGTGCGAGTTCTCTGCAAATTGACAATATTTTCCAAGTGACATGTGTTTCCATCCCGCAGAAATTATTTTAAATTAATTTCTCCTGTGCGTTTCAAATCTTGGACGTCCGCGCATAATCCAGTTGGCATACAAACTGTAACTGCAGTCGACTTCCTATAAAAAAGTTTATATTTTATTATGATATGTATATCTCTTTCTAGAATTAAAATCTTTGTCAATATCAATGTATCATATTGTGTTCTTACATTGTGGTTGAAAGGGAAAATTAAACCTCATAAAATATTGACATACTGGATTACTAATTAGCGCGCTAACCGCTCTGCCACCATCCATCCCATCTCTATTTACACTCATACATCGCATCTGTAATTTTTTAGACTTTCTATGTGGCTTTCTTTATTTTTTTTACATATTCCATTTATATTATTAACAACATTTGTAACTATGCCGTATTGTGTTTTCGATGCTCTTTGAGTAACACATAAAATATTTGATTTGATTTGGGAACCATGTGATTCATATTAATTACACCAACACAGTGTCCGTTTAGGCCTAATCTTCCCTCAAATACGTCACTAAAACGACAAATATTTAACTCAACGTTTCTGGCGGATTAAGTACTTAACGGTGAGTCAACTGTCATTTGCTAGACAACGCGTGTAGTTTCAGTGTTCTATCACTAGAGGCGTTAGTTATATCGGCGGTGGCGCCACACAACAAAACAAACTGACAGCCATATTGAAATGAACATGGACATTAATTTAAAATCATTATATTGGTGAAAAGAATTAAATTTACCATGTTGGATAATAAAACAATAGTATTTCAAGTCGTAGTGTCCCGTTTTGTAGTTCGTATTATTTGAGGTTATTTAAAATTTGACAGATTATAACCACAGAAAAAGTAAAATATGTCTATAATTGAAGATTTAGTAACTGACATGTCATATTGCACTGTAAAACGGAAATGGATTCAATCTTTCCTAAACATTAATCTTGAGTTTAACAAACTCGATGAGTTGAGTGCCAACTGTAATACCGGGCCATAGTTAAATAGTCTCTTTCTATGGCTCTGAAATAAAAATCGCGTCAGAGATTGGATTTATGACAGGTATTATGGCGGACATTGGGATCTGGTTGATCTGTTTTGTGTGAGCCTATATGTTTGCTGTGGTAATGATTGTGATTGCAGAAATTTGAGGTTGTGTACATATTTAGTGTGGAACGGGATCACCTGGTTCATAATTACATATAATTGTCAATAAAAATTGTAAACTGCCAGCCCTAGAACAGGATTTCCTAGTTGGGCAGCAGTAATCAACTTATTGTTGTCATTATAAATATGGTGTGATAAAAGGTAAACAAATAAATAAATAAAATAAATTCTTTACAAATATTTAGTTTTTGTCGAACTGAAACATACTTCGTTCTGTCTTGAATCATTGTTTCAAATTTTCAGCCATTCACTTTGCATATTCTTTAAATACCATCAATTTAATACAATAAAGGATTAAAGTATACCCAAACGTATTTTCATAGGAAACAAAACCATATTAAACTTTATCTTTCACTTACATATCTAGGTATATTCTCATTTGAGGTTACCTTTAATCCTCAAAGCCTTCATAAAATCAACACAATACCTACAGCTAGTTTTTATTTATACCAGATATGAAGAAAAGCTTTCCTCTTCTATCCTTTGTCTCCCAACAATTGAAAACTTTTTCATTTAACTTGGGCTTCGTGATGTACGTATTCATTAAAATAAAACAGTGTTAAGATATTCTTAAGTTATTTTGAATGAGCTGACAACAACGATAGAAAGTTTTTATCAAAGGAAAAGGAAAGCAGTTAGATGAAATAGCAAACACAATTACGAGATAGAAGATGATTGACTGTCGACTATTGTGGCAAAATGATTAGTTTGACCTTTGTGCCACCTTTCTGGGTTGGATTCCAAACAGAAAAGAAGTTTATTTTGTTCGATTCTTGCTCTTCTTTCCTAAAAGGACTGGTTTGTTGAAAAAAAAATGGCAATCAATTCGCCACTTGTACTTGATCACGAAAGTTTATTTCTCTTAACATATCGACATTGTTTCAAGCCAAGATACGCGGGATTTTGTAAGGCCAGGTGTATATTTTTTTCTTTTAGAAGTCAAAAAATACCAACTTGGAGGATTTGCAGCAAATAATATACGTTTTATATGGATCAACTCAGTATTCGGATTAAAACATTTAGACCTGAATGTACAGTCCTAGGTACCCAAATACTAACTCCTAACCTCACTGAAGTATTTAGTATTCTTAAGTTAGCAATTGCGTTGCAGAGAAATCACTAACTAAATACTAAATATCTACTCTACGTCAAACTTAAGGTCTATGGCGTAGCATTTCACATTATTGTGTACGAAGAAAAGAGATATAGATATGTATGTAGCTTTCTATGGGCTTAGACTGACGTTTAAAATATTTTTTTTGTTATAAAAAACACAAGCATATGTAACCAAGCTCACACTGACAGCTCAATGTCAAGATTTTTCTGAAATTCCAGCGAATTTTCGGCATCTCGTATGGATCGCCGAATACTCTGTTTGGTATTTGATTTGACAATATTACCAAATACATATTTGTCGAAGTCGCTGAAATCATCATCCATCGAAAACATCTCGTATTTTAGGTATTTTAGCATTAAACCACTCGTAAGGTTCCTCGCTATCAACCTTACTTTTTGACAGTTTTCAATTGTTAGTTTACGTCCACGCGCATGCGCTAAGTATTTAAATATGTCTCTGCAATGCAATTCTCATACAGAAACTTGGTAGTATCCTCCAGTTAGGAAGCCACGTGATCTCCTAACTTAAGTGAACGACTGTGCAATGAAAACACGGTTAGTATTTAGAATTTAGTATGTGTCCCTTATAATATAAGATCTGTTAATATATAGAGCCCAAAATTTCCAGGGGTTATCAACATTTGAATTTTTATTTTATATTTCCATATATGACAAAAAGCATAAAAATAGTAAGCTAAAAAATTGTATACATATCGAAACATACACTACTATCTCAAAAGTGTTTTTATGAAAAATTTCCCGGGTTTCTCAACAATTTTTATAGAGAATCGTTTCTTAAATGAATTTCTAAATTAATGTTTAACTGCCTATATTTCCATTTTTTTTAAATCAAAATACTCCGAAATATCCTTACTCAGAAAATTGCGATCACAACTCATACTTTAAATAATTTCTAACTTTTTACGTTAACACAGTGGAAGTTCATAGTTATAAATATATTTATAAAATAAAATGAAAAAATTCAGTTTTATTCCAGAAATGAGTAAGACTTTAATGAGCCTAAGCGCTTTCGCCGAACACAGCCGGCATCCTCAGAGGCAGAAATGAAACTCTTCAAACTGTGTTTTTTATTTATTTTTATAAATATTTAATTTATACTCATACTTTTATTTAAAGACTACATCGTTTCATAAAATTTGTATGGCATAATACACAATGACTTAGGTGACTCAATAGTTTGATAATCTTCATAAATACCATCATACCTGTTTATGTATTCGGGGTAGGAAAAAAGGACTGTCCTTCACAATATTTTGTCCTTACGTAAATGCTCGTATAGAAAATGAAATATCTTTAAATATTCAATAATTTGGATTTAAGGGTTTATTGTTTGGTACGTATTCTTCAACTTGACTGTTAAATCTTATGTTGAACATTCAAACATTTTATTAAATTTTTAAGTTTGAAAAGTCAAAGGACCTGATCTATGATTAGAAAAATATTGCAAAGTGTAATTGTTTAAGTACATATTCAGGGTTTCACGGTAGATTATGTATTTTTCTTTAACATATTCTGTATTTGCATTTAAAACAATTACGTTTGACACGATGTGTTTCTAATATTAACAGTTTTTCGATACTAGGCACAGCACACTGGATCAAAGCTGACCATAAATGTATTTTAATAGCATCATTGCATGTGTTCCTGATTAAAACCTGATGAATGGGGTAAGAAAACCCATTATAAAACTACGTTATAAATTCCTGAATAAACGATCCAACATAAGGTTCTATTGAAAAGAAAATACCAAACAATGAACGAATTAACATCGGGAAAATTCCGTTGCGTATTCAAATGGGAAACAATGGGCTATCAGGGAAATTTTATAACGCAGAATTTGTGTACATTTTTGGTACCCAATTAGCCCCATTAATAGCACGTGAGATGAATTCATTGATAGCCATAATATATACGAATAAAACTAACCCTAAATTATTAAAAAGTTTTTAACTATATTGATATTTTCTTTTATAGAAATAAAAATGTACCTACACAAAAATGTAATATTAAGATTCAAAAGAAAATATTTCAATATTATTGCAAAAAATATTTATAGTAATTTATCAAATAATAAATGTTTTTTTCATCGGCGTTCTTCAAATTGTCGGCCATCGTGGCTCAGTTTGCCAGGTATTTAACTGCTGATCCAAGGGTCCTGGGTTCGATTCCCGTTGGAGACACAGTTTTCCATTGCGTTTTTAGTCTCTATCTGTGAGACGGTTAATACGATAATAATTACGATTAATATCGTAAGTGTCCAGAAAATGAAAACTTGTTATTGGGTCCGTGTTAAATTAATATTTGACATAGTGCCTGAGAGTTGCTTGAGAAGTCATAAATAAATAAATACTGCGTTCTACTATAATATAATATGGAACAAATTCATTAGAGGCTTCCGGTTTCATGGATTGGCTAGAATAAAATTCTTTGTAGTAATAAAACGGCCTATTCACTTTGCTGTACAAATATTGAACAAACAAATCAATATTGTATATAAAAATACATACATACATACATACATACCATCACGCCATGTCCCTTACGGGGTAAGCAGAAAGAATCGAGCGCCATACTTCTCTATTTTTGCACACATTTCTGGCTTCCTTTACATCCATGCATCGTCTCATACATGCTCGTCGATTGTTCAAACTTTTTATGTTTCCTTCTTTCAAAATATCATTCACATGGTCATGCCATCCCTTTCTGGGGCGACCTCTGCTATTCACTCCATCTCTAGCACCCATGTATATTTTTTTGGTCAGTCGTTCATCGTTCATTATTTCTATATGTCCAAACCACCTTAAAGCATTCACTTTCATTTTACATATAATATCCTTCTTTAACTTGCATTCTCTCCTTATGTCCTCATTTTTTATTCTATCATATATCGTTCTATTACATACTCTTCTTAGTGATCTCATTTCTACAGCATTTATTCTACTTTCATGTGTTATTTTCCAGGTCCATGTTTCACTAGCATACGTCAAAGTAGGCACCACAATTGCATTGTGTACTGCAATTTTGGTTTCCTTTGAGATGCTTGGATCGGCCATTACTGGTCTAAGTGCTCCGTTTATTCTATTCCCTGCCATAACTCTTCTTTCAATATTTTTATCGGGTCTTCCATTCCGTTCAAACATACTCCCCAAATATAAATATTCCTCGACTTGTTCTAGCCATTCGTTCTCTACTTTTATCATACATGCAGTTATACTTTCAGTCTTTTCAAATACCAATATCTTAGATTTACTAACATTCATTCTCAGTCCATTTTGCAGGCATCCTTCATACACTTTATTCACTAAATACTGTAGCTCATCCGCACATTCAGCAATCACCACTTTGTCATCTACATAAAAACCAGAAACTTTTCTGTGCGTTCATAGACCTAGAGAAGGCATATGATAAAGTGGATAGAGAAAAATTGTGGGATATCCTATCAATATATGGAGTGAAGAGTAAATTAATACGTGCCGTTGCGTCTCTGTATGAAAATAGTAGAGCCTGTGTCCGTGTCAACGATGCGTTGACAACATGGTTCCCTATTAATAAAGGGGTGAAGCAAGGCTGCGTATTATCCCCATGGCTGTTCAATATTTATATTGATCACTGCGTTAGGACATTGAAGAATGAAAATAAAGGTCTGAAACTAAGTACTATAAACGTATATAAAAATGTTACTCAGTTTTAACTTAATCAAAAAAAAACATATTTTTCACAACAGCAATTATTGTAGATCATGTCAGAGAGCAATGGAAAGAAGCATGTGAAAGTTGGTGAAAATAAATTAGATATTAGGAGACAAAATTATCAGATACTCTAAAACAAGCTTTAAAACCCAAGTAGGCTGGACACATATCGCGTTTCACAGATGATAGATGGACCTTATTAACCACGATATGGACGGGACCTAAATGGAAAAGGAATGTTGTCCGTCCGTACAAAAGGTGGATCGACGATATACCTAATAACAACAGCGGCAGAGACACAGAACTAAATGGAAACTGGAAAAAAAGGGCCGAGACAGAACTAAATGGAAACTATTGGAGGAGGCCTTTACCCAAGAGGGATCTATTTCATGAAAAAATATTATAAAATAGAAATTAGTTTAAATACTGCAAAATAATTTAACTCACTACTAATCAAATAAAATACTTATAAATGGTTTAAAAATAACTGTAGATGAAAAAGAATAATAAATAGGTTTTATTATTACTATACCATCACGGCATATTACAAAAAGTGAGGTAACCAGCGACAGGTTTGCGGGTATGCATTACCATATAAAATGAATTACGACACATGCGTGTATCGTCACACACATAGCCTAAAAAGGCAAAATTCAAAACGGAATCTTATTTCTGTGAACTATGTGAGAAGTTATTTTGCCTCTTGCATTTTCTTTTAACCGGCTCTTAAGGGACATCCGAAAACAATGATTATAGAAAAGAGTGGAAGTACTATTCTAATACGGTACCATACACCCAGATAATCTATTAAAAATAAATATTATTTTTTTATGTACGTGTGAATGCAAAATGAAAAGTTTCATTCATACCAGCATGGCATATTACAAAATGTGGGGTAACCAGCGACAGGTGTGCGGGTATGAATTGATTTATAAAATTATGTATTATACGTGAGTGTATCCCCATACATTCATAATCGTTGGTGAACTGAGTGAGATGCTTATTTCGCCTGTTGTATTTTTGATTACCCGGCTCTTACTGCAAAAACTTGAATTGATTTATAAAATTATTTATTATACGTGAGTGTATCCCCATACATTCATAATCGGTTGTGATAATTATTGCTGAACTGAGTGAGATGCTTATTTCGCTTGTTGTATGTATTTTTGATTACCCGGCTCTTACGGCAAAAACCTGATACCTACTTGAAAACGCTCATAATAGAAAAAAGTGGAAGCACTATTCTAAGTCGGTACTTCACAGCAAAAGCAAAATGAAAGTTTGTGCATACAATATTGTTACAAATATATTTCATGTTATGTCAAGTCCCCCCGACGTTGACGACCACCATAGAGAAAGCCTCTCTGTTCTGGGCAGTGTAAAACAGCTCCTCCACAGTTCTCATACCGGTCCATTCCCGAAGCCAATAAAGCTGCTTTTTTTCGACCCCTTTACGACCCTCGATCTCCCCCTTCATGACAAGCTGAAGGATGGTATATTTTTCACATCTCAGAATATGATCAAAGAACAATGTTATATTCATATTATTTACGTAAAAATGTACGTTTTGTAGAATGAACATTATAACGTTTGGAACATATAAAATTAATGCTACACAATGAGAAGCGAAAAAACGGAATATTTAAATTCAATCTTCACCTTTCCCTGATGTAGAATTGCAAATATACTGTGTGGGGTGGTTGTTATGAATTATGCATTTTTTCATTTATCAATTTTGCACGTGGAAGTTGCTTTTTTTTATTTTGCAAAATGTCGTTCCTTTTATCTACGAGCATAGAATATTTTATTTCGAAACATACCTTTAATTCTTTACTTTATCGTAAATATACTACATGTGGAAAACATCAATGACGGGTATTGATGTTGTAGGATAAGTGGACTGTATAAAAAATTATCTCACGAATGCTTCCTATTTTGCTGGTTAACAATGATTCTGTGCACAGGTTGAAACATGCACACGCGTTGATCTTCAAACTTGCGCAAATTTTTTTTCACTTGTGCCTTTATATCTCCAAAAATTACTGCAACTTATCTTTCAAAGTGACAATTCCCAAAAACATTGGTGAGTGGACAATGGCAAGAACGGATACATAGGAATATGCTTCTACATACTGTATTGTACTGTTAACATATTTTGTGATGCCCGGGTTCAAATCCTGCCTCGACCGATTTCGTTCACATTTAGCAAAGCATTTACTTGATTTAGGGTATTTATTTGATTTCGTAGGTACTAAATCACGCCCTGAGCCTCATGGGGATGGCAAAGAGAACCACATTTTACTCTCTTGAAATATTCATTTTGAAGTCAGTTTTATACGAAAGATTAATGTATTATTTTTAATAGTATGCTCGTCACGCCATATAAATGGCCTGTTCACCTTTTAAAGTAGAAAATATTTTATTTTATTTGGGAATATCAACAGTTTTGAATAAAAGATAAGACAGTTAAAATTAGACCAGTTAAAAATATTTCACTGATTTATTTATTCTTCTTCTTCTTCTTCGTTTCCTCATTGTTGAGGGTCGCGATCTATGGGGCCGCTAATGGACAGAACTAGTCGCCTCCAGTCCTCTCTGCCCTCCGCAGCTCGCACCGCCGAATAAAATGGTCGTTCCCGGTCATCTCCTTAATTTGGTCACACCATCGCGCAGGAGATCTGCATCTACTTCTTTTGCCTGGTACACTTCCTGTGATAATACTTTTTTCCGGGTTACCTGGCTCTCTCCTGGCGATGATTTATTTATAGAAATTTACTGATTTATTTAAAGAAATTATTTGATAATTACCAGACGAAATAAGAAGAATGAATAAGGAGAAGTGAAAGTCATCTGAAATAAGTCAAATATATAAACAAACCTCAAATAACAACAAAAAAGCGATATTGAAATCAACTAAATATTATGTATAATAATAAGTACAAAAGTAGTTATTGTGAAATGATTCAAAAATGTAATGAAATATTAAAAAAATATATACCTACTTAATCTTGTGAATGAAAAACTTAATATGTGAATTCAGTTGTATTTTGCAAAATGAAGGATTTTAATCAAGAGAACTGCACTTATAATATATTGAGTGCGGTGTTCTACATTTACTTTTTATGCATCGCGAATAGAAAACTCATGCTACGTCGTTCAATGTACATGTATTATTATTTTGATATTATTTCCATATTTTAATAATGAAAAGTTTTTCCTTTACGCCTCGGAGCAATTCACGCCTCAGATAACTTACACACAAATTTCTAGAATTATTTAGAACTTTCTATTACAAATTTATCGTCAAAATACTCAACAAAGTTGTAAATTTTACTCATCCTTATGAATATATTTTTGTTTCGATATAAAATTTTGTAAAGAAAATTCAATACATTTTAAGAACAAAGGATTCATTGTCAATTATTTTTGAATAAGTGTGTACTCACAAATAAAATTAGGTCTATAAGTATTTATTTACTAGTTGCATGTAACACATCAAATCCAACTGTAGTTGGCGATAGTAGTATAATTTAAGAACACGTACCAAACTATAAACACTTAAACACAAATTAATAAATATTTTAACAAGTAGATTATTGCTGCCCAACTAGGAAACCCTGTTCTAGGATTAACAGTTTACAATTACATTAACAATATAATTATGAACTGAGTGATAGTTCCACTTTACATTGGGTATGCACACAATATCACATTACTATGTAGTCTCCTATAACCACTTCAATAAAACATTATAGCAGACACATAGCTCACACAAAACAAATCAACTAGGTCCAAAATACCCGTCATCAATCCGATTCCCGACGCAATTGACATTTAAAAATCACAGAAAAGAGACTAGTACAAAATGAGGACTAATTATAATGACGACGAAATTCGTTTGACCGTCGAAAAGATTTAGCTCATATAATGATGGTCTTCCTCAGGGCTGGCGCTTGGGGCTATTTAAACTTGGTAATCTAAAAATAACAGTTTTATCTGTTAAATTCAGTCCGATGAATAGAATTTCCTCAATTATTATTATCTGTTGACCCTTTTCCCCTAAAAGAAGGAAACGAAGGAGACACAAACCTTCCGGATGTGACCGAATCGCTTCATACAACACTTATTTCCAGGCACTGCGCCATGTCTCGTATTAGTGAAATATTTAATATTTTTTTATACGTAGCTTCAATTAAATAATGACTTATTTGAATTTTTTTATAATGTCATTTTGTATTGCTTAGCGGAAAGTAAAAGGTTCTATGTCAAATTTTAATTTTATAATACGTACCCAAATGCGTGTTGTCACATTCTGAAGACTTTCGATATTATCGTCTCACAGATCCAGACTTAATACACAATTAAAAACTGTGTCTCTACCTGGATTCGAACCCGGGATTTCATGCTCAGAAATCAGTTATCTAGCCAACTGAGCCACAAAGAGTGGTGATGTAAATATTATGTTCCTACTATTATTTGAAATCTCGCGACGTACGAAGTCAGATATCGGATAAAGAAGTCGTATAACGACGGAGTCGAATACAATAATTATAATCGTTTCTGAAAACAATTGAACACGGGCACGGAATTAATATCGGCTGTTTATCACGCATGTAATTAGAATAAAAATTAAGACATAATCGAGTAGCAAAAGCAGTATAATTAAAGATAAAACAATTAACTCTGTTTTTGTCTTTCTCGTGCGTATTTACATTTTACATACTTTTGCGTCACAATCCTAAGATTGGTTTGCACCAAGCATTTGATCACAGCACTTCATAATAAATAAGACATGCATTTTTCTTTTGGGGGTAGGTATATAAATCTAATAACCCCAATTTGAAATATTTTTTTTCAAGTAGATATAGTGTGTTTGTGAACAGTGTGTTTCTAAAAAAAACCTTAGGTATTTTCAACATTTCTCTAGTGAATAAGCGAAGCGTTTCACAATTTAAAAATTCAGCATGAAATTCCCCAAGTAAATATTAAAAAATATCCTTTTTACAACATTTTTTTTATAACCCTGTCGTAGAGAAATGAATCTTTTATTAAGTTTACTTTTTGTACATAATATAAACAAATATAATGCAAACTGGCGGGCTTATTGCCATAAGGCAATTTCTTCCAACCAACCAGATAACAGAGTGACAGAATTATACATGTACATCAACAAAAAATAAAAGCTAAAAAGAACTAAGATCACCAAGATATGTAAATAAAAAAAAATAAAAATAAAGAATAAAACATAACTTATAGCATAAAAAAGGAAATCGGAAAGAAGAGGAAATCGAGATCAGGTGTTTGGGTATAAATATAACGTAGCAAAGGGAAGGAAGGAAAAGTAGAGGGATCAGGTATTTTTGGAGAGATATCCCTGCTTTAGTCTTTTCTTGAATATGGAAAGCGAATTTGACGAAGTTATATCTGGACTCAAATTATTCCAGAGCCTTTCTGAACGTACTTTAAAGGATGAGCTGAAAAATTCTGTGTTGTAAATGGGGATAGTTAATGTAGTACGTTCAGCAGATCGAAGCGATAGGCCGCAATGAGATAAATAGGTGAATTTCATTTTAAGGTACTGCAGTGAATTAAGATTAAAGAGCGTATTATATTTTATGTGCTTGAAGAGTGCATAAAATCGAAATGAATGACTAATAATAGTTACTCTTACTAACACGTGACTTCATCGTATCTTTCAGACTTCTGCATCCCTCTCACCGTAAACGAGCGACAACAAACACTTCACCACATCCATGATTGGCAAGTTGACTGAAATAAATAGAGTCAACACTACATCCTTTGGTGATCGTGGTTTTGCTGTGGCTGGACCAGCTTCGTAAAATAAACTACCACCTGAACTGAGGCAAATCGACAACTTAGCACTATTCAGGAAACACCTAAAAACTCACTTCTTCCGCGAGTCTTACAAAAACCTCTAATATATTCAAAGCGCCCTTGAGGTGAGGTTATCACAAAAACGGCGCTATAAAAATCATCCAATTTATTTATTATTATTTATTCATCGTGTATCAAGAGGTTTTAATATACCTACCTACCATTTTTTTCAGCCATTGACTCAGCGTTATAAATCTTCTTACAACTATACAACTAATGGTTCTTGCATGAAAAAATAATGATATTTTCCTTCCATATATTCCTTGAATGCTTTAAATACTTTCCTCGATAAAATAGTCGTAAATGAAACCCCGTTATTTGGACCTGATGGTAGATATATTAGATTTTCTACATCTTTAAAGAAAGAGGTAAGACACATGTGTCACAAGGGGGAGGGGGGGGCTTTAGACACTAACGAGGGCCCATGATGTTGCTTATTTAGTTTCATCGCTTGTTTTCATAAAGCTTTCAAAATATTATTTAAGCAAATTAAGTGAAGCATTAGGTAAATTATATAATTATACCATCGAGTTGCGTTATTACGTAGAAATATTTTCTGGAATATTAAATTTTATGTCTGCCGTTAAAACTGTGAATTTTGCAAAATCATAAGCAGAAGGCACTCAAATTACTTTAAACGAAAGTAAAAACACTAAGGTAACATAATTTGAGAACATTAAGTGTCCTTAAGTGTCTTAATATATATAATAATGTCTGCATTTTTGTACCTTAACGGAAAATGATTTTTCTATTTCAAAAATATATCTACATATTATATAATTACGACGCGACTCACGTGATACTCTTCATTTTCCTTCGAACACCATTCTGCGGCACGTTGTTGTAGAGAATTAGTTGGCAACCGTCCAGAAGAAGAATCGGTCGCTTCTAAACAGGTCATATTAAACGAAGTAGATTGTAATACACTGTAAATTGTTTAAAATTTGTATTCATCGAAAGTGGTTGTTAAGGTATTAGTACAGAGTGTTGCGGTTGTGTAGGCACACTGCCATAATAATCTGTATTAAACAGACAGCAGAAATATCCAGAAACTTTAGACAATGTTGGGCAGTCTTTGAACCCGCCTGTCCTTACTTATAGTCTAGAAACTATCACGCTAACTGCGTTTTCCATACATAAGCTAAAATGAACTTAAAGATCCATGGAAAGGCAAATGCTAGACGTAAGTCTAAGAGACAGAATAAGAAATGAAGAAATCAGACGCCAGACAAAAGTTTTCGAAATCATGGCTCGAGTTGCAAATCTTAAATGGCAATGGACGGGTCATGTTGCCAGACAGGGAATGGACAGATAGGCGCCCAGAGATCTGAAATCGAAACCATGGCACGGTCAAAAGAGGAATATGCCGGTCTCAGAAAAGATGGGCCGAAGATATTGTCCCCGTCGCTGGAGAAGATGGGTCAAAAAACCCAAAAAAGACAAATGGAAGAACTTAGAAGAGGTCTACAGCCAGCAGTGGATAGTTGGCTGAAGGAAGAAGAAGAGGAAGAATAATTAAGTAAATAAAATTTTTAAATAAAAATTTTGGTAACAAAAAACTTTGTTTCTTCCACTTCACATTTATATTTGATGGAACGTTTTCGAACTGTACTAGTTCATCTTCAGCATCTGAAATGTGACTGATTCTACTGTGCGTGTGGTCATCTTCCATTGGCGAGTGTGGGCGGGTTGAGTATGGCGGGGGTAATTAACTGGTGGGGGTGAGCGGTAGCGAGCGGTGTAGGTTTGTGTTTCGTTTGGTTCTTAATAATATTCAATATTGGTGAATTTACTGGAGGAATCTGAATATTTATTAAATTGGGGTTATTTTTTCTTTTATTTATTTCCAGGGCTTCTAAAATATCGAGTTTTTTCCCTTTCTTTTCAATATGGAGTACTTCGACATCTTTTATATTAAATTTGTGTCCGTTATCTCTGCAATGCTCTGCCATTTCTGAGTTAGAGGTGATGTTCTTAATTGCTTTTTTATGCTCATCTACCCTGTCTTTAATTCTTCTCCCGCTTTGTCCTATGTAAAAAATATCACAATCCTCACAGTTAACTTTATATACTCCGCTGTTGTCAAATTTATCTATCTTGGATTTATTATTGAAGATGTGTTTTTTAATACTATTGTTGGTGTAAAGTGCCGGTTTAAATGGTTTGTTTTTACATTTGTTGATGATTTCTTCTGTTAATTTTCCTACGTATAATATTCTTCTCCATGGTTTATCCTGTATTTTTGAATCTTCTTTCTTGTGTCCTTTTTTGTAAATATATGTTTGTAGAAGGTGTTGTGTTTCTTTTTTCTTTATCATTCTTCTGATTGTTTTCTCGTGGTATCCATTATTTTTTGCTATGTTTATTATTGTATTTACTTCTGTTGTATAGTTGATTTCGTCTAATGGAATTGATACAAGTCTGTGGATCATAGAATTAAATGCAGCCATTTTATGTGCTCTCGGGTGGTATGAATTGGAATTTATTATTGTGTCTGTGTATGTATCTTTTCTATAGATTTTGAAATTGAATTTATTTTGTTGTATTATCACTGTTGTATCTAAAAAGTTTAATTCATTTTTAATCCCAATTTCTTTTGTGAATTGTATTTTCTCGTTTTGTTTGTTGAATAACTTTAGCAAATTTTCTAATTGTCTGTTGGATCCGGTGAAAGTAAAAAATATGTCATCCACGTATCTGTTATAATTATTTATTGATTTTATTAATGGGTTTTGTGAAGACAGGATATTATTTTCAAATTGGTCCATAAATATGTCTGCTAGTAAGGGTGATAAAGGATTACCCATGGGTAGGCCACTTGTTTGAGTGTAGTATTCGTTGTTAAAACAAAAATAGTTTTGATTTATACATATTTTTATGATTTCGTACACTTCTTGGCCTATTTCAATGTCAATGCAATTTGAGGTAATGATGTTTTTAATATAGTTCAGTGACTCGTCTATTGGTACATTTGTGAAAAGACTCTTTACGTCAAACGACACAAGAGTACAGTTTTTGGGAGGCACACTGTTATTCAATTTATTGCAAAATTCTATAGTATTTTTTATTGAAAATTTAGGTTTGAATCTGGTAATGTTAAGAAAATAGTTATTTATAAATTTTGCCAATTTATAGGCTGGTGCATCCACATATGAAACGACTGGTCTAACTGGTTTGTTCTCTTTGTGGATTTTCATTAATCCATAGAGTTGCGGTGTTTTTGGGTTCATTATTCTTAATGACTGTTTTGTTCTGTTATCAATAACTTTACTGCATTTCTTTATTATTTCTGTTATTTTATTTTGGTATTTTAAAGTTGGGTTTTCACTCAATTTTTGGAATGTTTCATTGTCACTTATAATGCTGTTCATTTTATCTATATAATCTTTCTTGCTTATTATTACAATGGAATTCCCTTTGTCGGCTTTTGTGCACATTATATCTTTCTCTTGCATTATCTTTACAAATTCTTTTATTGTTTTATGGTCATTGTTATCTGGTTGGTAATGCTTATTGTTTGTACTGTTATGTTTTTGTATGATTTTGGCACAATTATGTTTGTTGAATTCATCTAGAGACATTTCACAATCTATTAGTAGGTGATTTATATTATTCTTGTTACTTAAGGGGTTTATATTGAATTTAAATCCTTTTTCGAGTAATTTAATAAATTTTGTATCTATATTTTCATCTGTGAGATTAATTACGCGTTTGTAGAATTTTTTTGTTGTTGTTGTGAGTATTTTAGATTTGTTTCTGGATTCGGTTGTTTGAATAAGTTGGTTTAGTTTTTTGTCTAGTATTTTCTTCTTTTCACTTGCTTTTTTGCTTACTATTTCATAAATTTTATCTTCTATTAAATCCCATTCCACTTGGTGAAGTTGTGATGGTATTATAGTATGAAGAAAATGTATATACACTTTTAAATTATTTTGAATTCTGTAGAAGTTTTGTATTTCACTTTTTATCCAAAATTTTTGACCAGCTTTTTTTGCTTTAGTTGCGGTATATGAGTTATTTTTACACTTTAACACTGTATACTTTGGAAATACGTTATTTTTTAAACACTCTTTATTGAAATATATTTTTAAGGACAACATCCTATCTTTCAGTCTCAAATTTAACAACTTTTTCACTTTGAATGCCGTACAGGCTGATAATAATTCATTGAAATTATTTTTATTAACGCTGTGGAAATCCATAATAATTAAGTAAATAAAATTTTTAAATAAAAATTTTGGTAACAAAAAACTTTGTTTCTTCCACTTCACATTTATATTTGATGGAACGTTTTCGAACTGTACTAGTTCATCTTCAGCATCTGAAATGTGACTGATTCTACTGTGCGTGTGGTCATCTTCCATTGGCGAGTGTGGGCGGGTTGAGTATGGCGGGGGTAATTAACTGGTGGGGGTGAGCGGTAGCGAGCGGTGTAGGTTTGTGTTTCGTTTGGTTCTTAATAATATTCAATATTGGTGAATTTACTGGAGGAATCTGAATATTTATTAAATTGGGGTTATTTTTTCTTTTATTTATTTCCAGGGCTTCTAAAATATCGAGTTTTTTCCCTTTCTTTTCAATATGGAGTACTTCGACATCTTTTATATTAAATTTGTGTCCGTTATCTCTGCAATGCTCTGCCATTTCTGAGTTAGAGGTGATGTTCTTAATTGCTTTTTTATGCTCATCTACCCTGTCTTTAATTCTTAGAATTTTGCAATAAATTGAATAACAGTGTGCCTCCCAAAAACTGTACTCTTGTGTCGTTTGACGTAAAGAGTCTTTTCACAAATGTACCAATAGACGAGTCACTGAACTATATTAAAAACATCATTACCTCAAATTGCATTGACATTGAAATAGGCCAAGAAGTGTACGAAATCATAAAAATATGTATAAATCAAAACTATTTTTGTTTTAACAACGAATACTACACTCAAACAAGTGGCCTACCCATGGGTAATCCTTTATCACCCTTACTAGCAGACATATTTATGGACCAATTTGAAAATAATATCCTGTCTTCACAAAACCCATTAATAAAATCAATAAATAATTATAACAGATACGTGGATGACATATTTTTTACTTTCACCGGATCCAACAGACAATTAGAAAATTTGCTAAAGTTATTCAACAAACAAAACGAGAAAATACAATTCACAAAAGAAATTGGGATTAAAAATGAATTAAACTTTTTAGATACAACAGTGATAATACAACAAAATAAATTCAATTTCAAAATCTATAGAAAAGATACATACACAGACACAATAATAAATTCCAATTCATACCACCCGAGAGCACATAAAATGGCTGCATTTAATTCTATGATCCACAGACTTGTATCAATTCCATTAGACGAAATCAACTATACAACAGAAGTAAATACAATAATAAACATAGCAAAAAATAATGGATACCACGAGAAAACAATCAGAAGAATGATAAAGAAAAAAGAAACACAACACCTTCTACAAACATATATTTACAAAAAAGGACACAAGAAAGAAGATTCAAAAATACAGGATAAACCATGGAGAAGAATATTATACGTAGGAAAATTAACAGAAGAAATCATCAACAAATGTAAAAACAAACCATTTAAACCGGCACTTTACACCAACAATAGTATTAAAAAACACATCTTCAATAATAAATCCAAGATAGATAAATTTGACAACAGCGGAGTATATAAAGTTAACTGTGAGGATTGTGATATTTTTTACATAGGACAAAGCGGGAGAAGAATTAAAGACAGGGTAGATGAGCATAAAAAAGCAATTAAGAACATCACCTCTAACTCAGAAATGGCAGAGCATTGCAGAGATAACGGACACAAATTTAATATAAAAGATGTCGAAGTACTCCATATTGAAAAGAAAGGGAAAAAACTCGATATTTTAGAAGCCCTGGAAATAAATAAAAGAAAAAATAACCCCAATTTAATAAATATTCAGATTCCTCCAGTAAATTCACCAATATTGAATATTATTAAGAACCAAACGAAACACAAACCTACACCGCTCGCTACCGCTCACCCCCACCAGTTAATTACCCCCGCCATACTCAACCCGCCCACACTCGCCAATGGAAGATGACCACACGCACAGTAGAATCAGTCACATTTCAGATGCTGAAGATGAACTAGTACAGTTCGAAAACGTTCCATCAAATATAAATGTGAAGTGGAAGAAACAAAGTTTTTTGTTACCAAAATTTTTATTTAAAAATTTTATTTACTTAATTATTATGGATTTCCACAGTGTTAATAAAAATAATTTCAAGGAAGAATAAATAAATAACCACTACTAACAGCAAAACAGACACATAGTTACCATAAAACATAACCAGTTTCAAAATATTTATTTACTTATTTATAAATGTAATTATTTATATATATATACTTTTATTTATTTATGTATTTTTTAATTTATTTAATTAATTATTTGTTTATTTATGTATTTATTAATTATTTTTTTTATTTATTTATGTATTTTTTTGTTGTTTTTTATTAATTTAAATTATTATTTTTATTTATTTATACATTCACTGATAGACATTACAATAATTATGTATTTAATATGCAATGCTCCACTATTTATGTTATTTTTTAACAATAGTAATCTTGAGAGAGTAACTATGAAAGAAATGCAACACTCTTCAAACAATAAGAGTGATATTTAAAAAAAATAGCCATTTTATTAATATAATGAATAGGTAAACCGACTTACATATTTAATTTTAATAACAATCAAACACAAAACTTCCTTGCATCCTGTGCAAGTGTCAAAATTATTGCCAAATATGGCATTTGTTTCCATGTTTCCAGCAAAAAGTACAATAAAAGCGAGAAATATAATATTTTCGATAAATTTCTCCACAGTTGAGAATCAAACCTAGGATACGTCATAGAAGTCAAACGCTTTACCACCATACCACAGCGATCGGTTATAGTCTTAAATTCGTTATCTTATTTTTTTTACATGCGAAAATACAATATAAAAGAAAATCATAGTAATTTATTTTTTTAAAAGTCATTCAGTTCTTATCATTCATTTTAGGTTATTTAACTTTATAGCTCATAATATAATAAAAAAATTTCTTCACTGGGTTTTTAAATGCGGATCTCTTTGTGCGGGGTGAGTATTTGTATTATTTTAAGATTGCCGAAAATGGCGGGGAAATTCGCCATTCTTTTTTATTTGATGACTTCCAAGAGACGATAGGCGGCAATAAAAGGCTTTTAACAATTCAACAGCCATAAATGGTAGTTGTATTGGAGTTTACGGGTGTTTAATTTCATTTATCGCAGAAATATTTTCTTAAAAGGAGGTAATAAAACAAATAATTTATTTATTGAACGAAAGTTCATTCGCAGTTGTCATTGGTTGTGTAAATAAATATACAACATCAAGCAATATTTCACACAACACTTATACGTACACTAACACTTCTGTTTCACTTCAACCAACCACTAAAACTTATAAAAATCATCTGACACTATGACGAATAAAAATAATATAACCGATTTACATTACGCTACTCTGGGACAGGCATAGCCTAGTAGAGAAGTCTAATCCACAAAAAAGACAGTTAATAAATAAAAAAAATAAACAAATAAATAAATAATTAAATAAATAAATACCTACGTAAATACATAAATACGTAAATACATAAATACAAAAATACATAAATACATAATATATAAATACATAAATATAAAAATACATAAATACATAAATACATAAATACATAAATACATAAATACATAAATACATAAATACATAAATACATAAATACATAAATACTTAAATACATAAATACATAAATACATAAATACATAAATACATAAATACATAAATACATAAATACATAAATACATAAATACATAAATACATAAATACATAAATACATAAATACATAAATACATAAATATATACATACATAAATACATAAATGAATACATAAAAAAATAAAAAACGAACGAATGAATGAATGAATAATTGAATAAATAAAAATAAAATGACCACATATTTTAACTAGGTGTTGATATATAGGTAAATTGCCTCAATATATGTTGTAAGATAATATTATGTTGTAGGAGACTTAATACGTGAGAATAAATTGTCAATCTCCTTTAAATCCTGTTACCTGTATCCTGTGATACGGTAGAAATATCCAGAGGCACGATTTCTCGGCAGATAATAATTTAAGCTTTTGGTGAACTGCAGGACGGAGCAATAAAATATACAGCATTTCCAGGAGAGTACAATGTACCTACAAGTTATTTTAAGATGATGAAATACCAATATTATAAGAATTATAGGTTTTGAAAACGACCTATACGACTAATAAATATAACACGACTTTTACTTTAAAACATTATTGCAGATATGCACGCCTGCTTAAGATATACGTATAGTGGAAAGCTGTGGGTATAATATGTAAAATATATATGGGAATTCTTTGATAATCTGCTGCTTGTTCTGTAACCCTAATTATCTTATTCGGTTAGAAGAGCTACATATGTACTAAAGCTTGCTTTTTTCTTTTCCTCGTGGTTGCCATGATTAACGGGCCTCCACGTTAGTGGTTGGAATCTTAGTGGTATGAAATATGCTTAGTGGTAGTTCCTGGTTTTTTTTTCCGACGAGCAGCCGCTTCGGGGATGAAAAAAACTACACAGTTCTAACACTTTACCTATGGAGAGACTGCAAAATACTGAGAGACTATGTAGGAGACTGCAAAATACTCTCAGTGTCCTCGTGACTGAGGATGGCGGTTACACTATATAATTCAATAAATGTAGGAAAATGAATGTCCTCCTCTATATATGATGTTCATGGGGAAATCGAAGTGCTTCATTGATTGAAGATCCTGTTGCAGACTTTACTAAGTCCATATCATCAAGTCGTTGCACGATCTTTAGATCGGAGAACAAATCATTCAAAGAAATTAATTAGGTCAAGTCTGGATTTTGAATTTGACTCTCTTGTTGATAAAGCTATTTATACGATAGTAATGGACCCGACAGACGTTGACCTGCCCTAACGTTGGCTTGCCTTCTATAAGCTGGTTCAACAAACATAAACATAACCACACACCATCGCAGCATATCCCAATATGTGGAGTTAACAGCGACAGAGTGCGGAAGTGCATTACCTTATAAAAGGAAGCACGATACATGCGTATATACCAAAATCAGTATAGCATCGCCTATAAAAAGGCAACATTTAGAATTGGTGGTGAACTACGTGATATTTTATTTTTTCATGTTTTATTTTCGATCGTTCATCTAGTGCGAGACACCAAAATATTGTAATGGAAAAAATCATCAAAATCAGTTCAGCCGTTTAGTAATTCAGTGACATACACACAAACAGAAGAATTATATATAAAGATATTAATGAAACATTTTTTTACATGTTTTTTTTTATATATTTTTATATTCACGTATACAGTGATTTATTCGATGTGTGAATCATTCAGGAACACACTCAACAAAGTTCATCATAACTGGCCCAGCAGTTAAGAAGTTCAGTGACATACATACGTACAGATGAATTTTATACATAAAACTAGCGAACCCGACAGATGTTGTCCTACCCCAACGCTGGCTATCCTGGTATTGCGGCCGTTTATTATAGGAGTTTGGTGACATACACAGTGAAAATATTATAAATCTCAAAAAATATAAAGTTTGCATAATATCAGGCGTACATATTTTACATATATTTTTATTATTTTTTTCCTTTGAATCAAATTGCGAATTTTGATCATCCAGGGACCCACTCAACTATACAGAAATAATTCATCAAAATCGGTTGAACCGTTTAGGAGGAGTTCAGTGACATACACGCGTACAGAAGAATTATATATATATATATATATATATATATATATATATATATATATATATATATATATATATATATATATATATATATATATATATATATATATATATATATATATATATATATATATATATATATATATATATATATATATATATATATATATATATATATATATATATATATATATATATATATATATATATATATATATATATATATATATATATATATATTTATATATATATATATATATATATATATATATATATATATATATATATATATATATATATATATATATATATATATATATATATATATATATATATATATATATATATATATATATATATCTTTATATATATATATATATATATATATATATATATATATATATATATATATATATATATATATATATATATATATATATATATATATATATATATATATATATATATATATATATATATATATATATATATATATATATATATATATATATATATATATATATATATATATAAAGATAGATACTTTGCCTACATACTTACTAATTAGTGCGAATTGTCAGTCAATATCTTTATCTTAATTGCGTTCTCATGTTTGAAAGTCGAATATTTGAGATGTTTATGTTATTGTCACCAATCCAAATGTTCCACTTAATACAAAGTACCTAGGGACTTAATTGGATCCAAATAGGATCTAGATTCTTTTGATTTTCAAATAGAATTCAAATTAATGCTCTGTTTTAATTTTTTCCTGAATTCATCCAACTTACTATATTCACACTACCAATTTCAAAGGCATAACTTAAGGGGGGGACTGCTGCCAACGTACCTATTATTCAATTTTATATACCATCATTATCCAACTGTCGATTTGTTCAGGAGAACTTTGTTCTCTTAACATATCGACAATGTATCAAGCCAGAATACGCGAGAATTGTCCAACTGTCGATTTGTTCAGGAGAACTTTGTTCTCTTAACATATCGACAATGTATCAAGCCAGAATACGCGAGAATTGTATGGAGAGGTCTACTTTTTTCACGGCTTTTCCAACTTTGAAGTCAAAAAACACCAACTTAGAGGCTTCGCAGCATATATGTTCTATACACGGATTTACTCAGAATTCGGAGTAGAACATTTCGTGTGTCTGTGTGTGTGTGTGTGTGTGTCTGTGTGTCTGTGTGTCTGTGTGTCTGTGTGTCTGTGTGTGTGCGTGTGTGTCCGTCCCCCCCTTATAACTTTTGATCCGCTCAATTTACAGAGCCTAAAATTTCAGAATATATAAACAGTTACAGGCCTACAAAACTTTTATACTCGGAATTTTGAATTTTTGTTTCAGTCAGGGGTTATCAACTTTTGAATTTTTATTTTATTTTTCCATATATCTCAGAAACCATAAACGCTAGAACGCTGAAACTTGGTACAAACATAGACAAATACAAAATCTCAAATGAGTTTTTTCAAAAAAATTCCAGGGTTTCTCAAACATTTTTTATTAAGAAAAATATTTTTTTTATGATAAATTTATGAGTTTGACTGCCTATATTTCCAAAACTTTTACAATTATCGAAAAAAGCCGAAACACCCCAACTAGATAATTTAATTTCCTATAAAAAATATTAACATTGTAGTAGAAGATCTCAATTTTTTTTTAACAATTTTTTTAAAAATTGAATTTAGTGACGACATCGCTTCATACATTTTGTATGGCAGTCGCCTATACACAATATGTAAGAAGACTTAATAGTTTGATACTTCATCTCCAAACATACATACATCATGCTATTTGCATATTCTGGGTAGTAAAAAGGATCTTCCTCCATACTATCCTATCTTGACATACATACCTACATATGTTGTATAGAAAACAAAATATCTGAAAATATTCATTAATTTGTTTCTATGGGTTTATAGTTTGGTACATATTCTTCAACTATACATACTATCGCTATCGACAGTTGGATCTCATGTGTTACATGCAACTAGTTGTGTATGTTTAGAATATTGTGTAGGTACCTAATCCAACTGTCGATTTGTTCAGGAGAACTTTGTTCTCTTAACATATCGACAATGTATCAAGCCAGAATACGCGAGAATTGTATGGAGAGGTCTACTTTTTTCACGGCTTTTCCAACTTTGAAGTCAAAAAACACCAACTTAGAGGCTTCGCAGCATATATGTTCCATACACGGATTTACTCAGAATTCGGAGTAGAACATTTCGTGTGTCTGTGTGTGTGTGTGTGTCTGTGTGTATGTCTGTGTGTGTGTGTGTCCGTCCCCCCCTTATAACTTTTGATCCGCTCAATTTACAGAGCCTAAAATTTCAGAATATATAAACAGTTACAGGCCTACAAAACTTTTATACTCGGAATTTTGAATTTTTGTTTCAGTCAGGGGTTATCAACTTTTGAATTTTTATTTTATTTTTCCCTATATCTCAGAAACCATAAAAGCTAGAACGCTGAAAATTGGTATAAACATAGACAAATACAAAATCTCAAATTAGTTTTTTCAAAAAAATTCCAGGGTTTCTCAAACATTTTTTATTAAGAAAATTATTTTTTTTAAGATAAATTTATGAGTTTAACTGCCTATATTTCCATTTTTTTTTAAATATCGAAAAAAGCCGAAACACCCCACCTAGATAATTTAATTTTCCAACTGTCGATTTGTTCAGGAGAACTTTGTTCTCTTAACATATCGACAATGTATCAAGCCAGAATACGCGAGAATTGTATGGAGAGGTCTACTTTTTTCACGGCTTTTCCAACTTTGAAGTCAAAAAACACCAACTTAGAGGCTTCGCAGCATATATGTTCCATACACGGATTTACTCAGAATTCGGAGTAGAACATTTCGTGTGTCTGTGTGTGTGTGTGTCTGTGTGTGTGTCTGTGTGTGTGTCTGTGTGTGTGTCTGTGTGTCCGTCCCCCCCTTATAACTTTTGATCCGCTCAATTTACAGAGCCTAAAATTTCAGAATATATAAACAGTTACAGGCCTACAAAACTTTTATACTCGGAATTTTGAATTTTTGTTTCAGTCAGGGGTTATCAACTTTTGAATTTTTATTTTATTTTTCCATATATCTCAGAAACCATAAACGGTAGAACGCTGAAAATTGGTACAAACATAGACAAACACAAAATCTCAAATTAGTTTTTTCAAAAAATTTCCAGGGTTTCTCAAACATTTTTTATTAAGAAAAATATTTTTTTTATGTTAAATTTATGAGTTTAACTGCCTATATTTCCAAAACTTTTACAATTATCGAAAAAAGCCGAAACACCCCAACTAGATAATTTAATTTTCTATAAAAAATATTTACATTGTAGTAGAAGATCTCAATTTTTTTTTAACAATTTTTTTAAAAATTGAATTTAGTGACGACATCGCTTCATACATTTTGTATGGCAGTCGCCTATACACAATATGTAAGAAGACTTAATAGTGTGATACTTCATCTCCAAACATACATACCATCATGCTATTTTCATATTCTGGGTAGGAAAAAAGGAACTTCCTCCATACTATCCTTTCTTGACATACATACCTACATAATATATGTTGTATAGAAAACAAAATATCTGAAAATATTCAATAATTTGTATCTATGGGTTTATAGTTTGGTACATATTCTTCAACTATACATACTATCGCTATCGACAGTTGGATCTCATGTGTTACATGCAACTAGTCCAACTGTCGATTTGTTCAGGAGAACTTTGTTCTCTTAACATATCGACAATGTATCAAGCCAGAATACGCGAGAATTGTATGGAGAGGTCTACTTTTTTCACGGCTTTTCCAACTTTGAAGTCAAAAAACACCAACTTAGAGGCTTCGCAGCATATATGTTCCATACACGGATTTACTCAGAATTCGGAGTAGAACATTTCGTGTGTCTGTGTGTGTGTGTGTCTGTGTGTGTGTCTGTGTGTGTGTGTGTCTGTGTGTGTGTCTGTGTGTCCGTCCCCCCCTTATAACTTTTGATCCGCTCAATTTACAGAGCCTAAAATTTCAGAATATATAAACAGTTACAGGCCTACAAAACTTTTATACTCGGAATTTTGAATTTTTGTTTCAGTCAGGGGTTATCAACTTTTGAATTTTTATTTTATTTTTCCATATATCTCAGAAACCATAAACGCTAGAACGCTGAAAATTGGTACAAACATAGACAAATACAAAATCTCAAATTGGTTTTTTCAAAAAAATTCCAGGGTTTCTCAAACATTTTTTATTAAGAAAAATATTTTTTTTATGATAAATTTATGAGTTTAACTGCCTATATTTCCAAAACTTTTACAATTATCGAAAAAAGCCGAAACACCCCAACTAGATAATTTAATTTTCTATAAAAAATATTAACATTGTAGTAGAAGATCTCAATTTTTTTTTAACAATTTTTTTAAAAATTGAATTTAGTGACGACATCGCTTCATACATTTTGTATGGCAGTCGCCTATACACAATATGTAAGAAGACTTAATAGTTTGATACTTCATCTCCAAACATACATACATACCATCATGCTATTTTGCATATTCTGGGTAGGAAAAAGGATCTTCCTCCATACTATCCTATCTTGACATACATACCTACATATGTTGTATAGAAAACAAAATATCTGAAAATATTCAATAATTTGTATCTATGGGTTTATAGTTTGGTACATATTCTTCAACTATACATACTATCGCTATCGACAGTTGGATCTCATGTGTTACATGCAACTAGTAAATAAAATAATCCAACTGTCGATTTGTTCAGGAGAACTTTGTTCTCTTAACATATCGACAATGTATCAAGCCAGAATACGCGAGAATTGTATGGAGAGGTCTACTTTTTTCACGGCTTTTCCAACTTTGAAGTCAAAAAACACCAACTTAGAGGCTTCGCAGCATATATGTTCCATACACGGATTTACTCAGAATTCGGAGTAGAACATTTCGTGTGTCTGTGTGTGTGTGTGTCTGTGTGTGTGTCTGTGTGTGTGTGTGTGTCTGTGTGTGTGTCTGTGTGTCCGTCCCCCCCTTATAACTTTTGATCCGCTCAATTTACAGAGCCTAAAATTTCAGAATATATAAACAGTTGCAGGCCTACAAAACTTTTATACTCGGAATTTTGAATTTTTGTTTCAGTCAGGGGTTATCAACTTTTGAATTTTTATTTTATTTTTCCATATATCTCAGAAACCATAAACGCTAGAACGCTGAAAATTGGTACAAACATAGACAAATACAAAATCTCAAATGAGTTTTTTCAAAAAAATTCCAGGGTTTCTCAAACATTTTTTATTAAGAAAAATATTTTTTTTATGATAAATTTATGAGTTTAACTGCCTATATTTCCAAAACTTTTACAATTATCAAAAAAAGCCGAAACACCCCAACTAGATAATTTAATTTTCTATAAAAAATATTAACATTGTTGTAGAAGATCTCAATTTTTTTTTAACAATTTTTTTAAAAATTGAATTTAGTGACGACATCGCTTCATACATTTTGTATGGCAGTCGCCTATACACAATATGTAAGAAGACTAAATAGTTTGATACTTCATCTCCAAACATACATACATACCATCATGCTATTTGCATATTCTGGGTAGGAAAAAAGGAACTTCCTCCAAACTATCCTATCTTGACATACATACCTACATAATATATGTTGTATAGAAAACAAAATATCTGAAAATATTCAATAATTTTTATTTATGGGTTTATAGTTTGGTACATATTCTTCAACTATACATACTATCGCTATCGACAGTTGGATCTCATGTGTTACATGCAACTAGTAAATAATTTGTATTTATGGGTTTGGTACTTATTCTTCAACTATACATACTATCGCTGTCGACAGTTGGATCTCATGTGTTACATGCAACTAGTATTTAGAACTATAAGGCTATAAATAAAATAATTAACTCAACAAACTATATAATCCAACTGTCGATTTGTTCAGGAGAACTTTGTTCTCTTAACATATCGACAATGTATCAAGCCAGAATACGCGAGAATTGTATGGAGAGGTCTACTTTTTTCACGGCTTTTCCAACTTTGAAGTCAAAAAACACCAACTTAGAGGCTTTGCAACATATATGTTCCATACACGGATTTACTCAGAATTTGGAGTAGAACATTTCGTGTGTCTGTGTGTGTGTGTGTGTCTGTGTGTCTGTGTCTGTGTGTCCGTCCCCCCCTTATAACTTTTGATCCGCTCAATTTATAGAGCCTAAAATAGAGCCTAAAATTTCAGAATATATAAACAGTTACAGGCCTACAAAACTTTTATACTCGGAATTTTGAATTTTTGTTTCAGTCAGGGGTTATTAACTTTTGAATTTTTATTTTATTTTTCCATATATCTCAGAAACCATAAAAGCTAGAACGCTGAAAATTGGTACAAACATAGACAAATACAAAATCTCAAATTTTTTTTTCAAAAAAATTCCAGGGTTTCTCAAACATTTTTTATTAAGAAAAATATTTTTTTTATGATAAATTTATGAGTTTAACTGCCTATATTTCCAAAACTTTTACAATTATCGAAAAAAGCTGAAACACCCCAACTAGATAATTTAATTTTCTATAAAAAATATTAACATTGTAGTAGAAGATCTCAATTTTTTTTTAACAATTTTTTTAAAAATTGAATTTAGTGACGACATCGCTTCATACATTTTGTATGGCAGTCGCCTCTACACAATATGTAAGAAGACTTAATAGTTTGATACTTCATCTCCAAACAAACATACATACCATCATGCTATTTTCATATTCTGGGTAGGAAAAAAGGATCTTCCTCCATACTATCCTATCTTGACATACATACCTACATATGTTGCATAGAAAACAAAATATCTGAAAATATTCAATAATTTGTATTTATGGGTTTATAGTTTGGTACATATTCTTCAACTATACATACTATCGCTATCGACAGTTGGATCTCATGTGTTACATGCAACTAGTATAGAGAGGTCTACTTTTTTCACGGCTTTTCCAACTTTGAAGTCAAAAAACACCAACTTAGAGGCTTATCAACATATATGTTCCATACACGGATTTACTCAGAATTCGGAGTAGAACATTTCGTGTGTCTGTGTGTGTGTGTGTGTCTGTGTGTCTGTGTGTCTGTGTGTCCGTCCCCCCCTTATAACTTTTGATCCGCTCAATTTACAGAGCCTAAAATTTCAGAATATATAAACAGTTACAGGCCTACAAAACTTTTATACTCGGAATTTTGAATTTTTGTTTCAGTCAGGGGTTATCAACTTTTGAATTTTTATTTTATTTTTCCATATATCTCAGAAACCATAAACGCTAGAACGCTGAAAATTGGTACAAACATAGACAAATACAAAATCTCAAATTAGTTTTTTCAAAGAAATTCCAGGGTTTCTCAAACATTTTTTATTAAGAAAAATATTTTTTTATGATAAATTTATGAGTTTAACTGCCTATATTTCCAAAACTTTTACAATTATCGAAAAAAGCCGAAACACCCCAACTAGATAATTTAATTTTCTATAAAAAATATTAACATTGTAGTAGAAGATCTCAATTTTTTTTTAACAATTTTTTTAAAAATTGAATTTAGTGACGACATCGCTTCATACATTTTGTATGGCAGTCGCCTATACACAATATGTAAGAAGACTTAATAGTTTGATACTTCATCTCCAAACATACATACATACCATCATGCTATTTGCATATTCTGGGTAGGAAAAAAGGAACTTCCTCCAAACTATCCTATCTTGACATACATACCTACATAATATATGTTGTATAGAAAACAAAATATCTGAAAATATTCAATAATTTGTATTTATGGGTTTATAGTTTGGTACATATTCTTCAACTATACATACTATCGCTATCGACAGTTGGATCTCATGTGTTACATGCAACTAGTAATAAAGAAAAATATATCTTTACTTTTTGATAATAATCTGTATTATTTCTTGTAGAATTATAATGGCATACCCCGATTTTCAACGTTTATCTTATATTTTTATAAAAATATAAGGCGTAGTTCAACATATTTTATTTTAATTAAAGAAGAGAAAAATATAATTTGACGTTGCATTAATGCTTCAAGTTTAATAAATAAACCTAAAAAACATTTATTTTCCATTCAGCGCCATCGCGAAATAAAAGGTTTATTAACTTAACCCAATGCATTAATGTAACGTTAAATCATATTTTTCCAGATATTTTGATCTTCTTTAATTTATAAAAAAAATATGATGCTCTATACCTTGAAGTTTTTTAGAAATTTAAAATAAATGTCAAAAATCGGGGTTTGCTTATTAATTTCCTACAACAATATAAACAGAACATAATTAAAAAGTTAAGGTAGGTATATTTTTCTTTATTAATATCCAAACTAACTAGATTATTTTTTTCAAAATGATTCGTTTTGTAGTAATGATGCAAATTCAAATTGAAAAAAGAGGTACGTTGGCAGCAGTCACCTTTTTTAAATTTAATGTTTCAAACTTTGCATTGACAGAATTCAGTTTAATTGATAAAATACGAATAAATTATACTAGTTTAGTGATACATCTTGTATTCATGCAAGTCACATCTGTATTTATTATGACAATCAAATCATATAAACCAAATATGTTTATTTAATTTTAATTAATTTACTTACTTAGAATTCAAACTTAGTTTCACTCAGTTTCGTTAAAACTTTTTTTTCCTGTTTGAACGAATCAAAATATGGTTTTGACAAACCTACACGTGGATGGTATAAAAACCAAGTAAAAAATCAAGTCATTTTGATAAATCGAAAATATTTCTTGTCTGCAAGTTGCGGGGAAATCTCGTGGGAAATTATTGGAAATGTGAAAAGAATTATTTGAATATCGATACTGATGTTTGAAAATTGAATCTGACCTAAAATTAATTCTGTTTTCCCCATTTCAAAAAAAAAAAAACAAACAAATAAAATATATGGATTTATTGAAAATCTTTGTGATTCCTCGCGTAAGCGACTTACCAATAGAAAATTGATATGACTCATTGTAAAAAAGTTCATATAAACCACGCAAATTGATTTAAAATCATAAAGCCGGATCATTTCAACAAATATTTAAACTATATACTGGAAGCAGTGAACTTGAGGGCGATCATATTCGGTTTAGTGACCAGATTAAAAAATAACTGTTCTCCCTATAGCTGAGGTTCAAAGAAAAACTGAGGACAAAAGCGTCTGGAGGTTTTTTTTTTTGTTTATTTATTTATCACACCAGACTCTACTACAATGATAGCTAGCAAGCAGACTACTGCTGCACAATTAGGAAACCCTGTTCACGGATTTCTTCTTATCAGTTTCAATCCTGGGATTGGTTTGCAACAGCTATGGCTGCCTCTCTTCTTCTCCACTCCGCCCTGTCCTCTGTCAGCCTCTTCATCTCCACGTAGCTACTACAGCACATGTCGTCGATCACCTGGTCCATGTAGCTCTTTCTTGGTCGGCCTCTATAGTTGCTGCCCTCTACCATTCCCTCCGCGATGATTGTGAGCAGACCCGGGTGGCTCATGTTATGGCCAATCCAGTTGGATCGTCGTTGAGCGATTCTTTTGAGGAGTTACCTTGTTTCACCGGCTCTGCTCAGCACCTCACAATTTTGGATGTGGTCCGACCAGTGGATCTTCAACATGCGTCTGTAGCATCACATCTCGAATGCAGACAGGCGTTCTTTTTCCCTCTGGCCTACGGTCCATGTCTCACAGCCATATAGTAAGACACTCCAGACAAAGGTCTTAATGAGGTTTTTCCTTATTCTTAGGTGGATATTCACGGACTAGCAGTTTACAAATTCGTCGATGAAAATATATTTTTTGTTGGGAACAATAGCTTTCAAAAATAGACACGACGAATACAAAGCGTGATAAAAATAATAAAATCGAAATAAAAAATATTTTGATCCCGCTTCTTCTTCTTCTTCAGCCTGTTTTTATCCATTCTTGGACATAGGCCTCCCCCCTTGATCCTCCACAACTCCCTGTCTTGGGCACACTGCATCCATCTCCCTCCGACACATTTCTTGATGTCATCAGGGTCTGCCGACACCTCTTCGGCTTTTTCTCGGTCGCCATTGTACGATGTTTTTGGTCCATCGTGAATCCTGGCATCTGGCAATATGCCCAGCCCAGCTCCACTTAAGGCCAGCGACCCTTTCCGCTACATTGGCTACTTTGGTTCTTTGTCTTATCATAACATTCTGAATTCTGTCCCTTATTGAAATACCCAGCAACTTTCTCTCCATAGCTCTCTGTGTCACTAACAGCTTGTGCATTATTCGTTTTGTTCGTTTTGTTAGGACCGCGTTATCCTGAATTTGACAAAATTATATCGATTATGTCTTAAATAATTATTACTAAAGCCAGATTCGTATTTTGGATACATGGTAGAAAGTTTGTTGAATTTCCAAGGTTGGTTCCTTGATTGCTGGTTCAAATGAAAAGTCGAGGCTTCGGCGGCTAGAGTACCTACAACTAATTTATTTTATGAAAATTAATAATATGTCACGTACAATGTAAAAATACAACAAAACATGTGAGTTCAAATACACAGAATGACGTATGTCAACCAACAGCTACAATACACCGGTATGCGCGGTCGATAACGTAGTTATCTGCTGTGTATCTTAATTACCATAGTAAAAAATTGAACATAGTTTAATGATAAATTATGATTGGATGTCGGTTTTTTTTATGAGGACGCGGGCGTGGAAAAATTCTGATTTGTAAAAATTGAGTATTTTTCCAAGGAGACAATTACAGAAAGATATTTATGATTTTTATTGTTTTTATATTAAAAGAGCGGAAATTCATTTTAAATAGAACGACTAAAATTTCAAAATATATTTTTCTTCACATTCGATTTAAAATGACCAAACGTTTTCGCCGCTACTACTCGGTATCGCCAAATTTATTTATTTATTTAAAAAAAATCAACACAGACAGCGTTTGCTGGTATGAGTGTTGACATACATTTTGGTTTGGTTATATTGACATTTTGTTAGATTAATACATGTTATACAATGTGGTGAACAATAACATTACAATGAAGTTTACAAAAAAAAATTGAAAATTCAACCATAGTGGAGCCCAAAACAGTTAGCCGGGAGTACAGGAAAATCTATTTGAAAGCACTATCATGCAGTATGTGTTGTTTTAACTTTTTTTTGAAAAAATGGAGTTTTTGGCAGTGCTTAATGTCATCTGGTAGTTGATTGTACAAATTAATGCTGGTGGATAATAGTCCTTTGTTTAGTCTGTCTGTTCTATTGCTAATGTTTCTTAGGTTGTTTATTTGTCTAGTGTCGTAGTTATGTATGTCACTAACAGTTTCCAGGAGTTTGTTGTGTTTAAGTATGTAAGTCATGTTTGATTTTATAAATGTACATTATTTTTTCATAGTAATAATAATCTGTTGAATTGTGGGTTCTGATACATACTAATCTAAAACATACTAAAGTTTTTCTTTTCAAAATTTTGTTTTTTTTTTGTATTTTGATACAAATTAATTAAAACATCGAATATTTTTTTTAATTGCATATACGCATACTTTGGATTTTTTTCTCTGTCGGGAATGATATTTTTATTGACAATAACATCTCAATAGAGACGAAGTTGGATCATAGAAGAACCAAGAACGCAAGGCACCTACAGGGCTTACGACCTGTCATCGCCTGGTCTGCGTGATCACTTTATGCGCTAGCGCAACGTTCACCAATTATGCCTTCTTATTGAGTTCCCTTATCAATGTATTTTTTGAAAGTTCTATATATTTGAATAGTGTGTAACAATTCACCTGAAAATAAAGAATAATACTATTGCCATCTATAAGGTAATAAAGAAACCTTTTTTGTAACGCCATCTATTGAGAAATTAGTTTATTTGTCCTTATAAGTGAGGTGACGGTGTCTCGCACAGATGTCATCCCTGAACTGCGCCAGAAATAGTATTTCATTTTTGGCTTGTTTACCTACTTGTACCGATGTGTATGTAAATCGAATATTATTCATTTTTTGTGTTTTAGTATATTTAATAAATTAGAAATATGACCAACATAAGCTTCACCATAAAAATATATTTTTTTGTTTTTGAAATACAATTTTGCTTACGATCCTCACTTACATTTCTTGACCTACTTAAACGATAATTAGAGATGAAGTTAGGAGTCCACCATCTTAAGATGATAATTAATACAACTTGGAGGTCAAACAGTTTCCTTGGATGTGTTATCTGGACAATTAAAGAAAATAGCACCCTAGAGTAATATAATTTTTAAATATCAAAGACATTTGAACGTTCCCGAGAGATTTTCACAATCTTTTAATATAACAAAATTTTGTAATTTATAATGATATCTTATCTTAATTTTAAATAATGTTTTATGTGCAATTGGGGAATTTTGTTGATAACATTAATTTGATCTCATTTCTATCATATATTCAAATATAATTAGTATTTTTCCCCTCACTAACCCAAGAGGATATGGTGGGGAGTTATGATTTCGCAATTTTTAAGGCTATTTTTTATTGCAGAATATCAACTAGTATACTATCATGCTGAGATTTTATTCTGAAAGTTTTATCGTAATGTATAGGTATATAATGTGCTGTGTGCTATGTACTATGTGCTATGTACGGCGTATTTATTTTACTTGATCAATTATAGACTAAAGTACTCATTCGATTCTTTTCAAATTTTGCAAAAATGTATATCTAATACTTGCTTAGACTCCATTAGATGAAGGATATCTCAAATATTTATTTATTTATTTATTTATACATCTTCTTGTACATAATATAAACAAATATAATTGTACACTGGCGGGCTTATTGCCACTAGGCAATTTCTTCCAACCAACCAGATTACAAAGTATGACAACATTGTGAATGTACAACAACAAATAAAAAAGAGTAAAAGAAATCAAATAAAATACGTATAACACTTAAATACTATTAAACAAAAAAAAAATATAATTCATAGCAAGAAAAAGGATATGGTAAGGACAGGAGAGGAAATCGGGATCAGGTGTTCAAGGATAAATATTCCTTCTTTAGTTTTTTTCTTGAAAATACTAAGTGAGTTAGACGACGCAATATCCGGACTAAGGCTATTTATAATTTAGCATAAGTTATTCTAATCAATCTCAATACCACAATCATCCGGTGGAATTTAATCTTTGTTTTGGATTAATCCTGAACGATTGCAGAAGAGAATGATAGGCCCCAATAAAAAAATATTGACTTCCAGATGTACACGATTATAGGTACCTATTCATAGTACGTATGAGGGGTGCATTATTGGTGTATTCATTTATTACATTGTGGTACCTATGTGAAATAAAATTCATGTACGACGCGATGGGACGTGTGTTGAAGGAGAGATGTTCCGTTATGTCAGGATAGTCAATTGCATTGTGTATGTGGTATGTGTTACGGTGTGGTATGTGAAATAAAAGTGGGCTTCGTGTACAACGCGATGGGACGTGTGTTGAAGGATAGTCAATTGCATTGTGTATGTATTATTACGGTGTGGTATGTGAAATAAAAGTGGGCTTCGTGTACGATGCGGTGGGATGTGTGTTGAAGGAGAGATGTTCCGTTATGTCAGGATAGTCAATTGCATTGTGTATGTGGTATGTGTTACGGTGTGGTATGTGAAATAAAAGTGGGCTTCGTGTACAACGCGATGGGACGTGTGTTGAAGGATAGTCAATTGCATTGTGTATGTATTATTACGGTGTGGTATGTGAATTAAAAGTGGGCTTCGTGTACGATGCGGTGGGACGTGTGTTGAAGGAGAGAAGTTCCGTTATGTCTGAACAGTCAATTTCATTGTGTATGTATTATTACGGTGTGGTATGTGAAATAAAAGTGGGCTTCGTGTACGATGCGGTGGGACGTGTGTTGAAGGAGAGAAGTTCCGTTATGTCTGAACAGTCAATTTCATTGTGTATGTATTATTACGGTGTGGTATGTGAAATAAAAGTGGGCTTCGTGTACGATGCGGTGGGACGTGTGTTGAAGGAGAGAAGTTCCGTTATGTCTGAACAGTCAATTTCATTGTGTATGTATTATTACGGTGTGGTATGTGAAATAAAAGTGGGCTTCGTGTACGATGCGGTGGGACGTGTGTTGAAGGAGAGAAGTTCCGTTATGTCTGAACAGTCAATTGCATTGTGTATGTATTATTACGGTGTGGTATGTGAAATAAAAGTGGGCTTCGTGTACGATGGGGTGGGACGTGTGTTGAAGGAGAGAAGTTCCGTTATGTTTGAACAGTCAATTGTATTGTGTATGTATTATTACGGTGTAGTATGTGAAATAAAAGTGGGCTTCGTGTACGATGAACGATGCGTGTATGATGTACTTACATGGCTCTCATATCAATTAGTTGCATCCCATTAGTTAGAAAATTCTCAATGCGTTTATTTAGGTACTTGAAACACGATGAAACATGATGTGATTTACCTTATGATAATGATAATTTCAGAGTTATATTATAAAATTTTAATCTCGAATAATAAACAATATATCGTATCGAACAGCAATTACAATGTAAAATAACGCCATCTGTTTATCCGTCAAACAAGTTAGTATTAAACTTTTATGTCATTTTCGCTGATAGCCATTTTACAGCGTTGAATTGTAGCTGTATTTATTATTTTTTCCTAAGGGCGAAACGATCTATGGGCAAAGCTTTAAATTTTGTACGTTGGTCGTAAATAAAATATTGGGATACGTAATAAAAGATTCTTATAAGCGTGCAATCGAAATAAATACATAGATACTTACCTTCCTACACATAAAATATCATGTAACGTGAGGGAATAGGGATTGGAAAAAGCGGCTCTTTGACATAAACAATTTTTCAAATTTAATATATATTTAGTTGATATTAAGAAAATTTTCAATATCATTTAAATGTGTATTTGAATATAATATGGATTTGTTTTATGTGTGTTCTGTACTTTTGTCTATTTTATTTTAATTCACATTTTTAAAATATTGTGTTTATTTTGTATCGTATTTACTTCAAAACAATATTTTTACCCCACGTGTCGTTTTCGTAATTTTAGAAAATTCACTTTCCAAGTGTACATACACCCAATTTGAGAATGTAAGTTGTAGAAAGATTTCGATTAGGTGAATATGCAGTCAGGGCCGGATAAATCATAGAACAATCAGGAACAACAAGTAAGGGCGGTAGTCTTGAAAAGGGCGCGTAAAATTTTAAAATGTTATATAAATAAAAAATCCATAGGTATGGTGCTCGGTTCTCTTTGCGTACCCGGATAGAGGCTCGGCATGATGGTGTAAATATGTAATATTATTATGAATCTCCAATTGTTGTGGCTATTTTTTTATAAACAACTACTATATAGATAGGTTTAGGTAATATTAACAAACTAATTCGTCATTTTAGACCCGGTGTAATTTTACATAATTTTAAATTGTTCTACATTTGAAATTCCAAAAATGGGGGGGGCGGATTCAAATATATTGCTACGGGCGCAAAAACACCTTTATCCGGCCCTGTATGCAGTGAAAGATGAATGGATGCAGGAACATTAAAAACGTTCGAATATTTTTATTGTTACATATACACAAACATTGGATTTTTTCCCTGTCGGGAGTCAATGATATTTTGAGACGTTTTTTTTAATATCTCAATAGAGACGAAGTTGGAATATTAAGGAAGAACCGGGAAATCAAAGCATCTACAGGGCTTATGACCTGTCATCTCAATAGATGCGTTACAAAAGAGTTTCTTCGTCATATCATAGATGGCTATGTTGAAAACAGCTTATTTTCAACAAAAACAATATATCGAATATTTTTATTATTTATTATTGCATATGCGCAAACATTGGATTTTTTTCCCTGTCGGGAGTCAAAGATATTTTTTAACAGATTTTTAATTATCTCAATAGAGACGAAGTTGGAATATTTATATCACGTAAACCAGCCGATGACAGGTCGTAAGCCCTGTAGGTGCCTTGATTTCCCGGTTCTCCTACAATAAATATTCCAACTTCGTCTCTATTGAGATAATTAAAAATCTGTTAAAAAAACAATATATATGAATAAAATATATACAACTTACAAAAAATTGGATTTAAAGGGAACTCAATAAAAAAACATAATTAAACACCTAAACCTGCCGATGGCAAGTCGTGAGCCCTGCAGGTGCTTTGATTTCCCGTTTTTCCCTTAATATTCCGACTTCGTCTCTAATGAGATATTAAAAAAAATGTCATTAATAACGTCGATGGATTCATTCTTAAACGTAAATATTATTTTTATTTGTATATTATAAAAAATACTTGTAAATAGACTGGTTTTCTTGATTATAGCACTGTTTGTGTGTGGCGTGTCAATGTTTGTTGAAGTGAGGGCGTATATATCTAACCATGTTTATGTCGCAACCCTCGACAGGATGGTTGCGGCCTTCTCGACAGGTGCTTCCAATATCCGCGGCGTGAAGCTCGCGACTGCGGCTGCCAGTTCGCTCTCCTACACAGGGCAGACGCCGACAGCTGCAGCTAGCCCATCGGCCGAGGTCCGCGTCTCGACTCTTGCGACGACTGCGACCTCTACGGCCCCATCTCGGACACCTACGCTCCACTGTCGGAGTCGTACGGCCCCCTATCGGACACGTACGGACCGATGACGGACAGCTTTGACCTCTGCGAGCCGATCATGGAGGACGAGCCCGCCGCCGAGCGCAGGAACATTTTGGAAAAGAGAAATTCCAATGACCACAGAAACTGCTCCAGCGAACGAGAGCAGATCCCCAACCATACCGTCGCGGTTAAGAAACACAGACTGGAGAGGCAGTTGAGCCACTACGAACGCGAACCGCCCTCGAACCGAATCGAAGTGGCTACGGAACAGAACGATTCCAGCGGAGCCCGCGCTAAGCCGGTGCGCAAAAACAGTGATTTAGTGCGACCGCGTTTGACCAAACAATACAGTTACAGAGAACTGAAGAAACTCCGCTTGGAGAGACAGACCAGTGCCGCGAAGAAGTACAAGCGGTTCGCCCATCAGTTGTCGGTGCCGAGGTTAGAGCCGCGGGTGAGCATCGCCTCCCGGGATATGGAACTGCCCCGCCTCGGCTGGGAGTTCAGCCGGCTGCGCCTGATGAGGGAGATGCGCAGGCCCCGCCCGGCCAGGCTGCAGTTCCAGGACGTGCCGTGCGGGGAGTGCGACCAGCACTGCGACAGGTGTCAGAGAAGGTGCTGCGGAGACTGCCAGCACATAGATGGGCACCAAGTAAGTGCCGAGACACCGTAGCGCAATCACAAGACGCCTCCACAGCACATTTTAAATTTGGCACTGTAAATAACATCACGAGCACAATATATGCTGGCACCGTACTTATTTTTGCACATTTTAAAATGGCACGAGCGCTAAAAACGACTCAAAGTTATAATCATATGTTCACTGCAATGCACCGACACAAAATTATCCGTATTATTGCAGAAGCACATTAAATTCGAGTTGGTCCTAATAGTTGCACAGTCATAGTAAATAAAACACCAATGTAAGATACGTTTCTGACCAATTTGCATAGAGGAATTTAATGTCACCAAAAAAAAATACCTACGTTAAATATGACTGACTATGAACTCACTTACCAATACTTAAAACAGCACAATTTGTTTGACGCACAACACGAATTGGATTGGACAAACAGATTCGCTTTCACTTTTTTCATAAAATATCGATTGATTTCATCATGCAATTATTATGTTTCCAGCTAATATTGTAAATAATGTTATGTTTTTATCGTTTTTGTACATCAACAACTTCACAAAGGATGATATAGGTATATAAAAAATAATTGTTTTCGTTTTTTCAGACAATTTAAACAGACTGTCAAACACAATTCCGGAAAATTGATTTATCTTAGTCTCATATCCTAAAACCAGCGGCGACTCTATATGAAGTGCGTTGGATCAATTGCACTTCCAATTTATAAATGGTATATTCTAAAAATTAATATTAAAATATGTTTTTAATATATTTTTACGCTTTAATTTATTACTGTTATTTTTCTAAACCAATCGATTATTATATATACCCTCGCAATCGACATCATATAATGAAATCTAACGAAATATAAATATTATCATTATGTAATCGTAATGTATGGCGTGCGATATACATGTCGCACCAAAATTGATTTATTTTTAATACAGCGTATGTATGAAGAGAAAGAGATAGTCCCCTGGCAGATGAAATAGTGATATTTGTACTGAACTCATAAGGCAGACTCGTGCAGGCTCGTGCGCTGCACTGAGTTTATCATATTATCTTAGATGTAATTAGTATGTATACCTCTATCTCGCTCTCTAATTCATTAGCCATTCGTATTGAAAGAGATGAGTATCACGTATACATGACACACAGCCGATTCCGCGCCTAAAATACGAGTGTCACATATTGACACACAACTATAGACCTAATTACTTAGTATATATTAATACTTGATTGAGACGAAAATTGCATGAATAATACTCCCATACATTTGTCTTCACGACATCTGTTGATAAATCAGTAAAACAATATTGTCAAATAACAATATTGCTTATAAAAGAGCACTAATTCAAATGTATACATAATTATCCTTGTTTATACTTGATTTTTACCAATCGTCAATATCGGGCGCGGTTTTTATTTTGAATTAAAAAATGATTTGAAAACAAATACTGTTACTTTAATACATTTGTTTAAATATCCTATATTGTATATGCCTATTAATTTATTATTAATTCAGGAAAAAATTGCACTACCAAAAATAATCAAAAATACCATCGACCAGTCGCCACTGCCTAAAACACATTATGAATCAACGATCTTTGTAATCATGTTTTCCTGTTATTGTTCTGTCCTGTTATCCTTCTATATTCGGCTTCATGACACAATTAGTTGGATATCAAAATGCAAAGTTTCTGGGTTTGATTGCTAGGAGAGACACAGTTTTTCACTGAGTAACGTAAGCTTTAAATATAGTAAATCGTTATTGGGTGTGTGTTAAAACAACATTTTACAAAGTGTCTATTAATAATAATTGTCCGATAGAATGATAATATATGAAAGAAATAGTTAAAAAAGTTACTTTAAAGCTAAGTAAGTAATCGCATGCCATTGTTTTAAAATTTCTAGGAATTTGAATGAAATTAGTTCAATTTTCGATTCGAGTTATCCAACGAAATTTTGCTTACGTTCGTAGCGAACGAAATAATCTTAACCTAATTGTGACAAGTTTCGAATTCGAGCCACCTTCAGTCGGAAATTTGAAACATTTGTCGAACCAAAACTTTACAATAATACTATTGATTCAAACTTCTACACATTTCTACACATTCTAACTTCTTAATAAACTTCTACACATTTATGTACATTGTCAACCTCACATTAATGCATATGCATACCTCTTCTGCATTTCCTTTTAAGGGTCGGCAGAGAGAACCGAACGATAAACTTTTGATATATCTCGCTCTTTATTGACATCTTTGCATCGTCACATACACGTACTTTAATTGATCCGACTTCTCGCATTCTCGTATTCAATCATACATTTCCGACAAATATGCTAATTTTTACACTTTTATTCTTCTCCCTGGATATACCCGGATTCTCTGTCTGTTCAGACTGTTGGGGTCAGCTCTCCACGTCCTTAAATTAAATATTCTCTTGTCCTGTACAATGTCTCTGCAGTTGGCTGCTTCTTTACTCAATCCAAGAATTCATTGGTTTTCCTCTGGATGTAAGTGAATCTCGAGGAAGATTCACGGTGATTGCTTGGTTTATGTAATATGATCTGGTGGTCTGCGTTCAACGTGCCCGTACCATCTTAATTGTCATTTTTCCATCTTACTATGCATAATATGAACACCTAGGTTTCCAGGAATGCGTGGACTTTTTATTTTGTTCCGTAAAGACACCCCAGCTAGCCATTTTAGCATAAGCATTTCAGCATTTTCCAGTTGCCTACAGTAGGAGTTAAACATTGTCCAGCATTTGGAGCCAAAGAGGAGTGCCGGTCTGAGAATTGTCTGGTACACTTTTCCTTGCCAAGTTTGCTGGCATTTTTGGATTCACATATTTTGCATTATCATCAATTTATTGTTTGTCAAAACATTCGTCTTTGATACTTTAATCTCGTGGAATTAATTATACTTTTATGGGTCTTCTGTCATGTCCATGTCAAACTAGCATACATTATTGATGACTTGAGCGCTGTGTTTATATCTCATTACCGTAATCTTCTTCATTCCCCCAAGATACAACAGCGGTGTAATTATACGGTGACAGGAAAATTATTAGAAAAACAATTATTCGAATGCTCTATTATACGAAAATCAATTTTACGAATGGCAATTATTCGAAGCACATTTTTTCGAAAAATTTTCCGAACACACAATTATCAGAAATTACAATTGTTCGAATTTTTATGACGTCATGTTGGTAGTATTGTGAGAGGAATAAATCATAGATTTTTATTATAATATACTAGATGTCGTAGTTAGCAAATTTTGTATGAATCGAAGTGAGGCATTTTTCCGAGAGATTTTTGACGTTTTAGTACATCATTTTTCCGTAGAGAATAACGACTAATGTGTATTGTTTTCGGATTTATCTGTCGTAAAAAACACTTTGTTTATTTAGATTTAGAGAAAAGTTATTTAGGATGTGTTGAAAAATAAGGAAAACTGAAATATGTTGCCAACCAAAATGTCAAACGCGCGATATTCCAAGACTCACTTTTTGCACGGAGTACTACATCTACATAGTATATTATGTATAATAAAAATCTATAGAATAAACAACATGGCGACGCACCGCGCTGTCAAACATCAGTTATTAAAAATGTGCAAACATACGTACCCAACAATAATACAACAAGTAATAATAGTCTTCATCGAATATATTTTACTGGCAACAAATATGTCAAAGAAGGCAACATAATGACACCAAAACATATATTATATTCGGTCAATTGGTTTTCCAACAAATGTTAGTTCGAATAATTTGCTTTCGGACAATTGTCATTCTGATAACTGATTTTCGAAAAATTGTTATTCGTAAAATTGCGCATACGAACAATTGTTTCGAAAAATTTTCATGTAATCAAATCATACATATCCTGTCATTGTTACACAGTTACCCTTTTAACCCAAACTTACCTCAGTATCTCAAGGATAAATTCACTTGCATAATACTCTCATACTTTATACATACTTTCAAGCCACGGGCTTCCACTCCGATCTGCTGGACGTACTTTATTATCTACATATTCCAATTCATTGGACTATTTTTTTCGCTTTTCATTTGAAGTACAATCGGCAAGGCTTTAGAAAAATCAGTCCTGATATTACGTCGGCTCATCGAACATATTTTATTTATTTATTTTATTTATTTTTCATTTGTTTGGAAACTTAACAGCTATACATTTATAATACTTAATTTCAAATGAGAATACAAAATAAATAGCCAATTATAAAGTTTCACATATTTAAATTATTATACATTATTAATGTTGGGTAGTCATTGTAAGATGGTGAGTGTATGTGGGGGAAAGGGAAGGGTAATCCAACTGTCGATTTGTTCAGGAGAACTTTGTTCTCTTAACATATCGACAATGTATCAAGCCAGAATACGCGAGAATTGTATGGAGAGGTCTACTTTTTTCACGGCTTTTCCAACTTTGAAGTCAAAAAACACCAACTTAGAGGCTTCGCAGCATATATGTTCCATACACGGATTTACTCAGAATTCGGAGTAGAACATTTCGTGTGTCTGTGTGTGTGTCTGTGTGTCTGTGTGTCTGTGTGTGTGTGTGTCTGTGTGTCCGTCCCCCCCTTATAACTTTTGATCCGCTCAATTTACAGAGCCTAAAATTTCAGAATATATAAACAGTTACAGGCCTACAAAACTTTTATACTCGGAATTTTGAATTTTTGTTTCAGTCAGGGGTTATCAACTTTTGAATTTTTATTTTATTTTTCCATATATCTCAGAAACCATAAACGGTAGAACGCTGAAAATTGGTACAAACATAGACAAATACAAAATCTCAAATTAGTTTTTTCAAAAAAATTCCAGGGTTTCTCAAACATTTTTTATTAAGAAAAATATTTTTTTTATGATAAATTTATGAGTTTAACTGCCTATATTTCCAAAACTTTTACAATTATCGAAAAAAGCCGAAACACCCCAACTAGATAATTTAATTTTCTATAAAAAATATTAACATTGTAGTAGAAGATCTCAATTTTTTTTTAACAATTTTTTTAAAAATTGAATTTAGTGACGACATCGCTTCATACATTTTGTATGGCAGTCGCCTATACACAATATGTAAGAAGACTTAATAGTTTGTTACTTCATCTCCAAACATACATACATACCATCATGCAATTTGCATATTCTGGGTAGGAAAAAGGATCTTCTTCCATACTATCCTATCTTGACATACATACCTACATATGTTGTATAGAAAACAAAATATCTGAAAATATTCAATAATTTGTATCTATGGGTTTATAGTTTGGTACATATTCTTCAACTATACATACTATCGCTATCGACAGTTGGATCTCATGTGTTACATGCAACTAGTGGATATAGGAAAGCGTTGATAAGGAAGGGATGAATGTTTAAGGAAAGTAGGTTTGATTTTTAACCAGTAATCCAACTGTCGATTTGTTCAGGAGAACTTTGTTCTCTTAACATATCGACAATGTATCAAGCCAGAATACGCGAGAATTGTATGGAGAGGTCTACTTTTTTCACGGCTTTTCCATCTTTGAAGTCAAAAAACACCAACTTAGAGGCTTCGCAGCATATATGTTCCATACACGGATTTACTCAGAATTCGGAGTAGAACATTTCGTGTGTCTGTGTGTCTGTGTGTCTGTGTGTGTGTCTGTGTGTCTGTGTGTCTGTGTGTGTGTGTGTCTGTGTGTCCGTCCCCCCCTTATAACTTTTGATCCGCTCAATTTACAGAGCCTAAAATTTCAGAATATATAAACAGTTACAGGCCTACAAAACTTTTATACTCGGAATTTTGAATTTTTGTTTCAGTCAGGGGTTATCAATTTTTGAATTTTTATTTTATTTTTCCATATATCTCAGAAACCATAAAGGCTAGAACGCTGAAAATTGGTACAAACATAGACAAATACAAAATCTCAAATCAGTTTTTTCAAAAAAATTCCAGGGTTTCTCAAGCATTTTTAATTAAGAAAAATATTTTTTTTATGATAAATTTATGAGTTTAACTGCCTATATTTCCAAAACTTTTACAATCATCGAAAAAAGCCGAAACACCCCAACTAGATAATTTAATTTTCTATAAAAAATATTTACATTGTAGTAGAAGATCTCAATTTTTTTTAACAATTTTTTTAAAAATTGAATTTAGTGACGACATCGCTTCATACATTTTGTATGGCAGTCGCCTATACACAATATGTAAGAAGACTTAATAGTTTGATACTTCATCTCCAAACATACATACATACAATCATGCTATTTGCATATTCTGGGTAGGAAAAAGGATCTTCCTCCATACTATCCTATCTTGACATACATACCTACATATGTTGTATAGAAAACAAAATATCTGAAAATATTCAATAATTTGTATCTATGGGTTTATAGTTTGGTACATATTCTTCAACTATACATACTATCGCTATCGACAGTTGGATCTCATGTGTTACATGCAACTAGTATTACCAATAACTGCGCGTAATTGGCGTTTCATCGATGTCTGTGTGGAGTTAAATATATCAGGTTGGGGGTCAAGACTATTGTAATAATTTAAGCATCTGTTGACATAATTATTCTGTGCGTAATTTGTTCTGCAGAATGGTGTATAGAAAAGGTGATTTTGGCGTGTTGTTTTCATGGGGCAGTTGAAAGAAATTTTTTGGAGTAGGTAAGAGCTGTCTACAAGGTTATCCAACTGTCGATTTGTTCAGGAGAACTTTGTTCTCTTAACATATCGACAATGTATCAAGCCAGAATACGCGAGAATTGTATGGAGAGGTCTACTTTTTTCACGGCTTTTCCATCTTTGAAGTCAAAAAACACCAACTTAGAGGCTTCGCAGCATATATGTTCCATACACGGATTTACTCAGAATTCGGAGTAGAACATTTCGTGTGTCTGTGTGTCTGTGTGTCTGTGTGTGTGTCTGTGTGTCTGTGTGTCTGTGTGTGTGTGTGTGTCTGTGTGTCCGTCCCCCCCTTATAACTTTTGATCCGCTCAATTTACAGAGCCTAAAATTTCAGAATATATAAACAGTTACAGGCCTACAAAACTTTTATACTCGGAATTTTGAATTTTTGTTTCAGTCAGGGGTTATCAACTTTTGAATTTTTATTTTATTTTTCCATATATCTCAGAAACCATAAAGGCTAGAACGCTGAAAATTGGTACAAACATAGACAAATACAAAATCTCAAATTAGTTTTTTCAAAAAAATTCCAGGGTTTCTCAAGCATTTTTAATTAAGAAAAATATTTTTTTTATGATAAATTTATGAGTTTAACTGCCTATATTTCCAAAACTTTTACAATCATCGAAAAAAGCCGAAACACCCCAACTAGATAATTTAATTTTCTATAAAAAATATTTACATTGTAGTAGAAGATCTCAATTTTTTTTAACAATTTTTTTAAAAATTGAATTTAGTGACGACATCGCTTCATACATTTTGTATGGCAGTCGCCTATACACAATATGTAAGAAGACTTAATAGTTTGATACTTCATCTCCAAACATACATACATACCATCATGCTATTTGCATATTCTGGGTAGGAAAAAGGATCTTCCTCCATACTATCCTATCTTGACATACATACCTACATATGTTGTATAGAAAACAAAATATCTGAAAATATTCAATAATTTGTATCTATGGGTTTATAGTTTGGTACATATTCTTCAACTATACATACTATCGCTATCGACAGTTGGATCTCATGTGTTACATGCAACTAGTTAAGTATTCCAACTGTCGATTTGTTCAGGAGAACTTTGTTCTCTTAACATATCGACAATGTATCAAGCCAGAATACGCGAGAATTGTATGGAGAGGTCTACTTTTTTCATGGCTTTTCCAACTTTGAAGTCAAAAAACACCAACTTAGAGGCTTCGCAGCATATATGTTCCATACACGGATTTACTCAGAATTCGGAGTAGAACATTTCGTGTGTCTGTGTGTGTGTGTGTGTGTCTGTGTGTCCGTCCCCCCCTTATAACTTTTGATCCGCTCAATTTACAGAGCCTAAAATTTCAGAATATATAAACAGTTACAGGCCTACAAAACTTTTATACTCGGAATTTTGAATTTTTGTTTCAGTCAGGGGTTATCAATTTTTGAATTTTTATTTTATTTTTCCATATATCTCAGAAACCATAAACGCTAGAACGCTGAAAATTGGTACAAACATAGACAAATACAAAATCTCAAATAAGTTTTTTCAAAAAAAATCCAGGGTTTCTCAAACATTTTTTATTAAGAAAAATATTTTTTTTATGATAAATTTATGAGTTTAACTGCCTATATTTCCAAGACTTTTACAATTATCGAAAAAAGCCGAAACACCCCAACTAGATAATTTAATTTTCTATAAAAAATATTAACATTGTAGTAGAAGATCTCAATTTTTTTTTAACAATTTTTTTAAAAATTGAATTTAGTGACGACATCGCTTCATACATTTTGTATGGCAGTCGCCTATACACAATATGTAAGAAGACTTAATAGTTTGTTACTTCATCTCCAAACATACATACATACCATCATGCAATTTGCATATTCTGGGTAGGAAAAAGGATCTTCCTCCATACTATCCTATCTTGACATACATACCTACATATGTTGTATAGAAAACAAAATATCTGAAAATATTCAATAATTTGTATCTATGGGTTTATAGTTTGGTACATATTCTTCAACTATACATACTATCGCTATCGACAGTTGGATCTCATGTGTTTATAAAGCAGATAGACATCGGATATCTTTCTTCTTTTTTCAAGTGATATAAACCCATGTAATCCAACTGTCGATTTGTTCAGGAGAACTTTGTTCTCTTAACATATCGACAATGTATCAAGCCAGAATACGCGAGAATTGTATGGAGAGGTCTACTTTTTTCATGGCTTTTCCAACTTTGAAGTCAAAAAACACCAACTTAGAGGCTTCGCAGCATATATGTTCCATACACGGATTTACTCAGAATTCGGAGTAGAACATTTCGTGTGTCTGTGTGTGTGTGTGTCTGTGTGTGTGTGTGTCTGTGTGTCCGTCCCCCCCTTATAACTTTTGATCCGCTCAATTTACAGAGCCTAAAATTTCAGAATATATAAACAGTTACAGGCCTACAAAACTTTTATACTCGGAATTTTGAATTTTTGTTTCAGTCAGGGGTTATCAATTTTTGAATTTTTATTTTATTTTTCCATATATCTCAGAAACCATAAACGCTAGAACGCTGAAAATTGGTACAAACATAGACAAATACAAAATCTCAAATAAGTTTTTTCAAAAAAAATCCAGGGTTTCTCAAACATTTTTTATTAAGAAAAATATTTTTTTTATGATAAATTTATGAGTTTAACTGCCTATATTTCCAAGACTTTTACAATTATCGAAAAAAGCCGAAACACCCCAACTAGATAATTTAATTTTCTATAAAAAATATTAACATTGTAGTAGAAGATCTCAATTTTTTTTTAACAATTTTTTTAAAAATTGAATTTAGTGACGACATCGCTTCATACATTTTGTATGGCAGTCGCCTATACACAATATGTAAGAAGACTTAATAGTTTGTTACTTCATCTCCAAACATACATACATACCATCATGCAATTTGCATATTCTGGGTAGGAAAAAGGATCTTCCTCCATACTATCCTATCTTGACATACATACCTACATATGTTGTATAGAAAACAAAATATCTGAAAATATTCAATAATTTGTATCTATGGGTTTATAGTTTGGTACATATTCTTCAACTATACATACTATCGCTATCGACAGTTGGATCTCATGTGTTTATAAAGCAGATAGACATCGGATATCTTTCTTCTTTTTTCAAGTGATATAAACCCATGTAATCCAACTGTCGATTTGTTCAGGAGAACTTTGTTCTCTTAACATATCGACAATGTATCAAGCCAGAATACGCGAGAATTGTATGGAGAGGTCTACTTTTTTCATGGCTTTTCCAACTTTGAAGTCAAAAAACACCAACTTAGAGGCTTCGCAGCATATATGTTCCATACACGGATTTACTCAGAATTCGGAGTAGAACATTTCGTGTGTCTGTGTGTGTGTGTGTCTGTGTGTGTGTGTGTCTGTGTGTCCGTCCCCCCCTTATAACTTTTGATCCGCTCAATTTACAGAGCCTAAAATTTCAGAATATATAAACAGTTACAGGCCTACAAAACTTTTATACTCGGAATTTTGAATTTTTGTTTCAGTCAGGGGTTATCAATTTTTGAATTTTTATTTTATTTTTCCATATATCTCAGAAACCATAAACGCTAGAACGCTGAAAATTGGTACAAACATAGACAAATACAAAATCTCAAATAAGTTTTTTCAAAAAAAATCCAGGGTTTCTCAAACATTTTTTATTAAGAAAAATATTTTTTTTATGATAAATTTATGAGTTTAACTGCCTATATTTCCAAGACTTTTACAATTATCGAAAAAAGCCGAAACACCCCAACTAGATAATTTAATTTTCTATAAAAAATATTAACATTGTAGTAGAAGATCTCAATTTTTTTTTAACAATTTTTTTAAAAATTGAATTTAGTGACGACATCGCTTCATACATTTTGTATGGCAGTCGCCTATACACAATATGTAAGAAGACTTAATAGTTTGTTACTTCATCTCCAAACATACATACATACCATCATGCAATTTGCATATTCTGGGTAGGAAAAAGGATCTTCCTCCATACTATCCTATCTTGACATACATACCTACATATGTTGTATAGAAAACAAAATATCTGAAAATATTCAATAATTTGTATCTATGGGTTTATAGTTTGGTACATATTCTTCAACTATACATACTATCGCTATCGACAGTTGGATCTCATGTGTTTATAAAGCAGATAGACATCGGATATCTTTCTTCTTTTTTCAAGTGATATAAACCCATGTAATCCAACTGTCGATTTGTTCAGGAGAACTTTGTTCTCTTAACATATCGACAATGTATCAAGCCAGAATACGCGAGAATTGTATGGAGAGGTCTACTTTTTTCATGGCTTTTCCAACTTTGAAGTCAAAAAACACCAACTTAGAGGCTTCGCAGCATATATGTTCCATACACGGATTTACTCAGAATTCGGAGTAGAACATTTCGTGTGTCTGTGTGTGTGTGTGTCTGTGTGTGTGTGTGTCTGTGTGTCCGTCCCCCCCTTATAACTTTTGATCCGCTCAATTTACAGAGCCTAAAATTTCAGAATATATAAACAGTTACAGGCCTACAAAACTTTTATACTCGGAATTTTGAATTTTTGTTTCAGTCAGGGGTTATCAACTTTTGAATTTTTATTTTATTTTTCCATATATCTCAGAAACCATAAACGCTAGAACGCTGAAAATTGGTACAAACATAGACAAATACAAAATCTCAAATTAGTTTTTTCAAAAAAATTCCAGGATTTCTCAAACATTTTTTATTAAGAAAAATATTTTTTTTATCGAATATTTTTATTATTGCATATGCGCAAACATTGGATTTTTTTTCCCTGTCGGGAGTCAAAGATATTTTTTAACAGATTTTTAATTATCTCAATAGAGACGAAGTTGGAATATTTATTGTAGGAGAACCGGGAAATCAAGGCACCTACAGGGCTTACGACCTGTCATCGGCTGGTTTACGTGATCACTTTATGCGCTTGCGCAACGTTCACCAATTATGCCTTTTAATGAGATCCCTATCAATTCAATTTTGAAAGTTCTATATATTGTAATACTGAAATTCTTTTCGCTTGAAAATAAGGAATTTTTACTACAGCCATCTATGGGTGAAATTATGAACAACAATCTTATTATTTTTATTTATTTTGTTGGAACGCCATCTATTGAGAGAATTGGTTTTTTGTAAATAATGAAAGCTACAATTCTTATATCTGAGGTGACAATGCATTTTTCGCTTCTATGCGAAAAATGCATTGTCACCTCAGATATAAGAATTGTAGCTTTCATTATTTACAAAAAACCAATTCTCTCAATAGATGGCGTTCCAACAAAATAAATAAAAATAATAAGATTGTTGTTCATAATTTCACCCATAGATGGCTGTAGTAAAAATTCCTTATTTTCAAGCGAAAAGAATTTCAGTATTACAATATATAGAACTTTCAAAATTGAATTGATAGGGATCTCATTAAAAGGCATAATTGGTGAACGTTGCGCAAGCGCATAAAGTGATCACGTAAACCAGCCGATGACAGGTCGTAAGCCCTGTAGGTGCCTTGATTTCCCGGTTCTCCTACAATAAATATTCCAACTTCGTCTCTATTGAGATAATTAAAAATCTGTTAAAAAATATTTTTTTTATGATAAATTTATGAGTTTAACTGCCTATATTTCCAAAACTTTTACAATTATCGAAAAAAGCCGAAACACCCCAACTAGATAATTTAATTTTCTATAAAAAATATTAACATTGTAGCAGAAGATCTCAATTTTTTTTTAACAATTTTTTTAAAAATTGAATTTAGTGACGACATCGCTTCATACATTTTGTATGGCAGTCGCCTATACACAATATGTAAGAAGACTTAATAGTTTGTTACTTCATCTCCAAACATACATACATACCATCATGCAATTTGCATATTCTGGGTAGGAAAAAGGATCTTCTTCCATACTATCCTATCTTGACATACATACCTACATATGTTGTATAGAAAACAAAATATCTGAAAATATTCAATAATTTGTATCTATGGGTTTATAGTTTGGTACATATTCTTCAACTATACATACTATCGCTATCGACAGTTGGATCTCATGTGTTACATGCAACTAGTTTTAAAGATATTCCAACTGTCGATTTGTTCAGGAGAACTTTGTTCTCTTAACATATCGACAATGTATCAAGCCAGAATACGCGAGAATTGTATGGAGAGGTCTACTTTTTTCACGGCTTTTCCAACTTTGAAGTCAAAAAACACCAACTTAGAAGCTTCGCAGCATATATGTTCCATACACGGATTTACTCAGAATTCGGAGTAGAACATTTCGTGTGTCTGTGTGTGTGTGTGTCTGTGTGTGTCTGTGTGTCTGTGTGTCCGTCCCCCCCTTATAACTTTTGATCCGCTCAATAAACAGAGCCTAAAATTTCAGAATATATAAACAGTTACAGGCCTACAAAACTTTTCTACTCGGAATTTTGAATTTTTGTTTCAGTCAGGGGTTATCAACTTTTGAATTTTTATTTTATTTTTCCATATATCTCAGAAACCATAAACGCTAGAACGCTGAAAATTGGTACAAACATAGACAAATACAAAATCTCAAATTAGTTTTTTCAAAAAAATTCCAGGGTTTCTCAAACATTTTTTATTAAGAAAATTTTTTTTTTATGATAAATTTATGAGTTTAACTGCCTACATTTCCAAAACTTTTACAATTATCGAAAAAAGCCGAAACACCCCAACTAGATAATTTAATTTTCTATAAAAAATATCAGCATTGTAGTAGAAGATCTCAATTTTTTTTTAACAATTTTTTTAAAAATTGAATTTAGTGACGACATCGCTTCATACATTTTGTATGGCAGTCGCCTATACACAATATGTAAGACTAGTTGCATGTAACACATGAGATCCAACTGTCGATAGCGATAGTATGTATAGTTGAAGAATATGTACCAAACTATAAACCCATAGATACAAATTATTGAATATTTTCAGATATTTTGTTTTCTATACAACATATGTAGGTATGTATGTCAAGATAGGATAGTATGGAGGAAGATCCTTTTTCCTACCCAGAATATGCAAATAGCATGATGGTATGTATGTATGTTTGGAGATGAAGTATCAAACTATTAAGTCTTCTTACATATTGTGTATAGGCGACTGCCATACAAAATGTATGAAGCGATGTCGTCACTAAATTCAATTTTTAAAAAAATTGTTAAAAAAAATTGAGATCTTCTACTACAATGTTAATATTTTTTATAGAAAATTAAATTATCTAGTTGGGGTGTTTCGGCTTTTTTCGATAATTGTAAAAGTTTTGGAAATATAGGCAGTTAAACTCATAAATTTATCATAAAAAAAATATTTTTCTTAATAAAAAATGTTTGAGAAACCCTGGAATTTTTTTGAAAAAACTGATTTGAGATTTTGTATTTTTCTATGTTTGTACCAATTTTCAGCGTTCTACCGTTTATGGTTTCTGAGATATATGGAAAAATAAAATAAAAATTCAAAAGTTGATAACCCCTGACTGAAACAAAAATTCAAAATTCCGAGTATAAGAGTTTTGTAGGCCTGTAACTGTTTATATATTCTGAAATTTTAGGCTCTGTAAATTGAGCGGATCAAAAGTTATAAGGGGGGGACGGACACACAGACACACAGACACACAGACACACAGACACATACACACACAGACACACACACACACAGACACACGAAATGTTCTACTCCGAATTCTGAGTAAATCCGTGTATGGAACATATATGCTGCGAAGCCTCTAAGTTGGTGTTTTTTGACTTCAAAGTTGGAAAAGCCGTGAAAAAAGTAGACCTCTCCATACAATTCTCGCGTATTCTGGCTTGATACATTGTCGATATGTTAAGAGAACAAAGTTCTCCTGAACAAATCGACAGTTGGATTATACTAGTTGCATGTAACACATGAGATCCAACTGTCGATAGCGATAGTATGTATATTTGAAGAATATGTACCAAACTATAAACCCATAAATACAAATTATTTATTATTTTATGATATTTAGTTTTCTATACAACACATGTACCTAGGTTGTCAAGATAGGATAGTATGGAGGTCAGTCTTTATTTCCTACCCGGAATATGAAAACAGCATGATGGTATATGTATATTGTATGTTTAGAGATGAAGTATCAAACTATAAAGTCTTCTTTGATATTGTGTATAGGTGACTACCATACAAAATGTATGAAGCGATGTCGTCACTAAATTCAATTTTTAAAAAATTGTTAAAAAAAAATTGAGATCTTCTACTACAATGTTAATATTTTTTATAGAAAATTAAATTATCTAGTTGGGGTGTTTCGGCTTTTTTCTATAATTGTAAAAGTTTTGGAAATATAGGCAGTTAAACTCATAAATTTATCATAAAAAAAATATTTTTCTTAATAAAAAATGTTTGAGAAACCCTGGAATTTTTTTGAAAAAACCAATTTGAGATTTTGTATTTGTCTATGTTTGTACCAATTTTCAGCGTTCTAGCGTTTATGGTTTCTGAGATATATGGAAAAATAAAATAAAAATTCAAAAGTTGATAACCCCTGACTGAAACAAAAATTCAAAATTCCGAGTATAAAAGTTTTGTAGGCCTGTAACTGTTTATATATTCTGAAATTTTAGGCTCTGTAAATTGAGCGGATCAAAAGTTATAAGGGGGGGACGGACACACAGACACACACACACAGACACACACACAGACACACAGACACACGAAATGTTCTACTCCGAATTCTGAGTAAATCCGTGTATGGAACATATATGCTGCGAAGCCTCTAAGTTGGTGTTTTTTGACTTCAAAGTTGGAAAAGCCGTGAAAAAAGTAGACCTCTCCATACAATTCTCGCGTATTCTGGCTTGATACATTGTCGATATGTTAAGAGAACAAAGTTCTCCTGAACAAATCGACAGTTGGAAGACTTAATAGTTTGATACTTCATCTCCAAACATACATACATACCATCATGCTATTTGCATATTCTGGGTAGGAAAAAGGATCTTCCTCCATACTATCCTATCTTGACATACATACCTACATATGTTGTATAGAAAACAAAATATCTGAAAATATTCAATAATTTGTATCTATGGGTTTATAGTTTGGTACATATTCTTCAACTATACATACTATGGCTATCGACAGTTGGATCTCATGTGTTACATGCAACTAGTTATAAAACTTCGACCCAGTAGGTAGATACCTATGACAAACTATTCCATATGCATCGTCTCTAGAAAATAATAATCCAACTGTCGATTTGTTCAGGAGAACTTTGTTCTCTTAACATATCGACAATGTATCAAGCCAGAATACGCGAGAATTGTATGGAGAGGTCTACTTTTTTCACGGCTTTTCCAACTTTGAAGTCAAAAAACACCAACTTAGAGGCTTCGCAGCATATATGTTCCATACACGGATTTACTCAGAATTCGGAGTAGAACATTTCGTGTGTCTGTGTGTGTGTGTGTCTGTGTGTGTGTGTGTGTGTCTGTGTGTCCGTCCCCCCCTTATAACTTTTGATCCGCTCAATTTACAGAGCCTAAAATTTCAGAATATATAAACAGTTACAGACCAACAAAACTTTTATACTCAAAATTTTGAATTTTTGTTTCAATCAGGGGTTATCAACTTTTGAATTTTTATTTTATTTTTCCATATATCTCAGAAACCATAAACGCTAGAACGCTGAAAATTGGTACAAACATAGACAAATACAAAATCTCAAATTAGTTTTTTCAAAAAAATTCCAGGGTTTCTCAAACATTTTTTATTAAGAAAAATATTTTTTTTATGATAAATTTATGAGTTTAACTGCCTATATTTCCAAAACTTTTACAATTATCGAAAAAAGCCGAAACACCCCAACTAGATAATTTAATTTTCTATAAAAAATATTAACATTGTAGCAGAAGATCTCAATTTTTTTTTAACAATTTTTTTAAAAATTGAATTTAGTGACGACATCGCTTCATACATTTTGTATGGCAGTCGCCTATACACAATATGTAAGAAGACTTAATAGTTTGTTACTTCATCTCCAAACATACATACATACCATCATGCAATTTGCATATTCTGGGTAGGAAAAAGGATCTTCTTCCATACTATCCTATCTTGACATACATACCTACATATGTTGTATAGAAAACAAAATATCTGAAAATATTCAATAATTTGTATCTATGGGTTTATAGTTTGGTACATATTCTTCAACTATACATACTATCGCTATCGACAGTTGGATCTCATGTGTTACATGCAACTAGTTTTAAAGATATTCCAACTGTCGATTTGTTCAGGAGAACTTTGTTCTCTTAACATATCGACAATGTATCAAGCCAGAATACGCGAGAATTGTATGGAGAGGTCTACTTTTTTCACGGCTTTTCCAACTTTGAAGTCAAAAAACACCAACTTAGAAGCTTCGCAGCATATATGTTCCATACACGGATTTACTCAGAATTCGGAGTAGAACATTTCGTGTGTCTGTGTGTGTGTGTGTCTGTGTGTGTCTGTGTGTCTGTGTGTCCGTCCCCCCCTTATAACTTTTGATCCGCTCAATAAACAGAGCCTAAAATTTCAGAATATATAAACAGTTACAGGCCTACAAAACTTTTATACTCGGAATTTTGAATTTTTGTTTCAGTCAGGGGTTATCAACTTTTGAATTTTTATTTTATTTTTCCATATATCTCAGAAACCATAAACGCTAGAACGCTGAAAATTGGTACAAACATAGACAAATACAAAATCTCAAATTAGTTTTTTCAAAAAAATTCCAGGGTTTCTCAAACATTTTTTATTAAGAAAATTTTTTTTTTTATGATAAATTTATGAGTTTAACTGCCTACATTTCCAAAACTTTTACAATTATCGAAAAAAGCCGAAACACCCCAACTAGATAATTTAATTTTCTATAAAAAATATCAGCATTGTAGTAGAAGATCTCAATTTTTTTTTAACAATTTTTTTAAAAATTGAATTTAGTGACGACATCGCTTCATACATTTTGTATGGCAGTCGCCTATACACAATATGTAAGACTAGTTGCATGTAACACATGAGATCCAACTGTCGATAGCGATAGTATGTATAGTTGAAGAATATGTACCAAACTATAAACCCATAGATACAAATTATTGAATATTTTCAGATATTTTGTTTTCTATACAACATATGTAGGTATGTATGTCAAGATAGGATAGTATGGAGGAAGATCCTTTTTCCTACCCAGAATATGCAAATAGCATGATGGTATGTATGTATGTTTGGAGATGAAGTATCAAACTATTAAGTCTTCTTACATATTGTGTATAGGCGACTGCCATACAAAATGTATGAAGCGATGTCGTCACTAAATTCAATTTTTAAAAAAATTGTTAAAAAAAATTGAGATCTTCTACTACAATGTTAATATTTTTTATAGAAAATTAAATTATCTAGTTGGGGTGTTTCGGCTTTTTTCGATAATTGTAAAAGTTTTGGAAATATAGGCAGTTAAACTCATAAATTTATCATAAAAAAAATATTTTTCTTAATAAAAAATGTTTGAGAAACCCTGGAATTTTTTTGAAAAAACTGATTTGAGATTTTGTATTTTTCTATGTTTGTACCAATTTTCAGCGTTCTACCGTTTATGGTTTCTGAGATATATGGAAAAATAAAATAAAAATTCAAAAGTTGATAACCCCTGACTGAAACAAAAATTCAAAATTCCGAGTATAAGAGTTTTGTAGGCCTGTAACTGTTTATATATTCTGAAATTTTAGGCTCTGTAAATTGAGCGGATCAAAAGTTATAAGGGGGGGACGGACACACAGACACACAGACACACAGACACACAGACACATACACACACAGACACACACACACACAGACACACGAAATGTTCTACTCCGAATTCTGAGTAAATCCGTGTATGGAACATATATGCTGCGAAGCCTCTAAGTTGGTGTTTTTTGACTTCAAAGTTGGAAAAGCCGTGAAAAAAGTAGACCTCTCCATACAATTCTCGCGTATTCTGGCTTGATACATTGTCGATATGTTAAGAGAACAAAGTTCTCCTGAACAAATCGACAGTTGGATTATACTAGTTGCATGTAACACATGAGATCCAACTGTCGATAGCGATAGTATGTATATTTGAAGAATATGTACCAAACTATAAACCCATAAATACAAATTATTTATTATTTTATGATATTTAGTTTTCTATACAACACATGTACCTAGGTTGTCAAGATAGGATAGTATGGAGGTCAGTCTTTATTTCCTACCCGGAATATGAAAACAGCATGATGGTATATGTATATTGTATGTTTAGAGATGAAGTATCAAACTATAAAGTCTTCTTTGATATTGTGTATAGGTGACTACCATACAAAATGTATGAAGCGATGTCGTCACTAAATTCAATTTTTAAAAAATTGTTAAAAAAAAATTGAGATCTTCTACTACAATGTTAATATTTTTTATAGAAAATTAAATTATCTAGTTGGGGTGTTTCGGCTTTTTTCTATAATTGTAAAAGTTTTGGAAATATAGGCAGTTAAACTCATAAATTTATCATAAAAAAAATATTTTTCTTAATAAAAAATGTTTGAGAAACCCTGGAATTTTTTTGAAAAAACCAATTTGAGATTTTGTATTTGTCTATGTTTGTACCAATTTTCAGCGTTCTAGCGTTTATGGTTTCTGAGATATATGGAAAAATAAAATAAAAATTCAAAAGTTGATAACCCCTGACTGAAACAAAAATTCAAAATTCCGAGTATAAAAGTTTTGTAGGCCTGTAACTGTTTATATATTCTGAAATTTTAGGCTCTGTAAATTGAGCGGATCAAAAGTTATAAGGGGGGGACGGACACACAGACACACACACACACAGACACACACACAGACACACAGACACACGAAATGTTCTACTCCGAATTCTGAGTAAATCCGTGTATGGAACATATATGCTGCGAAGCCTCTAAGTTGGTGTTTTTTGACTTCAAAGTTGGAAAAGCCGTGAAAAAAGTAGACCTCTCCATACAATTCTCGCGTATTCTGGCTTGATACATTGTCGATATGTTAAGAGAACAAAGTTCTCCTGAACAAATCGACAGTTGGAAGACTTAATAGTTTGATACTTCATCTCCAAACATACATACATACCATCATGCTATTTGCATATTCTGGGTAGGAAAAAGGATCTTCCTCCATACTATCCTATCTTGACATACATACCTACATATGTTGTATAGAAAACAAAATATCTGAAAATATTCAATAATTTGTATCTATGGGTTTATAGTTTGGTACATATTCTTCAACTATACATACTATGGCTATCGACAGTTGGATCTCATGTGTTACATGCAACTAGTTATAAAACTTCGACCCAGTAGGTAGATACCTATGACAAACTATTCCATATGCATCGTCTCTAGAAAATAATAATCCAACTGTCGATTTGTTCAGGAGAACTTTGTTCTCTTAACATATCGACAATGTATCAAGCCAGAATACGCGAGAATTGTATGGAGAGGTCTACTTTTTTCACGGCTTTTCCAACTTTGAAGTCAAAAAACACCAACTTAGAGGCTTCGCAGCATATATGTTCCATACACGGATTTACTCAGAATTCGGAGTAGAACATTTCGTGTGTCTGTGTGTGTGTGTGTGTCTGTGTGTGTGTGTGTGTGTGTGTCTGTGTGTCCGTCCCCCCCTTATAACTTTTGATCCGCTCAATTTACAGAGCCTAAAATTTCAGAATATATAAACAGTTACAGGCCAACAAAACTTTTATACTCAAAATTTTGAATTTTTGTTTCAATCAGGGGTTATCAACTTTTGAATTTTTATTTTATTTTTCCATATATCTCAGAAACCATAAACGCTAGAACGCTGAAAATTGGTACAAACATAGACAAATACAAAATCTCAAATTAGTTTTTTCAAAAAAATTCCAGGGTTTCTCAAACATTTTTTATTAAGAAAAATATTTTTTTTATGATAAATTTATGAGTTTAACTGCCTATATTTCCAAAACTTTTACAATTATCGAAAAAAGCCGAAACACCCCAACTAGATAATTTAATTTTCTATAAAAAATATTGACATTGTAGTAGAAGATCTCAATTTTTTTTTAACAATTTTTTTAAAAATTGAATTTAGTGACGACATCGCTTCATACATTTTGTATGGCAGTCGCCTATACACAATATGTAAGAAGACTTAATAGTTTGATACTTCATCTCCAAACATACATACATACCATCATGCTATTTGCATATTCTGGGTAGGAAAAAGGATCTTCCTCCATACTATCCTATCTTGACATACATACCTACATATGTTGTATAGAAAACAAAATATCTGAAAATATTCAATAATTTGTATCTATGGGTTTATAGTTTGGTACATATTCTTCAACTATACATACTATCGCTATCGACAGTTGGATCTCATGTGTTACATGCAACTAGTTTATCCAACTGTCGATTTGTTCAGGAGAACTTTGTTCTCTTAACATATCGACAATGTATCAAGCCAGAATACGCGAGAATTGTATGGAGAGGTCTACTTTTTTCATGGATTTTCCAACTTTGAAGTCAAAAAACACCAACTTAGAGGCTTCGCAGCATATATGTTCCATACACGGATTTACTCAGAATTCGGAGTAGAACATTTCGTGTGTCTGTGTGTGTGTGTGTCTGTGTGTGTGTGTGTCTGTGTGTCTGTGTGTGTGTCTGTGTGTCCGTCCCCCCCTTATAACTTTTGATCCGCTCAATTTACAGAGCCTAAAATTTCAGAATATATAAACAGTTACAGGCCTACAAAACTTTTATACTCGGAATTTTGAATTTTTGTTTCAGTCAGGGGTTATCAACTTTTGAATTTTTATTTTATTTTTCCATATATCTCAGAAACCATAAACGGTAGAACGCTGAAAATTGGTACAAACATAGACAAATACAAAATCTCAAATTAGTTTTTTCAAAAAAATTCCAGGGTTTCTCAAACATTTTTTATTAAGAAAAATATTTTTTTTATGATAAATTTATGAGTTTAACTGCCTATATTTCCAAAACTTTTACAATTATCGAAAAAAGCCGAAACACCCCAACTAGATAATTTAATTTTCTATAAAAAATATCAACATTGTAGTAGAAGATCTCAATTTTTTTTTAACAATTTTTTTAAAAATTGAATTTAGTGACGACATCGCTTCATACATTTTGTATGGCAGTCGCCTATACACAATATGTAAGACTAGTTGCATGTAACACATGAGATCCAACTGTCGATAGCGATAGTATGTATAGTTGAAGAATATGTACCAAACTATAAACCCATAGATACAAATTATTGAATATTTTCAGATATTTTGTTTTCTATACAACATATGTAGGTATGTATGTCAAGATAGGATAGTATGGAAGAAGATCCTTTTTCCTACCCAGAATATGCAAATTGCATGATGGTATGTATGTATGTTTGGAGATGAAGTAACAAACTATTAAGTCTTCTTACATATTGTGTATAGGCGACTGCCATACAAAATGTATGAAGCGATGTCGTCACTAAATTCAATTTTTAAAAAAATTGTTAAAAAAAAATTGAGATCTTCTACTACAATGTTAATATTTTTTATAGAAAATTAAATTATCTAGTTGGGGTGTTTCGGCTTTTTTCGATAATTGTAAAAGTTTTGGAAATATAGGCAGTTAAACTCATAAATTTATCATAAAAAAAATATTTTTCTTAATAAAAAATGTTTGAGAAACCCTGGAATTTTTTTGAAAAAAATTAATTTGAGATTTTGTATTTGTCTATGTTTGTACCAATTTTCAGCATTCTACCGTTTATGGTTTCTGAGATATATCGAAAAATAAAATAAAAATTCAAAAGTTGATAACCCCTGACTGAAACAAAAATTCAAAATTCCGAGTATAAAAGTTTTGTAGGCCTGTAACTGTTTATATATTCTGAAATTTTAGGCTCTGTAAATTGAGCGGATCAAAAGTTATAAGGGGGGGACGGACACACAGACACACACACACACAGACACACACACAGACACACAGACACACGAAATGTTCTACTCCGAATTCTGAGTAAATCCGTGTATGGAACATATATGCTGCGAAGCCTCTAAGTTGGTGTTTTTTGACTTCAAAGTTGGAAAAGCCGTGAAAAAAGTAGACCTCTCCATACAATTCTCGCGTATTCTGGCTTGATACATTGTCGATATGTTAAGAGAACAAAGTTCTCCTGAACAAATCGACAGTTGGAAGACTTAATAGTTTGATACTTCATCTCCAAACATACATACATACCATCATGCTATTTGCATATTCTGGGTAGGAAAAAGGATCTTCCTCCATACTATCCTATCTTGACATACATACCTACATATGTTGTATAGAAAACAAAATATCTGAAAATATTCAATAATTTGTATCTATGGGTTTATAGTTTGGTACATATTCTTCAACTATACATACTATGGCTATCGACAGTTGGATCTCATGTGTTACATGCAACTAGTTATAAAACTTCGACCCAGTAGGTAGATACCTATGACAAACTATTCCATATGCATCGTCTCTAGAAAATAATAATCCAACTGTCGATTTGTTCAGGAGAACTTTGTTCTCTTAACATATCGACAATGTATCAAGCCAGAATACGCGAGAATTGTATGGAGAGGTCTACTTTTTTCACGGCTTTTCCAACTTTGAAGTCAAAAAACACCAACTTAGAGGCTTCGCAGCATATATGTTCCATACACGGATTTACTCAGAATTCGGAGTAGAACATTTCGTGTGTCTGTGTGTGTGTGTGTGTCTGTGTGTGTGTGTGTGTGTGTGTCTGTGTGTCCGTCCCCCCCTTATAACTTTTGATCCGCTCAATTTACAGAGCCTAAAATTTCAGAATATATAAACAGTTACAGGCCAACAAAACTTTTATACTCAAAATTTTGAATTTTTGTTTCAATCAGGGGTTATCAACTTTTGAATTTTTATTTTATTTTTCCATATATCTCAGAAACCATAAACGCTAGAACGCTGAAAATTGGTACAAACATAGACAAATACAAAATCTCAAATTAGTTTTTTCAAAAAAATTCCAGGGTTTCTCAAACATTTTTTATTAAGAAAAATATTTTTTTTATGATAAATTTATGAGTTTAACTGCCTATATTTCCAAAACTTTTACAATTATCGAAAAAAGCCGAAACACCCCAACTAGATAATTTAATTTTCTATAAAAAATATTGACATTGTAGTAGAAGATCTCAATTTTTTTTTAACAATTTTTTTAAAAATTGAATTTAGTGACGACATCGCTTCATACATTTTGTATGGCAGTCGCCTATACACAATATGTAAGAAGACTTAATAGTTTGATACTTCATCTCCAAACATACATACATACCATCATGCTATTTGCATATTCTGGGTAGGAAAAAGGATCTTCCTCCATACTATCCTATCTTGACATACATACCTACATATGTTGTATAGAAAACAAAATATCTGAAAATATTCAATAATTTGTATCTATGGGTTTATAGTTTGGTACATATTCTTCAACTATACATACTATCGCTATCGACAGTTGGATCTCATGTGTTACATGCAACTAGTTTATCCAACTGTCGATTTGTTCAGGAGAACTTTGTTCTCTTAACATATCGACAATGTATCAAGCCAGAATACGCGAGAATTGTATGGAGAGGTCTACTTTTTTCATGGATTTTCCAACTTTGAAGTCAAAAAACACCAACTTAGAGGCTTCGCAGCATATATGTTCCATACACGGATTTACTCAGAATTCGGAGTAGAACATTTCGTGTGTCTGTGTGTGTGTGTGTCTGTGTGTGTGTGTGTCTGTGTGTCTGTGTGTGTGTCTGTGTGTCCGTCCCCCCCTTATAACTTTTGATCCGCTCAATTTACAGAGCCTAAAATTTCAGAATATATAAACAGTTACAGGCCTACAAAACTTTTATACTCGGAATTTTGAATTTTTGTTTCAGTCAGGGGTTATCAACTTTTGAATTTTTATTTTATTTTTCCATATATCTCAGAAACCATAAACGGTAGAACGCTGAAAATTGGTACAAACATAGACAAATACAAAATCTCAAATTAGTTTTTTCAAAAAAATTCCAGGGTTTCTCAAACATTTTTTATTAAGAAAAATATTTTTTTTATGATAAATTTATGAGTTTAACTGCCTATATTTCCAAAACTTTTACAATTATCGAAAAAAGCCGAAACACCCCAACTAGATAATTTAATTTTCTATAAAAAATATCAACATTGTAGTAGAAGATCTCAATTTTTTTTTAACAATTTTTTTAAAAATTGAATTTAGTGACGACATCGCTTCATACATTTTGTATGGCAGTCGCCTATACACAATATGTAAGACTAGTTGCATGTAACACATGAGATCCAACTGTCGATAGCGATAGTATGTATAGTTGAAGAATATGTACCAAACTATAAACCCATAGATACAAATTATTGAATATTTTCAGATATTTTGTTTTCTATACAACATATGTAGGTATGTATGTCAAGATAGGATAGTATGGAAGAAGATCCTTTTTCCTACCCAGAATATGCAAATTGCATGATGGTATGTATGTATGTTTGGAGATGAAGTAACAAACTATTAAGTCTTCTTACATATTGTGTATAGGCGACTGCCATACAAAATGTATGAAGCGATGTCGTCACTAAATTCAATTTTTAAAAAAATTGTTAAAAAAAAATTGAGATCTTCTACTACAATGTTAATATTTTTTATAGAAAATTAAATTATCTAGTTGGGGTGTTTCGGCTTTTTTCGATAATTGTAAAAGTTTTGGAAATATAGGCAGTTAAACTCATAAATTTATCATAAAAAAAATATTTTTCTTAATAAAAAATGTTTGAGAAACCCTGGAATTTTTTTGAAAAAAATTAATTTGAGATTTTGTATTTGTCTATGTTTGTACCAATTTTCAGCATTCTACCGTTTATGGTTTCTGAGATATATCGAAAAATAAAATAAAAATTCAAAAGTTGATAACCCCTGACTGAAACAAAAATTCAAAATTCCGAGTATAAAAGTTTTGTAGGCCTGTAACTGTTTATATATTCTGAAATTTTAGGCTCTGTAAATTGAGCGGATCAAAAGTTATAAGGGGGGGACGGACACACAGACACACAGACACACACACACACACAGACACACACACACACACACACACACACAGACACACACACACACAGACACACGAAATGTTCTACTCCGAATTCTGAGTAAATCCGTGTATGGAACATATATGCTGCGAAGCCTCTAAGTTGGTGTTTTTTGACTTCAAAGTTGGAAAATCCATGAAAAAAGTAGACCTCTCCATACAATTCTCGCGTATTCTGGCTTGATACATTGTCGATATGTTAAGAGAACAAAGTTCTCCTGAACAAATCGACAGTTGGATAATAACAATAATTATAAGGACAATTTATAAAGCGCCGTTTAGTGACAACCGTGGTCACCTCAAGGGCGCTTTCAGTTTGCAAAAAAATAAGTTAAAATTAGTCCTATAGCTAACACATTGAAAATGGTGAAACATAAAACTTGAAAAAAGAAATCACAAATTAATCTAGTCATATACATATTATATAATCCAGATGAAATTAATTATAAAAAAAATAGTCGATTCAAAGTAAAGAGGCATAATATTTAGTAAACACTAGTTGCATGTAACACATGAGATCCAACTGTCGATAGCGATTGTATGTATAGTTGAAGAATAAGAATCAAACTATAAACCCATAAATACTAATTATTGAAAATTTTAACACATGTTAGTATGTATGTCAATATAGGACAGTATGGAGGTCAGTCCTGTTTTCCTACCCGGAATATGAAAACAGCATGATGGTTCTGTATGCATGTTTGGAGATTAAGTACCTATCAAACTATTAAGTCTTCTTACATATTGCGTATAGGCGACTGCCCTACAAATTGTATGAAGCAATGCCGTAACTACATTCAATTTTTATAAAAATTGTTAAAAAAAGTTTGAGATGTGCTAATACCATGAAAATATTTTTTATAGAAAATTAAATTATCTAGTTGGGGTGTTTCGGCTTTTTTCGATATTTTAAAAAAAAATGAAAATATAGGCAGTTTAACTCATAAATTTATCATAAAAAAAATATTTTTCTTAATGAAAAATGTTTGAGAAACCTTGGAATTTTTTTGAATAAACTTATTTGAGATTTTGTATTTTTCTATGCTTATACCAATTTTCAGCGTTTTAGCTTTTATGGTTTCTGAAATATATAGAAAAATAAATTAAAAATTCAAAAGTTGATAACCCCTGACTGAAACAAAAATTCAAAATTCTGAGTATAAAAGTTTTGTAGGCCTATAACTGTTTATATATTCTGAAATTTTGGGCTCTGTAAATTGAGCGGATCAAAAGTTATAAGGGGGGGACGGACACACACACACACAGACACACACACAGACACACGAAATGTTCTACTCCGAATTCTGAGTAAATCCGTGTATGGAACATATATGCTGCGAAGCCTCTAAGTTGGTGTTTTTTGACTTCAAAGTTGGAAAAGCCGTGAAAAAAGTAGACCTCTCCATACAATTCTCGCGTATTCTGGCTTGATACATTGTCGATATGTTAAGAGAACAAAGTTCTCCTGAACAAATCGACAGTTGGAAGACTTAATAGTTTGTTACTTCATCTCCAAACATACATACATACCATCATGCAATTTGCATATTCTGGGTAGGAAAAAGGATCTTCTTCCATACTATCCTATCTTGACATACATACCTACATATGTTGTATAGAAAACAAAATATCTGAAAATATTCAATAATTTGTATCTATGGGTTTATAGTTTGGTACATATTCTTCAACTATACATACTATCGCTATCGACAGTTGGATCTCATGTGTTACATGCAACTAGTATAATCCAACTGTCGATTTGTTCAGGAGAACTTTGTTCTCTTAACATATCGACAATATATCAAGCCAGAATACGCGAGAATTGTATGGAGAGGTCTACTTTTTTCACGGCTTTTCCAACTTTGAAGTCAAAAAACACCAACTTAGAGGCTTCGCAGCATATATGTTCCATACACGGATTTACTCAGAATTCGGAGTAGAACATTTCGTGTGTCTGTGTGTGTGTGTGTCTGTGTGTGTGTGTGTGTGTCTGTGTGTCCGTCCCCCCCTTATAACTTTTGATCCGCTCAATTTACAGAGCCTAAAATTTCAGAATATATAAACAGTTACAGGCCTACAAAACTTTTATACTCGGAATTTTGAATTTTTGTTTCAGTCAGGGGTTATCAACTTTTGAATTTTTATTTTATTTTTCCATATATCTCAGAAACCATAAACGCTAGAACGCTGAAAATTGGTACAAACATAGACAAATACAAAATCTCAAATTAGTTTTTTCAAAAAAATTCCAGGGTTTCTCAAACATTTTTTATTAAGAAAAATATTTTTTTATGATAAATTTATGAGTTTAACTTCCTATATTTCCATTTTTTTTAAAATATCGAAAAAAGCCGAAACACCCCAACTAGATAATTTAATTTTCTATAAAAAATATTAACATTGTAGTAGAAGATCTCAATTTTTTTTTAACAATTTTTTTAAAAATTGAATTTAGTGACGACATCGCTTCATACATTTTGTATGGCAGTCGCCTATACACAATATGTAAGAAGACTTAATAGTTTGATACTTCATCTCCAAACATACATACATACCATCATGCTATTTGCATATTCTGGGTAGGAAAAAGGATCTTCCTCCATACTATCCTATCTTGACATACATACCTACATATGTTGTATAGAAAACAAAATATCTGAAAATATTCAATAATTTGTATCTATGGGTTTATAGTTTGGTACATATTCTTCAACTATACATACTATCGCTATCGACAGTTGGATCTCATGTGTTACATGCAACTAGTTATATTATTAAAAAAAAGACTAATGACAATTTCTATCTGATAATTCCTAATTTCTTCTTTCTATTCTTTTGTTTTCCTATCATTGCTGAGAACTGTTATTAAATTCAATCTTTTAAGTCTTTTATTTACTTTTCTTCTGTTACCTTTATTATTTTTAATTTTTTGTTTGATGATTGATAGTACACATTTATAGAAGTAGGTATGTAAGTTGGGAGGAAGTTTTATATTTAATTATGAATATTAATTACATATCAGAAAACGTTGCGAGTTTAAATTACGTGTTCCAAATCGTCTCCCAAAACACATACAACTATTTTAGATATTGCACTTGTTATAATCATTTGACATTTATTTAGAACTAGCTTTTATGTCCCGCCGTTGGCCAAGAATGTAAAATTGTGAAAGAAAAAGCAATCGTTTTTATAATATTGTCACCCAATTATTTTGCAATATCAGACTATGAAAAGTGGTTTGAAATTTGATTGAGTTTAAGTATTATAAAATGTTCAAGTGATGGCCACAGCCCATTCTTTTTTATATATTGCTATAAAGTGTGAATGAAGTATAATATTTATACAATTTCTGCTCGCATGGACTATGCGTAATGGTTTTAGATATGACTGTTTATCAACGTTGTAAAGAGATTGGTTTGGCCGCAACCCCCATTTTTAAATATTATCATCGAAAACAAATTGTAATGTGTACCTATTGAAAATTTAGTAATTTTGGATGTTGGGATGTGGTTAAAATTTGATTAAACAAACGTAGGTACTGAAAAGATCTAGTATTGGTCACATCCCATTCGTTTTTATATTTTTTCATCAAGTGTGCATTATATTTTTGCTCAATTTGACTGAAAGTCTTCATTTACGAAGAAGAAGAAGACTTGAACTATAGTAAATAGTTTTTAATTTGAATATAAATGTTGTGAAGAGTTCAGTAATGGCCACAACCCCCATTCTTTAAATATTAGGTGTTGAAAATTATTCAAAATAGGATGATATAAATGGTTTAAATTTAATTAAACAAAAGTATTGAAAAGATTCTAGTGCAGGTTATATCGTCACATCCCATATCCCATTCATTTCATATGTATTTTCATCAAGTGTGCATATCGTTAATAACATTTCTGCACAATAGACTATTAGACTTAAAACTAACCCAAAAGACTAAATAAAAAAGAGAAAAATAAGTATAAGACTATAAGAAATAGTTTGTATAAAAAACTATTCCAATGGTCTACATAAAATAAGTAAAAATACATATACCTAATAGAAGAATTAGACTATTGGAAATAGATTGTATAAAAGCTCACCCAAAGGTCTACAAAAAAGAAGAAGAAGAATATTTAGACTATTGGAAATAGTTTGTATAAATACTGACCAAAAGGTCTACATAAAAGAAAATGAATAAGACTATTGGAAATAGTTTGTATTAAAACTCTCCCAAAAGTCTACGTACTTAAATGAAGAAGAATAATAATTAGACTAAAGGAAATAATTTTTATAAAAAAATGACCCAAATGTAGGTATACATAAAAGAAGAAGAAGATGAATTAGACAATAGGAAATAGTTTGTATAAAAACTGCCCTAAAGGTCTACATAAAATTAAGAAGAAAAAGAATTAGACTCCAGGACCCGCCGCTTCAGGCCCTTCAGTACCTCCCGTCCCTTTAATCCCTCATTACGTCCCTTCCCATCAGGCCCTTCAGTACCTTCCGTCCCTTCAGGCAGTTTTATACCTCCCGTCCCTTCAGGCCCTTTAGTGCCTCCCTTCCCTTCATTACATCCCGTCCCATCAGTCGGTTAAGAAAAGTTTAAATCCAGAAACCATCCTGGAAGAACCGCGAAGAGATGAAAGAACCTTCTTTTCCCAGGATGCTCTACTTAATAGGTAAAATGACTAAATACACGAAGAAGAAGAAAAAAGTTTAAACCCAGATACCTGCGAAGAGATGGAAGGACAGTTGGACCTTCTTCTCCCAGGATTCTCCAACTTCATAGGTAAAATGACCAAAAATACACGATGAAGAAGAAGAAGAAGAAATAAGTTTAAATCCAGATACCTGCGAAGAGATGGAAGGAAAATTGGACATTCTTCTCCCAGGTTAGTCCACCTTCAAAGGTAAAATGACCAAATAGACGATGAAGAAGAAGAAGAAAAAAGTTTAAATCCAGAAACCTGCGAAGAGATGGAAGGAAAATTGGACCTTCATCTCCCAGGATAGTTCATCTTCATAGGTAAGATGACCAAGTACACGTTGAAGAAAAAGAAGAAAAAAGTTTATATGCAGAACCCGTCCTGGAAGACCTGTGAAGAGATGGAGGGACAGTCGGACCTTCTTTTCCCAGGATACTCCCCCTTCATAGGTAAAACGACCAAATACACGAAGAAGAAGAAGAATAAGAAAAAAGTTTAAATCCAAAAACCATCCTGGGCATACGCTCGACAATTCACCAAAGTTTCATTATAATCGGACAAACGGTTGATAAATAAATAAATAAAATAATTTTCCTATAGGAAATCAGTATAGGTATATTATTGTTGATTTGTAAGTAAATAGTATTAGGTAGGTACCTACCTACAACAACCTTCTAAATAAATTCGATTCCTAACAAATTTTATTTGAATATCACATTCTTTCTGTAGCCATGGAAACGATTCGAACACGTAAGTAATATCGAATGGTTCGGATACATTTTTTGAATATGTAGGTACCTACATTGGTTTGTTCGATGCCATAAAAATGAAAATTGTCCGAAATATCAAATATTATATACAAATTATGCAATTTTATTATGCCTATATCTTTACTAATAAATAACACATTTTTACAATATATGTCTTAAAACTTGCCGTAATGTCTTGTGTTTCATTTTATTATTTCATAATTACATTTATTTCAAAGGTTTATTATTTTCAAGAACATATTCATTCGGTGGGAAAATGAAATATTGTATGAAAAGATATTAAAATGGCGGCGTTTATGTACAAAAGGCTTACTTTAAAAATAAGTTAAACATTATAATTATACCAAATATTCACCATGTTTTTCACTTAAACGCTAAGTTATACTTCAAAATATATTTTTTTTGTGTAAATACCTACTTCTAACTTTTAAACTAACAGATATTTGCTTGCAAAATGTACACTTTTTTGACAGATATGACTTGGAAAATTTTGTATGAAAAAAATAATTATTTAAATATTTTTAAAATTCAGCATTTTTATCGCATTCTTTTTAGCGTGACACTGCATCAGGTATACTGGTACATGTTCGCACTTAAATTAGATTTTTAGATGCTCTTGGTTTTTCAGAAGGCGTGAGACAAACACACACACACACACACATACACACACGCACACACACACACACATACACTAACATTTTGATTGCTTTATTACTTTAGATTGAAATAATAGAGTGATGATAGGTTTCATAATAAAAGAGTACTAACAAATAATCGGTATATTTTCGGTTCAAACAGTTTATACAATATTAATTTAATTTAATGGATAAATTTATAGTACACGGTACACATTGTGCATGAACGGCTAGCTGACGAGCGAATGGTGGTTCGCCGCGTTGGCTGCTCGCTGCTCGAATTACGATGCGCTGTCTCTCGGTCGTCTTCGGCAATCTTCGTGAGAAGCGAGATCGTCCGAGCGAGATGGCATTGTTTTTGGGGAGGTATGTCCTCGCCACACATTGTATAATGTATATATTAACATTAACTCTGGTTGGTTGTACCTAATAATTGCCATTTGGCAATAAACCTGCCAGTGTAATAAGTCACAAATAAACAAACGTATCATGAACGCTATTCTGTGAAGATAATTAAATACCTAGATATAAAACTAATGTTAGCACATTTTTTCAATTAAATTTGAATTTTCACGAGCTGTACATGCAGTCTTTACATTATGCAAGTATATTCAATTATATTTTATTGAAGATTCTATATAAGAGGATATTGAAGTAATAAAACTTGAATCTTTTGTGTCTCCAGCGAGAGTTTATTCTAAATATGTAGGTACCTGCTCGTGCCGGAAAGCTTCTAATACAACTAAAGTATAGAGCAGAAAGTATCTATATTATCTTTGTTACTAACGAATACCTCCTTATAGATGGTGTTATTGTATATACACGTCATCCAATGTCTTTTCCAGCCCATTTATTCTGAAAATAAATGAGAGCGCTTTTTTAAAAGTTTTGAGGTTTCTATTTTCTTTCTTTTTAGTATTCTTTACATTACCATATTAAGTTTAAACTATATCACGACTATGTTACCCGGTCTAACCGTGAACTTAGATATTACTTAGATATATAATAAAACACTTTTTTACAGCTTATTAATAAAAACTAAGTAATTCGAATATATTTTTTATTGCATATACGCAAACATTGGATTTTTTTCCCTGTAGGGACTCGTAGGGAGTCAAATCGAATATATTACCATCTTCGTTACCTCAAAGATGGCAAAAGTATAATTTCGTATTATTCCAGGTGAATTGTTTACACATTATTCAAATATATAGAACTTTCAAAAATTACATTGACAAGGGAACTCAATAAGAAGGCATAATTGGTGCATGTTGCGCAAGCGCATAAAGTGATCACGTAAACAAGCCGATAACAGGTCGTTATCCCTGTAGGTGCCTGAGTTTCTGGTTCTTCTATAATATCCCAACTTCGTCTCTATTGAGATGTTATTTATTGTCAATAAAAATTAAAATAAGTGCCTAGATTATGTAAATTGCAAATGTAATATGCAATAAATATGGAAAATGATTATTCAAGACAAATGTTTTTTTTTCTAAAAAATGAACATCATCCGTGTAACAATTAGATTATATATTATCATACATTCCCACTCTGTCAGTATCCATCTTAAATTAATAGTTTCATTAAGCGGTGTTTGAAGGTGGGTTTATTGCTAGAAGGCAATCTCTTCCAATTAAAAATCTATTACTATACCAAGGGCTTTTCTCTGTATTTTTATCAAGTATTGGACTAAATAGATAAACACTGAGTCCTGTTTCAAAACCTGAAGAAAATAAAAGTACTCATTCCCTCATTAATTGATACCTGTTGTGGAATTAATGTATAGAAAAAATATGCCTTAAATTTGTGAAATTAAAATTACATAACACTCAGTATATCCCACGATTTGGGGTATATCCCACAAAATAGAGCATGACACCTGCGTGTTTCTCCACTCACCAGTCTCATCTCACCTGAAATGGTAAAATTTAGAATGGATGATGAACTTAATCAATGATTTATGTGAAATGCTATAAAACGTTGAGGATAAAAAAGAGTGGAAGCACTATTTAATAATTTTATTTCTACATTTCTAATTCATGTACCCTAATTCATGTACCCTAATTCATGTACCCTAATTCATGTACCCTAATTCATGTACCCTAATGTTTTATGGTATGAGTAGATATATAATAAAGGGTTTATTTTTATTGTTACTCTATTGTATTATGGCTCTTTAACTTGTACATTGATTTCTGTATAAGAGCCCTTAAGGATGAAAGCAAGGGTCTGAAATTGAGTACTGTAATGGTGCGAGATTTGATGTATGCAGACGATAAAGTTCTATTAGCAGAAAATATGGAAGAGTTACAGTATCTTGTAAGTCTGGTATATGAAGGATGTATAGAGAATGGACTTAAGATGAATGCCAGCAAATCAAAGACAATGGTCTTTGAAAAGAGTGAAAGCAGAACAGCGTGTAAAATAAGAGTAGAAAACGAATGGCTCGAGCAAGTCGACGAATATGTATACTTGGGAAGCATATTTCAACGGAATGGACGACTCGATAAAGAGATCGAAAGAAGAGTTATGGCAGGAAACAGAGTGAATGGAGCACTAAGACCAATTATGAATGATCGCAACATATCAAAGGATGCAAAAGTTGCCATTCATAACGCCATCGTAGTGCTAACCTTGACGTATGCAAGTGAAACCTGGACATGGCAGAAGACGCATGAAAGTAGAATAAATGCAGTTGAAATGAGATCGTTAAGAAGGATTTGCAATAGATCGATGTATGACCGGGTAAGAAATGAGGACATAAGGAAAGAATGTAAGATGAAGAAAGATGTCATTACTAGAATGAAAGTGAACACATTGAGATGGTTTGGTCACATGGGGAGAATGAATGAGGAGCGCCTGACGAAGAAAATATACAGAGCGGAAAGGAATGGAATGAGAGGTCGGGGACGCCCAAGAAAGGGATGGCACGATCATGTGAACGAAATTGTGAAAGACGGAAATGTTAGTGTGAGCAATAGACGAGCATGTATGAGACGATGCATGAATGTGGACGAAGCGAGGGATGCGTGCCAGGATAGAAAAATGTGGCGTTCGGTTCTCTCTGCCTACCCCGCAAGGGACGTGGGTGATGGTATGTAGGTATGTGTATGTATGTTACTCTATTGTACGTAGGCCCGAAATAGGCACATTACTACAAAAAATATATCATAAAAAAAAACATAAAATTTAATAACAGTTTTTCTGAATTATGTTTTTAACAATTCTCTACACTGTGTATGTTACATAATTTAATCCTCTAAGATGGTGTTTTTTGACTTCAAAGTGAAAAAAAAAATATATTAAAAATATGGACCAGACCATACAAATCTCTCACACGGGACTAAGTTCTGTCGATTCATGAAGGGAAGTAAATTCTCTTGAACGAACCGACAATTGGAAAATAAATCATTAAAATCGGAATATTTTGTAAAGAGTTCTTTTCGCTGAAGCGCAAATTGATGAATTTCTCATGATCATATCTTGATGAAATTGAAATGGGACCAATCGGAAGATATATCTCCTTTCTAATGAAGAAAGAATCATAGAAATCGGTCAACGTGGTAAAAAGAAATCGCTGAACATAGATCCATAAAAAAGTTCATGTCGAATTGATAACCTGCATTTTTTGATGTCGGTAAATAAGGCCGAAAATTAAACCATATAGATACATCGTACTATGTATGTATGTATATCGCGGGCGTCAAGCCAGAAGGGCCCTTTCAAAAAAAATGATGATGCCATAGAAACCTGCCAAGCCAGAAGGGCGTATCGGCAGAAGCTTTAGACTAATTGTCTCAATTTCGCTATCAAAACGTTTAAATACGTCTCATAACAAAGCTATATTTTTTTTCTCTATGATTCGTAGCTTTTTAGAAAATTTGTTTTTACGCCCCACAATAATTATGAATTTTTTATTCAATAATCGAGTCTACATCTAGAATCATTAGCGAGCCAGAGGGGCGTATGTGCAAAATACATAAGAAATTCACTAGTTATTAAAATTTGGGTAATACTCATCGATGAGGCTTCATTTTTGTTAAATTTTTAGAATAAATTTTTCAAAAAACTCTACTTGAAGATTGAACCGCTACAGAAATAAATATTTTTTTGTCTCTCCTGTAAAGTAGTCATTTCGTTTGTACGCCCTTCTGGCTTGACGCCCGCGATATCAGTATCTGCTAAGTATATTAAGTACACACATACATATTATTAACTAGAGTAATATCCGTTCCGTCCATCTATGTAAATACGTATGTAGGTATGCCTCGTGTCTCGGCGTTAACTATGCATAAATATACAAGTAGCTAGGGCGTCATTTAGTCGACATCTATTCACTGAAGCAACGACATGGCCTACAAAATATCACCCTGTCACATAATACTATTTATTATGATAGTATTGTAATTCATTAACCTAGAGCACAAACATTTGCTTTTTTTTTTGGAAATGTATGTATAGACAATTTCAAAGTACATCATCGTCATATTATCAAACCTCTTTTGTCCAGTAATGGACATGGGCTTCCACAGCTCTCTATCAAAACATTATAATTTCAGGGGACATATTAAGCTAAATCTTGTGACTGAAAACATGATATATTAAAACCGCCTAATACACTATGGAAGTAATTATCGCGTGCGTTAAAAAAGGTAAATACGTGATTAAAACTATCGGAAACCCAACATTTGTTGATTTTTTGCAAATTAAGAACAAACCTTACTTGAAATGAAAATATTTTATCGGTCATTCACTTTGATACTATGCACTCTTCAAGAACAAAATAGATTTATTTCTCTACAACACACAGTTATGGAGTAATTAAAAAAAATGCTGGTAAAATGGATATTTTTTATATTTTTTTTGGGGAATTTAGGCTTAATTTTAAAAATTTGAAACGAACATTCACTAAAGAAATGTTGAAAAGACTAATGTTATTTTTTCTAGAAACACAGCGTTTAACATATTTGATGAATTTGATTTGAAATTGGGGTGTTTAGGTTTATATGCCCCCCTTAAAGAGAAAAATGATAGGAAAACCTTTTTTGGCTACTTTGTTAATTAAACCCTTTTAATTAACTTCACAAGTCTCTCCGAACTGAAGTTTTTCAGCTTGAATCGTTTGATATTTTGATTAAATTGAACGATTGTGTAGGTATTTCATACATATTAAACGAAAATGCTATACTTACCAGGAGTGTTTTTGTTTAATGATTTGTTTGCCATAACATTTCAACGTGAGGAAAAATTCGAAAAGAGTACCCTGAAATTAGTTTTCCATAGACACCGTTTAATTTCTTCTCCACGATTTCATCGATCAATAATTTAAACTAATATGTAGTCTGTGCTATAGGTTCTCTCTGCATAAAATTTCATAATATTTATTTATTCATATCTTTCATAGACCCGAATGCACAGTCCTAGGTACCTAAATACTAACTCCTAACCTCACTGGAGTATTTAGTATTCTTAAGTTAGTAATTGCGTTGCAGAGACATCCCTAGAATTTCAGTAGTAGAATTTCGCATTATTATGTACGAAGAAAAGAGATAGATAGCTTTCTATGGGTTTAAAAAGCTATCTGTCGCTTTTCTGACGTTTGACGTTTTAATTTTTTTTTACTATAACAACACAAGCATATGTAACCAACTTCACACTGACAGCTCGATGTCATGATTTTTTTGAAATTCCACCGAAGTTTCGGCATCTCGTATGTATCACTGAATACTCTGTTTGGTATTAGATTTGACAAAATTAACAAATACATATTCAACGAAGCCGATAAAATCATCATCCACCGAAAAAATCTCGTATTTTAGTATTAAACCACTCGTAAGGTTCCTCGCTGTTCTTCCCCCACCACCACCCGTTCTGCTTATGGGGACTAAATCGCTATCAACCTTACTTTTTAACAATTCGCAAATATTAGTTTACGTCGATGGGCATGCGCTAAGTATTTAGATATTATTATGTCTCTGCAATGCAATTCTCATGGAAAAAGTCGTAGCATCCTCCAGTTAGGAAGCCACGTGATCTCCTAACTTAAGTGAGCGACTGTGCAATGAAAACATGGTTAGTATTTAGAATTTAGTATTTAGGTAGGACTTTGCATTCGGACCATACTGTTTCACAATTATTGTTTCTGGTTACATTTTTAATACCAACATGTACATATATCATATAATGATGTAGAAAGCAGAGTCTGTATTGTTATTTAATCACTGCCAAACTAGACAAGGACTGGATCATGACTGTTATTTCATTCTCAAGCAAAAATTTAAAATAAGTATGTCAAATGTCTTTTTTCTCGTTATTATTATCGTTTGGCCGCACACATCAAAATGAAAAATTTGAAACAATATTTATAAGCTCTTCTAAGTGCAGGGTTCCTGCTTGTCAGATGCATTTTATTTTTTAACTGACAAAAACGGAGAAGTTCGATATAGGTATGTAGTAATGTTATTTTATATTCAATTTGCCTACACAATAAAACGCAAATCCTTTGCAAGTATGTGAACCTCATCATTTCCATAGTCAAATCTCTTGGCTGAGTTTAGATGGAACCGCCCCAGAAGTAATCCCTTACTAATGAAAAATGAATCATCGATTTCGGACGACTTGGTAAAGGATTATCGCTGATATTATGAATTTCATTTTTTGATGATTCCATCAGAAGATCTCTTGACCCAACTGGAATGGGACCAATAATAAAGGGAATTTTCCAATTAAATTCCCTTTTTAATTATACATAAATACATACATACCATCACGCCATGTCCTTCACTTACTTCTATCTTGACATACATTCATCGCCTCGTCAACATTCATACATCGACTTATACATGTTCGTCTATCGATCACGCTTCTAAAATTTCCGTCTTTCAAAATACCGTTCACATGGACGTGCCATCCCTTCCTTGGGCGTCCCCGACCTCTCATTCCATTCCTGTCCGCAATGTATATTTTCATCGTCAGGCGTTCTTCATTCATTCTCCCCATGTGGCCAACCCATCTCAATGTGTTCACTTTCATTCTATTAATAACATCTTTCTTTATCCTACATTATTTCCTTAAGTCCTCATTTCTGACCCTGTCATACATCGTTCTATTACAGATTCTTCTTAGCTATCTCATTTCAACTGCATTTTTTCTACTTCTGCCATGTCCAGGTTTCACTTGCATACGTCAAGGTTGGCACTAAGATAGCGTTATGAATGGCAACTTTAGGATCCTTTGATATGTTGCGGTCTTTCATAACTGGTCTAAGTGATCCATTCACTCTGTTTCCTGCCATAACTCTTCTTTCGATCTCCTTATCAATCCGTCCATTGCGTTAAAAAATGCTTCCCAGATAGATATATTCGTCGACTTGCTCGAGTCATTCGTTCTCTACTTTTATTTGGCACGCTGTTCTGCTTTTTCTCTTTTCAAACACCATAACGACCGCTTACCGCCAATACCTCCTATCTTAAATATCCAAATTTTTACAGAAAATTTTGAAAACATTGTTTTATAATTTTATTTCCAAGAAAGAGCTCTAACTACTATGAACATTTCTTTAAAAAATAGTTGTTTTACAATGTATAACTCTTTATTCCTTTTTGGTGTTAATTAACACTTCTGTGTAAGATTGAAGTTGAAGGTACAAATTTAATTGAACACACACACACACACACACACACACACACACACACACACACACACACACACACACACACACACACACACACACACACACACACACACACACACACACACACACACACACACACACACACACACACACACACACACACACACACACACACACACACACACACACACACACACACACACACACACACACACACACACACACACACACACACACACACACACACACACACACACACACACACACACACACACACACACACACACACACACACACACACACACACACACACACACACACACACACACACACACACACACACACACACACACACACACACACACACACACACACACACACACACACACACACACACACACACACACACACACACACACACACACACACACACACACACACACACACACACACACACACACACACACACACACACACACACACACACACACACACACACACACACACACACACACACACACACACACACACACACACACACACACACACACACACACACACACACACACACACACACACACACACACACACACACACACACACACACACACACACACACACACACACACACACACACACACACACACACACACACACACACACACACACACACACACACACACACACACACACACACACACACACACACACACACACACACACACACACACACACACACACACACACACACACACACACACACACACACACACACACACACACACACACACACACACACACACACACACACACACACACACACACACACACACACACACACACACACACACACACACACACACACACACACACACACACACACACACACACACACACACACACACACACACACACACACACACACACACACACACACACACACACACACACACACACACACACACACACACACACACACACACACACACACACACACACACACACACACACACACACACACACACACACACACACACACACACACACACACACACACACACACACACACACACACACACACACACACACACACACACACACACACACACACACACACACACACACACACACACACACACACACACACACACACACACACACACACACACACACACACACACACACACACACACACACACACACACACACACACACACACCTTTCCTATCCTATCCTAGTTTACCTCGGCCTAAAAACAACCTACCTACATACCTGCCAGCTATATGAAAAAAAGTATTGTTGCATATAAATTTTCTCATTATATCAACTGTCATCTTGACTAACACACCGCACCGCACCGCTCTTAAAATTATATCTTCAAATTCCGCTGAAATTAATTAACTTGTGAATTACTAGTGAAGTGTCAAAGTTTTCATACTGTGCTGTGAATGTGGTGAAAAGATTACAGAACCAGCACAAATAAATATCGAGGCAAGGTAATTCCCTATACCTTCATCTTTTCCACCATCCGTTTTTGGAATTCGGTTAGTAAAATAAAATATACAGTAGGTATTATGCAGAGAGTAGTGTGTAGGTATTTGGCGCCTATTCACCATGGTATGGACATTTCAATCGAAGAAATCATGTTTTTTTTTCTGCCTCAGGATACATAATAAATCAGGTTCTTATTGGTAAATCCCGATACGATCCAATATTCAATTTCCACAAAGCGACCTGCCGTCTCATTTCTCGTTATTTCATATCTCACCGTTCACGTGTCTTCAGTCACAGGAGACCTCAGAAACGGTCAATCCGAGATGTATAATAAAATATTGTAATCCCGAGGCAGATTTTGAGAAAATGACACTTGGTCTGGACGCGGACAAGGCTCATTTTCATCCCGACACGGTCTTTTAAGGTGGCAATGCCTGAATTGGACGACATCTTTTGATTGTAAATCTGTCAACCCTTACACGGTTGGACGAGCATCCCTCATGGGGTGTATTGGGAGAGGCAGGGGTGAAATTTGGGGTTTATAAATGAGGGTCACACTACAAACTAACATACACTTGAAACGATCGCTTTGTGTTTTCTATAAATGAAAGCGATAGAATTTTCGATTTAATTATACATTTCTATTTAGTGTCGACCGCCGTGGCACAGTTGGTAAGCCGTTTGGTTTCTGTGCGGGCGTCCTGGGTTCGATTCCCAGCAGAGGAGAAATTTATTTAAATTAATTTCTCACGCAAACATTGCTTCTCTGGGCTGGGAAAAATGGTTAGATGAAATAAATTGCCATATAGCAAGAAATTCGCACACTTGCGCAGGGTGCTAGAAAGTGTTTAGTATTATTATTATTATTATTATCATCTTAGAATACACCACAGTTCATTTTACCAATGTCGGATGAGCTGTCAAATTTGACATTAAACGCGAAAATTTTCAACATAAAAAATAGTATTAAAAATAATAAATAATATGTTGAGAAAAATGTGATAAAATGCGAATACATAATAAACTTATTCCTTACCTCAAATGGTAAAGGTGTTCATAACATTTTTCTTGCGACCAATTTTCATTCAAATTATAAAGCAACTCGCTCACGCGAGTCTCTATTATCATGTTACTCAATAAACTTGAAAATCGAATGTTACTTTGTTAGAGTGACACTCACCAGTGTTAACAATAATTTCAGATTTATCACCAAAAATGAGTTTCCACAAACAATTGTTATTCAATAAAATAAAGCACAACATGTGAGAGCACTAAATGTACGTCAAACATACCGTATGAACCGAAAATATCCTATCACCGAATATATCATAAATTATTTTCCTAATATTTTTATTTCTCATCATATTACAATTTCGACAATAAGGCTTAGTTCAAACAGTTATATACCGCACATTTTTTCTGAGAAATCTGTGGATGTTCACCACAGTTTTCGTACAGCAATCATTCTGAGTAGACGTTTGTGGTGGATCCACGCTTTGTTGTACTTTCATATTGATATCGAAGACGCCAGAGCCTTCACCGCTCGCATAACAGAAGGTTAAAGGTTCATACTATAAATCAAGAAGCAGTGCATACTAACACTTTGGAAAATCTTTAAAACGATGAAAATCGCTATATCGCTTGGTATTCGATAAAAAAAAACGCATAGAATCGCGCCGTATGAGAGAGATGATGCAAAATTATGTATGTACCACTGCAAACCGAATACGTTTAAGTTCATTCAATTTGCTTGACAAGTCTTGTGAGAATCCGACAAACGTATTTAGCGGTGTACGTTTTTTGCAGTAAGAATGACGTGTGAACGGTAAGTTTATTCGATAAGATTTAAACTAAAAAAAAATGTCGTACTACATATGCCGTGCAGAGCATGTCTACTTAGTTTTTTAGAATGCTCTGTTGTGTATATAACAAGTTCAGTATTCAAAAAGCATTTTTAAAATATAGATAGCCATTTCTATTAGAAATGATATCCTACGAATACGCAATAAGCCTCGTGATATACACATTGCGTAAAATCAGGAGTTTACATAATGAGTTTTTAAACATATCAAAATATCGATTTCATTTCTGTTTAAGGTGCTTGTAGCATAATGAACAAAAATCAATAAGCTTTTTCAACGTATTATAATGAATAGTTTTGTATCATCCATAAACGACCATTTCCGCATCAGATAGTAGGTACCTACATTTTTACATAAAAACTATTTCTTCAAAAATAATACCCTTACATTACTTCGCTTTTCTTTAAAGATTTCAAGACTCTCCCCATGGATATGTCATTTTGGAGTAATTTTACGATTTACATGCGAATCTTTATATTCTTCAACGCTTCTGTCACAGAGTATATTATAGGGTATTTTTACTGCTATGAAATAGTTGACAATTTTGTGATTTGCTATTTTAAAAGTAATTTTTCTCTTTTGCTTCTTGTAACTATCACAATTCATCTTATTGACACTACTACGATGCGACCGCTTCTTCTTTAGTCCTGATGTGTCCTGATAAAAAGCAATTTGAATAACTATTAAATAAACAGAGTGAATTGTGATAAGTAGAAGTGTTTAGTATGTGGCACATAATATGTACATATGTAGTATTTAATCTATGCGTAGTCCAAATGTTTCGATCTTTTTGTTTTTCTCGTGCCTGAAAAATAATATTGTAATTTTTGTTCTCTTTTGTGTACTTTATATATATCATTGTGCAGGGAATTTTCCCGTGATTCCAACAATGTATAACTTATGTATCTTTTTAGTGTTTATTACTATTTTATCGTGATTTTAATTTTTTTTTTGACATTTCGGTGTGCGTTGCTCGTGTGTGTTATTTTACGTCACTGACTCTAGTGTCATTGAATGCAGAATTAAATTGTGCACAGAAAAGTTCGCGGAGGATAGTGTCTGCCAACTGCCGTTGATCAGATATTAACGTTTTTCTGCGCTCCCCATACTGGCGCTTACACCCTTTCGGCGTCGAAAAGCATAAATTAGTATTTATCGGCTCGCCAGTAGCTAGGTACATACATTTACATAGATACATAATTGTTTTGTTTACATTTTAAAAATTCCGTGTATTCTGCATTTATTGCTTGGTTGGCTATTGCAGGTTTGACCCGTGCCGTGCGGTAGGATGCTTATTGCACCAAATTTTGTTTAGGTAGTTTGGTACTGATCGTATAAGGTTGCATAGGATAGGTTACCTATATTCTTTGGCATATTCCATCAGGGCAAGTGTGATATTGCTCTTGCTGTGCGTTTGTATCAAAATTATTTGGTAATATTAGAATATTAAAAGTTAGTTTATACAAAGAATAAAAGTTATTATTCATCCTGTATCGGCAATATTGTTTAATTCTGATGATAAGTTAAAAATTAAATTTAGCGAACGTAATCTGTTTAGAGTTTCTCTAAACCACTTGTTGCTAGGAACATGCTTTTGTAAGCATTTTTTGCTAGAACAGTACCTACGCTTAAACGATCTCTTATGTATATTTTTACTAGAGTTAACTTTATTATAATGATTTTACTATTAAAGTAGGTACCTCACGTTTTGTACGAAAATAGGCATATCACCAATTTTATGATAACTAGCTTCATGTTATAAGGGTTCCTCATTATCATTTTAGTGTAAGTTCATTTTTACTCCGCGAGGGGATATATGTAGCGGGCAGTTATGAATACTTACGCAATTTTTAAGGTTATATTTTTATTGAAGATTATAAACTGGTATCATGCTGAGATTGTATTCTGAAAGTTTCATCAAAATGTATCTGTGTGTATGCTGTATACTATGCAGTATATTTGGTGCATTCTATTTTATCGATTATAGACTACGGTACTCATTCGATTCTTTTCAAATTTTGGAAATTTTTATATCTGAGACTCGCTTAGATTAGAAGGAAATCTGATCAGAGCTTCTCTTTTTTTTAACTGTCAAATAATTCAAAGTGACCCCAATATCGAATTGCGATAAGTTAAGCGTTGATCACAACCATATCGTTTTTATTTAAGTGTAAGAATTAGTTAGGTACATTGTTTTAGTATCAATTAAAAGGAACTTTCTAGTAGTTTCATATTGCGCTCTTAAAATGATCCTGGATCATTAAATCTGGTTTCTTTGTTGAATATTTTCTTTTAATTTGTGGATTGATGTTTTGACGTATGTTTAATTTTATTATTTTGTACATTATTTTGGTGTCGTTCTGTATCCTAAATAAAAAAAATATAATTAAATAATTTAAAGCAATCAAGTTAAAAAAGGGTACCTACGGAATGGGATAGAATAGGAAATTGAAATCAGTTTCTTATGAGATAAACATTTTTAGTTTATTGTATTTATGAAAATATGGAGTGACTATGACAACGTAATATCCGGACTATTTCAGGGTCTTTTTGAATTTACAATTTGTTCATTATATTTTTTTGTACAAACAGCTAACAGATTACGATTTATTCAATTTGTTCATTTAATACAAACCAACATTTTGGGTACAGAATGGGTCTGAAGCTGAAAATGCTCTAAAATTGAAATTTTAATGAGATTTCAAATTTAGTCATTTCTAGTTTTTTTTTCTATTCTGAAGATCGAAAAATAAAGGAAATTTAATTCGACTAAAAGACAAAGTAACGTCGGCCTTCGTGGCTCAGTTGGTTAAGTATCTGACTGTTGATCCAAAGGTCCCGGGTTCGATTCCCGGTGGAGACACAGTTTTTAATTGTGTTTTCAGTTTGGATCTGTGAGACAATTAATATCGCAAGTCTCCAGAATGTGGCAACTTGCTATTGGGTGCATTATTAATATTTGACATAGTACCTGTTAGTTTCCCGAGAAGCAATATTATTATTACTAACATCACTCGAATATTATAAAATAAATACAGTTTAAAATGACTCCACTGTACCTATATGTTTTTATGCTAACTTATCTTTTTTTTATCACGCATTTTATGGGAGCTATTTTTACAAATGACTGATATTTGTTATTTTTTTTTTATTTTTTTTTAATTGAATATATCCTTGTTAAACAAGTACATATATATCCTCCTACGTTCCCTAAAATTAAAATAAGCAAATAAATGCTTGTGCTATAGGTGAACGAAATTGGTCGAGGCAGGATTCGAACTCGCGCCCACTGGATTACTAGTCCAGCGCGCTAACCGCTCTGCCACCGACCCATTTTATTTAGGTATACAAGATCCCACTAACCATCATTTCGTTCCGTTCCATTCCGTTTTACTTATGGTTTATAAATTGCTGTATGTTTCCACTAAATTAAATAAATAAATAAATGACAGTTCCAGTGAAAACATTTTTGTTTCTAATGGCTATAATGTTAATTTAAATTTTAATTCGACTTCGGAATCGAACCCATTACTTCTTTAAAAACTGTTAGATTATATTTAAAAAATCCAGTTAAATATGTAAGTGTCCAGTCAATTCTGTTAAAAACGAATTAATAATTCTGGTGCGGTTTAGGGGAGACATCTATGCTAAATCGTTGTCACCTCATGGATAAGGAAAGTGAGTCAAATTGTTTAACAACCAATAACTCAATACAATAAAGTTATAGCAATTATGCCAATAATGTGTTTCCACATAAGTAAAAAAACAATAAGTATATAAGTTTATACAAAAATTTATAAAGAATATGTAGGAGAGAGTTGGGAATAGAGAGAAAAGATAGAGTGCAGATGGAGAGGGATATGTGTTGGTGTGATTATATATGAATATTTAATGATTGATAAGTTTTGATTTGATAACATTTATTGATGAGTTGAATATATCTAATTCGTTTAGGTGCGTATTGAAGAAGTGTGATGCACGGTATATGAATGAGTGTTGTTTGGCGTTCGTGTTACAGTGTGAAAGGTTTAATGAATGTTGGAATCGGGTTGCTCGGGTGGGAACCCGAAGAGCTATTCGTTCAAGCAGTTCCGGGCAATCCACGATAGAGTTGGCGATTTCAAAATAAAAAGACGACGTCGGAGATATTTCTACGGTTTTCCAATGTGCTAATTTTAAAGAACTCGGCAGAATATATGGCATAAGTAAAGAGTTTAATTTTAATTCGATGGTTTATGTTAAGACTACGTTAATAGGGATGGTTGGAAGAGATTTCCTTGTTTCGAAAACCCACCTCACCTAAATAAATAAAGTTGTGGTGAAGGTAACGAAAAATTCAAATATCCTCGTGTTTACATGCAATAAAAAATTAATCACGTCTTGTTTAATTTGTAAAAAAAATTCAATGACACACATAATATTATGTGGCTTAGTGTTGTTTCGTTGGTAATGTGATCGTTCCATGAATCAGCGTTATTATTTCATTAAATCTATGGGTTCTATTGCTACCTAAATATTTATAATAATTTGATTATAATTAGCGTGACATTATCCATTATAAAGCATGAGCTAAGTACCAATGTCATAGTATAAAGGCTGATTTGAACTAGCTGTGTGAACGAAGTAAATATATTATATTCCTTCCTACATGGTTTCCACCGACCAAAGTGTCTGTAAATAGAAGACGTGATTTCTAATAGTCTTCCGTAGTAAATATATATTATATTCCTTCCTACATGGTTTCCACCGACCAAAGTGTCTGTAAATAGAAGACGTGATTTCTAATAGTCTTCCGTAGTAAATATATATTATATTCCTTCCTACATGGTTTCCACCGACCAAAGTGTCTGTAAATAGAAGACGTGCTTTATAATAGTCTTCCGTAGTAAATATATATTATATTCCTTACTACATGGTTTCCACCGACCAAAGTGTCTGTAAATAGAAGACGTGCTTTATAATAGTCTTCCGTAGTAAATATTGTAACGAAATTTATATTTATTTATTTTATTATGGTTCAAAGTCTTATTTATTTTTACAATTTATATTTCTACAATTTATATTTTTACAAGGTTTGTCTAGTTTTTCCAACTCACTACTCAAATCTTTTGTTTTCATTTTTCTTGGGTTCTTATTTTCAAAATATTTCTATTTAAATTTTCAATTTAAATAGAAATAGTACTTAATTTCATAACAATATATATTATATTCCTTACTACATGGTTTCCACCGACCAAAGTGTCTGTAAATAGACGACGTGATTTCTAATAGTCTTCGTCCATCATCGTCCCCAGGGACATATCATCATGCCCGCATATTATCTGCAACCAAGCTCTTCCATCGTTCATCTTACATCTTCCATCAAGCATTCCATATTGACGAGTCCAAGTACCCGAGCTAGGGTCTACGGACGATAAACAACAATAAACAATCAACATCTTTTGGGACTCCCTTTTGGTCTTTTAACGGGAACTCGATAGTCCAGTGCGGTGTTGCATAACGTTTTCTGACGGTTTTCTTCGAATATGTCCAAGCCACCTCAGCCTATTTTACATCAGCTTATCGGAGACATCACGTATGTCCAGCTTTCACTCGGTATATATTTCCAAATTTCAATTCAATTTTAAATGTGGTTTCACATGAAAGGCATGGCAAAACGATATATGTCGAATATATGTCGCATCAGACTAGGACACTGCCTTATTGTAAAGTCACCTCCACATGATACATTTGAGATAAAAACCCTTCGTGTTCTTGTGGAGAGAAAGTTGAAACTCTGGACCATTGATTTTATGATTTCTCGATCCACACCGAACACGATTTGTGGTATCCACCAAAAACTCCACCCCCTAGAAATATGTCACATCTTCTGTCAACAAATTCTCTACATTATATATATGTTTCCACATATATATTTCCACAAATCAAAATTCTTTCGCCTCAATGGTTTTAATATTATGTATTTTGTTATGTATTTAGATGGATCGATGGCAGATCGGTTAGCGCGCTGGGCTAGTAATCCAGTGGTCGCGAGTTCGAATCCTGCCTCGACCGATTTCGTTCACCTATAGCACAAGCATTTATTTGCTTATTTTAAGGAACGTAGGAAGATGTATATGTACTTGTTTAACAAGGACGTATTCATTTAAAAAAAACTTATAAGCTTATAACTTCAAATTTAAAAACAATTTCAAACTGACAGATATTATTCTAATGATTGGGTGGAATGACATGTAAACTAAAGAAAAAATACCAGCTGTTTGTTATGGATTGTCATAAAGATCATAATAATATGTATTTTGACGTCGTAAATGTTTTGATATAAATACAAAAGATATGTACTTGTACCTATTAGAAATCATAACATGCAACCCAGACAATAAACATTATATACCGGTGTGTCAGTCAGGTTATGTGTTTTAAAATGAGGGTAAATATATGTAGGCCACTTGTTAGTGTGAGGACAATGTGGTGGGGTTAAATAAATACAAAAAAATTTCTACATATTACATGCTGTGTCATGTGTCATCTTTAAACAAATAAAGCTAGGAACAGCTCATGTAGGGTCCAAAATATTTTTAATATGATAGGGAAACCGTGACTTAGTTCAGAAGTCTAATTTATGTTATTGGATACAGTTATAGGATGGAATTACAAAATATTTCTAAGGAAATTTAAAGCTATCCTATTGCTTTTCTTGTATAACGAGTTATACATTTTTTCTCAATTCGTACCTTTCAATCTGTCAAATGACAAATGTTCGACCCTACTGATAATCTTTTTTTCTTCTTTCGTCGCTTCGTCGGCTCTCCTAATCTTTCGGCGCCATAATGATCTCTCCTGTATACTCGGCTCAAATCTCCCAATTTCCAATTTATGTTTAGAACCTACTTACCTGTCGCCTGCATACATTCAATTTATCGACTATCATGATTAAAACATATCTATCTACCGCAGTATTCTCCTATAGAAATTAGAAACGTAGTAGATAGTAAAGCCGCTCATCATCTTTTGAATTAATAATATTATAATCACGAAGTCTTGAAGAACACTAAACCTATTCGAGCGAACCGCTTCATGTACAAAGTTGAATACAAAGGTGGTGGAGATGAATTAGAAATCTTGAATATTACATGTCGTGAGCCATTTACATAATTGTCATGATATGTACACTTATTTTTTTTAATAAAGTACAGTCTATATATTTGAATAATACATAATATGCAAATATGTAAGTAAATGCCTTTCCTCTACTTAATTCCGATGGCCATGCAACTCCGTTAGAGCTTTAGCCTCACGAAAAATGGATTTCCAAGCCTTCCTGTCAGCAGTAGCGGACTCCCAGTCATCACAAACATTCAACACATTTAGATCTCGTGTGGCATTGTCCATCAATCTCTGCTTTGGTCTTCCCAGAGGTTTCTTTCTCACAGGGTAGTTTTGCAGGATGCGTTTTGTGGTTCTTTCTTCTTCCGATCTTACGAGATGTCCAATCCAGGCTAACCTTTTAGATCTGATTTCACTAACCTTTTAGATCTGATTTCATTGATGTTTTAATTATTAAGTAAATAAATAGTAAAAATATTATTATTTCTTTACAATTTGACAGTTAAAAATAGTCGACTAGTTCTACGATGTATTACGCAAGTTTCTTGCTATGACGTGAATAGGAGAAAACATGAAAATATATTTTTGTTGAAGAACTGAAATGAAATCCCCGAGGCCATACGGAACAAAGAATTGCATGACACTCTAGTTCTTGATGGTTGAGTATACATAATAAAAGTAAATGTTTTCCTCTCTGTTTGTGTGTATTTATACACTAATGATACATTTATTAGTTTTTTTTTAATCAATAATATTTTCCAATTAACAAATAATGGAGTTATATACTTTAAATTATGTCATAATTGACAATTCAAAAATATTAGATACATTTACTAATGACTATAAAAATGAATGTCATTATGTCATAATACGACTATATGAACAGATCTTTTTGATATTTCTTTAAATAACTAATTTTAAATAACACGAATTTAACTGTGTCCATAAAATTATACCCATATAATATCTACATACCTTCGTATAGCCGCGTGAATATTCTTTGGATATTAAACATTTTTTTTTTAAATTTATATACACGTAGACATGTTGTATGCGTACTGCGTGGAAATATGCAGAAACAGGATGGTTTCAATTAACTTAGTTACTACATATGTAATGATGGAGTGTTAAAATATGTAATTTCGCAAAAATTTTAAGGGCTTTTTTTATGTCAATATCACAACAGTTATTACGTAGATAACGCACGAAATTCGTCGCATGTATGGTGCATGGAGCACTAGATTATTTTGTGTCCTATAATAGGTACAGCCCGAACTATTGACTTCACATTGACATCATATGCGAGAAGTCTATATACTTAAAGCATAATATTAATTTTTCATAAACATCCTTTTATTTCTTCTCTATGGTTTCATATAGGTACTGTCAAAACTTGAAAAAATGAGTTGACCATACGTAATATTGAATTATAAACTTTGTGGTATTGACAATGAACCAATTTGAAATATTATAAATCAACACTAGGGAGTTATTTTGTATGACCGAATATGTACAATGCGATTGCTTCTTCGCCAAAACGGATGACATTTCATTTTTCGTGCCTCCGTCTGGGCGTTGCCGGGTACATAGCTAAATTAATATTAAAATGTATGTTTCATGATACCTACATACCTACAATGTAAACACAATGTAGATTATAATACATAAAGGTCAAGAAAAATATTAATATAACAACGAGGCGAATTTCTCAGAATTAAAATAGTAATATCATTTGATGATTTTTTTTTAGTTTTTTACATGAAAATTTGGTAGGTACTTATAAAGGATTTATTTTGTTTTGTTTATGAGAAACATCAAAGAAAGTTTTCTCTCGCATTCAATACAAAATAATTGTTTCAAAACCCATTTTAGTTTGAGTGATCTTAGAGAATAAAATAGACAGCAGCAGCCATCTTGGATTTCCGTACTGATAAATTAAGATGGTAGCAGGAATATTGGAGTATCAGGTCAAACAAAATTTTATAGAAAAGTTGAATAATAGCAATTAAATATTTATTAATGTATAAACACTTCCTTGAACCTTGCGCAAGTGACGAGTTTTTCGTCAAATGGCAATATCTTACAACTTATAAGTACTTAGAGCCCATAGAAGCAATAATTGTGAAAGGAAGTAGTTTAAATAATTTTCTCCCCTGGGTTTGAACCCAGGACGCCAACGCATATGTCATACGGCTGACTTTTATCCCGTGTATCTACAGGAAAGAGAAGTTCATTCGACCGAGTTGTCAGTTTTATAATAAGTAATTATACAACAATATCAATTCAAAAAATCTATCGTTAAAATATTTTCCAACTGTCGATTCGTTTAAGCGAATTTAATTATTTTAATGAATCGACAGTATGAAGTATGTATGCCAAGACGCATGTATGAAGAAATATTTTGTATGGTGTAGTGGACTTTTTGAATGCCAAAAACACCATCTTAGAGGCTTCTCAGCATATATTTCGTTCTATATATATGGATGAATACATAATTTCAAGTAGAACATTGTGTGTGTCTGTGTGTCGTCACTCTTTATCTAGCTATCGCCTCCACTGTGCCTTTATCGTGATATTTTTCATAAGGTCATCAAAGAATTAAGACATTAAAATAAGAACTGCCTTCATAATGTATTCTAGAAAACAAAAACAGCCCCGTATCGGAAGATTTTCAGTACGAAGTACCTACAATATGTATCTATACCAAAGACATTGGCCCTGAGTCAAATTGAAAACGCTGTTCATTATCGCCAAGCGCTATTTTTTTTTGTATGTGATTTGCTAGCGCTATTTTTTTTTGTACGTTTGTTGTAGAAATTTTTTCTACAATAACAAACAACAAAAATCAAATCCCATACAAAAAAAATTAGCGCTTGGCGATAACGAACAGCGTTTTCAATTTGACTTGGGGGCCTTATAATAATTATATAAGGTCTTTGATCTATCTTACTCAATGCTCTAATACAGGGCTGCTCAAACATGAACAGCTGGCGATCTACGATCGATACAATCTTTTTTTTGTATTTTTACTGGCAAGCATAAAACGCGATGCGTAAGAATTGAACATTTTTATGATATTTTCATTTTATTTTAGGTAATGATAACAATTTTTACAAAAAAATATATTAACGTTAGACTGAAAAAAATAATTGTGACCACCGAACTGGCTACCTGCGTTTTTAGCCAAACCTTTGTTATTAGTAATAAAAGTTTATCTGTTTATGATTGTATTGTTTGGTTAAACTACACAAAATATTTAGTTGCACAAAACGAATTGTTTTGCTATCACTATAGTTCGGTTAATTTTAACATAACTTTTTTTTCAGTGTAGCTTCGTTGAGTTCGAATGTCTTGTGTCGGATGAAGTAAACTAATGCATTCATTCATTCATACCATCACGACATATCCCACGATTTGGGGTAACCAGCGACAGGCGGGTGGGTGTGCAGTACCTTGTAAAAAGGGAGCACGACACATGCGTGTATCAACACACACCAGTCTCGTCTCACCTAAAAAGGCACTGTATTCAGAATGGGTGGTGAACCTCGTTGCTCAACTATGTGAGATGTTACTGTTGCCTGTTGTATTTTCGATTACCCCGCTCTTACGAGACACTGAAAACAAAAATAGAAAAAAAATGGAAACACTATTCTAAGCCGGTGTCTCAATCATATATTTAATTAAACTCGCATATTTAATAAAACTCACATATATAATTTGGCGGCCTCCGTGGCTCAGTTGGTTGGGCATCTGACTGCTGATCCAGAGGTCCCGGGTTCGATTCCCGGTGGAGCTCAGTTTTTAATAGTGTTTCAGTCTGGATCTGTAAGCGATTAATATTGTTAGTCTCCAGAATGTGGCAACTTGTTATTGGGTGCGTGTTAAATAAATATTTGACTTACATAGTACTTATCTGTTAGTTGCCCGAGAAGCATATTTAAAAAAAACTGACATAGGTACCTATTTAATTAAACTCACATGTTTAATTAAACTCACTCACATATTTAATTCACATAATATTCAAAATAAATCTAAAGGCTAATGAATACTCCTAATTTTCTCTATTTTCCAGAGCAGGGTCGGGAAAACTTTTTTCTAAAATGGGCCATATTCTTCTTCTTCGTTTAGTAGACCTGTTGGTCTGTTATTTGAAAACTATGCATCCTGAGATGACAAAATCAAACAATATTTCCATCTCTTGTGTGGTCTTCCGGGTAGACGGCGACCAGAGGGTATTTCATTTCCTGCTATATACGCAAGTCTATCATTGTCCATTCTGGCTACGTGGTACCTCCAATATCTTCTTCAGGATCTACTCCACCGCACGATGTCCTCTATTCCACATGTTTTGAATATTGTATTCGGGGACAAATTCTGAAATTCAAAATGATCGGCGAGCCAGAAGTAAAATAACAATTTACCACATAAGTCTTTTTTTTATTTATTGATTTGATTGGATACAACACATAAAAAATAATTTACAATGAAAAAAACAACAAAATATGATATACAACGCCAATTACTGTATGTATCTATTAAACATAGGTCGGTTTACAATTTCAAAATAATAATGCAAATGAAGCAATTATATCGTATTTATATACAAAATGGCTGCCTTGAAGAGGAAGGGAATATACGGGAAGAATGGGGAAAGGGAAGAGTTCCGCTGTCAAATTAAACCACTTGAAGGTGCCCTATGTGGATAGTTGCATTCATGTACGTATGTACCAATATTATATGTTTTATTTTGTTTTGTTAGTCAGTCAGTAGTTTGTGTATGAACGTTATTAATAAATTGCAACAATGTGATTGAATTTTAGTTTTGAAGTTACCCGATTTCGGGTGATAATCATACGTCAAAATGCAACTAACAAAAAAGTCAAAAAAGGCTTCCTTTCCTCATTGAAAATGTCATAACATGACATTTTCAATCGGATATATTTATTATTATTATTTTTCTGAATATTATTTTTTTTTTATTATTTATTCTGACTTGTCTGTATTTGTCACGAAGATACGTCCTTCATTCTGTATGTGATTCAATGTAGTACTTACATATATTATGAATGTAAATTTACTAGGCGCGTGGTAAATCAACAGGATACTTTAATAATACATCTACCCCGTGTTAGTTAACCCAAATATAACAGTCAATAACTATACAATCTAGATGGAGGGTATGACATTCGTCACGTAGCAAAATGTTTTGATGATGATTCATTTTAACACGTTTTTTTGTTTTCACTTTTTGTCTGTCTATCTGAACTGGATTTTTATTTTTATTTTATTTTGTAAACATACAGTCATATAACAAATTATACATTCATAATATAACACTCCATTAGTGGACCAATTACGTTTACAGAAATAATCAATTTTGTGTTAGGTAATTGTAGTATCTGTTATAATATAGGGGAAAGAATGGAAAGGATATTAGGAATTAGACGGAAAGAGAAAGAGGAGAGCTTGCAAAAACACTACTCACCAGAAGCCACAGAGGCATTCAGGGACTTTATTACTGATGATTTGAATCTAAAAATTGACGCATTACAGATGTCTATATTCTTAAAGAACACATTGAAATTGTTACAAGTTCTGTGAATAAATGTATTCTGTAAATAATTTGTAAATAATTCTGTACCTATTATTATTTATTAGTTTGGAGTGGGACCCTACGCCCCCGCACTGCGACCATTTTGATCTATTGTGCACCTCCCTTTAGGGATGTCATTTCAATAGCATTCCGGTTTCTTGGATAAAGTCCCATATTTTGCAGATTGAGATGCCTCTCATGTCCCTGGGTCTTAGTATAAAGGCTCCCAGATGTCTGTGCCTGGATTCCATTAGTGCTGGACACTCGTAGATTACATGTGAGGCTGTTTCTTCCTCTTGTTGGCACCTTCTACAGTTTGGTTCATCAGCGATCCCCATTATGTAATGATGTCTTTTCAGATGGCAGTGACCAGTGAATAAACCAGTCATTGCCTTTAGTTGTTCTCTGCCAAGGTTTAGCAGCTTCTTTGTCCTTTTCTTAGAGGGCCCTTCGATGAATTCCTTTGCCTGTCGTTGTCCACAACTGGTCTTCCAGAATTCGCTGTGCTGGATTGTTATCCAGTCTTTAATTGATCTTTTAATCGTATTTGCAGATAGGCCAACTGCAGGTTCAGGTCCTATGAAAGGTTGTCCTGATCCCTTTTTGGCTAGCCTATCTGCTCTCTCGTTTCCTTCTATACCTTTATGACCAGGTACCCATACTAGATGTATTCTATTGTGTTTCCCTAGCCTTTCAAGGTACATTAGACAGTCCCATACCAGTTTTGATGTAACTTGGTATGATTCTAAGGCCTTAAGAGCTGCCTGGCTGTCTGATAAAATATAAATGTTCCCATTTTTGTAGTTCCTATTTATATTCTCATATGCACATTCTTTGATTGCAAATACTTCTGCCTGAAATACAGTTGGGCATTGTCCAAGACTACATGAGAAATTAATCTTGGTTCCCCAGCAATGCCCCCCTGCTCCAGTGCCCTCGCTGGTCTTTGATCCATCAGTGTACCAGATCAATCCCTGCTTATTTGGTTTGTATTCTTTTTTCCCATCCCATTCTTCGTACGTGGGGTAACTGACTGTGAATGGTTTTTGGTAGTGATATCTTGGTAACATTTTGTCTGAATTCATATGCATTAATGAATCCAGTTCTTTGTTCCCACTGAAATTTGTGTGGGCATAGCCTAAATATTTAAGGCTCCATTGGTCATTACAAACTAGTCTGTATAGTCCGAGCCTCGCCTCTGCCTCGATCATTATTTGAAGGGGTAGGAGGCCAAGAAGGACCTCTAAAGCAGCTGTTGGTGCTGTTCTTATTGCACCTGTAATTCCCATACATGCAAGTCTCTGTAACCTACTTAGTTGGTTCCTGCAGGACACAAGTTCGGTTCTTGGCCACCATACCAGAGCAGCATATGTGATGGTTGGTCTGATTATGGTGGTGTAGATCCAGTGCAGGGTTTTGGGTTTAAGCCCCCATGATTTACCAAAGGTTCTTCTGCATGCCCAGAAAACTCTGCTTGCTTTATTTGTTATGTGATTCACGTGTTGTTTCCAGTTTAGTCCCTTGTCTATTATAACTCCAAGGTATTTAACCTGGTCACTAGGTGTGATCTGTTTTCCAAAAAGAGTTGGTGTATTAAACCCTTCTAGTTTCCTCTTTTTGGTGAATGGTACTAGGACTGCTTTATTAGGATTAATTTTCAGTCCTACCTCTTTGCACCATTCTTCTACTGTCTGGATGGCTGACTGAGTTACCTCCGAGACTGTTCTTGGAAATTTTCCACCTACAATGATAGCAATATCATCTGCGTAGCCTATGGCTTTAATCCCTTTTTCTTCGAGCTTAACAAGAAGTTCATCCACCACCAGGGTCCAAAGTAGGGGTGATAAAACCCCCCCCTGAGGACAACCCCTGTTAGTGGATGCCCTAATCGTCTCACCGAAGAGGGTTGCTGATACTATTCTGTCTTCAAGCATTTTTTTGATCCATCTAATTATAGTGTTGTCAATACAATGCCTATTGGCAGCCTTGGTGATCACTTCATGTGAGGTTTGGTCAAATGCTCCCTCTATATCAATGAATGTCCCAAGTGCTAGTTCCTTGTAATATAAGGATTTTTCTATGCTCAGTACTATTTCATGTAGTGCTGCTTCTGTGGATTTTCCCGGTTGGTACGCACATTGATGTCGGTGCAATGGTATTTTTTTCAGTGCTCCCTCCTTTACGTGCCTGTCAACCAGTTTTTTTTATTGTTTTGATCATAAAGGAGGTTAAGCTGATCGGTCGAAAAGCTTTTTCCTCTGTGTAGTTTTCTCGTCCTGGTTTTGGGATGAAGACTACTTTAACTTGTCTCCAATTTTTCGGTATGTACCCAAATGCAAGACAAGCCCTCATAATATGGCATAGTGGTGCTGCAAGTACACTGATTCCCTTCTGAAGAAATACTGGCACTATTCCATCACTGCCTGGTGATTTAAATGGTTTAAAAGTGCTAATTGCCCATCTAATCTTTGCTTGGTTAAACACAGTTTTAGCCAGCTTCCAGTCGTCCCTATTGGTTCTAAATTTAGGCCCTATGGTGTTTTGCGACTGCTCTTCCTCATTGAGGTTTGCTATGTACGATCCAGGAAAGTGAATATTAAACATTTGTTTCAACGTTTCTTCCCCGGTCTTTGTGAACTGGCCATTGGCCAGCCTTATTGTATTGAGTGCATTGGCTTTGTCTTTTGCCATTATGACACCCAGTTTTTTCTTATCTGGAGTACTTTCAATACTTTGGCAGTAATCCCTCCACGTTGCTCTTTTGGCTTTTCTCAGCTCTTTGTTGTAACTGGTTAGGGCTTCCCTGTATGAGTCCCAATTACCCGTTTTCCGAGCTGCGTTGAACTCTTTCCTAGCATTTGTTCTTAGTTTTGAGAGTTCTTTCGTCCACCAAGGCACACACTTTGTTGAATGTATGGGCTTGACAGGACAGTTGTTATGATAAGAGACTAGTATTGCCTGTTGAACCTTGTCAACAGTGTTCTCTATATCTAATGTTGTATGGATTTTTATTTCCATACCCTCTAATTGTTCCCTTAGGTCCCTATTGTATCCCTCCCAATTCGTTCTCTTTGGAGATCTATAGGTATTCAGTGGTTCAATTTTTGATTTAAGATTAAAGCATATGTATCTGTGATCTGAAAAAGATATCTCACTAGATACATGCCAGTTATTAATTAGGTCCCATATATTATCGGACCCTAACGTTAAGTCAATAACCTCCTCTCTATTAGATATAATAAAAGTGGGTTTATTACCTGTGTTTAGAATACCAATGTTTGTGGAAAACAGGAATTCCATTAAGCTATCTCCTCTTGAGTTGCTGTTACTGCTCCCCCATATGGTGTGGTGTGCATTAGCGTCACATCCGACTAACAGTTGGATGTGCTCCGAAGAGGCGTAGGTGATGATGTCCCTCAACTCCTTTGTTGGTGGTGGTTCATCAGAGTCATAGGGCAGATATGTTGAGGCAATTATGAGGTCCTCAGCTGTCTGTCCTTTTCGATATTTAATCTTGATGGCTGTTTGGTCACTAGAACATAGGTGTGTTAATAATATTGTACTCCCAATGTTCCTGGTGTAAACGCAGGTTCTGGGTTTGCTAGAATTATTTAGGTAATATATAGAACCTCCTGCTCCCCCTAGTCCACTTATCTTGCCCTTGTGTAACCAAGGTTCCTGTATAAGTGCAATGTCAAATATGCCTTTCGCGAGCTTCTGGCATAAGGATGCAGTCGCCGCCTTGCTATGGTGCAGGTTTATTTGCACAAATTTTATCTGTTCATGGTCATGGCTCTGCGTCGCTTTCTCCGCAGAGTCATCATTCATCCCAGACCTACCTTCAGTTACATCCATTATGCAAACTGTGTTTTGTTGTGGATATTGGGTTCCATTATCTGTTCTTGGTATTGGTACCCCACTTCCACCTTTATTTGTCGACGCTTTTGCTATCGACCCCTATTTTTTGTACTGCCAGAGCGGCAGTCACTGCATCAACCTCCGTCTCGACCGCCGGATCTCCTGACGCAGGCGTCATGGACTCGGACAGTTCCGACGGAGTGGTCGCTGCCGCAGTCACACCCTCGCCCGCAGTCACTTCTACAGCTGAGCCCACAGGTGTGGTCAAAGCTGCTTCCGTGTCCGCAGTCACAGTTGGTCTCACGGCTGCGGCCGGTGTACCGGTTGACTCAGTTCCCGCCTCCCCAGCATTCTCTAATGAGACTGCCCTCTCCGTAATCTCCGAAGGTGAATCCGCTCCTGATAGGACCTTAAAGGTCGCTCTATCAAGAGCAGTCCTAACTATGTAGTCCTTCTTCCTCAGAGACTCCGCAGAGGCCCGGTCAACATAGATTATGAGCCTGGAAGTAGGTTTGCTTCCAGACTCTTTTATGACATCAACCACCTTCCACAGGTTGGTGTTTAAGCCATTCAGGCGACCAATTCTGAGGAGGAAGGTCCTGATATCATCGCAGCGGTCTTCTGTTCTTAGAGCCATTTTAACTGGCTTGGGCAGGTTCTTGGCTTCGATCACTCTCATACCAACCCCTTGGCTCAGCTCTTTGTTATTTAATAGCTGTTCAAGCCAATCCTTGGAGGCATTGTCCAGGCAATTAAAAATTATTACGCCCCCCACATGGTTCGTACACTGGAACGTGGGGAAGAATCCGCCATCAGGCGTCGCATCCACCGCGTCCACGACACGATCCCGTATTGTGGCATAATCTTCTTCCGTCATTAGTTCGTCGGGGTATGACTCCCTAATGACAGCGCATCTAATGGAGGATACTGATTGGGCGTAGGACGTACCTGAGCCCATGTTTATCCTCTTCTTTTTCTGGTTTGGAGAGGGGGTTTCGGTTTCGGCCCTTGACCTCTTAGAGGCTTTTGGTCCTTCCCCTTTACCCTCTTCTACCTTATTTTCTGGTAGTCCCCGTGGTCCGGTCTTCCCAGACATTGGTGCACTAACAGATTTATTTTGCAGCCTACGCTTTCGCTTGGCGCATCCACTCAGCCTTTTCTTAATAAGGCCTTGTGCTGGAACACTGGTGGATGGTCCCGCCTGTTCCCGGGTCAAGCTGGAAGATCCATTCGACCCGGAAGCAGACGGCCCCGCTCCAGTGCTATTATTGAGGTCCTTAGAGTCCCTCTTGGTTTTTTTATAGTTTGTTTTAATTAGTTCCATTTTTGTTCCCACGAGTAATGGGGAAATATTCAGTCACCACCCGCAGAGCCCCATGCGGGTGGAAGGCTAAGTACGACAGGGTTTCGCCCGGTGCCCTGAAGAGATCGTTAGCGGTACCGGAACCAAAGAAAAACTACCCCGGTACCATTCAGCCCTCGGCACGATGCTTTCCACCTTAGCTTTGGTAGACCAGTGCCTCGTTGGCCCAGCCGATGCCTGCCCCTAGGACACACATCGGTTGGTTGCCCGCCATTCACGACGTGGACGTGAGGTTGGGTTTGCGAAAGGCATTCTGTACCTAACTTCAGATTAAAACTCTCATATTTGTGTATTCCCGATGACAATGCATGTGAAAAATGTTTCCTGCTTGTTTTGTTGTTTTGATAACAATTAAAGATTTTGTAACATCGTAAGTCTCCAGACTGTGGCAACTTATTATTGGGTGCGTGTATAAGTAATATTTGACATAGTACCTGTTAGTTGCCCGAGAAGCAATATATAATAAATAAATAAATACAAAGTAGGCGAAGCAATCTATTTGCGGCTGAGCGTTGAAAAAAAAAATTATTCGGTAAGATGCAAAAATTATATTTTACTAATAACAACATAATTAATACACTTTTAATTACTCCAGAGTAACTTAATTTATTAATTTGTACTCCAGAGTATGTAAATGTACTCAAGAAGAAGGAGAGGTACTCTCCGAAACCGGTCGAGGTATTTACGGAGTTTAGTGTGTAACACAAATTTGAAAGTGTATTGATTTTGTTGTTATTTTAAAATCTGGCACACAAATTAAATTTTCAAATTAATTATAAATTTTTTATACTTTTACGTGTTTCAAACGTAAAAAACTCATGATAATACATATTTCTAAACATAATTTGAAATTCAAATTAATTAAAATCTAATAAATTAAATTAAATTTTTATTTGGATTATAAAATTTATAAATTGAGTAATTTAATTTATGTTCATAATATGATAGTTAAAAATAAATTTCAAATATAATATATGAATAAAAATTTGTAAAGGGTGTCTTTATTTTATCACACACGCGTTACGAATGCGTTACGAATGCGTGACATAAGTAAAAAATATATTTTTATGCAAATAGGAAAGGATTATTTTTATGTTGATAAATTACAAATAATAAAAAAAAATACTTGATAGAATAATACTCTACTAGACTGGGATTAGTGGTTATATACAAAATTTACATATCAGGTGTATAAAATGGTTGAAAAATAAGTAATATAATGCAAATGAATCTATACAAATCTCTGTTTTAATACAATGAAAGTAATTGGGTCACTGGTTGTAGTCCCCTGTGTCCATTAGGTCTGTAACAAAAGAAAACTATAGCAGTAAAATTATAAATAGCTTAGTTTTTATAAACTAACTAAACTTGGTGATTAATTTTATTTAAAATGTTTTAAACTGTCACTACTTGATAAAACTCCATAATTATATAAAATTACCATGTAATATATAAAAGATTGTTATTAAATTTAATTATATTCACCGGTATCGCTTTACGACGAGCACCATTCTGACGATTCATTTATATACAATGGTTTGTTTGATGTGAAATGTTTTTTCGTATTTTTATCCAAACAGGTTGTTTGGGATTGTGCCTAAGAATATTTTATGACGATTGCATGGAGATAACATTAAAAAAACAATTTCAAAGGAAAACGTAGCATTAATTATTCAGGAAACGATTATCCCATCTTTCAAATGTTTCAAAACGTTCCAACGTTCCGGAAAAAATATTATTTGTTTAGTAGGTATCTACCTACATATTATGTATAAAGAAAATAAATGGGCTATAAAATGTTTTGTCATATCGAAAAATACAAAAAAAAATATCTCACATACTTCAGCAATGAAGTTCACCGCATTATGAGCCGTAATAAAACAAATGTATGACGATTTCGTTCACCTACAAAGCACAAGTGTTTTTAAACTTATCTTGCGAATGTATGAGGATGTATATGTATGTATATTGTATTTGTAATTTCTGTTTACAAAAGCGTATTTATTTTTATTGAATATACACATTTATTTATTTATTTATTTATTTATTTTTCACACCTTTATCACAAAGACTATTATGAAGATTACTGCTGCCCAACTAGGTAACCCTGTTCTAGGGCTAGCAGTTTACAATTTTACCAAGCCAAATAATTGACATTTTGGTTATACATAGTTACATAGAGCGGACACCAGACATCACAACACAGTAAATTACAATATTACATAGTTACCAATATCTTAAACACAAAAGTATAAACTGATACAGTAAATTTTGATATGTTATTATTCTAATATTATTTCTACCATAATATGCACACCCGTTGTTGTCATTTATGTTATGTATCAGTTTGACATTAAAATTTGCTCTGTGGTCTTCTCAAAGTATATACTCAGTAACAATATTATTTGACTTGAGTCACAAATCAAATGAAAAACAAAATCAAGATTTCTTAAAATAAAACATTTTTATAAAAAGATCCATTAAAGGTACATTTTCTGGGTTTAATCTTATTAAATGATGTAACCTTAGTATTTTCAGTTCATATAAAGTAATTAAAACGGCTTTTCATATTATTTTGGGAAATACGCAGCTTTAACGGCAGACATAAAATTTAATTTTCTAGATAATATTTCTACGGCAACTACTTGATTATATAATCCGCCTAATGCTCCATAAAATTTATTTAAATAATATTTTGAAAACTTTATGATAAAATTAAGAAGCAACATACTCAATTATCTATAGATGTATAAAGTCTAGTACCACAAACATCGTCTCCTAACAAGGGGACTGTATTTGAAGACTAGATCACTTAACGAAAGTAAGTTTATATTATGTAAGAAAAAAACAGTTTTTAAAAAGGACGGATTGATTGCCTTGAGGCAATCTCTTTCGATCAATCCTAGTAAGCAACCCAAAAATAAATTTGGTACCTGCAATACAAGTTATTACCTATCAAAAAAATATAAATACAACATTAACATTGAATTTTATTGATATAAAAAATTACGTGTTTTAAAGGATGTACAGCACCAGATAGTTCAGCAATGAGGTTCACCACCCATTCTGAATGTAGTGCCTTTTTTGGTGAAACGAGACCGGTGTGTGGGTAAACATATATGTGTTGTTCTCTTTTTTATACTGCACACCCGCACACCTTTCGCTGGTTACCCCACTTTGTGGGATATGCCGTGATGGTATGAATGAATGAATGAATGAAATATATGATAAATAATTTTGTGTCGGCCTTCATGGCTCAGTTGGTTAGGTATCTGACTGCTGATCCAAATGTCCTGGGTTCGATTACCGGTGGATACACAGTTTTTAATTGTGTTTTCAGTCTGACTCTGTGAGACGATTAATATCGTAAGTCTCCAGAATTTGACAACTTGTTATTGGGTGCGTGTTAAATTAATATTTGAAATAGTACCTGTTAGTTGCCCGAGAAGCAATATTAAATAGATAAATAGTGCCGAATTTATAATTCAGAGATCTGTTTGAGGTGGGTCTATTTTTTTTTTATTAATACGGCTAATCATTAGGTACCTACTCTTCATTTTCGTAGCAGGTGGTGATGCTGAAATATGTTTTTTTTTTGTAATTTTAGTTTTTTAACATTCGTGGAATTTAATTTAAATCATTTTGACAATTTGATTGCCATCAATCGGTGTTCGCCTTTGAACGTCAAACAAGACGATGATTGCTTCTGTAAACTTTGTTGATATTTCACTATAATTGGGTTTGCCAACTTTATTTGATATTTCAAAAATCCAAATTCGTCCCATTTCAAAAACGTGCGCCCCTCGAAACTAAGAACAAGCGTTAAAATAAGTGGAGAAATAAATTAACATGTGAATATGTCGGGAGACAGAATCGCACGAATTAGTTTTTCGATGTGGATAATGCGCTATTCAAATCAGTCATGTCAATATTTGTCATATTGTAATGACTTGTCAATGTGGACAATGCCATATTAAAATTTAATGGTCTAGACTAGAGTTGCGAATAATGATTTGGCCGAATAACCGAATAACGAATATTCGGCCGCCGAATATTAGGCCACAGACGTGTGCATAAAATTACGTTATTTCTTGCATTTCTGAGGTGATTCCACATGTTGCCACATTGTTAAAATACCCAGAGAAGGCGGAGACTGCAAATAGAACACCAACTTTATCGAAAATGAGATCTTCACAACAAGATGAGCAGATAAACAAACAATGAAAATGACAAATATCTGGTTACCACTTTTCATGACACACGTTTTAAAACTAGTTTCTTGGGATTATTTCAAACGGAAAGAGCAAGACAGAAAATTCTTATAGAAGCTCTGAAAATGAGTTGTGATGAAGAAAACAGTACTGATGATGATGATGATTCTTCACCACTTCGTAAGAAAAGAAACACCAGTGGAACTGAACAAAATAAAAAAGAAATACACGACTGCTTTTGGAACTGTTTTGAAGAAGTGGCTACAGATAAGCAAAACGATGAAGATGCAGAAAAAAAGTTCTGTGGCAAATGAAATTGATTTTTATTTGAAAACTGTTCGCCTAAATCGGACGGCAGACCCATACATACCAATGGTGGTCAGCAAACGTAAAATCATTGCAGTCCTGACGAAATTCGCTAAGATTTATCTATCATCTCCTGGCAGTAGTGTCTATAGTGAGAGACTTTTTTTTAGAAGCGGGTATCATTTATGAAGAAAAGCGCAACCGTTTACTGTCAACAAATGCTGAAAAAATCGTTTTTATTCATCACAACTTACCATTGGTAGATTTTAAGTATTAATATAGTCATTTGTGATTAAAATATCGCATTTTTGAATAATATGTGGTTTTTATTTTTCATGATTTATTATTCGGTATTCGGCCGAATAGTAATCCAGTATTCTGCCGAATACCGAATATTAAAAAAAAGTGGCCGAATAGGCCGAATACCGAATAATGGCCGAATATTCGTGGCATCTCTAGTTTAAATGGTTATTTACTAGTTGCATGTAACACATGAGATCCAACTGTCGATAGCGATAGTATGTATAGTTGAAAGATAAGTACCAAACTATAAACCCATAAATATTTATTTAATATTTTAAGATATTTGGTTTTCTATACAACACATGTACCTAGGTATGTATGTCAAGATAGGATAGTATGGAGGACAGTCCTTTGATCCTACCCAGAATATGAAAACAGCATGATGGTATGTATGTATGTTTGGAGATTAGTCTTCATAGATATTGAGTGTAGGCGACTTCCATACAAATTGTATGAAGCAATGTCGTCACTAAATTCAATTTTTATAAAAATTGTTAAAAAAACATTGAGATGTGCTAATACAATGTTAATACTTTTTATAGAAAATTAAATTATCTAGTTGAGGTGTTTCGGCTTTTTTCGATATTTTTAAAAAAATTCGAAATATAGGCAGTTAAACTCATAAATTTATCATAAAAAAATATTTTTCTTAATAAAAAATGTTTGAGAAACCCTGGAATTTTTTTGAAATAACCAATTTGAGATTTTGTATTTGTCTATGTATATACCAATTTTCAGCCTTCTAGCTTTTGTGGTTTCTGAGATATATGGAAAAATAAATCAGAATTACAAAAATTGATAACCCCTGACTGAAACAAAAATTCACAATTCTGAGTATAAAAGTTTTATAGACCTATAACTATTTATATATTCTGAAAATTTGGGCTTTGTAAATTGAGCGGATCAAAAGTTATAAGGGGGGGACACACACACACAAACACACACACACACCCACACACACAGACACACACACAAAACTCACATTAAATGTTCTACTCCGAATTCTGAGTAAATCCATGTATGGGAACATTTATGCTGTGAGGCCTCTAGTTGGTGTTATTAGCATGCAAAAAGTCAACTACGCCATACAAAATGTTCCTTCGTACACGCATCTTGGCTTAATAATGTCGATTCATTCAGAGAATTGTATTCTCATGAACGAATCGAATGTTGGATAAATGTGAAAAACACTAATTAAAACGAGTGGGTTGTGGCCAATGCTAACTCCTCACTACCTATTTACTCCACAAAGTATTCAAATTTTGTATTGAAAATTTTCAGCATTTTAATGAAATGAGTTTGTCAAATTTTTTTTATATAAATATTTTATTATGAAAACTTGATAATTCTCCAACGCCATTTTATGAAAGTGATGTACCTTTTTACCAATTTGAAAATAAAAATATCAAATTTTAAGTCTCTTTGAAATATTTGACAGTTAAAAAAATTGCGAAGCACTTATCAGATATATCCTTCAATATCTAATGGGGTCTAATTTTAAAAGAATCTTACTTCTTTACTTTGTATGAATGAGTACTTTAGTCTATAATCGATAAAGTAGAATGACGGGGTTGAAAAATATATTTATTTGTCTTCAGTAGATTCCTAAGGAAACGTTGAAAATGTTTGTTTGACTAAATTTAAGGTTAGGTATGTCAAAAGTTGTCATAATTGAAATGAATGAATGAATGAATAATATATTTCCAACAGTATAAATATAACAAAGGAACAAAATACAATTTAATTTATACTCATTACAATTTAACAATATAAAAAAAAAATATTTTTTAATGTTGCAAGGATTCAAATACAACTTTAAATACTATTCTTGCGAAAGTTTATGCGGCATAAAATTATCAATAAAGATGAAAATATTAATCAAAACGCAAAGGCTACAATTTTTTTAATTGTATATAGGTACTTCATGGGTCAAAAAATCTAGTTTTCACTATCATTGAAGGACTTAAAACAGCTTTGTTTCGTAGATCAGCACATAACTAAACTATCAACCCCCCATTATTTATAATTCTATGGTTACAATAATATCATCTCGCTAATTTGCTTTATACTATTTATGTGTTGCGCTACGAGCATTTTGTGATGCAACATTTTCGTATGAGCCTTGAAATTTTATTAGAGTAATATTTTTTGCGTTCTTACAAGCGACGAGCATCACATCCAACTACCTATATCAGTCATTTTGTAAGTGTACACAGGGACTTGCGTCACTTTTCCCCTTTTAAGGGGTTTTGTCAGATATGTTATTCACTGCTATTTGTCGTCCTGGACGTATTATTACTCCATGTTCTTGTTAGTACATTCTATATCATGATAATTACAGTCACGCTTGGGTACCTGAATAACATGGGAAATTTGTTGAATAGATATATGTCATGATACCAGAAAAGTTGGAGGTACATAATATAAAGGTATAAAATAACGTAGAAATTAGAGAAGTTGAAAATTCCACACATAACACTGATGGTATGTACCTACCTGTTATATTTGTTCTGCTTCCAGTTCTACCTTCCATGGAGGCTGAAGTAATAGTTTCATCTGGAAAGTTATGAATTGAATTACATAATTAGGGCCCGTTAGTAAAACCCTCAGATTTCAGCGCGTTGGTAAAAGGATATCTGAAAAAAACAGGCTTATTCAGAGATCCTTTACGCTAATGATTTACTTAAACATATAACAGACACATGAAAGTGGAAAACATGTTTTGAAAATTAATTATAAATGTAGATATGTATAGGTTCTTTGCAGCCTTGACGGCAGTTATAAAACTTGGTTGATACTATAGTTATAGGATGTAATAGACCAAATTGCTTCATTTAATTTGCTTAAATAATATTTTGAAGACTTAATGATAATAAATTAGAAGCAACAAACCCAATATTTTACCACCTTATTTACAAAAAAATATTATGTACAATTTTGAAGTTCAGGCATACCCGACGAGAAGTAGGCGGGACTTTAGACTGCCGTGCCGCAGACAAACCTGGCAGGTACACAAAATACTGTGTACTACAAAGGCTTACAACTTTATAATGATTTGCCTGAATGTGTAAAGGAGGCGTCTAGTCTTGCCGCTTTTCGTCGCTTAGGTGCTGAATACATAAAACAAAAGTTTTTTTAAAAATCGTGTGTTTCTATTGTTTATATATTATGTTCTAAGACTATAATATCTGTTTATATATTATGTTCTAAGACTATAATATCTGTTTATATATTATGTTCTAAGACTATAATATCTGTTTATATATTATGTTCTAAGACTATAATATCTGTTTATATATTATGTTCTAAGACTATAATATCTGTTTATATATTATGTTCTAAGACTATAATATCTGTTTATATATTATGTTCTAAGACTATAATATCTGTTTATATATTATGTTCTAAGACTATAATATCTGTTTATATTTTATGTTCTAAGACTATAATATCTGTTTATATATTATGTTCTAAGACTATAATATCTGTTTATATATTATGTTCTAAGACTATAATATCTGTTTATATATTATGTTCTAAGACTATAATATCTGTTTATATATTATGTTCTAAGACTATAATATCTGTTTATATATTATGTTCTAAGACTATAATATCTGTTTATATATTATGTTCTAAGACTATAATATCTGTTTATATATTATGTTCTAAGACTATAATATCTGTTTATATATTATGTTCTAAGACTATAATATCTGTTTATATATTATGTTCTAAGACTATAATATCTGTTTTGCTTGTTTTGATACTATATTGTTATTATTTTTTTTTCATGTTCTTTGATGTCTTCTATTGTGGTAGTGTGTTTTCATTTTTTTTTACTTTGTGTTTTATTGATATTGATAGATACGTGTCTTTTTTGTGTGTTCATTTAGTCATCCGATGTTGATTTGTTTATTTTTATTGTTTGTTTTTATTTTCGTTTGTACTAGATGTAAGAAATTGTATTTTTTTTACATCTAAATAAAATATATACAATACAATACAATTACTTTAAGATGTACATATAACGTTTAGTAACAACCATCAGCTCCAAATAAGGGAACTGTATATGATGACTACTGTAGGTACTAAATGAGAGTCTTCAAAATATACCATTCATGGGGTATAAAATGGAAGAATAAATTATGTATTTTTTATATCAGAACCATAACCGTCTTACTTATAAACTATCTATTGTACTGGTAATAGAACGTAATTAATATTAGTAGTTGTTAATAAGTAATCGAAAAAATTTACTTATAAGCCGTGACTATTTTTATTATGCCTTGAATTCATAGACGTCAACTTAGGACAGATCGAGAGGATGTTTAACTCTTGACTAACGCGTCATTCCAAGCAGTAGCGGAATTGTTTGTAGAAGCCGAAAATCTTAGCTTACCTATGAATATTATGTTAAGAAATTCAAGACCAAATATTTTAGGTCTGTTTTATTGAATTTTTTAAGACCTAATAATACAAGATTAAAAATTGAACCGTATGTAGGTAGATACGATGCTCGACAGGGCCACAAATGTAAATATATCATTTTGGCATGTGATTTTAAAATATTTTCATGGCCCCTCAAATGAACGACGATACTAAAAAAAATCGACATTTCCAAATTTTCGTTCAGGGTTCGCCTAGCCCGAAAGTTCTAGGCACGCCCATGATACCAAGTATTTCAAAATGGCGGATGATTCACATATGATCCGACGCATATTTGAGATTGACAGAAAAATTTAATACTTGTAACGTTATTACTTGTTATTCATCATCGCAATCGTGTTTAAATTTACTCAACACGGCAAAACGCGGTGTTTGTTTTCATTTTTGATGTCTTTTATCCAAAAATTACATGCATTTTTTATATGTTTTGACATATTTGTCGGCCTTCGTGGCTCAGTTGGTTGGGTATCTGACTGCTGATCCAAAGGTCCCGGGTTCGATTCCCGGTGGAGACACAGTTTTTAATTGTGTTTTCAGTCTGGATCTGTGAGACGATTAATATCGTAAGTCTCCAGAATGTGGCAACTTGTTATTGGGTGCGTGTTAAATTAATATTTGACATAGTACCTGTTAGTTGCCCGAGAAGTAATAAATAATAATAATAATAATATTCTGTGTAGCCAATACGGCCATATGGATAAAATAAATGAGGGTGTTCCTCAACAATTCGGTGAACTAGTTAGTCACATCTTAGTATACGTTTATAAGTAAGATTTTTTAATACCGAACTAAGTCGTGATTATCTAGTTGCGCGTTAAGTAAGCTATTAACGAAAACTAATAAGTAAGACCGTGCTTTTAGTAGAAAAAAATAATTCATGTAAATAGTATTTATCTCTTTCTTTTCATACGCACATATCATCACGGCATATCCCACGATTTGGGTGACCAGCGATATGCGTGCGGGTGTGCATTGCCTTATGAAAGGAAGCACGACACGTGCGCATATGCCCACACATACGTTACCTCTAGAAAATTATGAATTAAATTAGATAATTAGGATTCGTGAGTTTGAACCCTCCCTCTAATATCAGATATCAGCGCGATGGTAAATAGCAGCACGCTAATTCAGAGATCCTTTACACAAACGATTTACACATGTAACAGAAACATGAAAATAAAAAGATGCTTTTAAAATTAATTATATAATGTGGATATATAATTAATTTTAAAAGCATCAGAAGTCGATGACAGAGCGGTTAGCGCGCTGGGCTAGTAATCAAGCGGTCGCGAGTTCGAATCCAGCCTCGACCGATTTCGTTTATAAATGCTTGTGCTATAGGTGAATAATAAAATATCATAATTATCGACGAAGTTTTTATTTGGTAGAATTCCATTATAAGTTTTATCTATAATTAAAAGTAAAGACTTTTTGATTCTGCATTAATTTTTTTTTATTCTGCGCGATGGGCCTATTTCACCTTGTTAGGGCATTAACTAGCTTATGACTATTTTGACAAATTTTACTTATATTTATAGATTAATTATGTAGGAGGAGCTTACAGGTTCTTGTGATTGGTCATTTAAAACTATTGATATTATACAATACAAAATGAAATAAATTTACTTTACTCTGGTTGGTTGAGACTATTTATTTATTGACCAATCCCTATTTACATAATTAGTGAAATGCATTTCAACTGCCCATTAGGGCACAATACCATGTACCGTTACACCGAAAAAACCAGCCATTACCATAAAAATCAATTCATTATATTCAATTTCACTAATTATATTACTTGTTTTGGCTCTATTGTATCATTAAACTGTAAATGAGCTGTTGCTTCCCAAAGAAAATAAATAGATATAATATTTTGCTACGCATAGAATAAAGGCATAGATTTGTTTATTTTGAAATGCAAAATTATTAAATTTTATCAAAATATCAAATGAGTCAAGCTGAAAACATGCATTGTTATTTAGAATACACAATAGAGCAACTTCAGGCCTTTCAAGACTAATTTGTCAAAAATACGGTTCAATCATGTCTTCACTTGAACGATGAGCCTGCTGTTACACCTCATAATTAGCTCTCTTTGGCACTTTAACTGCAGTGTCTGAAAGAACATAAGAAGAGTCCCGTTCTCCGGACTCTTCTTATGTTCTTCGTGTGTTCTTTCAGAGTTTTACAAGGGGCCGTTATTAGTCCCCATAAGCAGAATGGGTGTCAAAATTTTGTTTAAAAAATTGTTATAAAACAATGTAGTTGTTTACTAATTTTATTTATTTAGCTACAATATAAGTTTATACTGTAGTAAAAGAAATGCATAACACAAAAATCAAGTTAAACGTTAAAAGTTTATGTCATCAGTGTATATATTATATTTATTTTATTTGTGGATTAGGGTACTCTACTAGGCTATGCCTGTCCCAGAGTAGCGTTATATAAATCAATTTTATTATTTTTATTCGTCATAGTGTAAGTTAATTTTTATAGGATTTTATTGCTGAGCGTTTTCGTGAATTTACGACCCATATGGACGCATTCACATTTATTGAAAAATTTGATAATAATTACTTTAGACATAATAATGTAGCGGTTGTTATTGAAATACCGATAAGTAATGAATATTTTGTAGTGTATACATGTTTTATTTATTTTTTATAGGCCATTGATTATAAGAATTCAACTTTTTACTCACATCTGAATAAATGACGAATTTTCAATGCATGTTTTATTTCAATTTCCGATTTTTCATGTTTTCTACTTGGAGCGATAACAAGGCAATCAATTGTTGCAAAGAAAATATATACTTTAGAGGAAATTTAGTTATTATTTCTAATTTGAAAACTGCAAACTCAATACGCAATTGACGCCATTTTGCAGTTGTTCAAATAAAACTTTCAGACACTCGCAAAACATAAATATTAGGTCTTAGATTTTTTTTGTCTGTGGTAAAATAACAGGATTTAATTCAAGCGAATTTGAACACTAATTATTGGATGTTCAATACATAAAATTGAAAAACAACATAAACAAAACAAAAAATACTGCTGCGGATATATATGTCCGTTGTTTATACAGGGTGTATCATGAGGAGTGGATCAACCGAAGCATGGAGGTAGAGGACCTCAATACCTATCGATTTAACTCCCATGTATGTTCAGCGATATTGGGTGGTTCAAAAGTTATGTACACTTTTGTAAAATTTGAATAAAAATCGGATTTCATACTAAACTATATCACTGTACCTAAACTTTGCGATCATGATTTTTTTTCAGGGAATAGTTCAATAGTGATGCTTAATGAAAATAATGCCGTTGTGAGTCAGTACCTAATAACTTTAAAAACAAAACAAAAAATCTTAAAAAATTTTGGAAGCCTCAATTGTCCACTAACTTTACAAAGGCTCTTGGAACAATAATTTCACATAACTTTTTTTTGAAAAATCAAAAACTTTGACTTACATTATGGCCCGTTCTATTTAGTAAACTTTTTATTCTACGTAATCGCTTAGCAAAATAACTTTTTAATTAGTCTTTCATGTATTTGTCTTAAGGAAAAAATATCGATTTTTGGTACTCGTACAATTTATGTGAATTTTTTAACATGATCCTCTAATACAAGGCGAATGAAAATTGCAGAGTTGGCTCTCTATGAATGGTAGTATTTTTTAAGATAACTTGTGGAAAAAAAAGTTTGGTATGTGAAATTATTGTTCCAAGAGCCTTTGAAAAGTTAGTGGAAAAATGAGGCTTGCAAAATTTTTTAAGATTTTTTTTTTGTTTTTAAATTTATTAGGTACTGACTCACAACAGTATTATATTCCATAAGCAACACTATTGAACTATTCCCTGAAAAAAAAATCATGATCGCAAACCTAATAGTTTAGGTACAGTGATGTAGTTTAGTATGAAATCCGATTTTTATTCAAATTTTACAAAAGTGTACATAACTTTTGAACCACCCAATATCGCTGAACATACATGGGGGTTAAATCGATAGGTATTGAGGTCCTCTACCTCCATGCTACGGTTGATCCACTCCTCATGATACACCCTGTATAATTAATTAACCAGTTGTTTGCTATAGCTTTTTATTTGTTATGTGAGTAGGTTCTTATGGATGTACAATTTAATTACCTATATAAAACATTTATTTTAGACCTCTTCTATGAAATGTGATTTCACATCTTCATACCTATTAGCTGATATTATTGACACGGTTCGTTTGATAATGCTGACATTTATCCCTCGGAATTGAGTTCCCAGTGGGGTATAAGAAATTGAGAAGATAAAGTAGGTAGGTAGGTATTTACGAAAATCCAGGAAATTATTTGAGATCAAATATTTCCGAAAATGTCTGTAGCTAATGTTGGAATATACTTCAAGACAAATGGTTTAACATTAGAGTTATCAAGTTGAATGGAAATTTTATTCTTGCGGATAAAAAAAGATGTATCAATATTGGCATCCCTAAATAGATCCATGTGGTTTCGTCCACAGAAAGGAATTTCATAATATATATTTCAAAAAAATATTAATTTAAAGTTATACATTGAAGACGTAAAAGACACTGGAGGGACCACGTAGCTAGTAGGTATACGTATAATATAGACATGCGTAGGTATATAGCACCAAATAAAATCCCTTCTGGTCAAATTACCCAAGAGATTGACGTGATGGATAGTTGGACTTCGTCATCTCAGAAAGCATAGTTTTTTGTATTTCAGACAGGTCTACTAAAAGAAGAAGTTATACATTATGAATTCATTGGTTCGATTCTACATACCTATTATGTATTTATCTATTTAAGAAGGACGACCTTTTCATCTTCATGAGTGACTCCACAGCCCAAGATGGGCATTGGCCTCCTCAAGGAATCGTCTCCATTGTACCCTGTCCATGGCCTTTTCTCTCCGATTCCGCACACCGGCTATCTGAAGGTCCCTCTCGACTCCATCCATCCATCGTAGTTTCGAAATTCCCACACCTCTTCTTCCCTTCGGACGTGTTGTGAGGATTCTTTTCGGTGTCTGGTCATCTTCCATACGATGCACACCTTTACGAGCTTTTAGTCAAGTGAAAACCTTTTCATACTTTTCATACCATCACCCGACGAAAAGTTCGTTCTTTTTTAACACGCAATTATGTTTTTCGAAGTAGTTATTTACTTCCTTTTATCTCTTGCTTCTCCCCAGTTCATCTAAAATCTGGTGTTCTGTCACTGAAAAAAATAGGATAATTTAACTGGTTAGCTAGTGAAATTTTAACTTGTTATCAGTAAATCAAGTTTAGCTGTTACCTACGCTTTTGGCTGTGTGCACAAGATATTTGGATAAAGTAGACAAATGTTAAGTTGTCAATATACTTTTGGTTACTTTAACATGAAATTTTGTAACTATTAACATTATTTCAATGTGGTACGCGATCTCCATATCTTCATATATATTTAAGTTTTTGTATAAAGATTGAAAAATAGATTAGTTACTCAGAGTAAAACGTATCCGTACTTCATTAGTTTTGAGACTCAAAAATTTTACCCGTCTTTTTCAAAAGCTATTATCCAAAAATAAGTTTATCGACCTATGCTGTAACGGTAACAATAATCCTAGTCCTTAATCAGACTTATTCACCTGACGTATCTTTCCTTACTTCCTCCAATTTCTTTGCCATATCCTACGTACTTTCTACGCCTTGAATTCCTTTACTTTTAATTTGCGATTAGTTGAAACATTAATTTTAGGTAAAAGGCTTTTTCTTTTATAAAAACTCGTAAAGAAAATTCGGTTATAAAGTTTCAGTCCCAACAGAGTCAAATATAATTAATTATGATTCAGATATGGCATAAATCCAGGTATGGCAAGTTTAAACTCTACCTTAGCTGCGTCGACCGATTTCTTTCGCCTAAGGCACAAGAAGTAAGCTTAATTTCAGAAATTTATGAGGATGCATGTACTTTTCACAAGGACATGGAATAAAATTAAATGATTTATTTCCATTATTTATGTACAATAAAAAACAATAGTGTTCCTTTTTGGAAATTATCTGCCTCACTAGACGAAACTGTTCTGAGGCAGTATTTTGTTTTTAATTAATTAATTAATTAATTAATTTATTTATTTATTTATTTATTTATTTATTTATTCATTTATTTATTTATTTATTTATTTATTTATTATTATTATTTTTTTTTATTTATTTATTTATTTATTTATTTATTTATTTATTTATTTATTTATTTATTTATTTATTTATTTATTTATTTATATATTTATTTATTTATTTATTTATTTATTTATTTATTTATTTATTTATTTATTTATTTAAGTATTTATTTATTAATTTATTTATTTATTTATTTATTTATTTATTTATTTATTTATTTATTTATTTATTTATTTATTTATTTATTTATTTATTTATTTATTTATTCATTTATTTAGTTGCTTCTCGGGCAACTAACAGGTACTATGTCAAATATTAATTTAACATGCACCCAATAACAAGTTGCCACATTCTGGAGACTTACGATATTAATCGTCTCACAGATCCAGACTGAAAACACAATTGAAAACTGTCTCTCCACCGGGAATCGAACCCGGGACCTTTGGATCAGCAGTCAGATACCCAACCAACTGAGCCATGAAGGCCGACGATTTAGTTTAAGGTTAGAAGTTATGTAACTATCGTATAAAAATTATGATTAAAAAATAAATAGAAAAAGAAATCAGTGATGTCTTCATTAATGGAACCCATAAAAGCGTGGTGAAAATGATGGGTGGCATCAAGATATGGTTAAAATTCTCCATTAGGTTCTCGCACTATTTTTAATTTAAAAACGCACATATACCTACAGATAAAATAAAGGTAAACAAGAGAAATAGATTCTGCCATTACATATATTCATTATTTAAATAAAAAAATGAAATACTTATATTAGATAGATTTTCATAGATGTGAAAAGATTAGCAGAAATTTGAATTAAGAAGTTTCTTGGACTTTGATAAGAAGCAACGGATGCTGCTTTGATAAGGTAAACTAAATCTGACACCTTAGATACTAAGGTTAAGTAGGTACATATCTCTATCATCTTGTGTGCTTATTACTCAAGTATTGTTAAAGACATTAAACTTTCACCGAATAACTGAAGTTTCAGGAGCGTGGTTAATGTTTACGAAGTATAGGAACTCCTGCGGTTTCGAGGAATATTGAATAAAAAGGAAGGATCCATCAAGTTATCCGAGATGAGGTGAATAGGATTCGATGCAAAGGAAGTTTCATAATTTATTCAAAACTAAGTTCAATTTCGTCATTTCCATGTGATATCAACTAAGTAAAAAAAAATAACTCTTTACATCCTGTTGATTTAAATGAATTTGAATATTACAAAATTATGAATATTATATGAAACGATGCATGGACTTGATTGAAGCGGGAAATGTAAGTCAAGAGAAAGGAGTCTTGCGTTCGGTTCTGTGTACCTACCCTAAATAGGGAAATGGCGTGAAGGTATTGTGGTGACTATTATAAGTATTTCTTTTTAAGAATAAATATGTCCCTATAACAAGTAGGTACATATATACATCCTCATATATTCCCTAAACTATGCATAAATATGTAATGCTTGTGCTGTTATACGTATCTATGTATGAAGATTACACGTATCAAACTATGAGTCCCGTAGATATTGTGTATTCTGCCATACATACATATTGTGTAAAACGATATAATAACTTAAATTTTTACAATAAATATTATATAATTATTATAAAAAATATTATTTTACAGAAAATTCAATTATCTAATAGACAGTTAAACACATAAATTTTTCGTTATGATTTTTTTTTCTTAAATAAAAAGTTAAAAAACTTTTTCATATAACAATTATGAGATTTTGTATTTGTCTATATTTATACAAAATTTCAGCGTTCTAGCTTTTATGGTTTTTGAGATGGTAAATATGTGGAAATATAAAATAAAAATGAGGACATAAGGAGGGAATGAAAGATAAAGTAGGATATTATATGTAAAATGAAAGTGAATGCCTTGAGATGGTTTGGACATATTCAAAGAATGAACGATGAACGACTGACCAAAAAATATACACGGGTGCAAGAGATGGAGTGAATAGCAGAGGTCGCCCCAGAAAGGGATGGCATGACCATGTGAATGATATTTTGAAAAAAAGGAAACATAAAAAGTTTGAACAATCGATGAGCATGTATGAGACGATGCATGAATGTAGAGGAAGCCAGGAATGTGTGCAAAAATAGAGAAGTATGGCGCTCGGTTCTCTCTGCTTACCCGTAAGGGACATGGCGTGATGGTAGGTATGTATGTAAAATAAAAATTCAAATGTTGATAACCCCTGACTGAAAAAAAATCAAAATTTAAGTATAAAAGTTTTGTAGGCCTAAAATTTCCTATAATATCTAAAATTATGGGCCCTGTGCATCAAGTGAAACAAAAGTTATAAGGGACTCACACACAAATATTATATAGGTTGGTGGTATAAGTTGGTGACCTTGCTGTACAAATTCTCGCGGATCTTGGCTTAAACTTTGTCGATCTGTTAAGAGAAATAAATTATCTTGAACAAATAGACAGTCTTTATGTTTCAATAGACTAAATTTTCAGATTTGAACGCGATACGCCAACTATCGAGTTATATTACTGTAGGCAACTGATAATAAAGTCGCCCAACCTTACCTGTATACTTAACAGTAGGGAACTAAGGTAGATTTTTTACAGTTAGATTTTGAAAATAACTTAACGTACCTACCACAAATCACGCAATCACTTTACATAACTTCTATACTACATTATATATGTACATATATCTTCAACTTGATTGTACAACGGTTTTATCAACTTGTTGAATATATTTATCCGCATTGCTCCATTTACTTAGTTACTGGCAGGAATTACATTTAACCTCGTAACACAGTATGTTAAATCAGATATATATTGTAAATTATACGTATGTGTTTTGTACACGCACGTTTGTATTATTTGAAATCGTAAAATATTGGCAAAGATTACAGTTATGTGATACAATGAGCCTTCAACTTTCTCGGCTGTAGAATAAATCAAAAGTTGAAGGGATTTTTTTATAAATGATAGGTATATATGACCCCAAAACAATCTGTTTTCAGTCTGCTATTGAGACTGAGACGGTAAATATTATAGGTTGCCAATATGTGATATGTAACCAACAGCCAATTTTACTAAAGTTCATCAATTAAGCACCCGTTTTTAATACTGTAGCGAATGAGACCAAAACAATATGTTTTCAGTCTGCTATTGAGACTGAGACGGTAAATATTATAGGTTGCCGATGTGTGATATGTTATCAACAGCCAATTTTACTAAAGTTCATCAATTAAGCACCCGTTTTTAATACTGTAGCGATTGAGACCAAAATAATATTATTTGAGTCTGCTATTGAGACTGAGACGGTAAATATTATAGGTTGCCAATATGTGATATGTAAGCAACAGCCAATTTTACTAAAGTTCATCAATTAAGCACCCGTTTTTAATAATGTAACAATTCAGACTGAGACGATTAACATTATACATAGGTTGCCGAAATGTGATATGTAACCAACGTCTTATTTCAATGAAGTTCGTCAAATCAATCATCAAGCAAGCACTCGTGTTTAATATAGCGATTGAGACTGAGACGATAAATATTATATAGGTTACAAAAATGTGGCATGTAATCAAAGGCCAATTTCATTAAAATTCATCAAGTAAGCACCCGTGTTTAAAGGTAGCGATTGAGACTGAGACGGTTAACATTATACGTAGGTTGCCAAAATGTGATATGTAACCAACAGTTCCTGTTATTTTTTTAAGAATGATTATGTCCTTGTAACAAGTACATATAAATCCAAATACATACATTCCTGTATCTAACCATAAATGCTTGTGCTGTAGGTGAACGAAATCGGTTCAGGCAGGATTCAGACTCGTGTTCACTGGGTTACTAACCAAGCGCGCAAACCGCCCTAAATTTATCTGTCTAACTTATTAATAAGCTCTTATACATATAATATAAATGGATAAACTTGACTATCAGTGCTCACTTAACGATTCTGAATAACTATTATTACTAGTTGCATGTAACACATGAGATCCAACTGTCGATAGCGATAGTATGTATAGTTGAAGAATATGTACCAAACTATAAACCCATAGATACAAATTATTGAATATTTTCAGATATTTTGTTTTCTATACAACATATGTAGGTATGTATGTCAAGATAGGATAGTATGGAAGAAGATCCTTTTTCCTACCCAGAATATGCAAATTGCATGATGGTATGTATGCATGTTTGGAGATGAAGTAACAAACTATTAAGTCTTCTTACATATTGTGTATAGGCGACTGCCATACAAAATGTATGAAGCGATGTCGTCACTAAATTCAATTTTTAAAAAAATTGTTAAAAAAAAATTGAGATCTTCTACTACAATGTTAATATTTTTTATAGAAAATTAAATTATCTAGTTAGGGTGTTTCGGCTTTTTTCGATAATTGTAAAAGTTTTGGAAATATAGGCAGTTAAACTCATAAATTTATCATAAAAAAAATATTTTTCTTAATAAAAAATGTTTGAGAAACCCTGGAATTTTAATGAAAAAACTAATTTGAGATTTTGTATTTGTCTATGTTTGTACCAATTTTCAGCGTTCTACCGTTTATGGTTTCTGAGATATATGGAAAAATAAAATAAAAATTCAAAAGTTGATAACCCCTGACTGAAACAAAAATTCAAAATTCCGAGTATAAAAGTTTTGTAGGCCTGTAACTGTTTATATATTCTGAAATTTTAGGCTCTGTAAATTGAGCGGATCAAAAGTTATAAGGGGGGGACGGACACACAGACACACACACAGACACACACACAGACACACACACAGACACACACACAGACACACACACAGACACACACACACACAGACACACGAAATGTTCTACTCCGAATTCTGAGTAAATCCGTGTATGGAACATATATGCTGCGAAGCCTATAAGTTGGTGTTTTTTGACTTCAAAGTTGGAAAATCCATGAAAAAAGTAGACCTCTCCATACAATTCTCGCGTATTCTGGCTTGATACATTGTCGATATGTTAAGAGAACAAAGTTCTCCTGAACAAATCGACAGTTGGATTAATAAACACAATTTATCTCCCATACAAACTCTTATTCTAAGCAACAAGGTTGCAGAAGACGTATAGCATTAGTAAATTAGAGCATGAATTATGTAAAATTAATGTATTACCATTAATATAACGTTTTCTGTGGGATATAATGTGAATTTCAATATTGAATTGACAAAAGAAGTATATGGCTGATAAATGATTGACGAAAAGTAGAGGTAGGCCAAGGAAAAGTTGGCACGATCACGTATATGGAACTTTGAAAGATGGAGACGTTAGAAGTCTGTCGTCCGGTTCTCTCTGCCTGCCCTAAATAATGAACTGGCGTGATGGCATAGTATGGTAATAAAAAATGTCTCAAAAGTACAACTTATAAAACTTTGTTTTGAGTCACAAATTACCAGTAGATGACGACAATAAGCGCTAAAGCAGAATGAGTGGATTTGCCCTAGCGAAGAGATTAAAACAAATTTTTAATATTTATATTTTCTAGATCTGCAAAAGTTTATTATGTATCAACCCTTCGTTTTTTTTTTCTTTGCATATTTCTAAAATAATTTACATTTTCTATATTTTTTTCGTTCACCTGTATCATAGTTAAGTTTTTGATATTTGAATATTTAAATAAATTACCCGAACTAATTAAACGGGTTTTTTAATTTCATGTTTATGAAATTTCTCTCGTAGCTTAGTCTTACAAATTATGAAAAATTCAAATTATATCTCTTTAACATTATTCCTCGCCTGAAATTATACGCAATTAGAATTCATCTCACATTACTTTGAAGGAAAGTTTTTCATTTTATTTTCTTTGAATACATAAGAATTGTGAATATAAAAAAACTGATACCACTTCTTAGTTTTTTGGGATTATCAAGTTTTGAAACGATAATCTATGCAGCCTAGACTTTGATACATAATTTTGGCATTCGTGGCTTAGTTGGATACGAATTTTTACTCCTCACTTGCCCAAGGCGATATAGTAGGGACTTATAAATTCCCATTTTTAAGACTATTTTTATTGCAGACTATCAACTAGTATCATGCTAAGATTGTATTCTGAAAGTTTCATCACAACGTGTGCTGTGTACTACATATGTCCTATGTACGGCGTGTTTATTCTACTTAATCGATAATAGACTAAAGTACTCATCCGATTTTTTCTTATTTTGTAAATAAGTATATCTAATACTCGCTTAGACCCCATTAGATTTTGAAGGATATCTGAATAGTGCTTCTTAATTTTTCTAACTGTTAAATATTTCAAAGTGACCCAAGCTCAGGAAACTCAAAATTTGTTATTTTTATTTTCAAATTGGTAAAAACGCACATCACTTTCATAAAATGACATTGAAGTCCTATCTAGTTTTCATGAAAATTCTGAAAATTTTCAATACAAGATTTTTATACTTTTTGGAGTGACTCGTTGACCACAAACCACTCGTTTTTTTTATCCTAAGATCTCCTGAATTTTACTGATATAATATAATGTATAGTGGAAAAAATCTAGTGTTTTTGTTTACGTTTTCGTATTAATGTAAATTCGCGCGTTGTATATTGTATATTATTATTTTTTACATATTTTTGGTTTATTTTTTTACATATTTTTTACATGTTTTTTGTTTATTTTTTTTTAATATTTGTTACATGATTTTCATTATTTGTTTCATGTTTTTTGATTATTTTTTACATGTTTTTCATTATTTTTTTACATATTATTCATTATTTTTTACATGTTTTTCACATATTTTTTTTCATGATTTTTGTTTATTTTTCCTGTTTTTGTTTATTTTTTACATGTTTTTCATTATTTATTACATGTTTTTTACATTTTTTTTTCTTTACGTTTTTTGTTTATTTTTTTACGTATTTGTTAAATGATTTTCATTATTTTTTACATGTTTTTAACATATTTTTTACATGTTCTTTGTATATTTTTTTTACATATTTTTTACATGTTTTTTGTTTATTTTTTTACATATTTTTACATGTTTTTTATTATTTTTTTACATATTTTTTACATGTTTTATATTCATTTGTTGTTATTTATTTTTTCTTATTTTTAATTATGTTTTTTCAATATATGTATAATATATATTTGTATGTGTAAAAGATAATTAAACCGTAAATTGAAATAAAATAATATATGTTCGTGCAATAATAATTTTGATTATTTGTCAATGCAACAATACGAAATGACTAGCCCGTCGCTTCAATCCGCCCGCTACCCGCCTCACTCGCCATTATTCGCCAATAATCGCTGTCGAAATCGTACGCAAGCAGTTCGACCATCGTGCGCCTTTACCATTACTAATCTACGTACAAGAAAGTGAATCATTTTGTGATCAATTAATTATTTAAATTATAACTTAAATATCATATTATTAACTGTGTCATATGTATGTGCACCAGTTAATTTAAAGTTAAAGGCGGTTTATTGGTGAGTCCTCTTACTCTAATCCTGTACCGGTATTTTTAACACATCATGCAGACGTCGCATACAATCTCGCTATCCAAAAAGTGTATTCAATTAATTTACTTTATGATATACAGTCCACATTAATATCGATTCGCGATTCTGCGAACGTCGAACGTCATTTACTATCGATGTTTTCGAATATTGTTACGTAGATAAAGTGAGCAGCAAACATCTTGGAGTCGCTGGGCAGAACAGATATTTTGGGTCGAATATTTTGTTTTAATAGCATACACTCATATATTTTTTAATTGAATATATTTTTTTAATTGTATAAGCGCATAAAGTGATCACGTAAACCAGCCTCGAGTTTCTGGTTCTTCTACAATATCCCAACTTCGTCTCTATTGAGATGTTAAAAAAGTTTGTCAATAAAGATAAATTTGGGGTTTTCGCTTTGTTGACACTTTTTTTTTTTATTTTATTCATATATAGAACCAATAGTTTATATTTTTATCAACAAAGGTGTATTAAATTACCTACTAATTATGTTAGAAACCTTTTTAGGGCTCTTTTTAGATGTACGTTAATTAGGTAAGATATTAAGCAATCGCTGGAGGGAGAAAAAAAAATATTACATTGTAATAACTAAGCAAAAATAACAAGTTCATTATTTAACCATCTGTAACCGCACTACAACTACAATAATTCCAAGCATTACTAGAATCAGTTAAATAGTATACGTAGAGATGGTAAAAGTTGCTCATTTGTATTAAATAATTACGTTAAATATTAAATTAATTGTCGTATGTTTAAACAATATGCCTACCCAGTAATCATTATAACATTAAAAAAGTCTTCTGTGTCCCACTCAACATATAATTATGAACAAAAAATCTTACAAAGGCTACTTCTGAACATTTTCAACGTATGTTTAATTATTTTAAACTCCTTTTTTCTTAATTATTGTATGTCGTCCTTTCAATGCTTTGTGTGGGTCAACGAAGAGGACAAAGTTGAATGCGTATTTCTGTTTTTAACGAACTATAAAATTAGTTTTTAAATTATGTACCTACGAATATACGAGCACTATACTTTGAGTGTACAATTTGAGTTTTGAATTTGTTGGCGTAGAACAAATCACAAGCGTGCAAAATCACTACAAATTGCGACAATGCAATTAGAGTACATTGTGTACTTTACATTATGTACATTACAATTTACCTACATAGTATTAAATTTGTTCAGTAAGTCCAGGGGTGCAGACATAATCAGAGTAACTTTGTTGTTACAGAAAAACTTTTTTGCAATATCAGTAATAATATCTTAAAGTAAATAAGTGCTCGTATTTCTAGGTCTTAGTTTGTTTATCTGGAGATATAACAATTGAGTTCTTACTCTGAAAAATTACTTAATTATTTACAATGAAGTTATTTATATTATTTACAAGTGAACTGGTCTAACTTCAAAAATCTTACAATAATAAACTAGAATAATGTATAAATCTAATTCTGGGCTGTGTTCAGATTCAACGCTCGACGTCGGGCGTCGAATGTATCTAAAGTTGCAGGTTATGGCGTTTTTAACGCCAATCTCACTGAACGCTTTTGAGCAGCGTTTCAGTCTGAACGCAGCATCGGACGTTTTAAATGTCAAATGTCATTTATCATACATGTCTCTTTTTAGGTTATATTTTCATCGAAAGACAACAATAATGATCTCTGACCTATTATTGGAAATTGTTGAATGATATTTTTATAAATTAACCTCTTTGCGAATGCATATTGTCATCATAAATAATATCAACTGATTTCAATTGACATAATATATAATAATTATACCCATATCATGGATATAATTATTATTATGTATATGGAGTTCTACAATATCTTTAGATGTCATGGAACTCCATACGATAATTATATCCATGATATGGGTAATCACTGGGGTTTTGATTTTGCCGGTCGAACCAGACATGCCCCCCTGAACGCCACAGAGTGTCTTTCGAGCGTCTGTTACTGGTCATTATCAACTGCTTGGAGCGTTCACTATGTGCGCTCAGCGTTCGTTGTGAACGCAGCCCAGAGTTTATAAGCTCTTCTTTTGGATTATAAAATCTGCAACACCTTTAAAGTTGGTATTTTTGCTACAAATTATGTTATTGTGAAATAATCTCTTAATTCCAAAGAGTATTTTTTCTTTATTGGTGGGAGATATGATTTTAATTAAACTTGATTTAAAACAATCACTTTATTTACAATTTCACAAGATTAATAGTAAGAACTGGATATAAGATAAATTTTAAGCTGCTATCTATAGAAGGTCTATTTCTAGAGTATCTTTTCTTTAGTTTTTACTTCATAAAGATAACTTTTTACTGTTTTCCATTTACAATATTATTAATTCACATTAATTTAATGAATCACCCTAGCTTAGTAACAAAAGCCAATTAATTAAATCTAAACAATATATATAATTTTCCGTTAGACGATCTGTCGTAAGACTCACTTCTTTGACAACAAGTTTATTAAAAACAAACACCAAATGGTTCTGAACAATACTAATACCTATAACTATCATGACCACTTCCAAAGATGTCAGGTTTTCATTTTTAACCAATAAATTAATATATTACCGTTATATAAATTTTTAAATTAGTGTCGACATCGTTTCATACGTTTTGTATGGCAGCATACACTACTTAATATTCTCTCAATACTAAATATTCATACATACATACCATCGTGCAGTTTTCATATTTGTGGAAGGAAAAAAGGACTGACCTCCACACTATCCTATCTTGACAAACATGCTTTGTACCATTAGAAAACAAAATATGCGAAATTATTAAATAATTTGGATGTAAGGGTTTATAGTTTGATATGTTTTTTCAACTACCTATACATACTATGGCCATCGACAGTTGGATCCCATGTGTTACATGCAACTATTATATCACGTATATATTCATGTATGTAGGTGGCTGTTATCCAAGTTGTCAAACGACGATAAAAATCTACTGACTTCGTATGTAAATTGTGAAATTCCTCTGTTTTCGATTTCTTATCTCAAAAATATATTAACCCACTATAGTCTGTCAGTCTTCCTTGTCTTACCTTTGATATATTTCGATGGTTTTGTAACTCAACATTTAACAGCTGTCACTCAAGTACTCTCGCTGTTGTCTATAGTATGTATGGCTGAATCCTTTAGGTAACATTGTTTTTCAAATCCCTCTAGAAAAAACTCTAGACTCATGTGGGTAAGGCTGAAGATCGGAATTACAAGCGTATTCCTAATAATAGGATATGCGCCCGGAAACTCCGATAGTGAGAGTGAAAAGGATGATTTCTGGAACAGTGTGACCGAGATAATGAACGAAAAAAAGGATAATGAAAGAGTGATTCTGACTGGAGATCTAAATGGATGGGTGGGCGTCCGTAGGAAAGATTTTGAGTCAGTCCTTGGACCTCACGGCGATATAAGAGTGAATGACAATGGTAAAAGACTATTGGAAGTATGCACGGAAGGGAATCTGTTTGTGGCGAACTCAGTATTCAGCCACAAAAGAATTCACCAGTATACATGGGAAAGAGGGAATGAAAGGTCGATAATTGACTATGTATGTGTTGACGCCGCACTAAGGAAAGCGACAGTGGATACTAGAGTGTATAGGGGCGCGGAACTGGAGACAGACCACTACTTTTTAATATCAAGAATTGATTTGTTCACCGGGTGGCGCTCTAAAACACACCGAAGTGATCCACCGATGCGAACCAAGGTAGAAAGGCTGCAAGACGAGAGTGTAAGAAATCAGTATGCAAAAGAGACCGGAAACGAACTCTTTAAAGAAATACACAGTAGAAGAAATATTGAGGAAGCATGGACGACGCTGAAAGAGACCGTGTGTAAGACATCGAAGAAGATCTGTGGTATTGCTAAAAGAGGTGGAAAGAAAGGCGATGCTTGGTGGAATGAGAGTGTTAAGATAGTTGTAGGTGAAAAGAAGAAAGCATGGATGGCATTATTAGCCGCGAAAGGATCGAATAATGAAGAAAGAGCAAAAGAGAATTATAAAGTATGCAAGAAAGTAGTCAAAGACACAGTAAAAAGGGAAAAAGATGGTATAAAAGAGAAAGAAAGCCTGAAAATAGCCAACGACTTTCCTGCAAACATGAAAATGTTCTGGAAAGGGATAGCGAAAAGAAAAAATGGAACTGTGAAAGCTTCGAAAGGAATAAATGATAAAGATGGAAAAATAATTATGGACGAAGATGGCGTGAAAGAGCGATGGAAAGAATATTTCGAGGAACTGTATGATAGTGGAGTAAGAGGGGACGCGAGTCAGAGAACATGGCAAGTAAGTGAAGATGATAAGGATGAAATAACGCAAGAAGAAGTGTTTGAAGCAGTAAAACACGCGAAAGCGGGGAAAGCTGCCGGGTATGACAGTGTATCAGCTGAACTTATAAAATATGGCGGCGAACAGACGTTGGAGTGGTGTCTCTCTCTTTTTAACAAATGTTGGGAAGAAGGACACACTCCCTCAGACTGGAGAAATGCAGTCGTGGTACCCCTGTATAAAGGTAAAGGATCGAAGCTCGACTGCATAAACTATAGAGCCATAAGTTTGCTAAGCTCAGTTGGTAAGATGTATGCAAGGATCCTGGATCAAAGAGTACGAAAGGTTACAGAGAGCAAGATTTGGGATGCTCAAGGGGCTTTTGTTGGCGGCAGAGGATGTATAGACCAAATTTTTTCTTTACGTATGGTCACAGAAAAGGTTTTGGGTAAAAACCAAAAACTTTTCTGCGCCTTTATAGACCTTGAAAAGGCCTATGATAAAGTTGTAAGAGAAAAACTATGGAATATACTATCGATGTACGGAGTGAAGAGTAAGCTGATACGTGCAATCGCTTCATTATATGAGAACAGCAAAGCATGTGTTCGTGTTAACGACACAACAACAACTTGGTTCTCTATAAATAATGGCGTTAGACAGGGGTTCGTGTTGTCCCCTTGGCTCTTTAATCTCTACATTGATTTCTGCATAAGAGCCCTTAAGTATGAAAGTAAGGGTCTGAAACTGAGTACTGTAACAGTACGTGATCTGATGTATGCAGACGACAAAGTATTGTTAGCAGAAAGTATGGAAGAGTTACAGTATCTTGTAAGTATGGTATATGAAGGATGCATAGAAAACGGACTTAAAATGAATGCCAGCAAATCAAAGGTAATGGTCATTGAAAAGAGTGAAAGCAGAACAGTGTGTCAAATAAAAGTAGAGAATGAATGGCTTGAACAAGTCGACGAGTATGTCTATCTGGGTAGTATGTTCCAACGGAATGGACGGCCTGATAAGGATATTGAAAGAAGAGTTATGGCAGGAAACAGAGTGAATGGAGCACTCAGACCAGTTATGAATGATCGCACTATATCAAGAGACGCTAAAGTTGCCATTCATAACGCAATCGTAGTGCCAACCCTGACGTATGCAAGTGAGACCTGGACATGGCAGAAGTCGCACGAAAGCAGAATAAATGCAGTTGAAATGAGATCGCTTAGAAGAATTTGTAACAGAACGATGTATGATAGAGTTCGGAATGAAGATACAAGGAAAGAATGTAAGATAAAGAAAGATGTAATTAACAGAATGAAAGTTAACACATTGAGATGGTTTGGCCACTTGGGGAGAATGAACGAAGAACGCCTGACGAAGAAAATATACAAAGCTGACAGGAACGGAATAAGAGGTCGCGGGCGCCCAAGAAAAGGATGGCACGTCCATGTAAACGATATTTTGAAAGATGGAAATGTAAGAAGCATGAACAACAGACGAACATGTATAAGACGATGTATGAATGTTGATGAGGCGATGAATGTGTGTCAAGATAGGAAAATGTGGCGTTCGGTTCTCTCTGCCTACCCCGTGAGGGACATGGCGTGATGGTATGTATATATGTATGTATCTAGAAATGAATATATTAGGTATTTATATATATGTATATACTCACCATTACTGCGGACTAGTGATGAGTATGTATTTACAATTTTAATTATATTTGTTAACGTGTATCACGTGTATAGTGCATACTATGAGATGTATTTCGTCATCGTGTCCGGACAATTGACCGTAGCCGATTGACCGTGGAAAATTTACCGTACGCCCTTTTTACCGTATGGACTGTTGACCGCGAGGACAATTGTCCGTGGGGACAATTTACCGTATGGACAATTGACCGTGAGGACAATTGACAGTGGGGACAATTTACCGTATGGACAATTGGCCGTGGGGACACTTGGCCGTGGGGACAGTTGGCCGTGAGGACAATTGACCGTGGGGACAGTTGATCGTACGGACAATTAATCGTATGGACAATTGACCGAATGGACAATTCACCGTTCGGAAACTATTTTTAATAACAAAAAAAACTTTATTTTTTTTACGTTTGAGTTAAATAAATTGCGTGAAAAAAAATGTTCGTTTATGGCGACTAACCGATTGCCTTCTTTTTTCGATTTCAAAATACTACAAGAAATCCAATATGTCGACAGTGATTAAAACGAAATTTTACAAAATAAGCGGTAATTATGTAGTTCAAATTTGCTACATTTTAAAAATTTAAGAAGACGTCTGTTCTTAAACTTCTTCTTATTTTTTTTATTTTTCAAGATGGATATCGATTTATACTAATTAGAAGGTGTAGATTTCGAAATACTTAATTGAAACTTCTTTGTTTTCTTTTATATTTTTATATAATTTTTTACATTAACAAAATAACATCACTATGCATCACTATGTATTGTTTTTACATAATTTCAAAATACTACGCTCAATTGTCCGGGAATCTTTCGTCATGATGTTTTTGCGAGTATGTAGCGTGACGTACCATGAAATTGTAATGTCATATTTATTCCTCAAATTATCAAAATAATCGATATCATATTTATTTCGTACATACATACAAAATGTATTTAGTAACTTAGAACTGATACGTTTTCCGTAGATATAAATCCATTTCTTCTCTACGATTTTATCTGTCAATACAGAATATACAATATTTTTTGTTTAAAGAATAATTTATAGTTATCAGCAAATAACTAGAAAGATCACGTGGGCTGAGCAGATCTCAAATTAGATTTTTATGCTTGGTGGGTATCTACGAAATATGCCAGGATATTTGCTGATTTTTGCTTAGTAGAAATGTAATTTGTTGCATGATTCGTTACGAAATAAGTTACTTTATAGTTACTGTTGCGGCTTGGTAATACTTCAATTCATACCTTCCTGACATTTCCTATATTTTTGCCTTAGCAACATCCATGAATCCAAAATCTACCTAATTACCTCGTTGCAACAATAAGACTATTAACAAATCACACAGATATTCAACTCAGCCAGTATGCAGCGACTAGCCGTGTGACGGAAACGTTAATGACAGCCTCGAGTAGTGAAAACCGTATAGCGCCGTATGGCTGTGACGTGTGTTTTTGAACATTAATTTTACAAAGTAATATACTTGTGGGATCAACGGAGAGTGCAGTAAAACGGGGTAAGTCCTTTGTATTTTTTTTTTTTTTTATAAAATGAATATGTCCTTGTTAAACAAGTACATATACATCTTCCTACGTTCCCTAAACAAAGCATAAATGCTTGTCCTATAGGTGAACGAGATCGGTCGAGGCAGGATTCGAACTCGCGACCACTGGATTACTAACCCAGCGCGCTAACCGCTCTGCCATCCACCCATCCAAATGTATCTTTCCTTGATTTACCATTTGCCATAGTTGTGAATTTGCTTCCCCATGAAATCAGAGTGTCACAGCTGCATTTAATCGCTTCGAAACCGGAGATCGTTGAATCCTCCATTTTGCCAACGAAGATCGCGCCAGGCATTAAAATCATCAATTTTTTTCTGTGTGGACTTTAAGCCTTAACAGTTACCTACATTATTTGTAAATTGCGTTCAGAGATTGTCTACAACAAAACTATAACAACAAGTGAAATAAAATACTTGTCTCTGTTGAGGTAAAATTGAAAATTATCAAAATTTATAAACGAAATAATTACGAGTTTTATTCAATTATTTTAATGCCTCGAAATATCTCTGATATGATCATGTCAATAAGATTTGCGTCGCTTCATAAACGATTCGATTTATAACGAGTTTTTTTTTTTTTCAGAGACGTCAAATACATAGTAGATTACATGGAATAAAATTGAAATCATTTTACCAACTTAACAAAGCCACCTCGATACTTAGTATTGCCAGTCTCATAAATGTAGGTAGATACCTACTTGACTATACCCAATATACCCGATTTATTGAAGCCTGAACGATTTCGCCTGGAGGCAACACCGCTCTCGCGGTTCGCAAATCATGTAAAAGAAAAAATACCTTTATTGTAAATTTTAGCAATTGTAAGAATTGAATAAAACATATATGTATATCAAACCTTGGCATACAGTTTTCGTCTTATTATTAAAAATCATACGTATTCTTGTAAATTTTTGGCATCTCATTTTGACTTATCACGAACCCATCAATGGGTTCGTGATTTCTATAACATTTGTACGAACATTAAGTACAAGCAGATAGTTTTGTTTTGACCGCATCTTACATACTACTTCCACGAAGAAATTGAATAATATAGGTTAAAGCACTCGGCAAAGAGAACAAATATTAAAAATATATCAATGACATTTTTATAGTAACAAAAGGAGATTTAGAAACTTGCCTCAGGAAACGGCGCCATCACAAGATGTGTTGATAGTTTTTAATAGCTAAATATTGTATTTGCAAACTTTGTGCAAAATTATGTTTTATAAAATTTTAATTGTAGGTATTTTTTTTGATACCTCAATAGAGATTAAGGTACCTACAGGGCTGGCGACCTGTCATCGGCTAGTTTAGGTGATCACTTTATGCGTTTGCGCAGCGTTCACCAATTATGCCTCTTTATTGAGTTCCCTGTCAATCCAATTTTTATATGTTCTACTTATATATTTTTATTCCTAGATTATTATTGTTCATGAAAATAAGCTGTTTACCATAACCATATATGAACTGACGAATACACTTTATTATAACGCACTCACAGCCACAGTTCTCATACACGAGGTAACAATGCTTTCGCACAGATGTCACCCCTTAACTGCGCCAGAATTATTATTTCATTTTTGGCTTGTTTACCTACATACTATGCGTATATGCTACTTTAGTTCAACAGTTCAACGTTGAATACATTCTTGTCTAATACAGTCTTGTCTCTTCTACTGTCCACGTAAACCGCACGTCATGCGCACGCTTTCGTCAATTGACGAATGCAAGACGAATGCTTGCATCTTGCATAGAAACAATCAAAACTGTGTCCACGGAGCGGCAACGTCGCGTCAACCGCACGTCATGCATTCGTCATGCGGTGCGTGCAGCAGCGTGTCACTTCTCGACCGACTCGCAAGACGTAAAATACGTGAAAATACGTGCTTTCTCGATGCTAGTTGAACGAAAACTGAGACGTTTTGTAGTGTGGTTTACGATTGCATGACGCAGCGTGGTCATAACAAATATGCAAAATACACCTATCGTCATTTGTAGGATGCATGCATCCTACAAATGACGCATCCGTGGACAGTACCTAGGCCTTACAGTATTGTCCAATACAGTATTGTCTAATACAGTCTTGTCTAATACAATCTTGTCTTGAAGTCGCGAATCAATAATAATTTTCAGAATATTTTCATCTTTTTGAACTTTGCCACTTGCTGAGTTAACCCACATGTCAAAAAATATCCGGGGGTCACTCGATTGTCAACTTTTGAAACTATTTTAATAAAAAAATGGTGGTAAATCCATACAAATAGTTTGAAAAGAACGACACAAGAGCTTGACGTGGTGTCAAAAAGTCAAAACTGTATCGGTGGTACGGAAGATGGACTCTCTCTCTCTCTCTCTCTCTCTCTCTCTCTCTCTCTCTCTCTCTCTCTCTCTCTCTCTCTCTCTCTCCAGTCTCAATCCTGCAGATTGGTTTGCAGAAGAAGTCTACATCTCGATTTCCATTTCGCTCTATCTTCTGCAGCCCTCTTCAGCTCAACATATATGGCGCAGTTCATGTCTTTGCACACCTGGATCAACCATTCCCTCCATTAGGTCATGTAGGAGACCCTCGTGGCGCAGGATGTGACCAATCCAGCGACCACGTCTCTCGGAGATGGTTTTAAGTAGGTGTCTCCCTTCTTCGACTCTGTTGAGAACCTCGGCATTCGTGATGTGGTCCCTCCAGGAAATTCTCAGTATTCTTCTGTAACACCACATCTCGAAAGCCTCTAGTCTACTTCTGTCTCTTTCGGTAAGACACCATGTCTCACAACCATACATCAGTATGCTCCACACATATGTTTTTGTGAGTCTCTTACGGAGCTTCAAGTCTAAGTTGTTTGACTCAAGTATCTTCGACTTCTGCCTTGGACAATAGGATGGACAATATGCATTAAAAAGATGGACAATATGCATAAAAAATTCACCTTTGGCCAACTTGCCACCGCTGAGTTATAAAAAGTTATTCAATAATCCATCAACAGGGCAAGTCCCGTTCCGTAGTAACCCACGTAATAATCCTATGAAGATACATGGAAATTTCAAAAATTGGATTGATAGGGAACTCAATAAACGAGTGGGTTGTGGCCAACGCTAAACTCCTCACTTACAAGTAACCCCATAAAGTATTCAAATTTTGTTTGTAAAATTTTCATCATTTTCATGAAATGAGAAAATTTTACAAACAAAATTTTATTTTTTTATTTAAATATTTTATTACGAAAACTTGATAATTCTTCAATGCCATTTTATGAAAGTGATGTACCTTTATACCAATTTGAAAATAAAAATATCAAATCTTAAGTTTCCTGAGCTTGGGGTCACTTTAAAATATTTGAGGTTTAAAAAAATTGAGAAGCACTATTCAGATATGTATCTTTCGAAATCTAATGGGGTCTAAGCGAGTATTAGATATACATATCTGGTAAATTTGAAAAGAATCGAATGAGTACCTACTTTAGTCTATAATTGATAAAGTAAAATAAACACGCCGTAGATACTGAGCACACAGTACATAGCACACAGCACATAGCACACATACGAGTACACAGATACATTGTGATGAAACTTTCAGAATACAAACTCAGCTTGATACTAGTTGATAATAATCTAAAGTAATAAAGCAATCAAAATGTTAGTGTATGTGTGTGTGTGTGTGTGTGTATGTGTGTGTGTGTGTGTGTGTGTGTGTTTGTCTCACGCCTTCTGAAAAACCAAGAGCATCTAAAAATCTAATTTAAGTGCGAACGTGTACCAGTATACCTGATGCAGTGTCACGCTAAAAAGAATGCGATAAAAATGCTGAATTTTAAAAATATTTAAATAATTATTTTTTTCATACAAAATTTTCCAAGTCGTATCTGTCAAAAAAGTGTACATTTTGCACGCAAATATCTGTTAGTTTAAAAGTTAGAAGTAGGTATTTACACAAAAAAAATATATTTTGAAGTATAACTTAGCGTTTAAGTGAAAAACATGGTGAATATTTGGTATAATTATAATGTTTAACTTATTTTTAAAGTAAGCCTTTTGTACATAAACGCCGCCATTTTAATATCTTTTTTTATACAATATTTTTTGAATATGTAGGTACCTACATATTCAAAAAATGTATCCGAACCATTCGATATTACTTACGTGTTCGAATCGTTTCCATGGCTACAGAAAGAATGTGATATTCAAATAAAATTTGTTAGGAATCGAATTTATTTAGAAGGTTGTTGTAGGTAGGTACCTGACTAATACTATTTACTTACAAATCAACAATAATATACCTATACTGATTTCCTATAGGAAAATTATTTTATTTATTTATTTATCAACCGTTTGTCCGATTATAATGAAACTTTGGTGAATTGTCGAGCGTATGCCCAGGATGGTTTTTGGATTTAAACTTTTTTCTTATTCTTCTTCTTCTTCGTGTATTTGGTCGTTTTACCTATGAAGGGGGAGTATCCTGGGAAAAGAAGGTCCGACTGTCCCTCCATCTCTTCACAGGTCTTCCAGGACGGGTTCTGCATATAAACTTTTTTCTTCTTTTTCTTCAACGTGTACTTGGTCATCTTACCTATGAAGATGAACTATCCTGGGAGATGAAGGTCCAATTTTCCTTCCATCTCTTCGCAGGTTTCTGGATTTAAACTTTTTTCTTCTTCTTCTTCTTCTTCATCGTCTATTTGGTCATTTTACCTTTGAAGATGGACTAACCTGAGAGAAGAATGTCCAATTTTCCTTCCATCTCTTCGCAGGTATCTGGATTTAAACTTATTTCTTCTTCTTCTTCTTCATCGTGTATTTTTGGTCATTTTACCTATGAAGTTGGAGAATCCTGGGAGAAGAAGGTCCAACTGTCCTTCCATCTCTTCGCAGGTATCTGGGTTTAAACTTTTTTCTTCTTCTTCGTGTATTTAGTCATTTTACCTATTAAGTAGAGCATCCTGGGAAAAGAAGGTTCTTTCATCTCTTCGCGGTTCTTCCAGGATGGTTTCTGGATTTAAAATTTTCTTAACCGACTGATGGGACGGGATATAATGAAGGGAAGGGAGGCACTAAAGGGCCTGAAGGGACGGGAGGTATAAAACTGCCTGAAGGGACGGAAGGTACAGAAGGGCCTGATGGGAAGGGACGTAATGAGGGATTAAAGGGACGGGAGGTACTGAAGGGCCTGAAGCGGCGGGTCCTGGAGTCTAATTCTTTTTCTTCTTAATTTTATGTAGGGCAGTTTTTATACAAACTATTTCCTATTGTCTAAATCATCTTCTTCTTCTTTTATGTATACATTTGGGTCATTTTTTTATAAAAATTATTTCCTTTAGTCTAATTATTATTCTTCTTCATTTAAGTACGTAGACTTTTGGGAGAGTTTTAATACAAACTATTTCCAATAGTCTTATTCATTTTCTTTTATGTAGACCTTTTGGTCAATATTTATACAAACTATTTCCAATAGTCTAAATATTCTTCTTCTTCTTTTTTGTAGACCTTTGGGTGAGCTTTTATACAATCTATTTCCAATAGTCTAATTCTTCTATTAGGTATATGTATTTTTACTTATTTTATGTAGACCATTGGAATAGTTTTTTATACAAACTATTTCTTATAGTCTTATACTTATTTTTCTCTTTTTTATTTAGTCTTTTGGGTTAGTTTTAAGTCTAATAGTCTATTGTGCAGAAATATTATTAACGATATGCACACTTGATGAAAATACATATGAAATGAATGGGATATGGGATGTGACGATATAACCTGCACTAGAATCTTTTCAATACTTTTGTTTAATTAAATTTAAACCATTTATATCATCCTATTTTGAATAATTTTCAACACCTAATATTTAAAGAATGGGGGTTGTGGCCATTACTGAACTCTTCACAACATTTATATTCAAATTAAAAATTATTTACTATAGTTCAAGTCTTCTTCTTCTTCGTTAATGAAGACTTTCAGTCAAATTGAGCAAAAATATAATGCACACTTGATGAAAAAATATAAAAACGAATGGGATGTGACCAATACTAGATCTTTTCAGTACCTACGTTTGTTTAATCAAATTTTAACCACATCCCAACATCGAAAATTACTAAATTTTCAATAGGTACACATTACAATTTGTTTTCGATGATAATATTTAAAAATGGGGGTTGTGGCCAAACCAATCTCTTTACAACGTTGATAAACAGTCATATTTAAAACCATTACGCATAGTCCATGCGAGCAGAAATTGTATAAATATTATACTTCATTCACACTTTATAGCAATATATAAAAAAGAATGGGTTGTGGCCATCACTTGAACATTTTACAATACTTAAACTCAATCAAATTTCAAACCACTTTTTATAGTCTGATATTGCAAAATAATTGGGTGACAATATTATAAAAACGATTGCTTTTTCTTTCACAATTTTACATTCTTGGCCAACGGCGGGACATAAAAGCTAGTCTGCAATAAAAAAATAGCCTTAAAAATTGCGAAATCATAACTACCCACTATATATATTTTGGGTTAGTGAGGAGTAAAAAAACACTTCAGCCCCCAGAAACATCCATATTTGATTAGTAATAATATTTTGTATTTTTTATTCTCTTATTAATATTTATTTATTTATTTCTTTGTCACACCATTTAAATAATAGTCATTAAAAATAGATAACTGCTGCCCAACTAGGTATACCTGGTCTAGGGCTACTGAACTATATTGAACTATATTTATATTTATTTATTTGTCACACCATTTAAATAATCGTCATTAAAAATAGATAACTGCTGCCTAACTAGGTATACCTGTTCTAGGGCTACTGAACTATATTGAACTGGATGTATTTTAATCAGGGCCGTTAAACATCCCTCGTAAGGATATTTTGATTTGCGCGTTAAATAAGGTAGGTTTATTGTATTCCAATAAAATAAATAAATAGTCCCTTATAGAAAATACGAAATATACTTAACGAGAAATTTCAGCCCTTAGAAAGAGTTACCTTCATGCACCCAATACTCCAAGATAAGAAGTAAATACGTAGGTACTTTATTATCAATATTTACCTAACATTTTATATATTTGATAATGTTTTATATTATATTATACATAAATGTATACTCCCATATTAATTTTTGAAATATATATTTCATAATATTGATATTTTCGGAGTTAACTTTTGCTACATTTTGAGTCATGTCCTTAAGAAGAAAGAATTTCACTCTCTTCTGCCTCTGTTAAATAGCCAATTAAATATTTTTTTTTTTAATATTTCTCACAAATACAAACCCAGACTGCAAACACAGTAAAAAACTGTTACCACACCGGGAATCGAACCCGGGACCTTTAGCTCAGAAGTTAGATATCTAACCAGCTGAACGTGTGGAGGTGGTACGAAAAAATTATCTAAATTAGTCCTTTTGATAATATATTCAACTCAAAACGTTATCACATTAAAAATACATTAATTAATTCATTTCAAAGCGTTATCGCATTAAAAATACATAAATTAATTCATTTAAATTAAATTGCTCATAAATCATAAATCTAAAATGTTCACGAGATATTTTTGGTAAAAAAAAAAAAATTTAATATCTCGATGGTAATCTGAGGCGGACTTTATAAATTTTATTCTCTGCAGTAAAGCAAAAAACTACCCCTCATTAGCAATATGACCCACCCCCTTCAACATTGAAATAGTCTGGTTTCTTGAGTGGCTCAAATCCAAGATGTCATTATTCGATCTCTTTTATTTGGCAGGAAAATCAATTTATCGACGAGCGATTTCGTGCTCTAATACTTTTGTAAGAAAAACTCTTTTTTTTGTCATGCCCAGGACGTAAATTTCTTAAATATATTCATCAAGTTTGGATGATAAAATTTGAAGAAAGAGTTAGCGTGAATTAATTTTATTTTTCGTGGATTTGTTTTACTTGATCGTCGAAAGTAGATGTCTGATAAAGATCACTAATGAAATTAACATGAATCAATTCATTTTACAAGTTAATTTACATTTAATTATTTGTTGTCGTTTGACTTCTGTGTCAGCATCCTGGGTTCGATATTATCTATATATTATTTATTTTTTCATAATAAAGTTAACACATTATTTCTTATTAAGAGGTTATAGTATGTTTTGAAAATATTTTCCACAGTACTCTCAAAAGATACGTCTTTAAAATAAAAGACAGTTTGAATTTACATCTTAATTATATTGCATGAGTTTTATTGAAATTTGAATTTCTTTAATACTTTTCTTGTAAAATAAGTTTTAGTAAAACCCTTTTTTATTTATTTACTGTACGTAACTAAAAAAACAACAAGGTCTCTGAGGTAGATTTTTATTACAATCGAAAGCGAAAATGATAGTCTATGGGATGAATTTTTTATTATTATAATATTTAAATTACTATTCTTGCTATTTAGAGAAAACCTCTAATTTTACCATTTTTTCACAAAAAAGTATTGTAAGTCACAGATTAGGTGATATACAATATTTTTTCGTGTTTCATGCATAAGAAAGTAAATTAGTATGCATTTTGTGTACATCAGTATACCCAGGGTATATACAAGAGCCTGTAGACCAAAAGTTTTTTTCTTCTTTAAGTCCCTCGGCATGCTTTCATATTATTGAACCCCATTAGATAAATCTGCTTTAAGGGGAGGGACTGCTGCCAACGTACCTATTTTTTTAATTTGATATACCATCATTATTTCTTATCAAATCGTTTTGAAAAAAATAATTTAGATAGTTTGGATATTAATAAACAAAAATATACCTTAACTTTTCGATAATGTTTTGTATAAATTCTTGTAGAAAAATAATGGCATACCCCGATTTTCAACGTTTATCATATATTTTTAATAAACTATAAGGCGTGGAGTTATATTTATTTTTTTTAATTAAAGAAGACAAAAATATCTAGAAAAATATGATGTGACGTTGCATTAATGCTTCAGGTTTAGTAAATAAACCTAAAAAACATTTATTTTCGATTCAGCGCCATTGCGTAATAAAAGTTTTTTTGGTTTATTTACTTAACCTGATGCGTTAATGCAACGTCATAACATATTTTTCCAGGTATTTTGTTCTTCTTTAATTTATAAAAAAAAATATTGCTCTATACCTTATATTTTTTTGAAATTTAAGATAAATGTCTAAAATCGGGGTATGCTTATTATTTTCCTACAAGAATATATACAGAACATAATCAAAAAGTTAAGGTATATTTCTCTTTATTAATATCCAAACTAACTAGGTTATTTTTTTCAAAATGATTCGTTTAGTAATAATGATGGTATATCAAATTGAAACAATAGGTACGTTGGCAGCAGTCACCCTCTTAAGACTTTATTTCATTTGTCTAATATAATATCGGCTCTATTTTTTGTGTCATAGAGAGTGAGATATTCTTTATTGTATCTAATTTTAGTTTTGAGATTTTCTTGTATCATGTCATGAAGCATTTTATGTATAAAAATTAAAACATGAAATTATATGTTTTGTTTGACAGACAATAGGTTAAGATCATTTAACATACATATGTACCTACCTATTACAATTTAAAACAATTTTCTATTACAATTTAAAACAATTTTCATAGATTGGTTTTGTATTATTTGAATTGTTTTTTATTAAATTTTCATTACGTAAAAGTAATATCGTAGGACAGTAAGAAATTTGTGATTATATTATCGTTTTGTAAATTAGTATATATGTATGTTTTATTATCTATGTTTTTTTATTCTGCCAAGCTTGACACGTTTTTGCACATTTTTTTGAAATCTAAAACTATTTATTTTTAAGTATTCATCTTTCTGTACATAATATAAACAAATATACTGTACACTGGCGGCATTATTGCCATTAGAAAATTTCTTCCAACCAACCAGATGGCCACAACTCTCATTTGATTCTACTCCTGCTTGAATTTATCTTTATTTTTACTCCCCACTAAGTCGTGGGGAGTTATGATTTCGTAATTTTTAGGGGTACTTTTTCATTATAAATAATAATAATAATAAATTTGGATAATTTATATAGCGCCGTTTTTGTGAATATCTCACCTCAAGGGCGCTGAAAAAATGATTACGTTGTATCATTTCGGCTCTGGTAAGATTTGCGAAAAAGGTGCGTTTTGAGTTTTTTCCTGAACGAAGATATATTTTCGGTTTGTCTGAGGGTGTGTGGGAGCTTATTCCATACATTTGGTCCTGCCACAGCAAATGCACGATCACCGAAATTAGTTGTGTGCACCCTGTTTATTTCAACTTATTTCCCAACCATGGATGAAGAGGCAGAACGAAGTGATGATTGTCTGTCATTTATTGAAAGCGGAATGCACAGTTCGGAGAGGTAAGTAGGAGCCATACCACGAAGTGCTTTAAAGATTATGAGACAGAGCTTATATTCAATTCTTTCGGGGACTTTAAGCCAATGTAGATTGCAATCAATATCATGCTGGGATTGTATTCTGAAAGTTTCATCACAATTTATCTATGTGTATGCTATGTACGGCGTGTTTATTCTACTATATCGATTATAGATTAAAGTACCGATTATATTCTTTTCAAATTTTGCAAATATGCATTTCTAATACTCGCTTAGACTCCATTTGTTTTTGAAGGATATCTGATTAGTGTTTTTCATTTTTTTTCAAATACCCATTCCAAAGTGACCCCAAGCCCAGGAAACTTAAAATTTAATGTTTTCATTTCTAAATAACTAAAAAGGCTCATTGCTTTCATAAAATGGTATTGAGGAATTATAAAATTTTCATATTAAAAAACGGTTTCCACAAGCTCATTTCATTCATACTGAATTTGAAGAAATAAATGGGTCTGTGGCAGAACGGTTGTGCGCTGGGCTATAAATCTAGTAAACCTGCATGGTTTTCAAAATTATTAGTATTACGATTAATTTCGTTCACCTAGAGCACAAGCATGAGGATACATAATATGTACTTTTACATCCGTGCTATATCAGGTCCTCCCGACGTCTTCATTACTCTGGCATAGGATTCTCTGTCTTGAAATAGCAGGAACAGTCCCTCCACTCTATATATTTTGGTCCATTCTCTAATGTTTCTCACTTGTATTATGGATAGATGTATAGTATTTTTAATGTTTTTTTAAATTTATTTATTTCCATAATAATGTAGGTACAATAAATTCAATAAAACAAAAAATAAAATGTTATAATCGAATTTATTACCTTACTAGGCAAAGTCTTTTCTGAGGTTATACTAACAATAATTATGCAATACATTTTTGATACCTACATAAATTTTCAATAAAGTATAAAATTAAATAAGTTTAAAAATGTACCTATTATAGAGCATAAATTTGATTGCCATTTTGTTTCTTTTCAGCATTTTCATTGGTCAACTCATCACATGACAAGTTTGGACTGCGAAGAGCACAGTCCCCTTGCACACCACCATCGCAGGTCCAGACCTCGGGTCAACTCGGCAATCTTCGTGTCCAACGACACGGCGGGATTCGCCGGTTTCGACGCTGGGGACTTCCTCAGGCGGTACGGGTCGCAGTCGAAGCTGTGCAGGAAAGCGAGGTCAGGTCAGGTTGCAATATTATAAAAATAAGACTTTTTGTATTTATATTGAAACATTCTTTAATTCGGGTGTAATGGTGTAAATGTTAATGAAACTCATTGGTTTTGATATAACAATATATTGTTTTGAATCAAAATTTAATTCGAACACAATAACGGACGAAAACCATTGTCCCTTTGCAACTCAGTATGTCTCACTCGCACCCAATCCATTTAGTCCGGCGTGACTGAGACCATCTTCGTGTGGGACGAAGTCTTTTGACAAACATTCAGCTCCAAGTAACTCCGATGCTTTATCACAGATCGCAACAATTATGCAGATTATATTTAATGGGTTTTTATGCTGATATTGAGTTCAATTCCTTAAACGAATTAAAATTTAAATCTACATTACATAAAGCCATTAAAATCAAAATTTGATCATCAGAATGTCACTTACTACCTACATCCATTTAAAAATGAACGAGTAATGTTCTTTTGTCATTATAATCTTATTAAACTTCCTTTATTTATTTCAATATTCACAATTGTAAAAAAGCAATTTTTATAAAGCATTAAGAATAAATTGACTTTTACATAATACATACATATATAAAATACATACAAAAGTACAATGATAAAATATTAAAAAAATGGAACAATGATTAAGCAAATGAAAAACATAAATTATATTTACAAACGAACAAAAAGGAGAACCCATTTGAAATTTGACACGCTATGAAAATTTTAATGCGATTTCAGATGCGATTTTAATGGATTGGGAATTATTTTATCTGTGCACTGTCATATTTGATCAATTGTGCTCTCAGATGCTGTGGGATATAAAACGCACACATTTCAATCATAAAACAAACCAATTTTTTTTATATTTCTTGGAAGTATATTTTTGTGTGATTCTCAATCTATAAAAAAGGTTAATTCTTACATCTCTTTCTTTTCTTAAGACACCAAAAATGGTTTGTCAATAATTATAAGGATTCCACTGTATGGCCAAGATATGTACATTAATTAAAGAATTTGCCAATTCCGATAAATCAAATAGACCTGTTAATACGATCTTGTCAAAAGATAAAAGGATTCTTTGATTCTTATCATGACAAAATACGTGAACAAACATTTTGTCAATGTAGGTCATTCATCGGAATCGGAATAACTTTGACAAAAGCAATCTTATAATGGAATTTTGAGAAATAAGTAAATCGTAAATTCTCGGAATAAAAATTGTCGTAGTATTTTATCCAGAGATTTTTTTAAGTATTTTTCGAATGGGGAAAAATAATAAGTATGGAACATGCTTATTTATTATTGCAAAACTTGTTTTTTTACTTTGGCAACACAACAACAGGTGTTTGCCGGAATGAATATAAATTTAAGAGGAAATAAATTTATGTAGATGGCAGACTTGTGCCTACGTAAAAACGCGCAACGAATAGGCAATAAAGAGAAAATAATAGAACAATATAATGTTATTTTTAGCTACAAGATCATGTTCACATTTTGTTTGAAAGATATAAAAGTAGGTACATATATGATATTTAATTTTCAAAATGATTATTCAAATCGATAAAACACCAAATTTACATGAATTATTTCTTTCTTCTGGGTCACGATCGTTTGTAAGTATTCACAATTATGACCCCAAAGTTTAAATTAGTAATTTCTGTAAACTGAAATGCTTACCTCCAAGTTGTAACAATTGTACAAAGACTGAAGTATACCTAGGACCTAGATTACATCGTTTTCTTAATGGTGACAGCAACGTTTATATGTAACATGGTCGGTCGTGCTCTAGGGTGTTGAGGCATGGACCCTCAAGGTTTGTAGGTACCATAAACAGCCTGAAAGTGTTCAAAATGTGGATTCACCGTAGAACGCTAAGGATATCTTGAACTGACACGGTGAGAAACGTTGAAGTCTTGCGTAGGACAGTTGTTCACAACAGTCAAGATCCGTATAAGACTTCGTTTTTTGGTCACATAATGAGAGCCAAGATATCACATAATTTTGATCATAAAGGAGAAGATTGAGGATCGTAGAGGGGACTGCTGGAAAAGAACTATCTTGGCTCCGAAATATTTGGGAATGGACCGGAATGAGGCGTGTGGAGGACCTGTCCCGCACCCCACAAGACAAAAGGATTTCCCCCAAGTAATCGTCAACTTCGGGGATACCCAACAAGACACACAAAGACGAAGATGTGACAGCTAACGTACAAAAAAGGCTTTGAAAGTTTCTCAAAATAAGTATTTGTCAAATAAGTATCTTAAGTAATTATCAAGGACAACGACACGATATCTTGAATAACAATTAGAATAACTGTCAAAATATGTCGGTATTTTTTTTTATTAATGAGAACAACAAGAATTTTTAAACTATTTAAAGGTTGGCAGATAATTTTGAAACATGTTTTTATCTTATCAACGTTGACTGCACTGATATTCCAGAACTCTATCTTGGGGTCATCAAATCAATTTTTTCTTTTTATGTTCCATCATCATCTTTATCTATAGGCCGTGTTTACTCACTGTAGGACATGATTCTTTCCTACTCCATTCCTCCCGTTCCTGTGCGATTTTAATCCCTTCCACTGGGTCCAACGAATCTTTTGATGTCGTCCATCCGTTAGATGGTCTCTTATCGCCTTTCGGCTATGTGTCCTGCCCATCTCTAATTCCATATTGCTATTTGTTCCACAACGATTAATTTCCTTTGAAAAACGACCGTTTCGGCTGATTAGGCTTCATTAACTGACAAACATAGAAAGATAATTTTTACATTTATTAAAAATTAAGAATCTACTTTTTTACAACTAATACAAATGTTTGCATTTAGTATAGTTCTTTACTGAACAATGAAGTTGATGATTTCTGATAACTAAAATAAATTATTCCCTGCAAGCTTCTATAAATAGACTTAAGTATGTATCGTTTTCATATTTCTACTATCTCTGATATTCTTTTTTTTATTGTCTTATTATAGGTACCCATCCACGTCATCCATTTCGTGTTTGTTCCATGGAGTTTCCCTCGAGTATTTTCTTAGATAATTAGCTTGTTAATTTTGTCGACGGATAATTCGTGGTGAAACTCCATTATACTAGGTATAAATGAAAACACTAATTAGTTTTAGTTTCACTATTTAATTAGTGAAACTAAAACTAATTAGTGTTTTCATTTATACCTTAGATAATTAGGTTTACCGATTCTGTATAGGTTCTTATTAATATTATCTTAGTCTATACAGAGCTAAACTCGAGGCTTTTATGTTTCTAGAATACAATCGGAGGTAGGTATTTCAATAAAGCTTTGGATTATATATGAAATTGATGTGAATTTTTATTGCTGTCTGATTATAAAATCCAAAATAATAAAGAATGGGTACCTACCTTTCTAGTTTTATCCAAGTATTTCACGAAATTGATTACTGAAATGAGCCTAAATTGCAGTTGGGCATTTTATAAGACAATTTTACCAATAACTTCTGGCTCTTATGTTTTACCTGAAATTTTAAGATAGGTACTTTCCTGCGTGATTTTTGGTTTCACAATCTATACAAGACTTGCATAATACGCTAGGAGCTTATTTCTCATCTCTCTTCTCAGTCTCATCCCCTCCAATCCTGGACGAAAGCCTCTTCCATCTCCTTTCAAGCCACTCTATCTTGTACTCTCAGCAACCAATTGACACCAGCATACGGCTGATGTCATCTCTCCGTCTCATTGGCGGTCTCCTCACACCTCTGCTTGCTTTCTTACTCATTCCGAAAAGCCAAAATTCATCATTTAGATGGCTTCCTGTGAATAAATTATCGTTCCATCAACCTGAAGATATACACGGTTTAAATCTTTTAGCATTTCGGTTTGGTATAAATTTAACAAATATTATATTTATAAACATTCCACGAATATCTGTAATTTATTTATAAATAATCTGTATTAAGATTGGTCGGTGGCTGAGTGGTTATAGCGCGTTAGTTATTAACTTTTTTTAACATCTCAATAGAGACGAAGTTGGGATATTGTAGAAGAACCAGGAACTTTAACATATTAATTATTATTTAATGTTTTAAAGGGATATACGACCAGAAAAGGATATTGAAAGAAGAGTAATGGCATCGTGAATGGAGTACCTAATTTTGAAATATGTATAAAGTGTTAGTTCTCTCAGCCTATCTAATTAAGGACATGGTGTGATTATTTGTATGTATATAATTAATTATTGTAAAAAAATCTGAAATTTATCTCAGTAGTTGCAGAAAACAAAAAATAAATGCCAATGACAAAATTATAATTAAACACATCTAGTTAATTTTGAAGTACATATTATATGTATTTGTGTATGTGTTTAGTTGTAAGAGTCACCTATCATTTTACTAGCAAAATTAGTTTTATAACGTGTAGTTTGACTTGAATTTTCACGTTTCTTTGAACAATGTATTTGTACGTGCCACAACATAATGAATCAATTCTCCTCCGAATTTTCATCGCCGGAATATTAACACGTGAATAAATTCTCCGCTACTCTCTTTGAAAAAAAATGATTAGTATTAAAAATGTTAACAACAAATAACATACACATGAAAATTCAAATGTGGAATACATATTGGAATGTACTTAATAATAATATAAATAATTTATATAACGCCGTATAATGATTCTGGATCTTTCCAAAGGCGCTTATATTTCGGTCTTATGTTGCTTTACGTAGCAAAGCTGTTTTCAGTTCTTAAGAGAAAGTGCTCTTGCTTTGTGCACTGCGGACATCTGGAGGCAATGTGTTCCACTTCGTAGGACCACTCACACTGAAGCATCGATCATAGTAAGCCACTTTGTTGACTCTCTGCAACTCCTTGAATGTGGTGCCAGGTTATTCAAAGCATTAAACACCGTCAAACGAATTTTGTAGTAAAACATACATACACTTACGATTGTGTGCGTGTTTTAGAGGTTGCTATATTGATAAATACTTTCACAATACATAATTTGTATGTATGTATTTATACCATTACGCCATGTCTAAAACAGGGCAGGCAGAGAGATCTTCTTCTTCTTCGCCCTCGCCTTTATCCCATTTACTTGGGGTCGGCTTTCCTTATTTTATTTCGCCAAACTCGCCTGTCCTGTGCCAGATTCAGCTCCCTCTCTCGCAGATTCTTTTTGATGCTCGACAGCCATGTGGCTGGTGGTCTGCCTGGTCTTCTCGCTGGAGTCTCGATGTCCAAGGCTTTTATCATATTGTCCGTCGGTCGTCTCAAAATGTGGCCATACCATCTTAGCCTGTTCTCGACTATTTTTTCGTCTATTAGGGCCACTTTGAAACTACCGCGGACGTGGACGTTCCTCACTTTGTCAAACTTTGTCAGACCCCCAGACCACCTTAGCATCTTTATTTCCGCCGCATGCATCTCTTTTTGGTGTTTCTGCTATAGTGCCCAGCATTCCGAGCCATACGTCATTGCGGGTCTAACCACCGTCTTGTTCACTTGTCCCTTGACTCTCACTGGCATTCTCTTATCTCACAGCACACCCGATAGGGACCTCCACCTCATCCAGCCGCTTTTTATGCGATGTGCGACATCTGTTTCAGGGTCGCTCAATGGTGATATTTTGCTTCCCAAGTATTTAATAGACGATGTTTGAGGGACGGGTATATCTTGTAAGTAGAGTGTGTTGCCTGCTGTAGCTGGTTGCTGACCTGAGAAGCAATATGGCATATGTTCAGTTTTTGAGCGGCTTATCTTCAGTCCATTTTCCTCTAATGCCTTTCGCCACTCGTTCAGCATGATCTGTGTACTTTTCACGTCATCACCCAGCAGCACTATGTCATCTGCATACAGAATATTCCACGGTGTTGGTCTTTGAATATCTTTTGTGAGGTCGTCTATTACTAAGTTAAACAGAAGGGGGCTCAGGACAGATCCCTGATGGACCCCTACTCCGATTCTAAATGACTCACTTACTCCAGCTGACGTTTTCACCCTGGTTTCTATTTCACCGTACATGTCTTTTATAAGGTCTATGTAGTGTTCAGGTACGTGCTGTCTTCTGAGAGCCCGTCATATAAGTGCTCTTGGGACTCGGTCGAAGGCCTTTTCTAAATCGATGAAGACCATGTGGAGATCCTTTTTGCTTTCTTTATAATTCTCCATTACAATTCTGACCGTTTGTATTGCGTCCATTGTAGATTTTTCTGTGACAAACCCGCACTGATTTTCTGTTTTATTAGTTAGGTCTCGTAGCGGTTGGTGTATTATGCGTTCCCATATTTTAAGCGTATGTGGTATAAGTTTTATGGCCCTGTAGTTCTCGCATAATCCAGTGTCACCCTTGCCCTTGTAAAATGGTACAATAAAACTCCAACCTTCTGGAATGTGCTTATCCCTCACGATGATATTGAACAAATCAGTAAGAAATGTGATGCCGTCATTGTGGATATGGCTTCTTTAACCTCATTTTTTAAGATTTCATGTATTGGTCCTATTGTTGGTCTCAGTTAATAGACCCTGGTAATATTCCTTCCATCTTCCCTGAATGTCATTGTTGGAGGTAAGCATTTGGCCACTGGTATTTTTTATGTATTTTGCGGTCTTTATGTCCTTGGTAGCTATGTTCCTGTATTTTGCAATTCGGTAGATTTCATTACTGTGCCCTGCCTTTTCCAATTCTTCATAGAAGTCTTATTCATAGAGATCCAAACTCCATAAACCTCTATACTTGTAAATATTCGTAACATCTTTAAATTGCGTTCCTGCATCGTCTCTTATTTTGTCGATAAAACATCCATTCATTATACTAGAATCCAAATCAGGAAATCTAATTTAATAATAATAATTTAATTTTACTGACGTATAATATCTTTTCTAACCTTGTATTTTCTCATTTTGTTATATTCATTTACACTCTTTTTTATGATCTCACTTTTACGGCATTAATTATATTTTTGCCAGTCTTTCACCCACCACGTCCAGGTCTCACTGGGATAGGTTCGTCAGAGTACTCACTACAATTGATTTATTAACGAAAATTTCAGCTTCTATCAAGATTCAATTTGATTAAATAGCTGCCTCCAAGAATCTTCTCCATACTGTTATATCGTTGGCTGCCACCTTCCAGTTCTACTGCCCCATAGCCCGACAACGCCGTCCAACCATCGTAGTTTAGGTCTCCCTACGCTTCTTCTACCGGTTAAGTCATTATACAACACCCTTTTTGGGAGCTCCAGATCATCCATACGGTGTAATTGTCCCAACCAGCGTGTTCTGTTAATCTTAATGAACTTGACTAAGCTGATGTCCTGGTAATGATCATAGAGCTCGATGTTATATCTTTTACGCCGAGATTGACCTTCGTTAATAGGTCCATATATTCTGCGTAATATTTTTCTTTCTATAAGTATATTACTGCGGGAGGTTTGGTGATCGGTTATATTGGTATAGTATGTGGGGTGTATTTACTATGAATTTAATTAATCAAATGGACAATATTCAATCATATTAAATGTGATTGCAATGTCGACAATCTAACTCCAAACTCGACACCTGGTATCGAACCATGTGTCAGCGTCTTAGTAACGGGAACTGAACCGGCTACTAGTATTATCAGAACGCTATGCGTATCCTATGACCAAACCACTCCCCGACATACTATTCAAGTTCTAGAAGTACTTGGATCTCAAAGAATTAATAATATGAATATAGATATAAAACAAGAATAAAATATCAATGGGCGAATAATACTAAATAAACGAGTGAACTAACATGGACTTTATTTAGGAAACACTTGAACGATTAACATATAGAAATTAAAACTTATAACTAGCAAATAATTACAACAATTAATTTTACAAATTTAGAGATACGAGGCTAATATTTGCTTACGAATTTTCCCGAGCAGAGTGGTGGATGCCGCTACAGCGACCTCTATATATCATCTCTGTTCGGGATTGTCTTTGGAGGGGTAATTAGAGATGGGCAATTAACGCTCCACAATACTATTGTTTATTATTATATTATATTATACTGGTTCAGCGTAAAGGTTTTACATCGCTATTTGGCGACGAGGTGGTTCGTCGATGAAACAATCCATTGTATGGCTATATTAAGTCCCATAGTTTTCATGTTGTATCGGATGTAAACTTGTCTATGTCACGCGAAACTGTTATTTGCATACATCATCTAAATACTAACTATGTAATAATTTTAATAATTTAACCCCCACCACTTTACACCCTTACATGATGTTGAAAAATATTTTACGAAGGACTTAGTAATTCGTTACATATTTATATGTAGTTTTGTTGTGTATAACATACATTTAGTGCTTGTCACCATAGGTTAGGAATGTTTTAAAACCTAACTTGGCACTCTATATGGAAAATCATGCATCCTTGTCAGTGTTAGAAAAAACGATATAACAGATTACGTTGATCAATTATTGGATTGAAATATTGTTGGAATATCTTGTATCGATAATACTTTCTACCTTGACAGTGTTTGATATAACAGAATAATATTACGTTGATACATATGTTATAAAAATATAAAAATACTTGATTATAGTTCTATTGTATTTATTGGATTATTGACGCGTTTCGTGCAAAGCACATCGTCAGAATAATGCTCTACAAGACTGAGACTAGTGGTTATATACAAAATTTACATGACAGGTGTATAAAAATGTTGGTTTTTGAACGGTTGAAAAGAAGTTATATAATGCAAATGAATCTATACAAATCTACGTTTTAATACAATGAAAGTAGTTGGGTCACTGGTAGTAGTCCCCTGTGTCCATTATGTCTGTAACAAAAGAAAACGACAGCAGTAAAATTCGAAAGGTAAATAATATTGTATTTATTGGTTTATTGTTATCTTTTAAGTGTGGTTAAAACCAATGTAAAGAAAAAGAAGTTATTGTTAAAAAATATTGCACCAGGTGTGGACTTTTTGCATGCTAATAACACCAACTAGAGGCCTCGCAGCATATATGTTCACGTACATGGATTTACTCAGAATTCGGAGTAGAACATTTTATGTGAGTTTTGTGTGTGTGTGTGTGTGTGTGTGTGTGTGTGTGTGTGTGTGTGTGTGTGTGTGTGTGTGTGAGGGTGTATGTGTGTGTGTGTGTGTGTGTGTGTGTGTGTGTGTGTGTGTGTCTGTCTGTGTGTCCGTCCGTCCCTTATAACTTTTGTATCCGCTAAATTTACAGAGCCCAAATATTCAGAATATATAAGCAGTTATAGACCTAAAAACTTTTATACTCAGAATTGTTAATTTTTGTTTCAGTCAGGGGTTATCAACTTTTGAATTTTTGGTATATTTTCCATATATCTCAGAAACCATAAAAGCTAGAACGCTGAAAATTAGTATAAACATAGATAAATACAAAATCTCAAATAATTTTTTTTAAAAAAACCAGGGTTTCTCAAACATTTTTTATTAAGATAAATATTTTTTTATGATAAATTTATGAGTTTAACTGCCTATATTTCCAAATTTTTTAAAAATATTGAAAAAAGCCGAAACACCCCAACTAGATAATTTAATTTTCTATAAAAAATATTAACATTGAATTAGCACATCTCATATTTTTTTTTTAACAATTTTTATAAAAATTGAATTTAGTGACGACATTGCTTCATACAATTTGTATGGCAGTAGCCTACACACAATATCTAAGAAGACTTAATAGTTTGATACTAATCTCCAAATATACATACATACCATCATGCTGTTTTCATATTCTGGGTAGGATCAAAGGACTGACCTCCATACTACCCTATCTTGACATACATACGGTACATGTGTTGTATAGAAAACCAAATATTATCTTAAAATATTAAATAATTTGTATTTATGGGTATATAGTTTGGTACTTATTCTTCAACTATACGTACTATCGCTATCGACAGTTGGATCTCATGTGTTACATGCAACTAGTATATATTATACTATTTTTTGCATAATTTTAGTTAATAAAGATTGGATTGAAATATTTGTTTTTTTTTATTTCAGATCAGCAGATAACATCCCTCTAACGACGATGGAGGAGGGATCCAACGAAAGGCTCTCAAAAGAAGACGGAACGTCTGCAGAAGTTACTCATCACTTTGGTCTGCCGATCCTCTCCGTTTCGGGACCTTCACCTCCAGACGAAGACTTCGAACAAATTGACGAGTATCTATAAGCATAACCTAAAAAATCACAATCGATCATCGTCTTTATTGGAATGATTCTTCGACCCACCAAGCCAAGATATCCAATGCGTATAAGAAGAGTTTGGAAATATATTCACATATATACCATCACTCATGTCCATGTTATTGGGATAGGTAGAGGGAATCGAGCGCCATACTCTAGCGCCATACAGTTTTTGCATAAAGTCGTCGCCTCAATCACATTCACACATCTTTGCATACTTGTTCGACTGTTATTTATATTCCTAACGTATCCTTCTTTCAGAATATTATACACATGGTTGTGCCAATATTTTAGGCCGTCCCCTGATTCTCGATCAATTTTTTCTTTCTCTGCTGTTCTTCATTCATTATTTTCAGTGTTTTTGCTTTCATTATGCTTACAATATATTTCTTTAAGTTACACTCAGCTCTTATACCCTCGTTTCTTATTCTGTCATACATCGATGTTTTTGCCTATATTCTTTTAAGCATTCTCATTTCTGTGACATTGTTCTACTTTCATGTTTTTTTTTTCATCTACCTATTACTTACCATCTATGTTTCGTAATTATCAATACATTCACAAAACAATAATTATATTTATTTGTTGGAGATGACGAATTACAACAAAATCAATGTACGAAAACGAGACACACAGGTCCATGGGATCATAACAACTGTAATTCTTTTTGCGAATCATTATTTAAATATTTTTCTCTTCAGATTTTTTTTTAGTTTAATTTTGAAAAAAATCTTGAGTGCCGAAAAGATAAGATTTATAATTCAAAGTGTTCTCATTTATCAAAACACATAAGTCCCTATTATGATTTATTCTGGTAATTTAAATGGACATAAAAAAATCAACAAACAAAATATTATCATTGAAATATGTAATTATTGAAGAGACAAAGACAAATCGATAAAAGTTCACGAAACTCAAATTACGTCAATGAAAGAGGAAAAAAAAATCAACCTACATTGTAGGTACATCTGACACATATTCTAAGATTGATACATTATCAAATATCATTATGTAGATTATAAGCGACAATTTCTCTTATAAAAGTTTGTAGGTATACTCGTACGTATCCATATTTGTAACTTTAAATCAGGGAAAGTCCTTAATTTAAGAAAGAATAATATACCTATTTTGAAAATGTATCTTGTCAGTTTTGCCTATATTTTTTTACGTATAATGAATAGAATTATCTTCATTATACATCGTCTATTAGTGCATTAGGATTAGTGCATAAAAGTGTCAATTTTTCAGATGTTTCAATCAAATGTAAATTTACTATCATACTTGTAGTTACAAATAAGAAATCAAACATTATTCTAATAAATAGAAAATCTCAAAATTCAACATTTTATAAAAGCGTGTGGTGTTGAAATTATAAATTAAAGGGGCGTTCCTCGTTAACCCGATATGAGTATGCGATACCATGATATACATACATACCACACAGTGTATAATAATTAACATTTTTGATTTGATTGGTGTTATTAACAATCACATCGATATCAAGAGGACATAAAAAACTACACACCCCAAATTTGAAATAGTTTTTTCAAATATGTTAAACATTTTTTCTAAAAAAATACCATTGGAAGAGGGAGGCAGTTTTGCACAAAAAAAAATGTTTATTTTTAAATATTCTCATTTGTTTTCAAAAACTCTTTAGATGGATATTGAAGGCGACATTATTACTCTAACATAGTGTATTTAACAAATGTCTTTGAAATGTTATAATCTAGAGCAAATTGAGCATTCTAGTGAAAGCATTCCTTTCGTCCAAATGTGTCCCACATTTGGAAGCCTACGAGGCAGATTTGGACAGACTAAGGGGTACAATTGGACAACGAGTACGAATTTAATGTAATAAAATTATGATTATTACCGGCTTTCGTGGATCAGTTCGTAAGATATTTGATTCGAGTGTAAAGTCCAGGGTACACAATTTTTAACCCAATCAATAATTTAATATATCACAGAAACTGCCTGGAGGAGCTCAATTCCTGAAGACTATTTAAGTGCATTCGCAAAAAATAAAACAGGTAGAATAGTTCAACCTTATGTTTAAATAATTCACAGAACTGTTGCGAATTCACATATTTCTGCAGATAGGGCTTAGTCAACTTGTTTTATTCCTCTTTCTGGGAGGAAGTAAAAGAGCCATCTTTTTCTGAAAGACTTTGCAAATTATTTCGGCAAAATTAACTGTTAAGCATACATAGTTATATGCCCTCTTTACAACCAAAATAAGCACATATTTTTGTTATTTTACATTATATTTTTGAAGTATTGATAGCGCTTGTACAAATCTTATTTAATATGAAATTGAAACTGAAATGACACTCCTTGTGCTGTTCCTTTAATTTTTAAAATAACCAAATTTGAGCCTAATCTACAAAATACAAATACACTAAATGATCAAAAATGTTGTCAAATTCATGCAGTTTTAGTAGACTTGCACTTGAATTACGTCAAATTTGGCGCCCAACGCGGGGCTCGTCTATCAAATCTTATAACAATGACAGCTTATAATAAATCCATCTAATAAAATACAACTTATTGACACCCAACATCATCTTTATCCTACTTATCTTCAATGTTTCATTAAAATTAATCAAGCACTATGTTTATAATAAAATTAAAACTACTTATAAAATTGTATATATAGAATTTAAGTTTAAACGCAGCTCAGTTTTGTCGATGCCAAATATTTAATTAATCTGTATGTCAAATGAAAACTAAAATTCATAATTGTATTATTTACATTGTATAAATTTATTATATAATTGATAAAATATGATATTATTTAATAGCATGCATTCTTTATTAAAATGGATTGCGGTAGCGTTAATTTATTCAAGCATTTTCTACAGAGTTTTATAAAATGCATATTTATTTTAACATGGCAACACTACACTTATTGGGGGATTAAAATAAGTGTATTTATGTAAGAGTTTATATTATTTCATATAAAAAATTCAAATCAAATATTGTCAAACTCAGTGTCATTGTTAAAATACGTCAGTTTTTTTGGTCATGAATAAAAAAAAATATATAAAAATATTTACGATTTTTCTAATTTCATAGCTCGTGAAGGAGAAGAAATGATATGAAAAATATTGTTTTTATAACTATATTTTATTCATGATATGAATTTGTCTCATCGCAGGACTATAGTTGATGGTATGAATAAATTATATAAAGGATATTTTCTTTTCAATATCCAAATACATATATTTTGTAGTTTTTTTAATAACTTTGTATGTATATTTTTAATAGAGTTTAAAAGAAAACAATATGATAACCTACTTTTTATGAAAAAATAATATGCACAAAGAAGGCTATTTGATAATAAGTCTATCAAATATATAATTTTTCATTGCATATAAGATATGTATAATATTAATATTTATTTTTATTTTAATTACGTATTTTTGAACTATTACGAAAAAACTTTATTTTCTGTGGAAAATGTAAACTGTAGGTCAATTGAAATCAAAAGAAGGAATATTTGTATCCTTCCCTAGATAAATTATTTAAAAATGTTCATAAAACATGCTCAAAATGGAGACATTTATTATGTCTGCATTCACCATAAAAAAATATTTACATTCAAAAATGTTTTAGAATTTTCTAATTAACGAATATGGCATTCTTGTTGAGCATTAATCCAACCAATGACATTGTTCCTCGTTGTATTATAGTAATAAAGTGTGAATTAAAATGATGAACTGTTATGTTGAATCTAAAGATTTATTGAGCATACTTATATCAATTGGATGATAGGTAGTATAAGACCCCCCCACTTACTAATTATTACAATATGAGCCATTTTCTATCATTGACTATACATTATGTACTACTTTGTATATGTACTTAAGTCAATGTATATTATTCTATTTTTTTATTTAATTTTGCATTGCGGTATAATATTTTGTTAAGTACATTTTAATGCCCTGCTTAATTAATATAGAAAATTATCATGTTTTTTTCTTGATTATCATTTTATTTCTGTTGTTGTATAATTATATTATTATTTGTATAATAAACATTGTATGATATTATAAGTACCTATTAATTTAATTATCAAAATTCGTTGTACCCTTTTATAAATCATAAAATTACAATTAAATATTATAAGACTTCTATTCGGTGTTGGATGTTACTATAAAGATAAATAATATCACTGTACGTGTAAAGAAAAATATCACTAACATTTAAATTATAGGTATATTATTATAAAAAATTATAGTAAGAACCTATGTATTAACGTGTGGTGTAGATTTTATACTGTGATTTCTAAATAATTACATTTAAATGTACCTATTTTTTTTTGACAAACTTTTTTAAATCTCAATAGAGACGAATTTGAAATATCATAGAAGAACCAGGAACTCAAGGCATCCAACAGGGCTTACGACCTGTCATCGGTTTTTTTTTTTATTTTTATTTTTTTTTAATTTTATTTTCATAAAATAAAAAAAAGGTTGGTTTGGTTTTTGATGACAAATCGTAAGCCTTGTAGGTGCCTTGAGTTCATAGTTCTTCAGTAATATTTCAACTTCGTCTCTATTGAGATGTTAAAAAGTTTGTCAAAAAAAATATTTGTCTCCCGACAGGGAAAAACATCTAATGTTTGCGTACAATTAAAAAAAATATTCGATTTGAATGTATTTGTTTGATTTGAAATAAAACTTGAGTTTTTCTAATTTATTAAGGCATTTTTAAAGATTATTTTGACATTCCGGTTGGCAAAAAATTGTAAAGCGGTTGGAGATCACTAATACCTAGTTTTGCTGTAAATGCCATTCGGTATTCTATCAAAAAACACGATGAATGAAAAATTCACTGTACAAAAATCAGAGAATCTATCGATATCGGAAAATCTAAATGTGCTTGAAGCAATACTTTGAAGGTATTTTCAACAATATTTTTGACAATCCGGTTGGCAAAAATACCCAAGTGTTCATAAATCGTTTTGCATGACATACTCTCCTTTAACTGTCAAAAAATTCGATAAATACATAATTTATAAACCATCCGCTAATAAGTATATCGAGTAAATTTCCATGAAAAGGAAATTTGCCAACCAGATGCTCAAATGTGCGTTTTATTTTAATACAAATCATTCATTAAGTGGTGCATTTTTAAATTTATATATTTGTGGATGTATATTGTATATGCCTTTATTATATTTCATAGATAAACTAACAAATAATAAATAAAGTTATAATGCAAAAAACATCTCGATATTTCAATAGATTTTGTGTAGTCGTGAATGAATTGCATATTCATCAATTTATATGAGTCTTTTTCCAGACCCTATGCTTCTTATATGGACCAACATTAAAATGAGATCTGGGAATATAATCTTTTATTTTTATTTTCAATACTGTAGATATTTTTTACTAAGTGACCAAAATGTACATTTCCTGTAGAAAATGAGTGCCTCTTTTTATTCGTATTTATGGAATGTAGAATTACTAGGAAATTTATATATATAAAAAAAAAGAAATTTATTCGAAAAGGGGTCCATTGTAAATTTAATCCATTCATTTCCAATGCACCAAAAGTAAACAAAAAGAAAAAAAAACTTATTTACTATCTTTATGTAAATTTTTAGTATCTATTTATGTATCAACTTTATATCAAGTCAATCATAAAATATTTGTATAAAATACCTATAATATTATTGTAATATCTTTATTTCAAAATATTTTATTTAGATGTAAGTCATGTAAAAAATGCGTATGTTTGAATTTAATGTGTGTGCATATTTTTGAATTAAGAATATTTATTCTATGCATAGATAAAATAACTACATACATATTATAATAAAATCGCATAAAGATTTTAAATCTATGGAGCAACGTTCTTATGTCAATTATGTAGAACCTTCAACAGTATTGACGTATATTGATCCATTGTAAATTATCAATTATTAATGCATGATAGAAATAATATATTATATTATATTCATCTTTCTTAAATTTATTAAGTGGTAAATGAATTTAAAAATGTGAAAGTGTTATTATATTCAACTTTGATTAAAAACTTAATAAACCTACTTACAATACTTACCTACATGACGCAGTATTTTTCTATGGAATTCAGTACAATCTAAATCTAAAGGTAGGTATTACATAAATTTGTTATTGATATATCTATTTTAAATTTATTTTAAACTTAACAAGAAACAAAACATTCAAGGATAACCAATATAATAAATCAAAAATAACAATTTTTATTATACTTACGTATAGGTATTTATTATATTTTTTTATTATCAATGTAAAATCTTATTTTATTTGCAGTTTTGTTATTATTTATTTATAAACAATAAATACCTAGATATTAAAATCAAATTCTTATGGACACAAAATTAAACAAGTATTATCATTGTTTATTTTCAAATAGGTTCGCCTCTATAGTAAAAAGTTCGATCTTTAGTTTAAAAATATTCAATAAATTAAGTAGGTACCTTTGTGAAATACCTAATATTTTAATGTGTTTATATTAGGTACCTAATTTGATATCTTTAGGTAGGTATGTAGGTAATATTCAAAAAACAAATATAAATTTTAATATCATTGAATTGTGGTCTGGAGACACAGGTCAGGGACTTCAGAATTAAACAATCAGCACTAAATAATCTGTAAAAGAAAAGAAAAAACACTGTAAAAACATATTTATCCATTTTTTCAAATCGATACTTACGTATGAATTATTGGTGTGTTTAGAAACTACTTAATACCTACATTTTGTAGGTACCTACAGTAGGTATCCGTGTTTTTTTGTAAGAAGCCATTCTCTCTAAAATTATAAATTTATAATTAAGTACCTACCTATCTATCTTCTTAAATGAACAGGAATTTAGGAAAGGAGTTTCTAATTTTAAAATATTATGTTGATTCTTTATGCTCGTGTTCAATATTGTTGATACCTTTGTAAATATTTGTGCATCTATTTGCAAATTAATATTGAAAGCTTATTATTCGTAGGTACATATATTATATATCTATTAAAAAAAATATTTGTGTTGAGTAATCCATCTAATACTCGTATTATGTATTTTGACGCCTCATACATGAAAAAAACGTAGAGTCTTGCCAACCAAACTAACAAATTTTGGAAAAGAATATTTCGTCTATGCCTAGTTAAATAAGTATAAAAAAAGTTCCGTTTGGGCGGGAATTCTTCAGATTGATACATACTTATTCAACCAAAATTATTCAACAATTATTGTATTCAAATCATTCGTGGATAATATGTTTTAACCGGTCTTATATGCATATAATATACTATGGTAGAAATTGTAAAATTAATTTAAATTAAAATAATATCACTTGAAATTTCAATTGAAAATGTCAGTATTCATGTACATAGATACCGAATGATATTTTAGATTGCTCTCGAGGCCAATTCAAAATAGTTTACCCTTATTCCCCATCGGTTCTACGAATTAATTGATCGAATATTTCGTAGAACTAGTTCCCAAAACTTTATCCCACATTATATGCCTAATTTGTTTAAATTTGAATTCGACATAGCCATTTCCATTTTGTGTTTGGGATAATTTTGAATGTTCGGGACCACAATTATTATTACGTGAGTGTTACATTATATAATATCATTATTATTATTCTAAATACCTTTGAATTGAGTCGGATTTAAGGGATTTGTTAAATTCAATTTACACTACTTAAGTTTAAAGATAATTTGCGTCGTATTTCAAATTTTATCAGTAATTTCTCGACGGATTTACGTATTCTTTTCTGGATGACTGTACGTAAGTACAGGCTCAAAACATAAGTTCCGTCACATACCTACCTACTTTCAATTCAATAAAACACTTAAATGCGTACATATCATTTTTGGTGAAACAAATTTGCATTTATAATTTGTATTTTATGAAAGAAAAACAGGTTTTATAAATTAAGTAAATACCGCAACGTACCTACATGCAATGAATAAGTATTTTCATTTTTGTAATAACGAGGACATAGGTAGGTACATAGCATAATTTTAAAGCGCACATTTTTCTGTCACTAGCTCTAAGCATTTAACTGTGATTGGTGGTTCAGTGACCAATTAGACAACATTATACCGACACCTATTGTTTGCCTACTATTCACGCCAATTTAGTTTTTTTCATATATAATGCGACTCACTCACGCAAGTCGCAATTATAACTACAAACAAATCTAACCAATCTATTGTTATCAAACTTTTTGTAAAAAAAAATGGTGTGAATGGGAGATGATTAAACTCATAACCATCCTAAATACAATTCAACCAATCACAGCTCAGTGCCTTATGTGCCCGTGCGTAGGTATTAGCGATAGTAAAGTGTGCGATTTAAAAATATGCACCTACATAATATGAAAATCCAAAGATTTACATATAATATACCTACTAGATGGAGTACTCCGTGCAATGAGTGAGTCAAGGTATATCGCGCATTTGATTTCTTGGTTGGCAACATATGCAGTTTTCCATACACTTCCTAGATAACTGTTGAACCATTGTTGAACAAAGTTCGACAAATAAATCCGAAAACAATTCACATTAGTCGTTATTCTCTACGAAAAAACCGATTGCCCACCTTGTTGTCAAAAGTCCCGCGGAAAAAAATCCTCACTTCGATTCATACAAAATTTGCTAACTGCGACATATAGTATATTTTATGAAAATTTATGTGAAAATCTTAGATACTTTATGAATAATATTGTCCCTTAAATCAATTTTGTCTATGACTAGTCTTGGCCTTAAACTCCCTCCAATATTTTTGTAATTAATATTTGAATGACCAGTAGCTATATAATTATGTAGAATGAGTGAGTACTTACATTATATTTAAATCTTTTTAAATTTCGAATACCGCACAATGGACAATTAATATTACTTATACAAAAATATTGATTGTGTATTGCAATTTAATTATTAGTTCTGTCATATATGTAAAATATTTTCAATAGATGTAATGTTTTTTTTAATAGCTTAACTAAATTTAATTACCTATCAAAATGGTTAGAAAATAATAATTAAAATATATGATTAATTGTGACGTAATCATATTTTTAATTCAAAGAAAATGCCAATATTTAAATTGCACAATACTTATGGAATATTCATATACATACTTATGTATAATCGTATTTTAAATTTACTCGCATCATAATAATATGATTACTAAACTTACCTTTTCATATATTATTAAGACACAATTTACTATACATAACTTACTAACTTATTGCTTAGAAATCTATTAAATTAAATTCGTATATTATTTAAGTACCTACTAAAAATATAAAGTGTACTGTAATCAATCTTATAATGAAATAAATTGACTTGTGTATGTATTATCACTTAAATTACATAAGTATTAAAATTCTCATAAATATCATAATTGTACATAATTTTAGTAATTAATATTTCTTCTGACTTATGAAACTATCCAGATAATTATGTATCCAATCTTAATAAAAAATATATCAAAATGCATATCTGTTTTATTTATCCATTTTATAGATCTACCAATAAATTGATCTACCAATTAATATACTGACACATTTATATATGCTATGCAATTTCACACATCATTCACACAATATCTCACCATAATATGTAACCATTCCTAATTATACTACAATAACTTCAGCGACAACCTTTAATTGGCTTTATTATTAATCAAATCATCTTTGTTATATAATTTATTATATGCTGTATGTTGTCCTCTAAATAAAATAAATAAATAAATAATTATCCTAACAATCTTCTTCGTGGTCACAATCCTAGGATTGGTTTGCACCAAGCACTCCATTAAATTTCTGTTGTCCATCAGCCTTTTCAACTCTTTATAGCTGCTAAAGCCAAAGATGTTCATTATGATCATAGATTTTTATAATAATAATATACTAGATGTCGTAGTTAGCAAATTTTGTATGAATCGAAGTGATGCATCTTTTCGGGGGGGGGGGGGTTTGACGTTTTAGTTGACAGACCACATCGTTTTTCTATAGATAATAACGACTAATGTGAATTTTTTTCGAATTTATTTGTTGAAAAAAACACTTTGTTTATAAAGATTTAGAGAACAGTTATCTAGGATGTGTTGAAATGTAAGGAAAACTGCAATATGTTGCCAAACAAAATGTCATACGCGCGATATTCCATGACTCACTTTTTGCACGGAGTACCTACCTCATTTAGTATATTATATGAAAATTTATGGATTGTTATTATGTATATTATATGAAAATCTATGATTATAATATACTAAGAACTTGATAAAAGGCACAACTGGTGAACGTTGCGCAAGCATTTAAAATGATCACATGAACCAGCCGATGGCGGGTCGTTAGCAATGCTGGTACCTGATTTTTGATGCCTGAGGGTTCTGGGGAAAATCTTTTTCCCAGAACCCTTTTCGTCTTTAAAATAAATAACAGTTTATTTTTACAACTTTATTCTACATATGTATTGTGGGAGTTTTTTTGGAAATTTGTACTTATTAAATAATTTTCTTGTAAAATTGCTTTTAATAAAACCCTTTTTAATTACTTACTGCAATTAACTATAAAACTACAAAGCCCATTGAGTAGACTTTTACTTCAATCAAAAGAGAATATGAAAATCTACAGACTGACTTTTTTTATACTACCTACTATTCTTGCTATTGAAAAAACGAAATAAATTGTAGTTAGGTATATCACGGATTTGGTGATATGCAATATTTGTTCGTGTATCATACATTATAAGGTAATAATATTAATAAAATTATTCCAGATTGGGATCAGGGGGTGCAATGCTACACAAACCATATTTTTACATACAAAATTTACATTAAATGTTACAGAAGGAGAAAAATATTTTACAGAATGTAGATCATAATGTACACAAAGAAAATGAGAAGAATGAGTTTATATGAAATATAAAAAAAACACTTTGTTTAGAAATTATACGATAATTGTCTTTGATCCCATACTTCTGTCCATCTTTGTGACAGTCTTGGACATTGGTGCTCCTGTACACCCTTCATGATCGTGTTATGGTAATAAGTGTGCATAATTTGTGTACAGTCTGTATGCCCAAGGTTAAAGGCGTTAGTAAGGGCCTTAATATAAAAATAATCATATCTTAAGAATTAAAAAAAATATTCACTAATATAATAATGAGCGCAACTATTTAAGAAGCACTGATAATTTTTTTTCAATGTGACAGTCGATTCATTGGGCATTCATTTAACAGATGATTTTGGTATTAGCTAGGCGTCAATGTGGAGAGCTCCGTATTATTATTACATTTTATATTTCTATGAACATGAGCTGGGGGATCGAAAGACCCCGCTACGGACCATGAGTAATTTTTCGATACTTCGGGTGAGGAAGGTTAAAAAAGAAGATTGTCTATGAATTTCAAAATTCCCGCTTAAAATGTTGCCATATAAAATGCCAATGACAATCAAAACGAAGCCAATCATAAAACGGTAATTTAGCAGTAAGTGGGGATATCGTCAGATGTCTCTAGCGGTCCGCTGTTTTCATTCAAGATGTCAATCTAGGCTTTATTTACTTATTTTTAAATTATTTTTGAAACCTTGTTTTAATATTTATTTATAAATGAAACTCAAAAACGTTGCCGATTATGGAATACCATTACGCAGATTTATGCGTAACTTCAGGAGATATTATAAATAGTGAGTATTTTCTTTTACATATGTTATAATATTCTCTAATGTTTTTCGTAAACAAGAGTTCGCTGAATATGTGAAATGCTAATTCATCGTTTTCTGATATACCATGAATTGATTCCAGGTCATTATACACAAGATTTCATTGATGTTTATGGAGCGAATGGGGTTAAAGCGGAATACCATGAACTGGGGACTATTTTGTCTGATGGAGGGGACATGTTTTCAGTTTCGACGGTTGCTTTTGACAAGTCCGAAGAATTGTTTTGGATGGGCAATCAAGGGGTATGTATTTATTCATTTACGATCAAAATAAAGACATTTACAAAATCTAACCTAACTTTAGTCGGCCAGAGCAATTTAGCTGTGCGCTTTTTTTTGCATTCCGATTAATTGACAATGCTGATGTATTGTTATGATAATTAGGTCGAATTCTTTGGACTGATTTCATTATTTCAACGTTGCTGTTTATTTTGTGTTTTTCTTAGTTTTATAATCACTAGTTGGCATCAAAATTATTTTTATGGAATTAAATGCCATCCTGTGTTGTTTTATCCATATGTTTAACCTCTACTAAGGAGTTTCAAAGTTGTATATAAACTATATCTTACCATTTTTTCTCAGTTTGCTTTATACACATTTTTCACTACAGAAATATAAATTTATCAAAAAAAATTGTTTACAAATATCTAAAAATTAAAATATTCCATTAAATACTTAAATGGAATATATTTGGGTGTTTCTCTGTAAACTGGGCAAGTTGATCTAAGAAAGTTGTCTAGGGCACTTTTTTGCTTATATATTGTACAAATCTTATTAAAAGAATAGATATCTACTAGGTTAATAATAAATAGCAGATGAACCAAAAATATTTCCAATACGTTAGGAAATATTGAGCATTTTCTGAAAAATCGATACAGGGGACTGTTGATTTTGACAGGGGACTAATAATTTAAATGAAAAATGTTGTTTTAGTAGCAAAATAAGTCTTTTTATATTTTTTTAAACTCTATAATTTAAGAATGAAATAATTGAACAATAAAGTTACAAAAAATTAACAGTATTTTTTATAATATTTTTTTATTTCTGATGACTATTATAATTTAGAATCTTCCATTGTATAAAGCTGATAATTTCTTCCAAATCTGGCATATTTTATATCAGAATTGAGCTTGTTGCATTTCTTGACACTTTTTTCTTATTGCGATAATTGTTGCAATGCTCTCTCCACTACTTTTTTGCTTCTGGTGGAGTCATATCCTTAACTAGCTTCTTACTTCCATTTTCTTTTTTTTTGAGATATTTTAAATGTTCTTTCTCTCTTCTTCTATTTTCTGTGGGTCTTTTTTGTTACGCTCATATCTCTTTCACTCGACCTCTCTTTTCCATTGTAAAATCTCTTCCTTAAAAAGTTTTTTCTTTTTGGCACCATTCTCAAAAGATATGTATATCTAAAAAGAACTAAAAAGGCATATAAATTAATATATAAACTAAAATATTGTTTAAAATAATGTAAAAAGTTGGTTCTATATATTAATAAAATAAATAAAACAATGATAAACATATTAAAAGACCATCCCCTGGAGGCAGAAACAGGGGACTGTTTAATTTGACTTCATTGGATGATAGCACAAAATACAAATAAGTTTTGTTATTTTACTATAAATAGGGAATATTTATACATTACAAGAAATATTTTTTAAATTGTATAAATATAATAGATATAAAAGAGATAAAAATAATTCTTACCAGAGGACTGTTGACCAGCCGGTTGTCACACGGATTTCTCGGAGCGAAGCTCGTGCAGCTCTAAATAAATTGGCGTATACGCGCTTTTGGTGACAAGCATGCAAACTTCAGGTTGTTTGCGCATGGTTACATGTATAAACGCAATAATTTAAGTTGTAGACTACGAGGTGTGCAATTTGAAATATAGACAGGGGGACTGTCCACAAAATGCTGAGACAAACTTTAATTTCCTTTTTTAGCTTTATAAACATATATTAAGAAAAAATAACCAGGTCTAATTAAAAATCATGTAATATTGTTCAAATAATTAAATAACTCAATTGATTCTTAAATTTATTTTTAAAATAAATTGAATCTAAAGGAACTAAATTGGTGTGGTGACACACCAGGGGACTGTTTTTTGAGCATTATAAACACATTTTTCATGTATTAAAGTTAAATTAAATGGATGCAGTATGATGAACACATGTAGATTAGGTAATTATCTTTTATAATTAACTATGAAATATATAATAATCTAAATTTTTTTGTATTATATAGGCCTGAAACAACGAGTTGCCCAGTTTACAGAGAAACACCCATTTATTTTCAAATATCGTATTTTTAACTTTGTGGTACATTTTAACAAAAATTAACTAAAAAATTTTTAACTTTGTTTACACCACGTGTGAATTGAATTAGCGACCGGTTTCGGAACTAACCGTTCCCTCCTCAGGCAGAATTTCAACTAAACGTAGAATGTGACTGTGTGCTTAAAAGAAAACTATGTATTTGGATATTGGTGGGAGGTCATTAGGGGCGGGTCTTGTGTAGAATGGCTTTGATTGGTACGATTGATGGAAAGGGGAAACATGTTTAAAAGCGGGCTGTAAGTTAAATTTACTTGATTATTTATTATATTTCTGTTTGAATTAATTGCTTTTTTTATTTCAAGTGACTCTAAATTATCTAAGCGTAAACCTACTTTATTAATGTGTAAAATTTTTGTACCTGATTGAATATTAAATTGGTGGTCGTTTAGTATTAAATGTTCCGCGAATTCCGAGAAGTTATCATTTTTTAAACATCTGATATGCTCTTTTACTCTAGTCTCGAATTTACGGCCTGTTTTTCCGATATATATCGCGGAACAGTCTTCACAAGTCAATTCATATACCCCGGAGTTATCCATTTTTCTGTTTTTGTCTTTACTGTTTATTAATTGTTTTCCAAGGTTGTTATCAGTATAAAATGCTGGCTTTACATCATTGGGTAAGTAATTTGAAACTATTTGTGATATATTATTGACAAACAATATGCGTCTCCCCTTTCCATCAATCGTACCAATCAAAGCCATTCTACACAAGACCCGCCCCTAATGACCTCCCACCAATATCCAAATACATAGTTTTATTTTAAGCACACAGTCACATTCTACGTTTAGTTGAAATTCTGCCTGAGGAGGGAACGGTTAGTTCCGAAACCGGTCGCTAATTCAATTCACACGTGGTGTAAACAAAGTTAAAAAATTTTTAGTTAATTTTTGGAATATATTTATTTGTTAGGATAAGTAGTTAAGATACAAAAAAAAAGGCAATCGTGGTTTCGCTGAATTCACGAATCCAGGCCCACGAGCACATGCGACCAAAGTACCAGTAAGAATAAGCGAGCCACATGGGTTTGTGACCATGTATCATATGTGTTGTCTGCATCTTGTGCAACAAAGTCTTTCATTAGCTCTTTTTATGTGGTGTTTCTCTCCACCCCCAGACCTGAGCAGTTTTTACTATAACCCGTAATGAATTTACTATGGAAATCAACTCTAATTTTCAGATTTGATTGTTTCTTTTTCTTCTTGAGTAATCTCCACAATGGCATGGTCTTTAGAGTTTTTCCGGATGGTGTTTCTAGCGATTTTTAGTTTATCATACATCACTGATGGTTTTTTGAAATTAATTCCAATGTTATTTTTCCTTCTGAATAGGGTGCTACTGTCACAAGACCTAGCAAGAGACAACCAGGTTTTTAGTTTTCCTTTTACTCTGGCATCCATCATAGATAAAATTCCTTTCTGAAATTCATAGATCATAAATGGTCCTGTCAGCTGTGTCGTTGTATAATTATCATATTATATCCATGGTTTTTTGTTCTCAATATCACCAAGGCGTCCACCTTACTCAGCATCTTTTCTAGTTCGTTCACTAACCAATCTACTGGGTGTGACCTTCCATCGAAGTCAAATTTTCAAAGCAGAAACTTAAATAGATGATCTACACTCTGCCATGTTATTTGATTTACATTTAAGTATATGTTATTTTTATGAATAGAGTGGGGGAGTTGCATCTTGTTTAAATTTGTTTTTTTTTTATTCTATTGTGGCAATGCATGCATATGATTCACAACCATGGCATTTTTAATGTTTTTAATTTTGGCCATTAGGGGATAGCAGAGACCCTATTCTCCAATCTCGCACAACCGATGTCGTATGCGACATATTATTACTTTCGCACTATTTCTAGAATATGCTATTCTTGAGTCTTGCATGCGACATAGTCGAATGAAAATCATTTGAGATTTTGACCAGTGGTATAGGACCACTCGACATTCAATGTCGCATGATTTTATCTGTGAAAAATGGTAGCCATATTGCATTTACATATGGAAAGGGTCTGCATCAACAAGTAGTCTTTTGCAGTCACAATGGCAATTCAACGAATTAGTTATTTTATCTATTTAACAGTACCTACATATAAAAAAACATGGACGACGAAACAATTTTAAAACAGTGGATGCTTTCACTTTGTTGATATATCTCCATTAATAAGTTTTTTAAATAAGACTTAAGGATTGTACATATGAGGAGCGGCACCAAGCCTTGGGACTTACAACGCTTAAAGAAAGATGAATAAGGGGTGACCTCATTAAGACATTTAAAGTGTTTTATTTATTTAATTTTATTGGGGACACTTACAGACATTGACAATCGCATACAAAAAAGGATATCTTAATAATTTTATATGTCAACATTCTATTGAAAGTGAACACAACATGCGAAGTTCATCAATGTTTCACACAAACATATTAAAGCATCCGAGATAAAAACAGTAAAAAAAAAACTTTCTAAATAAGACATAATTATACAAATCCTATAAAAACATAAAGAAGCATATATACAATCAATCATTATGACTGTCCTGAACTGCCCCATATATACACTCACAATCAAAATGAGCACTTGCGTGGCCATAGCCCGATGTTGAATAGAAGTGTGTTTGGTCAGAATCCACATAAACACTTCCTAAGTAATAGAGTGTTGGATGGTTGTAACAGGCTGCCTCAGGATCTGGTTGTTGCTGAGAGTGTCAACTCCTTTAAGAACGGACTAGATGGATTACAGTGACACTGTGGACTTAGACAAGCACATCAGATTTATGCTGCCTGCTTGTCACATCAATAATAATAAAGTCCCTATTTTGTTACGAATCTACATAAACAAGTTTTGTTTAATGTTCATTTTTACTTCTCACATATTTCTCCATTAATAGGTTTTGTATTTGTTTGCTATTTAATATAGTGTTCTTTATTTGCAAATAAATTGTTTCTTATATGTACCACAGTTTATAGTTGTTTTCTGATATTTTTTTTATAATATTGATAACTAATTGTTTGCGAATCCAAAAGCGTCATAATGAACAATATCTTAAGTGCTTAGAAATCTATCATTGAATTACATTGAAAAAGGCTGTGTTTTGAAAACCATAGAAAATAACAGCAAAAAATATGCAATAAATGCTTAAAAAATATTTCAAACGCATTCCAAATGTTATGCTGCCTATTCTTTCAAGTAAAATAGACTTAAAGCCTACCATGCGACATTTCATTCGTCATTCGACATATTCGCATACGACATTTACTGTGCGAGATTGGATAATGGATACCCAGGTGCAAAACACCTTTGTAATTATCTTGATATCATGAAACATCTCTGTATGAATTATCAAGATAATTATTTTTGGTGTTTGTGATTTTCTCTTTATTGATCTAACTAGTAATAATAAATTTCAATTATCGTTATGGATTTTACGTAAGAGCCAGATAATCAAAAATACAAGTGGCAAAATAACATCTCACATAATTCAGCAATCAGGTTCACCACCCATTCCGAATGTTGCCGTTATAGGTGTGACAAGACTTGTGTATGGTGATACACACATGTCTCGTGCTTCCTTTTTATGAGGCAATGCAAACCGCACACCTGTCACTGGTTACCACACACTGAGGGATATGCCGTGATGGCATGAATGAATGAATAATTTTGTGTAAAATTGTACTAAATTTACTCAATGTGTTATTTCAGGGTCACGTAACATCGTATTATGGTCCACACATGCAGAAGTACACGTCCTTTCAAGTGCACGCCAGTGAAGATGTTCGTTCTCTGCTGACCTTGGATGGGGGCATATTGGCCCTCACTAAATCAACTCTCAGATATCAAATACGAAGGGGAATACCCAAATTTACACACAGGTCAATTGCAAAAAATTTCCGTATAATTTTGAAGTTCACACCTACCCGACGAGAAGTCGGCGGGACTTAAGACTGCCTCAGACTAACCTGGCAGGTACACAAAATAATGTGTATTAAAAAGGTTTACAACTGTTTAAAGATTTGCCTTTTTTAGTCTTGCTGCTTTTCGTCGCTTAGGTGTTGAATACGTAAAGGAAAAACTTGTTTAAGATATTGTGTTTCCTTTGTATTTTTGTGTAAATTGGAATATTTTCTTGTTTTTATATAATTCATACTGTGTAAATTTGTTAATTTTACAACTTGTTCTTTGTTATTCATCTTGGTTATACTAAATGTAAGAAAATGCATTTATTTATTACATCTAAATAAAATATACATATACACACATAAATAAAATGTGTCATTTGCTGGATTGCATTTTTATATGTATACAATTTAAAGGAAAGAAAGAAGATAGAAATTCTTTTATTATGTGTATGGATAGGTTTTTCCATTTTTTGGTAAATTTATTATTGCTTTCATTTCTGTGAAATTTTTTCAATATGTGTTTTTTATGTATGTTTGATAAGAGCATATACAATAAATTATATTATTTCAGATCTGAAAACATGGTGGACATGCAGTGTCTGATAGCGATGGACGAAAACAGAATAGTGATTGGGGGGCACCAGAATACATTAATTGACTTTGATCTCACTAGACTTCAAGAAACTAAACAGGTAATATTTATTTTCATTTTTCTTGTGGTCAGTTTGAGTTTGATGATGTAATTTATATCTTATAGATGATGGACACAAATGTATATAACCTGGTACCAGCGCCAATCGAAATAAATGATAGATCATTGGAAGGGCCTTTTTGTGTGGAATATGAAACTATGGCGCTAGTGCTGATTTTCTGTCCGATCAGAGTAATCCTGCCTTAAATAGTTATTTATTTTTGATGAGATTTTTTGTAATAAGTTTCCAGTATCTTCTAAAGAATATATTTCAAAACTGGTAGATAAAACAGTTCAAATGGCTTTAGCACAAATATATATTTTGTAGAGAGGTAGGGGCGAGAGGACTGCCCGCAATGACTTCATATTCCTACTGTAAGGACCTTGGTCTCCCTAGGGGTAAAATAAAAGAACTTCTGGATAGGGTGATAAAAGCTGAATTGTCCGCGTTCGATTGGATTTGGTTGCCCAGGGGAGTGGAGTATCAGTCGGAGGTTGGTGGGTGAGTGGTGAGCATGACTCGAGTCATAAAGGGGCACCTTAAGCCCAAATACATGGTCGCAAGCCTGTTTGGTTCACCTATTCTGACTGGTACTCTGGTCGCCTGTGCTCGTGGGTCTAGATTTGTTAATTGAGTGAAACCATGATTACCTTTCTCTTTTGTATCTTGTTCACTTGAATTAAGCTATCCAACGAATATGACCCATGTTGATTGAACATGGGTACCAAAATGTCCATCATCCTTCTCTTGAATTATGTAAATTCATTGCTAGTATATTCATCTTCTTTGTTTTGGAATAGTTCGAATAGATATTAACTATTGTCTTTGGTTTTGCAGCATTCTCTTGGATCTTTGGAAGCCCGTTGCGCTATCTTGCGACGTCATTCTTACATGCTGGTCTGCGGTGATCCATCAGGTCGCATCACCCTCAGGGATCCCAACTCATTGAGGTCGCAGCACGTCTTGGACACACATTCTGCCAGCTTGAGTGACTTCGATGTGCAGGGGAATCTCATAGTCACATGCGGATTCAGCTCAGAGTAAGACTATGTTTGATTCACTTAAATAAATCTACACCTCATATGCTATTTATACGATCACCCAGCTTTTGCGGGACACCTAAAAATGATATTAGAAAATAGTGGATGCACTATTTTGAGCCGGCGCTTCACAGCCAAAAAAATATATATAATCATTGCAGGAAGAACCCTCAAGATCCGCATTGGAAATGAGACGATCAGGTCCATATGCAGTGTCGAGAACATAACACGATGGGGACGTAGCAGAAGAGGCTTCTGGAGAGACCACGTCAAACGCCATCCTCACAAACAGGTCGAATGACCAAGTACACTACAATAAAGAAGATAATATAATAGTGTTTATAATTTGGGCCCATCCTCAAGTTTGGCCCTTATGCCTTGCATTACATTACTGTTATGTAGTTATGCCTCCGTAGTCAACACTTGGCTGTGATTCTCACAAAGCAATTAATTTGTTTTAATCATGGTTTTAATAATGATGTATCACACAGGGTAAACGTGGCATGGATAAAGTGGAGAATCTTTCTGGGGTACTCTGTGACAGTAAAATGCCAGTGAGAACAAAGGGAAGGGTATATAAGACCACTGTCAGACCGGTGATGTTGTATGGAGCTGAGTGCTGGACCACCAAGAAAGGCCACAACAAAAACTCCACACTGCCGAAATGAAAATGCTTAGATGGGCCGGCGGTGTTACAAGAAGTGATAAAATCAGAAACACCTATATATGAGGAAGTTTTTATGTGGCATCAATAGCGGACAAACTAAAAGAAATAAGGCTTCGTTGGTATGGTCATGATATGCGTAGTGAAGAAAATCACGTCGTTAGAAAGAGCCTTGACATACCAACTATAGCAACTCGGTGGTCTAGCATCCAAAAAGAGCTTCAGGGGGGCAGCATCGATACCTAGACGACTCAGGACAGAGTGTCCTGGCGATTACGTACCAGGAGAGCCGACTAAGACTGGAAAAGGGCAAAGAAGAAGAGGAAGAATCATGGTTTAAATAATGTTAGTTAAAATGTGCCACAAAGAAATGGCTATAATATAACTCAAGATATGTAAGATTCAAGTCATTTGATTATTATGAATTTTATTTCAGCTCTGGTGCCCTCACGTGTGACTGCGTACTGCATCTGTACGACGTCCGAGCCCTCAGACCTCTGCCTCCACTTGAAGTTTGCTGCGAGCCCCTCCTTCTCAGGTTCCTACCCTCAGTGTCGTCTCGTCTCGCCGTGGTCACAGCCCACGGTCGGGTGCAGCTGGTAGACACTATACAGACACCCCAACCCAGGCTTACCATGTTCCAGGTCTGTGACAATAATAATAATTAAAAGCTTTTATATGTTTTAAGGGTACATAAGACTAACGTGCCGGACTTATTGCCCCAGGACAATTTCTACCAGTCTTATTTATTTAAGATTTTGTACACGGTTAACATACAATATACATAAACATAATATCAATCACAAATCAACCATGTACACAAAAATCCCACAAGGCACAGCCTGTCTGTGGGTATACCAATTTAAATATAGTCAAACTTATTTTGTTAATAACATTAGATATTTATAAAAAAGAAAATAAAGCAAAGTGCTAAGGCAAGAAACAAGTACAAAAAAAATATAAAGAAGACAACTTAGATATAAAACATATATACACACATATTATATACAAAACATCGATAAGCAGACTGACAGATTACAGTCTGCTTATCGATGAAACAGCAGACTGACAGATTACAATGAAAAACTTAACAACAAAATAACGTCGTATATATTAGACATAGTATTGATTCAAGACAAGGGATGGGATTGGAAAGAGGTGGGGGCAGGAATTTAGGAAGGAAAAAGAGGAAGTAATGGTGTCAATTTCATAAAAAGTGTGTTTTTAGCCGGCTTTTAAAAATGGATATTGAAGAGGCATCTCTTCAGTGTTGGGAAGCTGATTCCATAAGGGGGCTGCATGAACTTCAAATGATTAGGTGTAAGTGCATGTTGGTATTGAGAGTGTGCTGTTTTATTGGGAACGTAGGATTAGTCCGTGTGAGGAAAGGTGGACAAGTTTGATTGGTGTGCGGGGGTCGTTGAGAATTTGGTAAAAAAAGGTGAGTACATGGGAGTTTCTTCGATTTCAGATTTTGAACCAGGGATACCTATTACCTGTGTAGGAAAACTGTTTTCAGTACAGTGTATGTAAAACTTAACAAGAAATATTTAATATTATCAAATATCATATTTTTAACTTTGTGGTACATTTTAACAAAAATTAACTAAATTTTTAACTTTGTTTACACCACGTGAGAATTGAATTAGCGACCGGTTTCGGAACTAACCGTTCCCTCCTCAGGCAGAATTTCAACTTGAAATCAAATTTTCAAGTTGAAATTCTGCCTGAGGAGGGAACGGTTAGTTCCGAAACCGGTCGCTAATTCAATTCTCACGTGGTGTAAACAAAGTTAAAAATTTAGTTAATTTTTTTTTAAAGAAATATTTAAGTAAGGTGAGTTGGGGGAAGATCGGATGGTTTTTTAGCAAAGTGTGTGAAGTTTGTTGTATATTTTTTCACACATAATCTATCAGAGTTAGTAAACAAAAAACGTTTTTTAAGCCAAGAAAACTATTTTTTTTTCAATATAAAAATATTTAGAGCATCATAGCGGTTATACTTTCTTTAAAAAAAAGTTTTAAAAAATAACTTTATTTTAATTTTCTGTGGGGTAAGATCGGACATTTGAGGGGCAAGATCGGAATATCTTCTAAAATCTTTAATAAACATTATAAGGTATTATACAAACTCCTCCAAGGTATTATAATTATTTTAATATACTTTCTTTGTTCCCCTATTAACAAAATCAAATATTTTTTTGACCAAAATTATTCTCAAACTGGCATAAATTCAAATAATAGTTTTTCAATATTTCGATCTTACCCCGCATGCATGAATATACGCCTCCAGATCTCAAACTGTTATCATCATTTCAATCTTTCCCAAAATACATATATTAATGAATTTGACTTTCAATTTATATTAGGTATTTAGGTTTTGAACATTAACTTAAATATGTAAAATTCTGTTTTTTTTTATTCATTAACTTAGATATAAAAAATACTGCTTATTGAAACAAAATTTAATATCACAATATCTTCTGTTAACATACAAAAAAACGATATTATTAGAAATCGTTTTTGCACTCGCAACTTTAAACGAAGATACTTTTATATTAATAGCGTTTGATTGATTATTTTTTAAACGAATATTTTATTTTAATCAGCTTTCGTTTAAACGCTCATTTCTACTCATTTGACCCTACTTACATAAATATTATACATAAATATGTGGGTTAGTCTATGTAAGTTTGAAGGAGTGTGGATAAATTTGGTAGATACCTGGATGTTTACAATGTTGTCTTTTATTTTATTTTTATTAATTAATTTCTAAAAATTAAGTGTCATAGAATGTAAAGGATGAAAAATCTGTTTAAATGTGCAAAAGTTTAGAATATTATTTTTTATAAATGATCATTGGTCATATTTTTTATGTTATTTTCATTCCGATTCAACAATGATAAATTATACTTTTAATTTATCTATTTAATAGGAATATAATTATTAAATGTAAACTTTTATTCGTCTTTATAAATATTTTATTATTATTATACTTTATTACTAAGTAGATATACCTACCGAAATCAAATTTTTTTTTAAGAATGTTTTTTTTTTTAAAGTTTGGGAAGATCTGGATTTTACTATGGATAGTCAAAATTGGGAAAGATCGAAAATGAAGTATTCCGAACTTCCTCCTTGAATTTTTGATGGGTTAAGACCGGAATAAGGTTTAAAATGAAAACTTTTATACTTAGAGTAATAAAACATTGCAGATATGTTCACAAATTCAATAATAAAGTGCACAATAAAAAAATATCAATAAAAAATCGAATATTAGCTGAGTTATTCAATATGGGGTAAGACCGAATATCTCACAATTTGGCGCGAAAATACCTCTGCTGAGTAAATTGATCATATCACACGTCCACTTAGCGCGCGGAACTAGCTTCAACTGAATGATGGTATGTGAAGAAATGACGTAACAAACCGAACCATCGACAACTAATAATGTTGCAGGACTTTGGAGTAAATTCAAATTATCGATCTTACCCCGTTTTCGATCTTCCCCCAACTCACCTTATATGTAAACATCTGATCCTGATTTCCTCTCCTTGTCCCTTCCCAATCCTCTCTTTGCTATGCAGTGTTTTTTTTCTTGTTTATAATTTTTTATCTTGGTGTAAGTAATGTATTTTTCTTATATTATTTTTTTATTTTTTTTTCGCAATCAATCTCTCTGCTGTTGTACCTACATATGTATATTATGTATAATGCTGTCATACTATGTATATCTATAATCTGGGGGGAACTATATAAGTGGGTCAAATGCTGAAATCAAAACCCTCACTATTATGGATATAATTATCATATGGAGTTTTATAATATCCTAACATATTATATAGAACTCTATGATAATTATATCAATGTTTGTATGTTTTTATGTATAAGTCAAATGTTTTAATAACTAGTTGCATGTAACACATGAGATCCAACTGTCGATAGCGATAGTATGTATAGTTGAAGAATAAAAATCTAACTATAAACCCATAAATCCAAATTATTGAAAATTTTAACACATGTTGGTATGTATGTCAAGATAGGACAGTATGGAGGTCAGTCCTGTTTTCCTACCCGGAATATGAAAACAACATGATGGTTCTGTATGTATGTTTGGAGATTAAGTACCTATCAAACTATTAAGTCTTCTTACATATTGTGTATAGGCGACTGCCATACAAATTGTATGAAGCAATGTCGTCACCAAATTCAATTTTTATAAAGATTGTTAAAAAAAGTTTGAGATGTGCTAATACAATGTTCATATTTTTTATAGAAAATTAAATTATCTAGTTGGGGTGTTTCGGCTTTTTTCGATATTTTTAAAAAAATTGGAAATATAGGCAGTTAAACTCATAAATTTATCATAAAAAAATATTTTTCTTAATAAAAAATGTTTGAGAAACCCTGGAATTTTTTTGAAATAACTTATTTGAGATTTTGTATTTGTCTATATTTGTACCAATTTTCAGCGTTCTAGCTTTTATGGTTTCTGAGATATATGGAAAAATAAAGTAAAAATTCAAAAGTTGATAACCCCTGACTGAAACAAAAATTCAAAATTCTGAGTATAAAAGTTTTGTAGGCCTATAACTGTTTATATATTCTGAAATTTTGGGCTCTGTAAATTGAGCGGATCAAAAGTTATAAGGGGGGGGGGACACACACAGACACACGAAATGTTTTACTCCGAATTATGAGTAAATCCGTGTATGGAACATATATGCTGCGAAGCCTCTAAGTTGGTGTTTTTTGACTTCAAAGTTGGAAAAGCCGTGAAAAAAGTAGACCTCTCCATACAATTCTCGCGTATCCTAGCTTGAAACATTGTCGATATGTTAGGAGAACAAAGTTCTCCTGAACAAATCGACAGTTGGATAATCCATTCAAATTTGTAACAATATTGTAATGAGCTTAATTTTTTTTGTGTTTCTTTGATACTCATTATTTTATTGTCAGTTTGAACTTTATTTTTGTTTTATACACTCTCATAAATATATTATAAATTGATCTTTTTATTAATAAATTAAAATAATAACTCTTTTGTTTACACCACTTTTGAGTATTTAATGTTAACCGGTTTCAGAGCTGACCCACTACCTCATCCGAACAAACTTATACTAAACTTAAAATTATGTTTAAACCCTTCCAGCGGTACTAATAACATTTTCGTTAAAACTCGTTTTAGCCAACTAAACCTCGCACTACGTAAACCACGTATTAGGCACTAATTCGTGGTTTAGTGAGTTCTGACTAATAATGTAAAAATGTACAAGGACTAAGTAAACCATGGAATATGGAATGAATGTTGAGTGAACGCAGCCATTTAACGGGAATTTCGGAATTTTTCTTTACTTTATGCTTTTTTTGTTCATTCTCTATGACTTTATTAGCCGTCATCTATGACATTTATCGAGAATCGTATTTCTATGTTTGTCATTGTTTGTTTACTGCATGGTTTTGATGGTTTACTGTTTACGTATCGTCACGTTTTGGTTGGGTTCCAAATAATTTAACTTATTACAACATAACTTATTTATTTTAAAACAATTTCAATGGAAAATAAATATCTTCATTTATTAGCCTTCTTCCAAATAAATCTACGAGATGTGTAACTCCTGTCTTTGAAAATCTGTACTTTCTTCTAAAATTAATGTTGTCGTAATCAACAAACGGATTACAGCGCACCTTATAAATTTTGTGGCTTCGAAAAACTGTTTCCACCTGCTCTATTTCTTGAAACGATCTTTCAAAATCGCCGATTCTATAATCAAACAGATTGTCGCCCATAATTAAAAAAAGTATTTCTTTAAAAATGACAAAATTTATACAATACGCGCAGTCTATTTGACTTTTGACAGCTCACGAATTCGCTATTCCACCACTAAACTAGGGGCCCGGATGGTTTAGCGTTACTATTATGTTATATTGAAACCAACTTTCAGTTTAGCACACTTTTTATTGATTTTGACAGATGAGTATTGTGTGTCACTTCATGTGGGTATGTTGTACATAACAGTTGCTGGTGATATAAACCATGGAATAAAATAGAAGTTTTAAAACTTGGTTATTAGTAAGATTTTTGGCCGTTAGGTTTTAGTCACTCTATTCCATGGTTCAACCTCGCTACTTTTTCGTTATTAGTACCGCCGTTCTAGTTTAAATTTCGCCCACCAACGACAGTAGCAATACACACGGTGTAAACATAATTTTAAGTTTAGTATAAGTTTGTTCTGATGAGGGAGCGGGTCAGCTCTGAAACTGGTAAACATCAAATACTCAAAAGTGGTGTAAACAAAAGAGGTATTATTTTACTTTATTAGTTCAAATGAACCACAAAGTAATAGCTGCAAAGTATCAAGATCTTTTTATTATTACTATTGCTACTTGAGCAACCAACAGGTTGTACATTAAATATTAATTTAACACGCTCTCAACATCATACTACTACATTCTGAAGACTTATGATAATATTGTCGACTTACAGATCCAGACTGAATACGCAATTAAAACTGTGTTTCCAATGGGAATTATAACCTGGACCTTTCGCTTAGGAGTTAAATATCTATCCAACTAATCCAAGAAGTTTTTAGGAGCGTGTTGTATTCAGACACTGTCAAAGAGTATTCTGATTTGGTTGGTAGTTTTTTGAAGAAAGCGTGAAGGCTAAAATAGAATCAGCAATTTTGATGATCATATGCTTTAAAAATCACAAAAAAAAAATCAAATATCTTTTGAAAATGGAATTTTTTTTGTATATTTTTATCTATGCATTTTATTTCAGGTAAACACGCAGAATGCTCCTTGTCTGACATTTGACATATCATCCACAAGCCAAGCGTTCGTTTTTGGAGACCAGTCGGGGCATTTGCATCTGTTCTCGCCAGAGCACAACACGGAACCATTGTATAACAGCTTTTCCAGGTAAATCAATCATTTTTCATTAAATTGATATTATCCTTGCACTGCAACAGTATATATTTTCCATTGTGCTTATCCTGTTTTAGATTAGATTGTCTTTCTAATAGCAGATTGATTTTTTTGGATGAACCACCAAATATTTCTATTTGATTGTGGTTCTCACAGTATGTTGATCCCACAGACCAAAAGCTATAGTCATGACATGAGCATAATTTCTTAGTGCACACCACACTTGATTGTCACAAAAATTTGGTGGCAATCAATATAACAAATTTGAATATTTTCGGAATGGTTTGGAATGAAAATTGAAACAGTACTCAACACTGATGTCAAAAAGCACATGCTGTTGACAAAAGGATTTAAATTTCAAGAAGCAAATACTATTACTGCTGTATAAATGTATCATTGATATCCAATTTAAACATGGAATTTGTTTGGGATACCTCCGTACCACCCCACTTTGTGTAACCAACAGTGGCGGCTCAACCTAAAGGGCTCTCGGGCTCAGCCCTCCCAAACACTTTGTACAAAAGATTCCAAATATGTATGTAATTAAATCTTGAGAACACATTATTTTACTAATTAATATTTGCCGTCTTACGCCTGTAGTATATTTAGCGAAAGTATTTAAACCTACCTGCTTTGTAAAGCAAGCAAGATTCTATGTAATATTTCATTCCTCGGGCACAGTCGACTTGTGCCCGTAGAACCCATACAATTCACGCGACCGCCTGCTGCCGCCGCAGCTCGCCGTACACGCTGAATGTATGCCGATTTCGAGCAAAACGGGACACTGGCCGCGAAGGGTTATAGTATATTTTCATTCATTCACATTTTTTTGTACATTGCGATGGCCGAACGTTAGGTAAGCAGTTGCAATTCCTTGAGACTAACATTAATTGATATTACATAGTTTAAACTATAAATCATACGAAATATATTAGTATTATTATTTAATTAATTGATACCATAATATTGCAAACAAAAAAGATATTTGACATAAAATGTGTAAAATCAGCAAGCAATCTTGCGGCTGTTGCCAGAAGTTTTTTTTCCAATTTTGTATGATAAAAATTCATTAGCTTATTTTATAATTTATCGATTCATTTTATTACAAACGATATTTAAAACCCATCCAAATACAGCATAAATGATCAGGTTCACGTTTTAATTTCCGATAAACAAATAACAATGGAAAACTGATAATTTTAATATACGAAAATACTATTGTGTCACATATCTGCTTTCTGATTCCTGTAGTAATTTATTTTCTCTTATAGATATATTTTTGATAATTAAAAAAAAAAAAATTATAATTTTGAGCCCTTCTAATATTTAATGTCACCAGCTGCCACTGGTAACCAATCTCTTGGCCTAAAGGCGTAGCTTATGTCAGTTCTGTATAATCCTAACTCTGTGATTCATCCAGATATTTGTGTTCGGCTTTCCACAAAATTAAATCAACGTCTTGTAGAAGATGAAGATTATTAAGCTTTTATGGCAAAACCGATCATCTGATGAACATATTTTTGATAAAACTTTTATCATCTAATAAACAGATTTTAGATACAACTTTTATTTATTTTATTTTATTTATTTTATTTTATTTAATTTAGCTTCTCGGGCAACTAACAGGTGCTATGTCAAATAAACATTTAACATGCACCCAATAATAAGTTGCCACATTCTGGAGACTTAAGATATTTATCGTCTCACAGATCCAGACTGAAAACACAATTAAAAACTGTGTCTCCACCGGGAATCGAACCCGGGACCCTTGGATCAGCAGTCAGATACCTAACCAACTGAGCCACGAAGGCCGACCTCTATATATATATATATCATCTGAAACAGATCTATATATCATCTGAAACAGATTTTTAATAAATTACAGATTTCTGATAAATGAGAGTGCATGGGCAATGCCATGCGGGTGTACTGATTTTCAATAAAATATAATTGGTTGTTTGTATTATTTCAGGGGAACGGAATTCGCAGACCCTCCCGAAGAATTTCCGTTTGTGAGTTACACAGACGAGTCCTTCTCTTCCTCCACCATCCCCCTCCCTCCTCTACCCCCGGGACAGAAGCTCCTCAGCGACTGGCCGGAGAAGTTCACAGCCAAGGGCTACAGGGCACTGAGGCCGGTCGACCCAGAAGTCCTGAGGACAATGAAGATAAAGGGACCCATCGGATATGCTCCTAATCCTAGGACATTTTTACGAAATCAAGTAATTTTATCAAAATAAATTATCAATGATTTCAATGTCACTGCTATAAAATTTGTATGTACTCTTTAAAAAAAATAATAATGTATATTATACCCTCATACATTTCTCAAACTAAGCAAATGGATGTTCTCCTGCGACCTTATAGGCTAGCGTTCATATAGGCAAGGCGGACAGATCGCATTTTTGTCTCCTAGCAACAATGATAGCTATACGATTGCTATCGATCAGTGGACGCACATGCATGAATTTCTATACAAATAATAAGAGCCACTCGTCGAATTAATGTTATGCTCAATATACCAAAACAAAGAACAGCCTATGCACAAAACCACTATACGTATCTTGGCGTAAAGTGGTTTAACGAACTGTTTCCTGAGCAGAGATATACGGATATTATCGATCTAAAGAAATTTTATGTAGATTTAAAGAGGGTTTGTGTATAAAAACTGGTTTTATTTATTGATTGTTGTTATATATGTGTGTTTTATACACTTATTTAATTATTCATAATTTAAATGTTGTTTTTTGTTACCTATGATTATTTTGTTACTTTGTTTTTTGTTCTATATTATGTTAATAGTTACAACTACCTTCAAAACACGAGTATATTATAAAGTGTCTTAATTTCTTTTTTGTTATGAAATAATTTTTATGCAAAATATGTTTTTTGTAATAAATAAATAAAATAAAATTAGATGGGTGGATGGCAGAGCGGTTAGCGCGCTGGGTTAGTAATCCAGTGGTCGCGAGTTCGAATCCTGCCTCGACCGATCTCGTTCACCTATAGGACAAGCATTTATGCTTAGTTTAGGGAACGTAGGAAGATGTATATGTACTTGTTTAACAAGGACATATTAATTTTTCTAAAAAAATAATACTAGAATCCGTCTGATGCACTGCGTCCGATCTGCATGCTGCGCCTGTATGGACGCTAGCCTTTTCTCTTCTTACCATAATCTTCATTGGCAAATGGAGGAGGCCTTCATCCAGGAGTGGTATGGAATAGAAGGGCTGAGAAAAAAAAGACATGTAAAGAAACTTCATAATATTGAGGAAAAGAAGGGTGATGGAATTGAAAATCGCAGGAGGAACATTGTTCAAGGATTATTAAATATAATTTATAAATTTAATTGCCTTCAAAATTAACTTAGTTAAATTGATGATCAGTGATGGGTTTGCATCTAACACTAACTTGGTGTTCCCTATTTATGTTAATTTACTTGGTAAATTTTTTGTTCCATATTTAATTATTATTATTATTGACTTTTATGATTTGTCTGTGCCTAATGTAATTTTATTTTCAGATTCCGTATGTCTTTGAACAACCACCGAGTCCATGCCACAACAAGACAACATTAGAGAGTAATTCTAGTACATTCTTAGTAGAAAATGAAAACAACATGTTCATAGCCATTCCAAAAAGGTATCGAAAGGTAAGTCACGAATTTTTTTTTTATTTTATGAAAAACATTTTATGATATTAAATTTAAACTAATGTATAAATTTGATATTAGCAGTTACTAAGCTTACAATGAGAATATTTCATTTTTTATTTATCTATTTGTATAACAAACAGGATACAATTTTATAAATATGTAATATAATATGTATGATAATATAAAAATTATGATTAGTTCATTGTATCCCAATAATATGTTTTCATATAAGACTAATAAATATAAATTTGACATAAAAGTGACAAATATAATACTATATGTAGCATTTATTATGTAAATTTATATGTGATATATTGTATTAAGTATGTGTAATATTGTACACATTCTTCTTCTTCAGCCAGTTTTCATCCATTCTTGGACATAGGCCTCCCCTTTGATCCTCCACAACTCCCTGTCTTGGGCACACTGCATCCATCTCCCTCCGGCACATTTCTTGATGTCATCAGACCACCTTGCCTGGGGTCTGCCGACACCTCTTCGGCTTGTTCTCGGTCGCCATTCTAAGATCTTTTTGGTCCATCGTGAATCCTGGCATCTGGCAATATGCCCAGCCCAGCTCCACTTAAGGCCAGCGACCCTTTCCGCTACATCGGCTACTTTGGTTCTTTGTCTTATCATGACATTCTGAATTCTGTCCCTTATTGAAATACCCAGCAACTTTCTCTCCATAGCTCTCTGTGTCACTAACAGCTTGTGCATTATTCTTTTTGTTAGGACCGATGTTTCCATTCCATAAGTAAGCACTGAGAGAATACATGCATCAAATAGCTTCTTTTTCAAATAATGGGAGTATTTACGGGATTTCAGAATGTATGATAATTTTCCAAAAGCTGCCCAGGCAAGGCCACGTCTTCTCTCTATTTCTGCCTCTTGATTTTCTTTGGCAAGCATCACGGTATGGCCTAGATATATGTATCTGTCTACTCTTTCAATTTGCACTCCATCTATTATGATGGGGAAGGACTCTTCTGCGTTACTCATCATTTTGGTCTTGGAGATGTTCATCTTCAATCCCGATGTTCACACAGGCTGAATTTATTTCTGTCAGCATAGTTTTCAATTCCTCCTCATCCTTGGTAAATATGACAATATCATCTGCGAACCGTAGATTGCTGAGATACTCGCCGTTTATATTGTACACATGTATGTGTTATATTGTACGCATGTTTAGCTGATTAGTAACTAGATGGGTTACCAATCAAGCGTAGTTAGTAACCAGAGGGGTTACCAATAAAGAGAGTTTACTATATCCCAATTAAGTGGGTTGGTTAACCAACCAAGAGGTAAACAGTTTAATATCAAATCAAATTGATTTGATATGATTTGAAATAAGAACACAAGGACAGTGGTTTAGAGAGAAGAAGAAAGAATAGGTCCAAATTTACGATGATTATATTGATCACAATTAATAGTTTGCTTAAAGGTATATTTGCAATTGATAAAATAACTTACAAAGGAATTTTCTCACGATGAGTAAGTAACGAGCGAGTTAGCGAGTGTGTTCGAAGTGTCCGATTATTTGCATGGTGAAGTACCATCGTGCTTGCGGGGTCGAGAGATGACCGGTGGTCGAGATATGAAGAGTCGGCGAGATGGCGTGGTCGAGAAGCGACCAGTGGTCGCGTGGTCGTAACGACGGCGTAAAGTGACGGAATGAAGTGACGACGTGTAGAGGTGTAGACTCCCTTAAATAGTGCTGCGCTGGGGGTAGCAAGTTCAATGTCCTCGAACTTTCTAGACATATTTCATTGAAGTGTCATGCCCAGTTGAGGAGTATTGTCACTTGTTTGACGTTGCGGGCGATGAACTCGGCCTAGCGACAAACAAATATACTTGCCGTCGCTAGGCGTGCGCTCGAAAGAAATTTCGAGATGTGGTCTGCCACACATGTATGTGTTATATTGTATGTATGTATGTATGTATGTATGTATGTATGTATGTATGTATGTATGTATGTATGTGAGATAGATATTAATTATGGATGAATGTGATTGTGGTATGCAGTGGCGGCTCCCCCAAAGGGGCTCTCGGGCTGAGCCCTCCCAAAAATTTTGTTCGATAGATTCCAAAAATATTTGCTAAATTAATTCTGGAAATTCATTATTTTTAATAAAAATAAATGTGTTTCCACCTTACGGTTGTAATAGTAAAATACTGCAATAGTTCGTTTCATACAGCGAGATTCTATGAAAAATTTTGTTCCGCGGGCACAATGTACTTGCGCCCGAAGAACTGTATGTAAACTCATATAATTGATTCCAATGCCGTAGTACAATATGATGCGAAATGTATGGAGCTCTCGGGCACGTTCCTATATATGTTCATGAATTTACGGGAATATATCTCTTTCCAGTAAGTTGTAGATGAATTAGTGTATTTATGAACACAACTAATATTAGCGTCTGCGCACTTCGCAATAAGCGATCAGCTGGAGTGCTGAAGGCCGTTGATGACAGCGCGCCATTTTGCATGTTGTGTTGTGGTTGTGTTTACAGAGTGATGAAATAGGGTTAATTTAATATTTTTAATGATAATTTTTGACAATAGTATACGTACTTTAATCTCGCGTTACTTTAATTACGATGATCGTGTGAATGTGAAAAACTAAGGGCCTCCCGGCCAATCATCTCATTATCTCAAATTAGTTCTTGTAAATCACGTAAATATATTCGAAGTTTTAAGATGAATTTGTAGTAAAAAACGTCATGGCTTTGCAGGTGTAGTGAAAAGAATGCGTATTGCGGGTGTAGTGAATGTTGTTTTCCGTGTTTACTTTTTGACAATAATTCTGATGTAGGTATTTAATTCTGACTCTGACAAAAACAACTAAATCCAACATGTATGATATATGATCCACCCGACCCCCTTTCTTTCAGGTATTGTAATTGCAGCTTAACAGGAGAATGATGATAAAAACTGATCATGCATATGCATGAAAATAATATTTTTTCACCTCTGTCGAAATTTCACAAGTGTACTGAATATTTTCTCCTTTTAAATACACATTTCCTTTCAAGAAAACAATTGAGCCCCTCTAATATTTTAGGTCGCCAGCCGCCACTGGTGGTATGTACTATTTATCGAATTATTGTAATATGTATGTTTTGAAATCTGCTTGTGATTTATGTATTATATTGAAATTGTAGTTGGTAAGGTGCAACTCCATCTAATGTAGTTGTTTTGTGAGTAGTTTGTGTAACGTCGGTCGACATAAATCAAAAACAACTAAAATTGCGTGATGGGCAGTAAGAGCTGCTTTGTGGATAATGATTTCATTAAGTGGACTGTTTTTGTTTTCAGATGGAAGTTCGATACACAAAATTAGGTAGTAATGATTTTGATTTTGAGCAGTATAATAAAACAGGGTTTCCTGGCTTGGAGGCGACACTACCAAATTCATATTGTAATGCCATGTTGCAGGTAAAGACTGTGTGATATATTTAAATAAGGCACAATTGATCTTTTAAAAATGTATATTGTACACAAAATAAATGTAATTATAATTTATAACGTATATTTCTATATTACACTCGTAAATTATCTATGTCGTATTGGTACCAATATCAGACTGGTTTCAGACCATTCGTTTCACGAAGAGACACTCTCCCTTGGGGGATATACATACCTATATGTATAACTGTGTGTATCGGTAAAACTAGTATAATAGCTTCATGGGTAAAACCGTATACCACACACTGTTTTTTTGATACTTCTAAATAATTTAATGGTTTTACCCAGTGAGACAGTTTGTGATCATAAAAATAATAATATCTGGTATCAAAAAAGGAAAAAATGTAGTTTAAATAATTTAATTGTTACTAGATTTAAGAAGAAATAAAAAATTGTTGTAGAAATCATCAGAACATTATAATCCAGTAAATACTTTAATTAATATTTTTATTGACAAACATTTTTTCAACATCTCAATAGAGACAAAGTTGGGATATTGTACAAGAACCAGGAACTCGAGGCACCTACAGGGCTTACGACCTGTATTGGCTGGTTTACGTGATCACTTTATGCGCTTGCGCAACGTTCACCAGTTATGCCTTCTTATTGAGTTCCCTTATCAGTGTAATTTTTGAAAGTTCTATATATTTGAATAGTGTGTAAAATTTCACCTGAAAATAAGGAACTATGCTATTGCCATCTATGAAGTAACGGAAAAGCCCTTTTTTGTAACGCCATCTATTGAGAAATTAGTTTATTTGTAAACAATGAAAGCAACAGTCCTTATAAATGAGATGACGGTGTCTCGCACAGGTGTCACCCCTGAACTGCGCCAGAAATATTATTTCATTTTTGGCTTGTTTACCTAATTGTACCAATGTGAATGTAAATCGAATATTTTTTTCAATTGCATATACGCAAACATTGGATTTTTTTTCCCATTCCCAAATATCATTTGACTCCCGAAAGGGAAAAAAATCCAATGTTTGCGTATATGCAACTTTAATTAAATTGATATAAATATTGAACATTGACTCCATTTGATATCATTTGACTCCCGAAAGGGAAAAAAATCCAATGTTTGCGTATATGCAACTTTAATTAAATTGATATAAATATTGAACATATGGTTCAATGTCTGTTAAAATTAAAAAAAAAATATTACCCGTAGATAAACAAAGTAGATTTCTACACCGATGACAATATTAGTAAAATGTCAAGCTATTTTTATAATATTCTTTTTTTTTTCAGGTTTTATATTATACAAATCCCGTGAAAAAGGCATTACTGCATCACACATGTTCCAAAGAATTTTGTCTGAGCTGTGAATTAGGTTGGTAGCACTTTTTATTCTTCACTGGTACCACTGCGAAAGGAATTGCAATGTACATCTTTGCATGGAATCCGATTTTAAAACATTTTGTTTTTAATTTTAATCTTATACTTTTTTGAACATAGAAGAAGTGCCTGCAATCATTGATCATTAAATAAAAGATAAACAATAAAGAATGGGTTATCTATAATATATACAGCCCCCCTAGACAATGTGTCATTTAGCTCAAGTAAAGATAGCTCAATGTATGGAAGTGACAGTTGCCAGTCACGTCACTTCCATACATTGAGTTATATTTTCTTGTTTCTTTTCTTGAGCTAAATGACACATTGTCTAGGAGGGCAGGACAGAAAATCAAGCATCTGACTTGACACTCCTCTCAACATCACAAATAAAGAAATCTTGGATTGGAGGGAATAGAGGCAAATATACAAGATAAAGATTGTAGTCATATCGTGTATAAATTGAAAAAAATAATAATTTAGTTTTATTTTAATTATTGAAAGTGGTGGAAAGTTAGGGGGTAAAGGAATTTTCTTGCCTCGATAGTCTTGGTAAACTGGTTCTAAATTAACTATTTCCACTATATGTATTTACAGTTTGATTTTGTGTTTTTACTTCACTGAAGTTAATTTGTGCGGGTTTAATATAAAAACATAGATAAATTTAGAAAAATATTGAGATTATAATAGCAGTGCAGTAGGTATATCAAATTGACAGTTATAAGTAATTAAATTTTCAAAAAATGTATGCAATTATGCAATAATGTTAAAATTATTTGAAGTCACTTCTTTACATTCTTTAATATTTCTCTTAGTGTAATGTATATTTTCTTTGCTTTCATTCTTTTGCTGATGTATATACATATACAATTTTATCATACTTTGTAATCTTGTTTGTTTGGAAGAAATTAATCTAATGGCAATAAGCCCCCCATTATTTGTTTATAATATTTTGTGCACCTGCTATTTAGCTTTATAAAATGATTTAAAAACAGAGTACGCTGCATTCCCAACCTCCCCCCTCCTGTTACATAATAGTGATTGCTGCTTTACAAACTCCTGATTAAAAAGAATGTGGGGATAATGCCGTATGGGTCTACTAGTATGTAATAAATTTCAAGGTGCTTGTACTACCTATTTAGTGCGAATAATAATAATTTTTTAATTTAACCATAATTTGTTTTGTGTATTTCAGGTTTCTTATTTGGCATGCTTGACACTAGCGGCGGTATGCCGTGCCAAGCTTCCAACTTCCTGCGAGCCTTCAGGACTGTCCCTGAGGCCTCAGCACTTGGGCTCATATTGAGTGACAGGAATCCTGAGGCCAGAATGAAAACTAACCTAGGATCTCTAATACAGGTAATGAATATAAAACCATTCTAAATTTATTTTTAAAAAACAAACGTATTCATAAAAACTCCACCTTAAAGGACATACGGCGTAAACGTACGCCGTTTGGCATACGGAATTATCCTTCTTGTGTCCTCTGTACAGCCCAAACTATAATTCCGATCGACTTCATATTTACATAATAATGTGTTAAGTGCATAGATCTAGAGTTGATTAGTTTTCCATAGACAACTTTTAATTTCTTCTCTATGATTTCATCATTTATGTTGTTTTTTCTTTATGTGACTTCTCTACAGCCCAAACTATAAGTCCGATCGACTTCATATTAACATCATATGTGTAAAGTGCATAGAGCTGATTGGTTTTCCATAGATATCCGTTAATTTCTTCTGTATGATTTCATCTGTCCAAATTTTCAAAATGCTCTCACAGTCTGGAAAATCGAGTTTTTTGTATACTGTTTGAAATTTTGATACAATAAAAATACACTCATCAAAAATGCATTCAAGGATTGTCAAAATTAAAAAAAAAATCTGGTTTTCCATATCAATGTGAAATAAATTTCATATTTGTATGAAATATGTATATAACAGAAGTAAAATAGCTTCTGTAAGGGAAAATTGAGTGATCAACTTCATATTGATATTGTATGTGTCTCTATAGACAAGTGTAGTTTTTACTCTCCACTTCTATCTTCCTCAAGGGGTAGACAGTGAGAACCGAACACCGCATTATTCTATCTTGACACATACATCGCCTCATCAACATTGATACACTGTCTCATACATGCTCATTACTAGTAATGCAATTTTACTTAAAATTTCTCAACAGGTATCATGTAGAAAATACATACTTTGAGTTTCGTGACAATGTTTTTGTGTGTATGGTGTATTGTGAAAACTTTTGTCTTCTGGGAATCTTATGTTTGTTTAAGAATCTAATAGAAATGTACTTCATTAAAATGCATTTAGAGATTGTCAACCTTTCAAGAAAAAAAAATGAACGCTTACTATGGTGTGGAGGTTTAGTGTTGGCCACAACCCACTCGTTTTTTACTGTGGTAAAAAATAATTAAAATATTGCTATGTTTACCCAATTTTATAAGGATTTTTTTATTATGTAAAGGATTTAAATGACAGGAAATAGCAGTGAGAGTTAGTTATATTTTCAAATAGAATTAGTAGAAAAAATACTTCATTAATTACACCATTACTTTATTGACAGCTCTAGACAACAATAATATGGATATATAATTTTGACATCTACCCAGTCAATAACCATAATCTGCATATAAATAAAGTAGACCTGGTAAGATTGTCGTTCTGGATTTGCACATGTTTGTGCACGGCTAAATTCATGTCAGTCTGTCTGTCTGTCTTTCGTTTGAAATCTTACTATGTCAAAATCGTCAATTTTACAGTAGAGCAAAAATCTTATAATATTACATTTTTATAATATAACATTTGAAACAGTATAAAAACACAAAGCCTCGCGAGCTAATTTATTTTTTATGTTATTTTCAAAAGAAAGTATGTTTAAATGTTATATAATAAGACTTATAGAATGCTTTTTTGCATTACTCGCCGAGTCGCCAAAATTGATTTATGAGAATATATCCTTACGGTTATTATAATGCCAACTGATGCCAACGTAAAATTTTGTTTGTTCCCGTCATAGCCAGAGCTCAAAAGGCACGAAATAATAATATCCTACATAGGGAGAGGGAACAATTTACACGGAACAAGTGTTTCCTTTTGCATTGTGGGTCAGATTTGCTTTACTTGCATTGTTTTACCGATTTAGCTGTCAAAATGGTGATTCTTTACAGGTGGCCTACAACGCCAATTATATTGATTTTTTGTTTAAAGATAGTCAATATTATACAGATTTCGGGAAAAATATTCTTTTTTTGTGGAAACGCCTATTTTTTTTTTTAAAAATTACGAAAAAATATATAAAGAGTATAAATGGTTGGTTTTCGACATCTATCGGTAAATTTTCAAACTTATGGAAACACAATATAAAATCATTTTTACAAAAAACAACTTTATTTCTACGAAATTTTGTAAAACAGGAATACAGTTTAAAAATATATAAGATTACAAAATATTTAAATATCTTCTACTTTCGTGTCAGGTCTTGAAATTTAATTATTATTTAACTAAGGAATATTATTTGAATGACATCACAAAAGCGCCGCAATGCGTTTAAAAATATAAGTTTTCTTCCGATGAGAATAATATCTAATTATGAAATAATATTATTATCAACAACTATTGATTATTGATTACAGTTTAAAAATATATAAGATTACAAAATATTTATATACCTTCTACTTTCGTGTCAGGTCTTGAAATTTAATTATTATTTAAGTATGGAGTATTATTTGAATGACATCACAAAAGCGCTGCAATGCGTTAAAAATATAAGTTTTCTCCCGATGAGAATAATATCGAAATAATAAAAAGGTCATCAAAATAAAATATTATTATCAACAACTATTGATTATTTATTATAAAATAATGTATGCTGTGCACGTTACAACTTTAAAAACACATTCGTTCTATATGGGCAACCCAAAGTTTGAATTAATTGGACTAACATAAATAAAAAAAATACTTATTTAAAAATAATCAAAATGAGGTAATTAACTACATTTTGATGATGGAGAATATAGAGTGCTGGTGCTCATCATAATATGCCCATGAGACACAAAGCGAAGATGCAGGTCGATAAATTGCAGCATCCAGAGTAATAAATTTATCTTCCCACGTTACTCACGGTTAAGGGCAAGCGTTCGTTCTTCCTCGCGGGTGCTCAGGTTGATGTGGCCAAGTCTTCATGGACTATTGGCATCGTCATGGGCATATTCATGGGGCGTGTGGCTGGGGCCATGTGTCCATGCGGAGTAGCCGCAAAAACAACACTGGCAATGGACTGGAAGCCCGCACCTTGTGAAGTCCACTAGATATTGTGACGTCCACCAGGTGTTGGTTAACACTGTACCGAATATATTTTTTAAGTACCTACCATAAAAGCTTCGTTTCATTTTGTTGCATGAACCGCCGAAGGCGGCCATTTACCGCGCAGCGGTAAAAAGTAGGCTGAAAGCCCTAGCTTAGAAGCTGAGCGAAGCGATGCTTCTCAGCTTGTATGTTATAAAGTGGAAACAAAATTTTTAATTCTCATTTGAAATGTTTATTTCAGAGTTGGAACCGTTTCATCCTCCATCAAATGCACTACGAGATCTTGGAGACGAGAAAACGGGAGATGGAGGTCATCAACCATCAGAACCAGGAGCTATCCTATCAGACTCTGAGCGGCTGCATGCAGGGGATGACCGTGACCGACTCGACCACCACCGCCGTGGAGTACGCCGACGGGAGACAGACGGACCACTACAACCAGCAGCAGTTCTACTACGACGAGTCAGAGTTCCCCGCCATCCCCGGAGAGAGCGACTCGGAGGTCTCCAACGTCTCATGGAGGAAGAGACGCAAGGCCGAGGAGAGGGACAGGATCAGCCTGTTGATGATGCAGGACGAGGGTAAATATCTCTGGTTGTCTCCGTCAGCTCTGGCCGAGAGTGACGATCCTTACGAACCGCTAGACTACGGCGCTACCCCTCAGGAGCACCATCATCACGCAACAGTCGGTTTTCCCATTCAAGACTTTGTCGGAGGTTTGTCTCACAGACATTGTGTGAAGTTCTGCTCGTCTTGAGTTGCATTTTTCTTTTTTAGTTTTTTTCCGGTTTGTTTGTTTATATGCATTGGAGTGCAAATAACGAAAACAGACCTATTTTTATTTTTCACATTCTGATATAATAATGATGCAACGGATGTCCTGTTAATATACTTTATCTGATATACTCGGACATTCCATAAAAGTATTTTATAATTCAAAAATGCATTTAAATGAGAAATTTAAAAAGGCTTCTCAATAATTATAACAAATCATCTGTATGTGAAATCAAGAAAACTTATGCAAAATTAAAACCATAGAACAATGTGAAAATATGCAATGTCTTATAATTTAGGTTTAAATTTGAATATAAATTAACCCTCAATTGTATTTGATAAATCCAATTTCAATGATATAAAAGAATTAAGAAATCCAATCAGATAGCTTATTTCTAAATTAATCAAAAGTTTGGCAGCCATATCACTATACTGAGAAATCACTACATTGTAAAATCAACATTCTCGAGAATTCATTGTGGCAATAATATTACTACACAATTTACCAAATATTGAAGAATTCAATCAGGCTATAATATTACTACACAATTTAAGCAAATATTGAAGAATTCGATCAGGCTATAATTATATTACTACACAATTTACCAAATATTGAAGAATTCAATCAGGCTATAATATTACTACACAATTTTAGCAAATATTGAAGAATTCGATCAGGCTATAATTATATTACTACACAATTTACCAAATATTGAAGAATTCAATCAGGCTATAATATTACTACACAATTTTAGCAAATATTGAAGAATTCGATCAGGCTATAATTATATTACTACACAATTTACCAAATATTGAAGAATTCAATCAGGCTATAATATTACTACACAATTTTAGCAAATATTGAAGAATTCGATCAGGCTATAATTATATTACTACACAATTTACCAAATATTGAAGAATTCAATCAAGCTATAGTAAATTTTACTACCTACACAATTTATCAAATATTGAATAATTTAATTTGGCTATAATAAAATTATTACCATATATTGAAGAATGCAATCTGGCAATCAAATTTATATCTCGTAGAATCTAATCTACCAAATCACTCTATTAAAGAATCCAACCTGGCAATTAAATCATTATTTTTCTAAATCATATTTGTCAAATTACTATCGTTGCATCATTGTTGAAGAGCATTGGTGGTTAATCAATTGATATTATATGTCATTTAGTGTAATTGTGTTAGTTTTCACCACTGCTATACGATCATGTATGTTCTCTTCATTTACATAACTTCTGATAGCTTCATTTTATTTTTGCAAATAGACATTTTTTTCCTTTGACCGAATAGTATATTCCTTTTACCTGTTGAATTCTGCTTTCATTATTTTTTTTATAATGATTGCTTGAATTTTTTCTATCTATGCTTGTAATTCTAATTGTTTATATAATTTAATTTTTAGTCAAAATATGTCAAATTTTTAGAATCAATAAAGTCAATGTTGAATTTATGTTATTTAATAAAATATTGTAAAATCCATTTTTTTAATAGATCAGTACTGTCTTGTTTAATTTCGGTTAGTAATAAAAATTGATTAATCGAAATATATATTAATATTCATTTAAGTGTTTTGAATATATCTGATGACATTTCATTAATACAATGAAATACATTTGATGACATTTCATTAGGTAATACAATGGAATACATTTGATGACATTTCATTATACAATGAAATAAAATACATTTGATGACATTTCATTAATACAATGGAATACATTTGATGACATTTCATTATACAATGAAATAAAATACATTTGATGACATTTCATTAATACAATGGAATACATTTGATGACATTTCATTAATACGAAATAAAATACATTAATTTGTTTTGGCCTCATATAAAGAACGAACACTTCCTGCAGGTCCCTAACTGGAAAACGGCGGCTGAGGATAGAAGAGGGTGGAGGCGCTTGTTGAAGGAGGCCAAGGCTCGATTTGGGCTGTAGCGCCATCGAAGAAGAATATAAAGAACGATCAAAGAAACTTCATAAAACTTCTCCCTTGCTATATCCCAACTCTTTTCTGTGCCAACTGTTTGGGGTCAGCTCTCCTCGTCCTGTACTTTGTCACCTAAGCCATGTCTCTGCAGTTGGTTTCGTCTTTGCACGATCCATCAATTCTTTGATCTTTCTCTGGGTGTAAGTCTAGGAAGATCCATGGAGATTGCTTGGTTTACCGTATGATCTGGCGGTCTGCATTCACCTGCCCGTACCATCTCAATATTACAATGTATATTAGTAACACCTAGGCTTCTACAAATACGTGAATCTTTCATTTTGTCCCGTAAGGACACTCCAACTGCCCATCTATGGAACGAATAAAGAGAAAAATAAAAATAATCTTTTGCTCTGTTTAAATTTTACTGGTGTATATAACAAAGATACGGCTTTAAGTTTCTTAAAAATATTTATATCTGTCATCACTTTTGCAGTTTTTTTTTTTAATTACTGACTATGTGATAATGGATTTAACCACTCTCGATACTAAACAACAGTACTTGAATTTTAATGTGTTATTTAAAATAAAAATTTTGTTGATGTAATTTCATAGGATCCGGGGACGGTAATATTTACGAAGAGACAAACATATTGGACGAATGTATTCCCGACGGAACAATGTTTGAGGAACAAACCAAAAAATACAATACGGACGAAACTGAAATATCGAGGCTATTTGGAACCAAACAGTTGCAAGTTCATAGATGTCTGAAATGCACCAGAGAAGTGAGCCACTATTTTTATTTATTAATTATCTATTACAAATCTAGTAAAGTATAAAAATATTGGTAAAGTATTATCAACGAAATTGGTCGAGGCAAGATTTGAACTCGCAACCACTGGATTACTAGCCCAGCACGCTAACCGCTCTGCCATCAACCCATCTATGGATGTTTCCGCTCCACTAGCCCAATGGCATGTGCTGGTGTATATTATTTTTGAAATCATATAATTCAAATTACTTATTTCTACTGATTATTTTTACACCTCACTAACCCAAGGAGATATAGTGGGGAGTTATGATTTTGCAATTTTTAAGGATAGTTTTTTTATTGCAGATTATTAACTAGTATCATGCTGAGATTGTATTCTGAAAGTTTCATCACAATGTGTCTCTGTGTGTGTGCTATGTGCTGTGTGCTATGTACGGCGTGTTTAATTTACTTTATCGATTATGGACTAAAGAACTCGTTCAATTCTTTTCGAATTTTGTAAATATGTATATCTAATACCCACTTAGACCCCATTAGATTCTGAAGTATATCTGAATAGTGCTTCTTAGTATTTTTAACCGTCAAATATTTCAATGTGACCCCAAGCTCAGGACACATAAAATTTGAAATTTTAATTTTCAAATTGGTAAAAAGGCACATCACTTTCATAAAATGGCATAGAAGAGTTATCAACTTTTCATAATATTTTTTTTTCATAAAATATATCATGAAAATGCTGAATATTTTCTATACAAAATTTGAATATTTTAAAGAATGGCCTGTTAGTGAGGAGTTTAGCGTTGGCCACAACCCACTCGTTTTTTAATAGGACTAATTGGAGAATTATTATTATTTTGTTGTATTTAATTTAAAATATATATATTTTTTAGTATTTAATTATTTTATTTGTAACTCACACTAACGTAATACGAGGGAAACAATTATTTTTGCAGTCTACATTCCTTACCAAGAAGCCAGTGTATTTTTAACCTTTTTAAGACGAGCGTCATGTATAGATGCCCACCGGCAGCGTGCCTAAACGCCGAGCGTCGTCTATACATGCCCTCATGGCTATACACAATTGTGAACCTTCATATCTCAGTAAATTCATACTTGATTGAGACGAAAATTGGATGAATATTACTCCCATATATTTGACCTCAAGACATCTGTCGGTGAATCAACAAAACAATTGTTAAATTATTTAAAAAAATTAAGAACTCTATACACTGAAATTCATCGGTCATCGCCGGCGAAATTCACACTCTCCCGCGCTTTGTAAGAATGTAATACGCATGCGCGTAGGAAAGAGGGATACTGCGCCAGTTCATTTTGTTGTTTCGCGCTCAACGTTCTGCTTTGAATTCGATCCATACCAATACACAATCGGCGCATATTCCTTATCTACATCAAATGCCGGAAGGATCACATGACATATCGATGACGCCATGTACTTTTTTGTATGGAAATAATCACGATAACATTATTCTCCATTTATCTTATGTTTATATTATGAAATGTTCAATTTCATTGAGTTTATGTGATCTTTTGTTTATCTTTGATCTTTTTATCATATATCTACATCGTTAGATTTTTTTTTACCGTTATTATATTCAATTAAAACGAGATTGAAAAAAAAACTGTATTCGACGCGAAATACTGGCCGTAGGGAATGCAAGTACTTGTACCTACCCGTCTTGATTGGGTTAAGCTTTGTTGCAGAAGTTTTTTGTGAAACTTATGTTTCCTTGATGAAGATGTTATATGTTTTGTGTGGCAGAAAAATATTATGTCTTGGTTACTAGTTTACTAGTGCTGGTTCTAGTTTTATGTACCTGTTGTACAAATTCGAGATGAAATGTTTTAAGATTGTGTATATGTAGAGTTGTCTTATGTCCAGTACTTGAAATTCATAGTACTATAGATTTTGACTTTTGTTAATCTTTAGGTGCATATATAATTATTGTATATGTGTGTATGTCACTGAACTCCTACATCATATGCTGAGTGTTTAAGTGGGTTCCTGGATGGTTTTGATTCACAATTTGAATAAAAAATGTAACTAACAATGGAATTAAAAATATAAAAACCATGTCATAACTTTTGAGATATGCCAAAAACTATGAAACGGGAATTTCATCAACATTGTTTATAATTCTTCTGTACATGTGTATGTCACTGAACTCTTAAACGGCTGGACTGATTTTGATTAAATAGCAGGCAAGTCAACGCCCGGGCAGGATAACGTCTGTCGGGTCAAATTGGGGAAGCAGCGTGCATGCCAAAAATTACACGTGCCAGTAACTGTCATACTAACAATACATTCGCAAGTAAAATTTTATACGAGCATGCGTGTAGAGGTATGAGGAGTATGCAACTTGCGACCACCACTACCCAGAATGCACATTGCATGCTGAAAAATCAAATATCATGCAATTTACTTGGTTGCTAGCTACAGGCATACAATTTTACAGGAACAAGTGCAAGGAGTTGTGACCTTACTCTTGACATTTAACTTTTAAACCAATCCCAATTTCAGATTTTCACTTATTCAAATTACTCATCATCATCAGTGGCTCCACAGCCCAGGATGGGCCTTGGCCTCCTCAAGGAATCGTCTCCATTGCACCCTATCCATGGCCTTTTCTCTCCAATTCCGCACACCGGCTATTTGAAGGTCCCTCTCAACTCCATCCATCCAGTTTCGGCCTTCCCACACCCCTTCTACCCTCCGGACGCGTTGTGAGGATTCTTTTTGGTGTGTGTCAAATTACTATTTCGATTAAAACATGCCTACCTTCCGCTTTATTCTTCATTATAAAGTATTTTGATAAGTGACAATATATTAGATGGGTCGATGGCAGAGCGGTTAGCGCGCTGGGCTAGCAATCCAGTGCTCGCGAGTTCGAATCCTGACTTGACCGATTTCGTTCACCTATAGCACAAGCATTTATGCTTATTTTAGGGAACGCAGGAAGATGTATATGACTTGTTTTACAAGGACATCTTGTGATAGTGGGATATAAGAGTTGGCTGTTTGGCCAATGGTTATTTCAATGTTATTTCAATGTTATTTCATATTTCAGGAGCATAAGGAATCTATATTATTGTTATGCAATCTTCAATATCCGTGTCAAAGTCCAGTTGATCCTCTACCATTCACCGAAGTCCTCAAGGGTTCGTTATGTCCGAGGAAGACTACTCCCGCATGGTAACATTTATTTATTATTCTATATAGAGGATGAAAGCATTTTGGGTTAAAAGAAATTGGGTCAATACCATCATCTTAATAAAATATTGAGAGATGGAAGTATATTTAGAAAAGGCTTAACGTTAATAAAGGCTTAACTTAAACATTCATACAAGTAGATAAACAAACCAAAAATGAAATAATATTTCATTTTTGGCAGTTCAGGGGTGACGTCTTTGCGAGAGATGCTTTCATTGTTTACAAAAAAAAACAATCTCAATAGATGGCGTTAAAAATAGGTTTCTTCGTTACTTCATAGATGGTGTTTTTCAGCTTATTTTCAAACGATCAGTTTCTCATTATTAAAATATATAGAACTTTCAAAATTGCATTGATAAGGGAACTCAATAACAAGGCATAATTAGTAAACGTTGCCCAAGCGCATAAAGTGATCACGTAGGCCAGCCGATGACTGGTCGTAAGCCCTGTAGGTGCCTTGAGTTCTTGGTTCTTTTTTAATATTCCAACTTCGTCTATATTAAGATGCTAAAAATTTGTCAAATAGATGAATTAGTAAACAAAATGTCCATCCATCGTCTATTTTCGTTGGACCCCAGTGGATGAGAATCACAAGAACGGGAAGAGTGAAGCAGGAGAGGGGAGTCCTATTTCCTGCATGTGGATAACCACGAGCTAAAGATGATGACAACCAGGGTGCTTAGTCATCGTGAAGTAACAGTTGTCATGTGACAGCAACTGTCACTTCCATATATTGTGTTATCTTTTCCATCGCTAAATTTGATTGACTTTTTGATTAGGAACCTCGGATCTTCCACTGTGTTTTTAATTTATTTTTAATGTAAATAATGCATTTATTATTGTATTTAATCTGTTTAGGTGCGAAGGTTGCAGTAAATTTACACCAACCCTGCAGTGCTCTACAGTGAGACAGCTGCCCCACCTTCTGGCTGTCAATTGTGGACTATCAACTTCACAGGAGAAGGACTTCTGGCAGAAGCAGATGGATTATGTCAGTCTTTACATGACTTTCTTTTTCCTATCTGCTTTTTAATTTTGATTTTCATGTGTGTCTCCATGACATTTTCTTTTATTTTTGCTTTTACTATTTGCACAAGGCCCTAAAATGTTAAACTATGCCATTACATTAATTAGACAAGTTCAAACACTATCTAAGAGCCCCAAACATTTTTTTTAAATTTGAGCATATTTGCATTATTATCATGTGTGGAATTGCATAGCATTAATTTATTGATTGACCACATCATAAAATGATTACATGAGTCATATAAAACCTTGAATATTTTATGAATGTTGTATTATTATTATTTATTTATAGGCAGGCAGCCAAGGCTGATGTGCCTATATTCACTGTCGAATTTTATTATTTGGTTGTAACTATTTTGCTTTGTCCAAAAAAAAGTCCAGTCTATTCTTGAAAATATTAATTAACATCTTCAGCATCCAAAACATGTTGGGGCAGTTTATTCCAAGTATTCACCACTCTATTTGAAAGAAAATGCCTTCGAGGATTTGTCGAGAACCTACTTTTCACAAGTTTTAAGCTATGGCCACACAAATTAGTGTTTTGACTATATTGAAAGAGATTTTTCATGTTTATACAGTCATAATGGCCTGATAATATTTTGAATGTTTCAATAAGATCTCCACGTTCTCTTCGGTTTTCCAGTTTTAAGAAGTCAAGTCTTTCCTCATATGTTAAGTTGCGAAGTGTCCTGGGAATTTTTGTAAAACGTCTTTGGACCCTCTCAAGTAAGTCAATGTCCTTGGAAAAATAGGGACTCCATATCTGGAAACCATATTCCAGCAATGGTCTAACAAATGCTTTATATATTTTTAACATTAAGTCTAGTTATTAAGTCTAGTTATTAAGTCTAGTTATTTAAGATTATAGTTCTTCTCAAAAGCAGATGTTTATTTATGTTTTTTTTTAATATGTTCTTGTTAAACAAGTACATTTACATCTTCCTACATTCCCTAAACTAAGCATAAATGCTTGTGCTATAGGTGAACAAAATCGGTCAAGGCAGGATTTGAACTCGCAACCACTGGATTACTAACCCAGCGCGCTAACCGCTCTGCCATCGACCCATCTATTATATTATTATTTAATATTATCTTTTTATTTCATGTGACAAAGATGGTCTCCGGAGTGTTCCGTGATAACAATGCATCAACGGTAACGACAACATACAGCAGTAGACCTTGTAGATACGGACACAACTGTTCTAAGCCGGGTTGTAAATTCAAGCATCCTGATGAGTGAGTATGATCTTTTGTTTGTATTTTATTTAAGGCAAATTTACAATTTATAATCGAATATTTTTATTATTGCATATGCGCAAACATTGGATTTTTTTCCCTGTCGGGAGTCAAAGATATTTAACAGATTTTTAATTATCTCAATAGAGACAAAGTTGGAATATTTACTGTAGGAGAACCGGGAAATCAAGGCACCTACAGGGCTTACGACCTGTCATCGGCTGGTTTATGTGATCACTTTATGCGCTTGAAGTGAAGGCACCCACTATGTATCACAACACTATAATGTTGGTATAACACACCATTTCCAAACGAGGTTTGGGTATTATATGCGCATGGCTCGTAGTTTTAGTTGATCCATATAACAATGTGAAAAATGTACCTATATTTTGTCTCCTATCGAAACTATTGAACTGCAACTACTGTCAGTGAGTCGTATGACTACGGTGATGACTACTGGAGGTAGCAATACTTTTTGGGAGAGACAAGTGTTGTCACATTTATCAAACAATCAGATTTTAAAGTCTTGGTTCCAGCGCTGAGATCCAGTTCACCGCCCATGGTTTCCCTTTGTGGATATCTTAGAGGCTACCACTAAATTTCTTAAGCTGACAGTCTTTCACCACGTGTTTCACTGACTGCTCAGATCCACACTCACAGTCAGGATTATCCCTATTTCTCTACTGTTGGATACAGAGAGAAGGGAATATTGCACCTACCTGGTAGCGAATATCTTCCTTCGTCTGGGAGGTCTTCACGGAAGGCACTCTCTACACAACACAAAATATTGATGAAAGACACACCACTTCCAAACACGGTTTGGGTATTAAAGGGGGCGCACGGCGCATAGTATTTAGTTGATCAACACGAAAGGACACAAAATATGTACATTTAGAGTTTATCGAAACTATTTTACTACATCAACTGTCAGTGATGTACATGATGAGGAGTTGTAGACGATTGTATATACAGCTGACTACTCATGTAGGTAGCAATATATTTGGGAGAGGAAAAGGTTGGGAGTGTTGCCACATTTACCGAACATCTACCTTTAGAGTAAATAATTTTGATCTGTTCTCACTCTGTTTTGCTGTATCCAAATCAAAATAGAAAAAAATATAGGAGATGGAAGGGATGGGTCAGTAAAATATTGACACTGTCATGTGAACAATAGAATGTGGATAAATCCAAGTGTGTGTCACTCAGTTCTCTATGCCTACGCCAAGAATAGGCACATAGCTTTACTTATATCTTAAATATTGTTTATTATTTATCCTCAGTCCCCCCAATAGAGGTTATATGCCCAACGCTGGAACGGCTCCCGTCAATATGGCAGTGCCTCGAGGCGGAGCCCACCTGTACGGTCAGAATCCCTGGCTGCCTCATCAGATGGCCGCACGACTGGATCCACACACTGGACGCCTCAACATCTGCAGGACAGATAGGGTCAAGGACAATTCCAAGGTACTTATTGGTCGATAGAATTCATGTCAAACATAACATTAGTAGCTTTTCAAGAAACATCATAAATTATTATTTAGAAACTCATTATCTTATTTATTTATTTATTTACTTTTTTTTTTTTTTGAAAATATACATCATAGCAAATAAAAGGATTGGGAAAAAACAATAAGAGGCAATCGAGATCAGGTGTTTAGGGATAAATATTCCTTCTTTAGTAAATATTATGTCCGATTCAGATTTGCCGACTAAAATTAGTTTTTATACGTCCCGAATAAAATTTTAGTCGCAAGCGTCGTAAACCCGTATTCTGATTTCGTCTTAAACAATGGCCGACTAAAATGAATTCGCCCGAAAAATTTTAGTCACCGTGAATAAAAACATTTTGGGTGTTGCCGCGACACAAAAAATAATATATTCAAGACATTCAAAAATTTATTTCTCTAGCAATATTCAACAGCCTAAAAACGTCAAAACCATAGAAAAGAGATTTTATTGTCAAAACTAGTTAGTGTATTCTATGGTTAAAACAACGTTTACCTCCAAAACCGAAACATTTCTAATTTGTACGGCGCTATTTGCTATGGATACCTAAGGATAAATCCAAAATTAAGAGTACAAAGAAGCAGATGGAGTTGATGATTGACTTCGCATCAACGAATAGTGCAATGACAAATGGAAAGATAGTAAATTTATGAAGGTAAGTTAGATATGTCAATATAAAGTTTTGCCTTGAAATTTTATAGGTTAAATATGTCGAGCATATCTAGTGATAACTGGAAGAAAAGAGAGCCGTATGTATTTATGACGCATCACTTGTTATTACATACATCAGGGTAATAACAAGTAACATTCCAAACTGTATCTTTCATTTGAATTCAAATTATTTTTCATTTTCTACTCATATGACAGTCATTACTCAAACTCGTGTTTATTATGTTAGACTGACGGCTTCTTTTATTAAAATGATTAAGACCATTTAATAATTCATTTAATACAATGTTATTATTTGTTTTACAGGGAATTCTAGTGACACCAGAGTTGAAAGATTGTGGATCCAGAATACCAGAGAAATTCAGATTTGGCGATCTCTAACAATCCAGAGTTTAATGATGTTTCTCTATCAAGGGACTGAATTATTTTTTTCACTAATTATTGTATTTTTTTGGTGTTTTGATATAGTATAATAACCTTTTTGCATATAATTATTATTTGAATGTAAATAGCTACCTATTCAGATTTTATTATACCTACCTATGGATCTGTAAAATAAAATGTTTTAAATAGATTCATTAGTTATGTGAAAAAGAGAATCTGCCTTGCCAAAAAACTATTATGCAGTTTGGCGGAAAATATTATTGTAATTCTTTTTTATAATATACAGAATTAATCAAAAAAAATATATATTATTTTTATAACAATTTCCATACTTGTTTTATTTTTCCTTGTCATTCTGTCTACTGCTTAAAAGGTTCTACAAATTAGATACAACAAATTTAATACACATGTATTTATGTTACGATTATTTATTTTATACATACATAGAAAATGTGACAAATTTAATATAACTAAATATATATGATTTTTTTTAAAGTGATGTGTCTTCTTATTAAATTACTTCTAGTCCTTGCAACGTGGAAAAAAATGTAAGTATCATCATAAGTAAGTCTGTCGCTATTGCCAATATCTATTTCAATAATGTCTTCATCTGCAATGAACAAAATTTATTTATTTATAGTATACAAATTATTATTCTAACTAAGAATTCCTGTTTTTAGTATCCTGTCGGTTCATCTGGGGCGTTATTACTCATGGTAATAATTATTTAATCCAGAGTCACCTAAGATTTAAAATGAACATAATGGTTTATATAATAACCTAACCTCAAATGACAGACAACTTGTATGTGAGATTTTGACTGAAGCCCCAAACTTTAGTAGAACATTGAATATAAATTTAGCTATTTGTAAGAATGTATGTATGTATGTATGTATGTATGTAAGAATACTTCATATTAAAATTGATGAAGAATGACCATTCTTGGTAGATTTTCATTATTATGATAGATATATAATTTGTAAGTACGTTATTTGACAAGTGGAATCTCTAACAATTACTTTTAATAAAATTCGTGTCACATCATTAGTTAAAAGATACAAAAACCAATAAAATTTACAACTTTACCTTCTTTATCCATTATCTAGGCAAAGATAATAAAATTCCATTATTTGTGTGGTCTCTAAAAATATAAACGAAAGTCAAGTAACCTGTACCTATAAATACGTGATGATTATTGTTTGTCATAAATTTGTACAGTTAAAAAGTTATCACGTTTATTTTTCTTTAGACCTGAGTAAAAAAAATACTCCACTTTAAACGATTTCACCAAATAATTATTAATAATAATTGAATAAAGTAAAAACAAACAAATAATGGAGCCCTTATCCAGCGTACAAAATTGTAGACGGATGTCAAACGACCCGCATAAATTTAAGTCATTTTAAAAGATCGAACGTCTAAGTTGCGAATCGGAATACGAAAATGTCCAAATCAACGGGAAACCGTGGATAAAAGGATTTTATCCGCGCGGTGTGACGTCATGAGATAAAATTAGAGAATCTGAATACCAATTTAATCCCGTATAAATTTGGTCAACTTTTTGACATTTCTCATATACTAAAATTCCGTATAAAATTTTTAGTCGAATCTGAATTGGGCCTATTATGTAGCAAAGGGAAGGAAGGAAAAGGAGAGGGATCAGATATATTCGGAGAGATATCCCTGCTTTAGTCTTTTCTTGAAAGTGGAAAGCGAGTTTAACGAAGTTATATCAGGACTCAAATTATTCCAGAGTCTTGCTGAACGTACGTCAAAGGAAGAGCTGAAAAATTCAGTGTTGTCAATTGGGATAGTTAATGTAGTACGTTCAGCAGATCGAAGCGATAGGCCGTGATTAGATAAATAGGTGGATTTGGTTTTAAGGTACTGCGATGAATTGAGGTATTATCTTATATTTTTCAAGACACTAGAATTGCCAAAGTAGTTGTAAATTTCACGAAACATTCATAATTAGGTTCATGTATTGTTATTAATCATGTGCGAGCACTTCTTTTCAGATCATATTCCACACGAGTTGGAAAATTGCCTGGTGATAAAATATATAAAGAAATCATTTGAAATTTTTGAAATAGTTGCAAAGTTGGTTAGTCAAACACATTGACAAGCACTTAAGCAGAAGCTGCTTAAATGATTGTATTTCATTGATTATTAAGTTTTAATGTATATTCTCTCCACCTTCTTCTTTAGTGTATGTGTCTCCACCGGGAATAAAACTTTTGACCTTTGGTTCAGCAGTCAGATATCTAAACAACTGAGCCATAAAGGCCGACCATAAATTTTAGCGAGTATATTTGTTGCCTCTGAGGATACTAGCTGTGTCTAATGAATGCACTAAGGATAATATCATTTATACTGATCCTTGTGGAGTAAAACTTTGTTTTTCTTAAAACAATTGTAATTAAATTTATTTCATTGGTATTAATTCCTTTTAGGGTGATATATCGAATCACAGTACAACGTCTGGCATGCCCAGAATGAACGGTGTACTGATGGATAACCACGGGGATGCCAACCATACAGACAACGACGTCAGTTCTGTGACGAGACATTACTCCCTCAGCGCTGTTGTCTGCTACATCGAAGACCATCAGAAGAACATTGTGGCCATGATAAGGATAAACGAAGACGGCAGAGTTCACAATTCGCAGCCACAGTGGTACATCTTCAATGATTTCTCGTAAGTTCATTCTTCATGTTCTAATTATCTCGGTTTCGGTGTGAATAAAATTAATATGTATAGCACTATAGCTAGACAATGCACAAGCTGTTAGTGACACAGAGAGCTATGGAGAGAAAGTTGCTGGGTATTTCAATAAAGGACAGAATTCAGAATGTCATGATAATGTCAAGAACCAAAGTAGCCGATGTAGCAGAAAAGGGTCGCTGGCCTTAAGTGAAGCTGGGCTGGGCATATTGCCAGATGTCAGGATTCACGATGGACCAAAAAGATCGTAGAATGGCGATCGAGAACAAGCCGAAGAGGTGTCGGCAGACCCCAGGCAAGGTTGTCTGATGACATCAAGAAATCTGCCGGAGGGAGATGGATGCAGTGTGCCCAAGACAGGGAGTTGTAAGAATACTTTAAAATATTCTTTTTATTTTAATCAAAGATTAAATTTTCAGTGTGTCACCAATCTCCGTTGCTGAAGTGAGTTGGTTCAACCTGGAATGGAAGACTCCTTGCGTGCTGTTCTACGAGAGCGAGACATCCAAGTCTGCCACAAGTTCCAACCTCGCGACAAACAGTTCGGAGACCAAGGGCAGTCCGATCAATGGGAGCAACGGAGACGCCACAATTCACAGCAGAACCAAGAGTATGTTGGGAGAATTGTCTAATGCTCCTCTTACCAGCGCCTTCACACCACTCGGCACCCACGAAATGCCCAAACCAGGTGAATATTTCTCAGCTCTTTGTTCCAAGTATATTTGACAAAACTCTGAAGTAATCAAAGTCTATATGACATCTTCAAACATAAATAGACTAAATAGCTAGAATATGTATCTGTTAACACTTGATCTCAATTTCTTCTCATAATCTTTTATTTTATAGCTGTTCTTCTTCTTCTTTTATGTAGACCTTTAGGTTTGTTTTAAGAGGTTTGCTAATCCTACGAAGTGGACTTCCAGCTATCCCTCCATCTTTTAGTTCCGTGACTGATTGTTCAGCACAATATGAGGAAGTCTGGTGCTGTTCATCCTTTGGACGTGACCATACCAGTCCCTCTTCCGCTGACTACTCCATCTGATGATATCATCCACCTCACATTCAGGTGTCCCACACTCAGTTTCTCAAGGTTTTTCCTGCTATCATTCTCAGTGTCCTCAATTTTGAAGTCCTCAGCATTTGTTTACTTCTGACTGTGTCTACAGTTGCGTTTGTTAAATTATTTGATAGATCAAAATAAAATTAAACAAATGCATGTTTCCTTTGGGAATACAACCATCACCTCGTTCTCATTCATGCATCGTTTCATACATGTTGGTCTGTTGTTCACGCTTCTAACATTTCCGACTTTCAGAATATCATTCACATGGTCGTGCTATCCCTTTCTTAGGCGGCCTCGACCTCTCATTCCATTCCTGTCCGCACTTTATATTTTATTCTTCAGGTGTTCTTCATTCATTCTCGAGGCCAAACCATCTCAATGTTTTCAGTTTCATTCTGTCAATGACATCTTTCTTCATTTTAGAAAACCTAAGATTTTTACATTTAGGACAAATGGTTTTGAAATAATGCCAATGGTTGCCATTAAATAAAAAATAATGTATTAAATATTTTGCTGACCAAAATTACTTACTCACTATATTTATCTGTATATTTTAATTTGTTTTTTTTTTTAATATAATATACTAGTGTTAGCAATTATAATAATGTTATGTAATTAACACGGAATACAGATGTCTATATTGCGCAAAAGATATCTCTACGATTTAAACAGTGCTGGAAAAGTGGGCATTCCCAAAAGTTGTTCAGTGTGGCCAACCATTGAGTCGGTAATGTTACCATCCTGCTTGGGGAACGCGCAGGCGCGTGTGATTGGTTGAGGCTAGGCGTCACAATCGCTCTGGTGGTCAACTGGGTAACTAATTTGATTGGCGCCAATATTCAAATATGTAATTAACACTAGATGTAGTACTCCATGCAAAAAGTGAGTCATGGAATATCGCGCGTTTGACGTTTTGGTTGCCAACATATTTCAGTTTTCTTTACATTTCAACACATCCTAGATAACTGTTCTCTAAACCTTAATAATTAAAATGTTTTTTAGACAAATAAATCCGTAAACAATTCACATTAGTCATTATTCTCTATAGAAAAACGATGTGGTCTGGAACCAAAAGGTCAAAAATCCCTCGGAAGAATGACTCACTTCGATTCATAAAAAATTTGCTAACTACAACATCTAGTATATTATAATAAGAATCTATGTTTTTTTTATACTTGTTTTGTTTTTTTTTTATGATCTATAGTACAGAGTAAAGACAGTTTTCTTGTGTTCATTTTCAGGTGAATTAGTGGGCATGGACGCTGAGTTTGTGACGCTGAATCAGGGTGAAGCAGAACTCAGAAGTGACGGTCGTCTCTCCACCGTCCGTCCCAGTCATCTATCTGTTGCTAGGATTACTTGCGTTCGAGGGTAATCTGATTCATTGTTTATATTGGATAAACTTGTAGCAATTTCAATAAGACAGACTGTATGACTTGTAACATCTAAGGCATACGTGATTACAAGTTTTAATAATATGAGTATTATAGCGGAGCAGGCAAAGAAGAAGCTATTTGACGGAACATGTGGGTGGGGATGGATCCAGAAAGACTTGGAATTCAAGGGGGTCAACAACCATCAATGAGATGGATGGAAAGTTGGACAAGACCATGACAGACTCCTGAAAGAAAAAGAATAGTATTAATTCTGAATTCAAGGAAAATGCCAATGTATGTTTTTTTTTGTTTTTTCAGACAAGGTCCTCTAGAAGGAACTCCTTTCATAGATGACTACATATCGACGCAAGAACAGGTAAATATATATTTTTTAATTGCTTTATTATTTATTTATTTATTGATGATTCACGGCTCAAAGCCCTTTACAAAATTAAATATTACATGACACAGCATAAACAAAAGAAAAACAATTTATAAACATCTAGACATAACAACGGTTGCAGAGGATATATAAAGAAAAATAAAAACATAAAAGAGAGGTAAATTAAACAACAAAGTACATATGTACATTAAAACCAAAGAATAAATAAGTAAAAAAAAACTCAAATAAAAAATACTACATAGCATGAACATAAGAATATTACTGACTGAATGAATAAAAATGAAAATGAATGGTGTGAACTACCTACATACTTAGCCACACTGAATCAGAGAATGCTGCCAGATGTGACTATATATTACATTATTGAATTAAATAAAATAAAAATCAAATGTACAAAAAAGATATAAAATAGATAAAAATGTAAAAATATATAAAAATAAAAACAACTGACTACACAATCATTTGGGGGTATGTTTTTGAAAATGTTTTAATAAAGTAAATTTATATTCATTAAAAGAATTGAAGAGAGGGTCATTCAGATAACCAAAGTCATTGCCCAATCGATGGATTCTATTCAATGGAGTGTTGTATAAATAATAAGTGTTGGATGTCTTACATACAAAAGTTATAATTTGGCGGGTATTTCTTGTTGGAACATGGTAATTTATCCGACTAACAAGGTAAGAGGAGCTAAAGTTATCCAACTGTCGATTTGTTCAGGAGAACTTTGTTCTCTTAACATATCGACAATGTATCAAGCCAGAATACGCGAGAATTGTATGGAGAGGTCTACTTTTTTCACGGCTTTTCCAACTTTGAAGTCAAAAAACACCAACTTAGAGGCTTCGCAGCATATATGTTTCATACACGGATTTACTCAGAATTCGGAGTAGAACATTTCGTGTGTCTGTGTGTGTGTGTCTCTGTGTGTGTGTGTGTCCGTCCCCCCCTTATAACTTTTGATCCGCTCAATTTACAGAGCCCAAAAATTCAGAATATATACAGTTATAGGCTTACAAAACTTTTATACTCAGAATTTCGAATTTTTGTTTGAGTCAGGGGTTATCAACTTTTGAATTTTTACTTTATTTTTCCATATATCTCAGAAACCATAAAAGCTAGAACGCTGAAAATTGGTACAAATATAGACAAATACAAAATCTCAAATTAGTTTATTCAAAAAAATTCCAAGGTTTCTCAAACATTTTTTATTAAGAAAAATATTTTTTCTATGATAAATTTATGAGTTTAACTGCCTATATTTCCAAAACTTATACAATTATCGAAAAAAGCCGAAACACCCCAACTAGATAATTTAATTTTCTATAAAAAATATTAACATTGTAGTAGAAGATCTCAATTTTTTTTAACAATTTTTTTAAAAATTGAATTTAGTGACGACATCGCTTCATACATTTTGTATGGCAGTCGCCTATACACAATATGTAAGAAGACTTAATAGTTTGATACTTCATCTCCAAACATACATACCATCATGCTATTTTCATATTCTGGGTAGGAAAAAAGGAACTTCCTCCATACTATCCTATCTTGACATACATACCTACATAATATATGTTGTATAGAAAACAAAATATCTGAAAATATTCAATAATTTGTATTTATGGGTTTATAGTTTGGTACATATTCTTCAACTATACATACTATCGCTATCGACAGTTGGATCTCATGTGTTACATGCAACTAGTTTACATAAACTCATTTGTTTTCCATTAATTTATATACAATAAATTATGTACCTAATATTTTGTGTAGTTTTATTTTGAATAAAACCAAAATAAAAATTATTATAAAAATATCAGTAGGTACTTACTTAATCCAACTGTCGATTTGTTCAGGAGAACTTTGTTCTCTTAACATATCGACAATGTATCAAGCCAGAATACGCGAGAATTGTATGAAGAGGTCTACTTTTTTCACGGCTTTTCCAACTTTGAAGTCAAAAAACACCAACTTAGAGGCTTCGCAGCATATATGTTCCATACACGGATTTACTCAGAATTCGGAGTAGAACATTTCGTGTGTCTGTGTGTGTGTGTCTGTGTGTGTGTGTCTGTGTGTGTGTGTCTGTGTGTGTGTGTGTGTGTCTGTGTGTGTGTGTGTCCCCCCCCCCCTTATAACTTTTGATCCGCTCAATTTACAGAGCCCAAAATTTCAGAATATATAAACAGTTATAGGCTTACAAAACTTTTATACTCAGAAGTGGGAATTTTTGTTTCAGTCAGGGGTTATCAACTTTTGAAATTTTGGTTTATTTATCCATATATCTCAGAAATCATAAAAGCTAGAACGCTGAAATTTGGTATAAACATAGACAAATACAAAATCTCAAATTAGTTTTTTTAAAAAAAATCCAGGGTTTCTCAAACATTTTTTATTAAGAAAAATATTTTTTTCATGATAAATTTATGAGTATAACTGCTTATATTTCCATTTTTTTTAAAAATATCAAAAAAAGCCGAAACACCCCAACTAGATAATTTAATTTTCCATAAAAAATATTAACATTGTATTTTTTTTTTTTTTTTTTTGAGTGGCAGCTCTCCAAGGAGAACACACTTAGACCGGTTGGCCCTTTGTGATACCACAGTGGGGTTGTCCTTCCCCTTCACTAAACCACATTGAACCAGCCTGAGTGGTTAATAAATGTCAGAACGTCGCTAATGTCAGCAGACGCTATGTCCATCAGGTCATCGTAGAAGAAACTTCCCAAGAATTTCCTCCTATTTCTGGAGAGAGCAGGGCATTGACAGAGGAAGTGGACTACCGTCTCTTCTTCCTCTTCGTCTTGGCATGCTCTGCAATAATCAAATGCCTCTAAACCAAGCCTTCTGGCATGTTTTCCTATGAGCCAGTGCCCCGTTAATACCGATGTGACTCTGGCTAGTGAGTCCCTTCTGAACGAGAGCATCTCCCTTGTTCTTTTGAGATCATATTTTGGCCATGTTTGTTTGGCAATGGCACACGTGCTTTCTTCAGACCATCTTTGATTGGCACGAGTTTTCGTTTTCTCATCGACCCGGAGTTTACATGTTGCCATGGGAACCCCGGGTCGATGATTTATTGTTTCTAAAGGTAACAGGGTACCTGCCCTGGCCAGTTGTATTAGAACATCTCAATTTTTTTTTAACAATTTTTATAAAAATTGAATTAAGTGACGACATCGCTTCATACAATTTGTATGACTTTCGTCTATACACGATATCTAAGAAGACATAATTGTTTGATACGAATCTCCAAACATACATACATACCATCATTCTGTTTTCACATTCTGGGTAGGATCAAAGGACTGACCTCCATACTATCCTATCTTGACATACATACATATGTAGGTACATGTGTTGTATAGAAAATCAAATATCTTAAAATATTAAATAATTTGTATGTATGGGATTATAGTTTGGTACATATTCTTCAACTATACATACAATCGCTATCGACAGTTGGATCTCATGTGTTACATGCAACTAGTTATTAATTATTTTATAGAGAAGCAAGAGATCAGACACAATCCTTCTATCAGAGAGGTCATGAAGTTATAAGAAGATAGTCTAGTAGTGAATCATAATTTAAATCCTGTGCAGGAATTTTCAACTTATAATTCAAAAATCGTAAGAATTTGTAATAAACACTGTTCCTATTCTATTATGAGGTACGTAATAATAATAATGAACACTTCCTTGCACCCTGCGCAAGCCGCGAGTTTATTGCCGTATGGCAATTTCTTCCAACTAACCAGTGTTTCAAGCCCAGAGAAGCAATATTTGCGTGAGAAATAAATTTAAATAAATTTCTCCTCTGCTGGGAATCAAACCCAGGACGCCCGCACAGAAAACAAACGGTTCACCAACTGTGCCATGGCAGATGGGTGAATTATTTCCAATTGAAAATAATCTATTTGACTATCTCCTTCCTGCTTATTATATTGCTGTCATGTTCTGTGCTGTGCCACTTGTAATAAAATTATTTTTAATTTTTGCTGTAATATAATGCAAAATTTCTTTTGTGAATAGGTTGTGGATTATTTGACAAAGTTCTCGGGTATAAAACCAGGTGATTTAGATGCAAACTTCAGCTCTAAGCACCTAACGACGTTGAAGAATACCTATCAAAAGTTGAGGTTTCTAGTGGACAGTGGAGTCATATTCGTTGGACACGGTTTGAAAAACGACTTTAGGTAAGTGTCATACATTTTTAAGAAAAAAATATTTAGAATTGTGAATTAAATTTGAGGTATTGTGCAAATTTATAGAAATTTTTTTTTTCAACAAACCAGTATTTCTGATCCAGAGAATTGAGAATTGCATGAAAATCGATTTTTAATAAATTTCTCCTCTGATGGATATCATCAAACCCAGGATTCCTGTACAGTCATTATAACTTGTCATTGGATGTGTGTTAAATTAACATAATATCAGATCTTTTAGTTGTCTACCCAGTACTTTTAGACCAAGAGCCGGCGAAAGCCAAATTTACTTCATAATATAAAGGCTGATTTTTTCCATAAAAGAATACCACAGCAGGTAATAACGATTGGATAATATGAACCCTGAGTAGTGGTGGCTTTTGGAGATAACATTGAAAATTGCTATTTTAACAAGTCAGTTATAGTGTAAAGCATGATTTTTTTTAAATTTACTACAGAAGACTATTAGAAATTACGTTTTTCATGTTGCAAAAAAATCATTTTAATGTTTTTTTTTTGATCCACGGGCTTGAGATTTTTTTTCAGTTGGTTCGGCATATTGATCAGATAGCCTGTATATTTAGCATTAATTTTTCAAATTCAAATTTTTGACGAGTTGGGAATATGGTCGAAATGTAGCAAGTGGTCTACAAGAAATAAAAGTTTGGGAACCTCTGCCTTATACTATGAATAAAGGCTGGTGTATACAAAATAATGTAAATCTAACGCTTTCTGGCTCTTACACTGATAGACATTACAATAATTATTGATTCTGCAATGCCCCACTAGGCAAAAAACCTGTGCCGGGGCCAATGTATCTCGAGACAGTGACACTGTAATAGTTAATACCAACATCAGTCGTATATAAAAAGTGATAATATTACAAATAACAACAAAAATAAAAAACATAATGAAAATGGGTCTATATGTTGTTTTTTATAAGAACTATCAAAGAGGATTATATATTGGAGGATTTTTTTATATTAAAATGAATGAATATGTATGTCTTTGTAACAAATACATATACATCCTCATACATTCCCTAACCTAAGCGTAAATACTTGTGCTATAAGTGAACGAAATTGGTCGTGGCAGGATTCAAATTCGCGACCACTGAATTATTAACCACTCTGCCACCACCTGCCTGATATGAATGCAATGTATGTGTATATGAAGGACCAAAGACAGATATTTCCAAAGTGACACCTGCGCTTATTGACTGGCTCATAGCTCTAGACCTGAATATCTAATTATTTGAATATGTTATATTGTATTTATTTTCATTTAGTTAAAAATTATTTAAATCACTATGTATCATATGACAAATAAAATGAATATATCGCTCGTTTGCGAGAACAATGTCATATGTCAAAAGTCTGATTTTTGAGTTAATAATGCTTTTTGTTGTGTTTATCAATATTCATGTCGTCTCCGATTCTCAGTACAATATCTCTATAAGTGTGAGAGAAACAGCACATGTGGCGTTGTTTCACTATCATGTATTCACTGTAATATTGAAAAACACAACATTTCTGCATTATTAACCCAAAAATCGGATTTTTTTTGACTTATATCGTTGTTCTCGCAAACGAACGATATAAGAATGGTTTGTATTTGTCAATTTTAGGGTAATCAACTTAGTTGTACCACCAGAACAGGTCATCGACACTGTACAGCTGTTCCATCTTCCACATCACAGAATGGTCTCTCTTAAGTTTTTAGCCTGGCACTTATTAGGTCTGTGTATCATTATTGATTATTTTATTTTTTTTATAGGGGGCAAGTCTGGTCCAACCGGCGAAATCAAAACCCTCACGATTACCCACATTATGGATATAATTATTATATGGAGCTCTATAATATCTTTAGATGTCATAGAACTCCATATGATAATTATATCCATGATACGGATAATCACGAGGGTTTCGATTTTGCCGGTTGGACCAGATTTGCCCCCCTGTTGTGTGTTGATTTATAGTGATAATAATACAAATGTTCTTCATCACATATTCAACTTATCACTAATTTTTATAATGCTCCAAAAGTATTTTAAAATTGATTGATTTCTGTCGTTTAGTTATGTTTTTGCAAAAACGGTGTACTTTGAGATCCTTTCTGAAGAAGGTTATATTTTTTAGGCTACGACTATTTACATGACTCAACCATAGACGATAACCAAAAATAACCACAGAAAACGCAGACAAATCAACCTTTGTTTATACTTTGTTATAATTGTAGATCTCGATGAAAAAATGATTTATAAAATTAAGTAAATGTAATAAGATGCCAATATTTATTTTTTCTTCAAGTTGGTTTCCATGATGCATTTTTATGACCATTGAAAAAATGACAAAGGTAAATATTTTTGTATTTTGATTTATCTGCGCTTTCTATGGTTATAAATGACCTAAAAACATGACGACGTCAGAAAATTTGTCGTGTAAATAGACACTTTGGTCGTAAAAATAGTGGCACCGTGTTTTTTATTCATCTAAGAGGAAACAGAAGAGCCTATTACATGCTGTTTCAAAAATATATACTCACGCACTCTTTTGATTATTTTATGAACATAGACTGTCATTAATGATTGGGTCATTACATGTCAAAACATCCAGCCGTGTCACCCATGGTCTCAGGTTTTGTTGATATTTTTTTTTATTCCTATTGACATCCTCATTTAACAATGCAAAATATTATATTGATAACAGATTTTTAATTATCTCAATAGAGACGAAGTTGGAATATTTATTGTAGGAGAACCGGGAAATCAAGGCACCTACAGGGCTTACGACCTGTCATCGGCTGGTCATCGGAGCGCATAAAGTGATCACGTAAACCAGCCGATGACAGGTCGTAAGCCCTGTAGGTGCCTTGATTTCCCGGTTCTCCTACAATAAATATTCCAACTTCGTCTCTATTGAGATAATTAAAAATCTGTTAAAAAATATCTTTGACTCCCGACAGGGAAAAAAATCCAATGTTTGCGCATATGCAATAATAAAAATATTCGATTATATTGATATCTTGTATACTCATTGAGATATAATTTTTTGAAATTGATGACCCAAGGGCTATTTCCGAGCCTTACATTTTTGTGACACCATAGTATAAAAACATAAATTTTTAATGTATCTCAGTTAATTTTTCTTTAATATTCTAATAAATAAATGCAGAATTAGATAGAAATACAATTATTGATTCAATTATTATACATTTTACATAAAAAAATGTTAAACTCAATGGTTTAACATGTATTTTCCAGTTATGTTTTTGCAAAAAAACATTACTTTCAAGAATTCAAATATATCCAATGGGACAGCAAATATCAAAGCCACTCAACATTTTTGTTATTCATAATACTATAAAGTTTATTAATAAATAAAAATAAATCCTGGCTTTTTGATTGACAGTCTAAAAATTGTGACTTAGAATGTGAAAAAAGTTAAAAATTGATAGGCGACCAGCTTCAAGTTCTTACTATTCTGAAATACTCAAAATATAATAATTAAAAAACTATTCACTTCTTCTTTTTCTTTGCCTTATCCCACTTTAGGTAGGGTCAGCTCTCCTAATCCTTTGGCGCCACAATGATCTGTCCTGTATTGTGGATATTGGACGTCCTTTTCCTTTCCTGTTTTCTGGGAGTGCTAGAGCAGTATGCACCACATGATCATTTTGCCTCCTCATTACATGTCCATACCATCTGAGTCGGCTTTCTGTAAGTTTTTCTGGTATGGGGGCTACTCCAAAGCTTCCTCTTATTAATTCATTACGAATTTTATCTAGCTTTGTCATCCCGTCTGCCCACCTCAGCATTTTCATTTCATTGACATGTAGTTTTTGTTCATGTGTGCCTTTAACTGTCCAGCACTCCCCACCATATGTCATTGCAGGTCTCACCACTGTCTTGTAGACCTTGCCCTTAGTTTTGATTGGCATACGTGGATCGCACAGCACGCCCGTGAGAGTTTTCCATTTACTCCAAGCCACGTTTACCCTATGGGAGACGTCAGCATCCACACTGGCATCCGCTGAGAGAACCGACCCTAAGTATTTGAAGATTGTCACCTTGGGTACGACAGTGCCATCCGGGAAGCACACCGTCGCTGCGCCTGACGTTCCACTGTAGTTGCATTCCATGAAATCCGTCTTTGTCCTGCTAGTGCGCAATCAAAATCTCTCAAGTGCTTCAGTCCATTTCGATAGGGTCACTTGCAGTTGGCATGCGCTATTTGCTATCAGGACGATGTCATCAGCATATAACAGACTCCAAGGCAGGGGTGCCTGTACATCTTTTGTGAGATAATCCATCACCATGTTGAATAAAAGCGGGCTAAGTGCCGATACCTGATGTTCGCTAACATTGATCTCAAACCAACTGCTCAGGCCTGCCAAACTTTTGACTCTAGTGCGGACATTGTTGTACATGTCTTGCACAAGGTGTATGTACTGCTCCGGTATGTTCCGTGCTCTCATAGCCTGCCATACTAATCTTCGAGGTACTCGGTCGAACTCTTTTTCTAGGTCTATGAATACTAAGTATAGGTTTTCTTTATTCAGTCTATGCTTCTCCATAACGATCCTGACCGCTTGTATTGCATCTGAGGTTGATTTAGATGGGGTGAATCCAAACTGATTTGGTGTTATAATTGCAAGTTGCTAAAAAACTATTCACAATACAGCAAAAAAAAATTAAGATGCAATATGATGTGTAACGGCAAGAACAAAAAGCCTACTAAAGCCTAATTCAACATGTGCAAAGTTTTTTTTTTATATTTATTACGTCATTGAATATTATTTTCAATCATTCATACCATCAAGGCATATGCCACAATGTGGGGTAACCAGCAACAGTTGTGCGGATGTGCATTACCTTATATAAGGAAGCACATCACGTGCACACCCTTATTTTTGCCTATATTTCTAAAGTTTTTCAAAATATGGAAAAAAGCCGAAACACCCCAACTAGATAATTTAATTTTCTATAAAAAATATGAACATTGTAGTAGTAGGTACATCTCGAACTTTTTTTAACAATTTTTATAAAAATTAAAATTAGGTACGACATCTTTTCATACAATTTGTAAGGCAGTATACACTACACAATATCTACGGGGACTCGATAGTTTGATACTTAATCTCCAAACATACATGCATGCCATCATGCTATTTTCATATTTTTGGTAGGTAAAAAAGACTGACCTATCCTGACATATATACCTTCATGTTTTATATAGAAAACAAAATATCTTATAATGTTTATTAACCTTTTTAAGACGAGCGTCATGTATAGATGCCCACCGGCTGCGTGCCTAAACGCCGAGCGTCATCTATACATGCCCTCATGGCTATACACAATTGTGAACCTTCATATCTCAGTAAATTCATACTTGATTGAGACGAAAATTGGATGAATATTACTCCCATATATTTGACCTCAAGACATCTGTCGGTGAATCAACAAAACAATTGTTAAATTATTTAAAAAAATTAAGAACTCTAAACACTGAAATTCGTCGATCATCGCCGGCGAAATTCTCCGCACTCTCCCGCGCTTTGTAAGGATGTAATACGCATGTGCGTAGGAAAGAGGGATACTGCGCCAGTCCATTTTGTTGTTTCGTTGAGTTTATGTGATCTTTTGTTTATCTTCGATCTTTTTATCATATATCTACATCGTTAGATTTTTTTTTACCGTTACTATATTCAATCAAAACGAGATTGAAAAAAAACTGTGTGCGACTCGAAATACTGTCCGTCTGTAGGGAATGCAAGTACTTGTACCTACCCGTCTTGATTGGGTTAATTTCTGTTAAAGTGTTTATAGTTTGGTATGTATTCTTCAATTATACACACTATCGCATTAACAGTTGGATCTCATGTGTTACATGCAACTAGTATTATCAAACAGTATACTGGAACAAGAGTTGTGAATTTGCCAGTACGCATAATGGCTAAGCTATTATAATTTGTTATGTAGGAATATGTCAAATATTAATTTCTAACCGAGATTCTTTGCAGACACAAAGATACAATCCGACACGCACGACTCGATCGAGGACGCCCGTACGGCTCTCCAACTTTACAGACGCTACCTGGAGCTGGAGGCAGAGGGCTCAGTTGCCGAGACCCTCTCAACCCTCTACGAGACTGGTAAGATCCTGCAGTGGAAGGTCCCCGACCACTGACATTGTCTCGGTCCATCAACCGGACACCGTTCACCCCCCCAATCATGTAAATATTCTCCGCTAAGTTATTTGGTCTTCGCTGCATCTGCACTTCTTGCGCTCTCGAGGTGTATGTTAGTTTTATTTATTGAAATTATATTTGCTATTCAATATGATCAACATTCAATCGTTTCGTTACACAGTAGAGCTTCAATAATCTGAACCCCTAACTAATCCGAATACCTCTGCAATCCGATGCTTCGTGCATTAGATTAGGGTATGAAATTTGGGTATTCGGATTATTGAAACTAATGTAATTATTATTTATATTATAGTTCCCTCATGACTGATAAAATTATGTCTGATTCCTGAACCTATACAATTCTAGAATCTTCTTATGTATTGAATTATTAATTTTTTGGAACATTATAAAAAAATTACAGTAGGCATAATTTTACATATTAAAAAGACTGTATTCACCACATTATTTTTGTCGTAATTATACGACCAGTTCTGAAACCGATCGCATTGTTTCAACAAACAAATTGGTGAATACCACCGAGTCATCACAATTATAGTATAAATATAATTCTAGAATCAAATAGTGTTGATTTTTTTAATGATTGACAGTGTTGACATCTCTAAAATATGAGAACTTAACATTGCCCTCTCGAAAAAAGTGTTATTCTTCCATTTGTTGAACCTCAATTAGAAAAATTTAATTACCTACTTTTATGACCTGTACATATTATGTCAAATACATCCCGTTATGTATGAATATATTTTTATTTCAATTTATGCTCTGAGATCAGCTTTATGTATATTTTTTTTGCATAATGTAGGAAAATACCGTCCACTCTGTCATCTATATAAAAACTATTTCGTCTAATTCAGTAAAAGAAAATAAGTAAATACGCAAATCTATTCAGGTAGATACTTGTAAATTATAGGGGCTCACTTTCCTCTATTTATTTATTTTATTCTTTACACTTGTTTTTTTTATTTCTTATGTGCGACCGACACCCGCTTCACTGGGAACATACCCGTGTCAGAGCAAGTATTGAAATGACATTAATAATAATTTTTCAAATATGATTGACTATTACCAATATTGTTGTATTTGACATTTTTATAACAGCAAATTTACAAGCCTTGAAAACATGTTTAATCTCAATGTAAATTATAACCTAACCTAACTTAATCAAACCAAATGGACTAAAATAAGTTTTTGTCCTTAAATGTTCTGTTATTCTATTTGAGACGGAACCATCTATTTTTGTTTCAACACATGGAGCCCTTACAATTGACTTGTTCCTCTATTAAAAAAAATATTTTTGTTTTTGATTGTTTGTATGATAATCTTTTTCTTACCCCCCCCCCACCCCTTCCAGATACTTTTTTCGTCTTTTGCTCAATGATGTCAATACTTGTATATAATATACTTACATTATTATTGTTTTTATCTGATGACAAAAATATGTTGTGTATTTGGGTTTTAAAATTTTTCGTGGTGATATTTTTTATCAGTAAAGTTTTTTATTCATTTACACTCATTTAAATGTTACTTTTTGGAAATTAAATAAATAAATAGTATATAATATTATATTTACAATACGAAGATTTAAAAAATACTAGGAAAGATTTTTATTCTTATATTTTTCAGAAGTTTTTCATTTGTATACACATACCTAAGTATTAGTAGATAAATTGACTTTCAAATAATATATAATTGTATGTATGTATATAACGCAAAGTAAAGCTTTTTATAATATTACTAAATGACGTTGTATCTAATGAAATGAACGAAACTGTTATTTTCGAGATATGAATATATAGAATTCTGTAAAATATTATAAAAATTCTTGTGTTGTTAGTGAAAAAAAATATCAATTACAGCATTTTTACTGTATTTTATTACATTACGAGAAACATAATAAAAAGTTTTTATGTTAATTAAAAAAGTGTATATAAAATATTTTTAACATTTCTCTGCTCAAAGTTTCCACTGTAATTACCGACTACAATGCAATCTCATTAATCCGGCACAATGTGTTATAATGATTAATCAAAATGAGTTGAAATTTCTATGTATTTGTATATAATGAAAATAATGATAACTGGATGTGCCGGTATAGTGCAAGATTGTACTGTAATATTTTTTATTGTATAAATGAAGGATTTTTTTTGTATAAGATTTTAATGTTTTTTTTACATTGAAGGCCGGCTGTATTTTATTTTTTTGTGTATTGTGAATTTTAAAATTTTGAGGAAAATACTTATTATAAATTCTAAATAAGTACATAATTTTACCACTGACTGAATGAATATGATTTTATCTGAATATATGGAGATAGTAAATATTATTTTTTCGTTGTATATTTGAGAATATACATTATTTATTTATTTTGCATATAGAAATATGTTTCTTATTCATTTTAAAATTATCAAATCATGTATTTTATCCTTTCAATTTGATATATTTATTTTTACCTCCCTTTCCTACATATTGTTACATATTTCAATATGTATAATTGTTTGTTCGGAAGCGATCCTCAAGCAATGAACATCACATTTGTGTATATAATAGTGCTACTATATCAAACTATACTCTTGTCATTGATAATTTTTGATCTACCTTTTGTCCTAATGGTACATTGCTAAATTACAGTAATTTCATCTTTCAAAAGATTTAAAATGTTCTCTTATTTTATGTAAAAAATATGCAATTACTATTTTAACTTGTGTTGTTTTTTAAAGTGAAAAATAAAAACATCTACAGTGTTATTTATAAACTTAACTCAAATATTGAACTTATGGTTGAATTTCGATTTGATCTCTTTTCTAATTTGTAAACATGAATCAAGATTTGAACCGTGATTCAACTCAAATGTCAAATTTACTGGCGACGAGAGTAGTTCAACACTGATTCAACTTGATATTTCACAATTTTGAAGTAGGTAGCTGTGACCTGTTGAAATAATATTGATAGTTTTTTTTTTTTTTTTTAACATAAGATATGAAAAAACATATAAAAAGCGATTTGATCCATTAGAATTGTCGATTGACATTGAATTAAAACAAAAATATTGAATATCAAAAAGTGCAATAGCTTGAATTTGAATGAACTATCGTGTGGCGCGCACGTAGATCGTGGCACGCATTCTGTTCTGTGGTCATGACAACCAACTTAACGAAAACTAAGTTCCGCGCTGTCGTATGAAATAGAGCTCAAAATCGAGGTCAACTGAACTAGGGTTTAAATATTTTTTTATAAATAAGGTTTCAGTCGAACGTGGAATAAGACCTTGAACCGTGATTCAACCACAATTAAAGGATTTTCTATAAATAACACTGCTAGTGTTTTGAAAAGTTAAAATGATGATTTAAATATTCATTTATCAAGTTTATTTTACATATTCTACAGTGAAGATTAGTTGGCAACAACTCATTTATTTTTTTATGTATTCATATTTTGAATTACATCATGTGTCTATATTTAAATCACTCTTATCACAATTCTTTTTTTGTATTATTTTTAAAAATTACCATTAAGTATCGATTGACGTCCAAATCATACATTCCTAATATTTTGAAATAAAATTTGATGTTGCAGCTTGTATTTTAATATATATTATGTGTATATTTATTTTTTAACATTTTTTATGGATGAAAAATATAATTTTTGTAAGTATTGAGAGTTTAAAAATAATTCAAACAATCCTTTAAATTCATATTTGGAAGCCATTTGTTTGAATAATCGTTTCTGCTAACATTTTCATTGACTTCATGGCACTTCATGACAGATTGACTTCATGGCTAGAAAAATATACTTTATGGCTACTTGAGAAATTTATATGTGAACATTTATCAATGATTTTCATGTCAAACGAGACAGTTTGTATATTGAATATTGACTAAATTATTTTATAAAAATTTAATTCAAAGATTATCAAAGTGATAAATAAATACTAGTGCAATAAATAAAAACAATAATTTATTCTAAAAAAGCATGTTTTAAATTTGCATAAGCATTTTATTTTCCCGTTCATACAAAATAGTTGATTTATCGAAATTGTCATTATTTAATTCTTTCTGTATATGATTTTACAAACTATTGAGATTATTTTTAAATTGGATTTTCAAGGTTTTACTAGGTAGTCTCATAGATTTTTATTATAATATACCTAGATGTAGCACTCTGTGCAAAAAGTGAGTCATGGAATATTGCGAGTTTGACGTTTTGGTTGGCAACATATTTCAGTTTTCCTTACATTTCAACACATCCTAGATAAATGTTCTCTAAATTATTAATAATTAAAATGTTTTTTATACAAATAAATCCGAAAACAATTCACATTAGTCGTTATTTTCTAATGAAAAACGATGTGGTCTGGAACCAAAACGTCAAAAATCCCCCCTGAAAAATGACTCACATTCGATTCATACAAAATTTGCTAACTATGACATCTAGTGTATTATATGAAAACCTATGGGTGGTCTACATTTCACTTAAAAATGCACTTCATGCTAATGTTGGTACGATTGTCAGTCAGTCAAACTGAGTATGTTGCCATATCTCCAAGTTAAGTTCCTCTCATGTCATATTTAAAACTTTCACAAAATAAGAATAATAAAATATTTTTATTGACATACCCCCAAAAACAATTAAATATGTTTTTTAATTTATTTATAAAAGCAAGGGCTTCTTAAATTTACAGAGTAGCGAAATATTTAAAATGTTAGGAACTTGGTAGAACTAAATTGGCCAATTGTCAACTATGCAAAATTATCAACACGAAAGGAGTTACTATAGTGAATGTGCAATAGTAAGAATGTTTAAAAGAAAACAATCTGAGTTTAATATGATAGAAATACATGGCTTTTATAATTATTTTAAACACACCAAATTATTTTGTAACAATTTGTGCAAATTTATCAGAAATAACTTATAAATATTACAAAAAGAAGAAAAAAATCCCTAATTGAAGGGAAATCATATTTTTAACGTATGACAACACCAAATTCAATCATACCAACTTAACAACGAAGTTCTCTTTAAATGAAACACACTCTACGGGCCCGCTCACATTGGATACGAATTTGGTCGTACGTAAACGTACGATGCTGGTCGTACGAATCGAGTGCGCGCACTGGCTTGCTCACATTGGATACGAATTCGCATCGTACGTATGTATACGTACGATACTGGTCGAGTGCGCGCACTAGATACGGCTTTCTCCGATTTTTGATACGAATTTGATCATACGTCGACGTACGATGCTGGTTATACAATTTTATGTATTTAAGATTTGGTACACGGATAACAAACAAACAATACACATAAACATAATATCAATCACAACAAAGCTACCGTGCATACAAAAATCACACAAGGCACAGCCTCTCTGTGGTTTAGCCAATTTATTTATTTATTTTAGATAAAAATGAATATGTCCTTGTTAAACAAGTACATATACATCTTCCTACGTTCCCTAAAATAAGAAAATAAATGCTTGTGCTATAGGTGAACGAAATCGGTTGAGGTAGGATTCGAACTCGCGACCACTGGATTACTAGCCCAGCGCGCTAACCACTCTGCCATCGACCCATCTAATTTTATTCCCATTTATTTATTTATTCATTTATTTAATATTTCTTCTCGGGCAACTAACAGATACTTTGTCAAATATTTATTTAACACGCACTCAATAACAAGTTGTCACATTCTGGAGACTTACGATATTAGTCGTCTCACAGATCCAGACTGAAAACACAATTAAAAACTGTGCCTCCACCGGGAATCGAACCCGGGACCTTTGGATCAGCAGTCAGATACCCAACCAACTGAGCCACGAAGGCCGACAATTGTAATATATATAGACAAAATTATCTTGTTTATAACATTTTATAATAACATATTCTCTTCACATAGCACAAAACAGCACAAAACCTTGGGGTAAGCAAATTATAAAAAACAGGTAACAACACATGAAGAGAAATTTAAAATAACAGTTTACAAAGATAAAAATACCAAGTCATAAAAAAATATTTAGTTATTTGAATTCGGATCAAATTGCATAACGTAATCAGAAATCTCATAAACATTTGTGTCCAAAAACAAAATTTTCTGTATCCATTTATGTGTAATCAAAGTACGAACGGAGCAAAATATCCAAACAAGTTTGGATCGAATTCGTATGTCGGAACTATACGCACGTCAACGTACGACTAACTCGCACCCAGTGTGAGCACTCTCATGGTGCTCAAAGGAACGGGATTATTCGTGCGTTTTCGACGTTTTCGTACGTATTCGGACGACTGAATTTCGTACGTAAACGTATCCAATGTGAGCATGTCCATGAGCGAACTCAGACGTCGTAACAATTCTTGCGTATACGTACGACCATAGTACGACTACGTACGATCACGTACGACCAACTCGCATCCAGTGTGAGCACTCTCATAGTACATCAAGTATCGGGATCGTTCGTGCATTTACGTACGTTTACGCACGAGCGAAATTCGTACGAAAACGCATCCAATGTGAGCGAGGCCTACTTGTTTTATTTTTCACTTTGAAAAAACTATCAGTAAATACAAGTAAGCAATATTTTGTACTTAACAAAATTACCCTGATTTAAATAAAATTTTATCTTTTCTCCACATTAATACATTTTTTATTTATTTATTTTTATCACACTATATTTTACAATGAATCAAACGATTAGATTACTGCTGTCCAACTAGGAAACCTTGTTCTGTGGCTAGCATTTTACAATTTTTCAGTGACAATAAACTTTAAACATCAATTTTTACTATGTCATATTTTAAAATCAAACCCAAACTAAGATTTCATTATTAAAAACACTGACTTTTATATGATTCGAATCAGTTCTGTATTTTTACAAATCCTGTAAAATTTGTATTATAACTTATTAGGTAAATAATACAAATTAATGTTAACAAATAATAATATGATTATTTTTGAAAAATATATTGCATTTTAGATTTAAGACGCAATATATAATATTAGGAAATACTGTATTGATCATGGTGACGATATTGTTGGTACAATTTCTAGAAAATAAAGATAAATCTTGAAGATTCCATTGAAATTGGTTGATATGCGTTATTTTATTGTTTACATCAAGACATATCATTGGTATATGATTTTAAAACTTGTATTTTCTTTTATCAATTTTTAAATATCATAAATAAAAACGTGTTTAATAATTCAAGAATCCGAATAAGAATACATCCTTGATTTGAAATGCTTATTATTTGTATGGCAATACCTTTGTCAGAATACTTTTAGGATTGAAATTTTAAAAGTGAGTTTTTTCTACCCACTTCACACCATTTTTTTAAACATAACCTACAAAAGTTTGGTAAAAATACCAATTTAGTCATTTATTTTAATATTTTAGTTACTTTTTTTTAATATATAATGCAACTGGCTCACGCCAGTCGCAATTATAACTACAAACAAACCTAACCAACCTATTTTTACCAAACTTTTGTAGGTTAGGTTTACAAAAATGGTGTGAAGACTAGGTTATCCTTAAATTTATGGTGGGTAAAAAACCATAGCCAACTTTGTAAGTTCGCCGATGTGTTCAAACCCTTTTTTTATTTATACAGCTTTGAATTAATTTCTTTATTTTCAATATATTGATCTTTATAACTTTGATTGAATTTTACGCACAAATATTTAACAGTCGTGCATTCAACGGCCTACCTCAAATAGTATATTTTTCATTTCACTATAAATATCCATTTTTATGAAGTCTTTGAAAGAACTTACATTTTTTTTATTCATATTGTAATCTGTCATTAATGCTATAGTTGGAAATTTTCACTGTGATTAAAATTCTTACAACTGCTACATTTCAAAGTATATTTTTTTTTATATAAAAAGCAATGTATGCTCATCGTCTATAATTTACAAGTTCTATAAATAATTTCTTTCATAAGCCAATGTCCGCTAATACTTCAAAAACATATCGAGGGAATGTTTTATTTCATTATTTTTTATCATCGTTGCTTTTGACATCCAATTTGCGTACAAATATTCTGTGATCATTGAAAAATATTATTATAGAATCGAAGGAGTAAAAGATTTTAATGAAGTTGTGCAATACTCTTTTTTTTTTATTATTCAAAGCTTAACATAATAAAAGTGCATAATTATATTTTAATTGTTTACAAATATTATATATTTTCGAAATTTTTATTTAATTATGTAATCCTTGTTTACATATTGAATTCTATAGTGCTTATTTACAGTTAATATGAAAATAAACTTATAATTTAATGGTATTTTTTTTATATTTCAACAAAAATATGTTTTTATATTATTTCGTAAAGTATTATGCTTTCAAAATATTGATTAAAAATATAACATGTATCTTTGTTAAGATATATTCGTATATATTTTTTCAATTATTTAAATATAAAAATGCTCAAATAATAAAATTTACCCCGTATTTGAGGAATCATTTACCGTATTCACAGACAAATCTTGAGGAAACCTCAAGGCTTCAAGGTACCTTGAAGGCGATTTCGTTATTCAGAGTGAATGTGACATTGCATACCTTCAAAATTCGTCAAGAATTTCAACCAAATGTATTCCATTGACATTTTGTTATGCAGTGATAAATATGGTCATATTCTGCTACTTTAAGTGCCTATCTACATTCCTTCAAGTGTCAAATATTAAAACAAAACGAGAACGGAGACAAAAGATTTTGAATGCCTACGAGAGAACGAGTGAGTAATATTTTGATTCTTTCTGTAGAATATATTCAAATAATATATCGCATTGTTTTCCGATTGGGTACTTAAACAAACCTATAATTTTGAAAAAATCAAATATAATACACTTAAGTGTACCTTACCATCAAAATATTAGATCCTTTATAGAATATTCTATCAGTTGTCAAATTTAACGACTAAACAGATTATCTTTTATGATGAAAAATGTCATCTTGTATTGGTCATTGTACTTGAGGGCATCCTCAATACTCATATTTGTCTATGAATACGAGTATTTGTTTTATATTTGAATATATATATATATATATATATATATATATATATATATATATATATATATATATATATATATATATATATATATATATATATATATATATATATATATATATATATATATATATATATATATATATATATATATATATATATATATATATATATATATATATATATATATATATATATATATATATATATATATATATATATATATATATATATATATATATATATATATATATATATATATATATATATATATATATATATATATATATATATATTTTTATATAATATATTCTTTTTCTTTATCTCAATCTAAATTGGTTGTTTATAAATGTGATCATTCTTTTAATATTTGTACTTAAAACATAATATATATATATATTTGTGATTTTTTCTTATTTAATTATTTTCAATTGTATATTTTTGAAATCAAATTTGTATTTGTTTATTAAGGTGTTTATTTTTTCCGTATTTCAGCAACAGTCTAATTTTTTTTTTAATCATGTGATATTATTAAAAAAAATCTGTCCCTTATTCAATATTATTTTTGCAGCATATTTTTGTGCAGTCTACTGACTAATATATTATTTTATGTTGTACTATTGTATAAAATTGGTAGATTCATATTTATAACGTATTTTTTTTAGTCAATTCAATAATCAAACTTCTATCATTTTTAAAAAATTGAATATTGACAATTCAAAATCACATTAATTTGATATTCAATAATTTATTTCTAACATTTATATTTTATATTTGTCAATTTATATTATTATAAAAAAAACTTGTTTATTAAAAATGTACATGTAGTTGATTTGGCCACATTCAAAATTGACAACAATAATGTACAAAACTGAATGGTACGGAGTGAGAGTCATGGAATGTGTGTCAAGGTAGAAGAGTGTGGTATTCAGTTCTCTATCTACCTCATGAGGGACATGGCACAATGGTATGTATATAAAATGAAATAATAATCGGAGGAATTTAATTTTTTAAGAGGGCATAACCTAAAATTTGTAGATTTATTTTGTTTTAAAAACAAACCTGACTATAAATTAATAAAATTTATCGGTTTTTCACTTTGATTTTATGCACTCATTAAGCATGTAAAAGATTTATTTCTCTTGACATAATATTTATGGAGTTATTAAAATAACGTTGTTCTTGCAGGATATTTTTAATATTTCATTTAGGGGAATTTAGGCTGCATTTAAAAATTGTGTGACGAAAATTCACAAGAGAAATCTTTAAAATACCTACGGTATTGAGTTTAGGTTTATATGTACTCCTAAACAATTCATTTTATTCTTCTTCGTTGAACTTAATGAGCGAACTACATTTTAAATCAGGGCTTGGACTATTTTACTGTCTTTTCATAAATTTTACCAGACTCATATTTTTTAGTCATATTTTTAACGTTGATTTTGCATGAGTAATCATTTTTTTTATTTTTACAATTTTTATATTTTTGTTGAATCAATCCTATGTACATCAATCATTATAAATCCTTGAATTGTGAGGAGAGAGGGACATTAATTACAATCATGTTTTTTTGTGATCAAAGAAATACTTAAATTTTTTTGTATATAAAATGATTTTGTTATAATTGTAATATTATTTAAATCAGTATTTTTATACAGTATATTTTCAGTTAAGTACACAGTGGTATATATTATATATTTATAAAAACATACATAAGGAGTGTTTATATGGCGACATTTTTGTGTACATTTTATCTTTTATAAATAAACCATTAACATTTACATTTTGATACATAAAATTATAGTTTTTTTGTTAAAATTTTTATGCATTTTTGATTTATTTACTCAATTGGTTCCATATCTGACTTGCAAGTTACAGATTCCGGGTTTGATTCACGAATCAGATTTGTGAATTTTCAGACAATTAAATGATTTTTTTTATATTTTTTGCAAATTGTGGCAACTTGTTCTGGTAATTGTTGATTATAATAGAGGCTCACTGTATTGCAATCATATATTTTTTATTCCCTTACAAATGATTGTTCAATTTGTAATGAAATATAATATTGAAGTCTAAATAAATTTATATTTATTATTGAAGTAACCTAACCTAGTCAAATATATTTTCTCTCGAGGCACAAAACAATTGATTTTCGTTCAAATACTAGCTTAACAATCAATCAAAGACACTTTTTTATATTCATGTAAATCTATATTTTGACGTGAGTAGCAATAAAAATAAAAATATTTCTGTTTTATGTGTCAAATCTCATAATTCGTAAAGATATTTACTGTATATATATGAAAGTGTTGCCATGTCTTCATGCTCTGATATATATTTTTTTTACGCAGTGGACCATATGATGTCAAAATATTTTTTCAATAAAAAAAATTGGAAATCTTTCATTTGCGTTTTTATTTATCTCTTATTTAATCTCCACTGGTATAAAAAGACTATTATTACTCAACAAATAATTTCATTGTGATAGGTTTTATTGTTATTTTTATTTAAGATAAGACAAAGGACCTTAAACTTAATGTGCCTTTATGACATAGAAGAGGCCCGATATTGACTGCATAGACCTTCTGAAAAGTATCAATTCAAACAGACGAACAAGGCACACCTCAATGTTCTTTAAGACAAAAAAAAAATACTAACGCGGCTCAGAATTCGCCATTGTACCGATGCCTTACCACTTATAATATTTTGGAAAGGATCAGGTCCAGAACCCTTTTCAGGAACCAAAAAGATGCGTCTGTTGGATTGAAAGATGCATTAATTCAACATTTTTTTTTTATTTCCGAGTAAAAAAGAATTACATAAGCCAATATTAATATAAAATACAATACAAATAAAAAATATATCAATTTAGGTACTTGGATATCACCATCAGCTCCACATCCCAAAAGGTGGGACCTGGCTTCCAAAAGAAGTCTTCGCCATTCCGATATGTCAGCGGCTCTTTGTCTCCAATTGACTACGCCCAAAGAGTCCAGGTCCCCCTGGACGCAGTCCATCCACCTCAACTTAGGTCTCCCCCTATGCCTCACACCCTCTGGTCTATGGTGAAGGACTCTTCTGGCGGGCAGTTGCTCACTCATCCTCTCCACATGTCCAAGCCATCTGAGTCTCCCAATCCTTACAAATACCCTAACGTCTATATCAACATAAAGCTGGTAAAGCTCGTGATTGTATCTGATTCTCCACACACCACCCTCACAGACAGCTCCCTAGATTCACCGCAAGATCTTTCTTTCAAAAATACCAAGTTGGTCCTCGTCTCTTTTAGTTAAGAGTCCAGGTCTCGGAGGCATATGTTAACACTGGTCTGACAATAGTTTTATACAGTGTAGGTACTTGGATATAATCTGTCTTATTCTGATTCATTTCAGAGTACGAAAACGTAATGAGTCCCGTATAAACGCAGTCAACTTTTCGACATTTCTCATATACCTACTAAAATTCAGACGGATAAATTTAGGCGAATCAGAATAGGATATATTGCCTCACTAAGCAAAAGCCTGTTCCGAGGCAATACCTATTCAAAATGAGTAGTTTATTTACTTGAAAATGTCAATTTTTAATCTCTTTTGCTTCATTTGATTGGTTTTTTTTTTTTTTTTTTTTTTTTTTTTTTTTTTTTTTTTTTTTTTTTTTTTTTTGCCATTTCACCTCTTTGTGGTGTTCTCAGGCAGGTGAACATTTCATGTACGCATCGATACTTTAAATTATTGTGAGCTACCGCTCATAATCTATTGTTGTTTACAGCCGATGGGTCAATGAACTAACCCTTTACAGTCACACGTATATTTTATGTTCGTTTAAAAAATTGCAAAATAAGTTTAAAGTGTTTTGATTTATGTTATTAAGTAACGTTTCTATTCTTGTTGGAAGGGGATTAATCGATGCTATTTTAAAGTAGAATTCCTTTGTGGGGTATTTTTCACAATTGAAGAAAACGTGGTTCAAAGTTTCCTCCTCCAATCCGCAGTCACAAGAAGCTTCCTCTACTATATTTAATTTCAGTAGATGTGTTTTGATACAGCAGTGTCCGATGCGCATACGAGAGATTGATGATATAACAAACTTGCTAGATTTGGTTTCTTTGAACCACGGAACCTTTGGGATTGTGTTTTGAATGGAAGCATAATATTTTCCCTTGAATTTGGAAGAGATATTCCAATATTTTTGCCAATTATTATACAAGTTTTGTTTTGGTTCTGACAAAATGTCAGAGATCGGAATGGGATACGTATTATTATTATTACTTTTGAATTCAGAAGCTGTCTTTGCTAACGAGTCGACTTTTTCGTTGCCCGTTATTCCACAATGGCTTGGAATCCAAGCTAAAATAATTTGTTGGTTATTGGAGTTTAATTGATAGAGAAATTTTCGAATATTTAAGGATATTTCATTTTCTGGTGACGAAAAAGGTGATGAATAAGTTTTTTGTAGTATGCTTAGGCAATCAGAAAAAATTATTGCTTTTTTTGACTTTTTAGATTGTGCTAGTGTCAATGCTTCTAGTATTGCGATGGACTCCGCTGTAAACACAGAACATTTGTTATGCAAGGAAAGACAAAGTTCGATTGAATATTTTGAGCTATATACCGCCGCACCTGTGAATGGAGAGGAAGGCGACTTTGAGCCATCTGTGAAGAAAAGGTCCCAATCTTTCCAGTCAGAATCAATCAAATTTTGAAAATATTTGTTTGCGTTAGGATTCTTTTCAATTCCAAAAGAAAATAAGATATTCGGGCTATATGTCAAAAATTTAAATTGTGTATTATATAACGGTAATATTTTATATTGATGACAGTATGGTAATATTGTTTTGTACTTTTGTAAACTATTTATTAAAAAAGGTCTATATTTGTCCCCCAATCTATTTCTAATAGTTAATTCTTTCAATAATTGTTCTAATAGATTTGTAAGAGGGTGATCTTTAAGCGAAAAACATTTAAAAAAGAAATTGTCAGCACAAAGCTGTCTTCTTAAATGTGGGGGAGGATCGACTACTTCTATCTGTAGTGCAACTATTGGGGAAGATTTCATAGCTCCCACTATCAACCTAAGAGCTTGGGCTTGAATACGATCTATTCGGGCAGTATTTTTTTTTGACGTTGGTTCTATTATAAATGAAGCATAATCAAAAAGACTTCTAATGTATGCATTATAAAATAGTTTCTGTGTACTGGGATGGCACCCCCACCATACCCGAGAAACTGCCCTCATCATGTTGAGCCCCCCCTGGGCTTTTGAAATTAGTATCTCAACATAATCATTCCATGACATTTTTGTATCGAATACTACACCAAGAAATTTGATTGAGTTGTAAAAATGTATAGGCTGGTTTTTTATCAGAATTTGAATGTGTGGGATGGAGCGTTTTTTTGTGAATAAAATGGCTTTACTTTTAGTTGCTGATAGTTCTAACCCCTGTGAAAACAACCACGAAGATACATGGTCTAAGGCTTCTGTTATTATTTTCACTGCGTTACTTAAGTCTTGGCTAGATATGTATAAGAATATATCATCGGCATAACAGAGAATTTTAACACCGGGGGGTAATTGTTGGAAAATATCACTTATAAATATATTAAATAGAAGAGGACTAAGGGATGATCCTTGCGGTAATCCTTTACAAACTTTTCTGACTATAGGTGTAGTATCATATGATTCTATAACTATTTCCCTATCGATCAGTAGATTTATTATAAATGCTGAAAGTTTAAAGGACACCCCAGCTTTTAAAAGTTTTTGTTTCAAAAGCGGAAGAAAAACATGGTCATATGCACTTTCTACGTCTAGACTAACTCCGACCAAAAACTCTTTTTTTACATTGGTTATGTGTATATCTGTTGCTAAAATAGAAATGCTTTCCAAAGTTGAGTGTTTCTTTCTAAAACCGAATTGGAATTTCGATAGGATTTGCGCGTTTTCCGTAAACCAATCGAGTCTATTTTTTATCATCCGCTCCACAGTTTTAAGGGGGGTAGACGACAATGCTATAGGGCGATAAGAAGAACCAGAATTTGGGTTACATTTTGGCTTTAAAATAGGAATGATTCTTTGTTGTTTCCATTCTTTTGGTACTAAGCCTGTGCTGAAAAAAATATTAGTCAATTCAAGAAAGTATTTTTTCGAGGATTCGCTCAGTTTCTTTAAGAAGCTATAAGGCAAGTTATCTAATCCTGGAGCAGTATCTGACATTTGATTGGTTATTCTTTTAATTATTGTCCTCTGAATGGCTTGGGTCTGCACTACATTCAAGATTGTGTCAAAAGAATGTTCCATCAGCAAGACATCTTACATTGATATCACCGTACCGATGGGGACACGGAAGGAGCCTCCACGTAGATTGAGTTTCGGTTAACTTCGGGAAAGCAATCGGGCGTCCCTGGAAACGGCAGAATGCCGGCCAATCCTTCCACCACCGGAGCACCAACACAATATGATGGTGTTCCGGACACGGAAAGTAAGTAAGTACCGTACCGATTCTTAAAAGAAATTTGACAGTCAATAAGGGGTAGGGGAAATAAACTGCTCCCCTGGGATAGTGAAACTCAGAATGCTTTAAGTAAACTACTTAAGACAACTTTGTTTTGTAGTCTATGATTCACCCTTAGAGTGATCTTATATCAATAAATATTTATTATTGATTCATAGAATTCCATAAACTACTACATCACACATAGTTACTTTTTAATGTAATACAATTATTTATTTTTTGCCGAATTATATATATAGTATTTCAATCAATATATTTAAATAGTGTGAGAATTCAGTTGTAATAAATAATAAGTGACTACATACTCCTGCAAGAGAATACCCAAATAAAGATGAATGGATGGTGTAGAAATAGACTAAATTAGTGTTAGTATTTTCAAACTAGTTATTCTAAACTAAACAATAGTTCAAACTAAACAATCGGGTGGAATGGGGGAAATGTCTTGAGGCCAAGGCTCATGATGTGCTGTAATACCATACTTCTACATTATAATAATATACTGTTCGTAGCTTTTGTTTGTAAGCATATAAATAAAACAATTATGTGACAATAATTCCTTTATTTATTACATGTATATTCATATTTATATAATAATACACAAAAATACAATTGATAGGTACATATATTTGACATTGTTTATATTATGTTCCATAATTTTTTTGACCATAAACAAGGCCTGTAAAGTTTATAATTTCACATTAAATACTAGGATAAGACAAATATATGGATTCCATCGAGGGAGTGGCACATTTATGGGACGCAATTATCGGGGAATCGGCTACACATATATATTAAATTTAATATAAGATTACTTATATATTATTACACGACATATATTGAATTTAATTGTTCCAATAAACAAAATGAAAAGGTTCATAAAACTTGGAATTAGACTCTTTTATAAACAAAACTAGGTGTTGCGGCATAAACATATTAGCCACCAGTGCAAGTCATGATTTTCTCACATTGTGCATAGAGAAATATGTTTTTCAACAATTGTACAAATTCCACATTTTTACTTGTATCTCTGGATATCAAAAAAAAATAATAGGTATCAAAAAAATAATATTACAAAATAATTTATGAATGATGTGTTTAGTTTTTCATTTTCATTTTCTTTTCGCAATAGGAGTGTGACAAATTATTATCAAAAAACACCAAATTAGATTATTGTCTTTACATCATTGTCGTATAATTTTATAAATGGGAAATTTGTTATTTCAATTGAATACACATTTCTATCATTTCATTAAGAATTTGAACACTGTTTTTTTTGTTTGTTCAATGCTTCAATATTATAAAAATTTATTTTAAAAAATATGCTTGTAGGTACTCTACCAATGTATGTAAAACAATCATTAAAATGTTCATTGTTATAAAAATTAATCAAAGACACATTATTTGTATAAATTTAATAACATTAAATATTTATTACACATGTAACACTGAATATTTAAAATGACATGTTTTTTAAGATTACAATACTTATTCATTATATTTTTATCGTTGATCTTCAACATTGTATGTATAATATATTATAGTATATATAATTGATTATGTTCGATTTAGTTGTTTCTGCGTTATTGTTAATTATATTAAATACATGTTTTATAAACATATTTTATGTATATATTAATATTTTATATTAGCGACAACACTTAATTAATACAAATATGGATATCGATTAATAAATATAGGTATTGTATACCTAAATAATTATTAATTTTTATAATGGCAATCTTTAATATTTGTTTTATGACATTTATTTATTTTTATAATCATGTCATACTTAATTCCTAAACATTCTTATCTATAATTTACTTAAAACTAAGGCATGGTTATTTATTTTAATATTATGCGATAAGTAGGTTGTATTAATGTTACCATATCTAGACATTATTTTATTTTATATTTGACAGTTAAAAATAACACAGTGATCGATGAGCATTTATTGAGAAATGTACATTTTTTCGTAACCTAAATGTTATAATTATATAAAAAGTGTTACAGAAAAAAAATGTCTGAACTAGACGTACGTTTCAACAAGTGTTAGGTACTCAATCCAATTTTTTGTAATATAAGAGTATTAGTAATTAGTAAATTGACATTATAAAGTATTCCTGACATGAAGTATTCATTGTTTCACTGTAAAAAATTTATATATTAACATTACAGAGTTTTTTTATTTTTGCAAGTTTTATTGTTGTACGCGTATGATTATTTTATTTCTTTTCTGCAAACACTATTCATATTATATTAAAATTTATCTTAAGTAAGCAGCTTAGTGCCGCTGTATTTACTAATATTTGTTTAATAGTAAATTACTGAATTTAATCTTAGAAAATACTTTGTTTTCCAGGAATCTGATAAAATTAATGTAGGTGTTGATCATATATGTTTATTTTCTTGATTTGTCAAAATATTCAATAATAATTTATTATAAATTATATAGTAAGGTATGTGTTCAATAGTGTATCTAACCCTTTGAACGCGTTGAGCAAAAAATAAAATTTAATCTGAAAAATGCAAATTTTCAAAAAAAAAAGAAAAGTATTCTATAAAATTTCTTTTAGTTTTTTTTATCAATGTCTTGATTTAATACACCAAAAAATAGTTGTCACTTTGTATTTTGGCGGGAGGGGGGCTCAAAAAATTTTATTTAAATATATTTGTTTATATTTTTTTTGCATCCAAAGGTAATGTTTTTTACAAGCCATGGACTATAGTCGATTTACGTCGAAAGGGGAAAAAAATACGGGAGACTTTAGTCGATTTACGCTTTCAAAGGGTTAAAATAATTGTGTATATTAGTGTTTTGGAAGTGATATTCTTACGATTGAAACTTCTAAGTGAATATTTTTTGTCTATGGATAAAAAATGTTATTAGAAAACATTCTCAATACATAAGAGGTGAATTTTTAGTTATATAAACACATTCTTCTTAATAACTCTATATTTTTTTTTAATGTATGACTTTAAGTAAAAACCTGTCATTGGTTTCATTGTTTAATATTTTCTTATGTTTATATCTATTTTATGTAAAAATAAAAAAAAATGTTGGTTTTCTAATGAAGAAATAAACAAACTCATTTTTTGGAACATTTACTTTTGTTTTTATACATCTTATTAAATAGGAAAATAAATATTATATTTAGTTAATTGTTATTTATCTCTAAATTTCTGTGTATTTATATAAAAAACGACCCTGTGTTGTAGTTGTAACACTATTAGCCACAATTTATGTTATTTGGCTTGTAATAGCTTATTTACATATTTAAAGACTAAAAAAAATATAAGTGAATATTTCAATGCGAACAGATTATAAGTGAACAGAATGCGAAATATGAGTGAATAATGAATTACTGGAACAAGTGGATGAATATTTGTATATAGGAAGTATGTTTCAGCGTGATGGAAGACTGGAAAAGGATATAGAAAGAAGGGTAACGGCAGCAAATAGGGTGAACGGTGCATTAAGAACAATAATGGCCGACCCAATTATCTCAAGGCCAGCAAAAGCTCGCTGTGCACAATGCAATAGTCGTACCAACATTAATGTTTGCAAGTGAGACATGGACATGGCAGAAGACGCATGAAGGTTAAATTAACGCTGTGGAAATGAGGTCCCTAAGACAAATGTGTGGTAGAACGATCTATGATAGGATAAGGAATGTGGACATCAGACGAGAATGCAAGATGGAAAGAGATATTGTGAGTAGAATGAAAGTAAATACACTACGATGGTTCGGACATGTGGAGAGAATGAACGATGAGCGCCTGACAAAGAAAGTATACAAGGCTGAAAAGAGTGGAATGAGAGGTCGTGGCCGCCCGAGAAAAAGTTGGCATGATCATATAAAAGAGATTTTGAAAGATGGTGATATACGAAGTCAGAATAATAGGCGAGAATGTATGATGCGATGTATGGATGTACATGAGGCAAAACATGTACCTATGTCAAGATAGAGATGTCTGGCATTCGGTCCTCTCTGCCTACCCCAAGTAGGATACGTCGTGATGGTATGTATGTATGATGTAATATTTCAATCAACATAAATAATAACCTAAATTAACAACAATTTATGATATGTAAAAAATGTTAAACATGACATTTTTGAATAATTATGAAATTTTAATACTATTATAGTACATTTCTTATAAATAAAATATGTACCTATTTCTATAAATTGCAGTCTATTGCATAGATATTTCTTATATATACATTTTTTATTCTAATAATACATTATATTATCATCTCATGTAAGTACATTTTATCTTATGAATATGTGTGATAATTCAAAACTACATATATTTTTTTAAAAAGAATGAATATGTCCTTGTGAACAAGTACATATACATCCTCATACATTCCCTAAAATAAGAATTAATGCTTGTGCTATAGGTACGCTCCTTTGTTTATGAAATAAAACGTTTTTAAATGGATGTGTGTCTTATTTTATATTTTCATAAAATAATATTTTAATTTCATATCAACTGTGTTCAGGTGAAAGGCATTAATCTACATTGGAACAATTTTACAGGAGAAGCAAAATATTATAGGCTAAAGAAAACATCCCATTATTGTCTTAATTATATTCCCATCTTATTGAATTGTATTTATATGATTGTGTCACAAAATTTGAAGAGGAAGCAATCACAAATGATTTATGACTTATTTATTTAACATTTTGTACATAATATAAAGAAATATAATGCACACTGGCTGGCTTATTGCCATTAGGCAATATCTTCCAACCAACCAGATAACAAAGTGACAGAATTATACATTTACATCAATAAAAAATGAAAGCCACAAAAGAACAAAGAAAATATACATAACCCTAAGATAAATAAAAAAAAATAAAAAAAACATTATAGCAACAAAAAAGGGATTGGGAAGGAACAAGAAGAGATAATCGAGATCAGGTAAGTATTACGTAGCAAAGGGAAGGAAGGAAAAGGAGAGGGATCAGGTATTTTCGGAGAGATATCCCTGCTTTAGACTTTTCTTGAAAATGAAAAGCGAGTTTGACGAAGTTATATCAGGACTCAAATTATTCCACTCAAATTGAGTCTTGCTGAACGCACTTCAAAGGAAGAGCTGAAAAATTCAGTGTTGTGAATGGAGATAGTTAATGTAGTACGTTCAGCAGATCGAAGCGATAGGCCGTGATTAGATAAATAGTTGCATTTGGTTTTTAGGTACTGCAGTGAATTAGGATTAAAAAGTGTATTATGATATAGAAGTGACAACATATTTATATTTTGCCGTTGTCGTATCTTAGGCCAATGGAGAAGATTACGGTTAGAGGAAATGTGATTGAATTTTTTAAGTCCAAAGATGAAGCGGATACAAACATTCTGGAGGCGCTCGAGTTTGTTGAGATGCTTTTCGTTCGCATCCAAATAACAAACGTCAAGTAAAGGAAGGAGAATCGATTGTGCTAGGGTTACTTTGCAATGCAAAGGAAGAACATTTTTGAGTCTATTGAGAGAGTGGTTGCTAAGAAAACGGGTTTTACTTACGTGAGATACTTGTTCGTGCCGCGAGAGATCCTCGTCGATTAGAACTCCAAGATATTTCATAACTTTGGTAAAAGGTTTACATTGATTATTATTGGTAAGAAGAGGTGGGATTTGTACATCACTAAGCAACGACAGCAGACGGGGACTGCCGATAATAATAATAGCTTGGGACTTAGTTGGGTTAATTAGAAGACCGTTCTCTGAGGACCAAGATGAGATGAAAATGAGATCATCGTTCATTGAACGGGCAGCACTGTGAATGTGGTGGATGTTAACTGAAGATCGTCAGCAAAACGGTGATAGAGATTTTCAAGTTTTTGTAATTGAATCTATGAACATGGAAAATAACAAAGGAGAAAGAACATCACCTTGGGGTACTCCAGATAACAAGGTGGTGATATCAGAAGTAGAATCAGCGATCTTAATGCACTGTTTACGATTGTTGAGATAACAAGTGAACCACTTCAGCACTGGCTGGGCTATAAGTGAGGATAGTTTGGCAATGACTTATAAGGAGAAAATAGAAAAAAAATGTTTATTAATCCCTTTGTACTGACAGACTTTAGCAACATGGTACAAGAGCTTTGCAGTTTAAACCTATCTATTTTATTGACAAACTTTAAATTTATTTTTTATATGAAATAATAAATTTAAAACATACATACAATCATGCTGTTTTTTTACTGGGATAGGAGGAAAGGACTAACGCTACAGATTGATTTTCCATCATAAAACTAGTTTTGCCAAAATTGTGAATTGCCTTTTACCTGAACACAGTCGACATATTTATTTAACAGTGTCATTCTACGAGAACATTATTAAGACTATGTCATTACAGGTAACTTACATGGTGTAGCTTATTGTAGCATGGTGTAGCTTATATACATAATATTTTTTTATTTATAAAATATATAAATCTGCAATAAAATATTTATAAACAAATACAAAAAATCCTTTAAAATGTGCGTAATAACTTAATCACATAAAATAATTCAGTATTTAAAAAGAGGTTTGTCTGTATGCAAATTTTACCATGTGAGATTTTATTTTTTAGTCAATTTTAAGAAATCTTCTGTAATTCAATATGATGTAAGTATATTATTTTAATTGATCAGCCCCCCTAGACAACGTGTCATTTAGCTCAAGAAAAGAAAACTCAATGTATGGAAGTGACAGTTGCCAGTCACGTGACAACTGTCATATTGAGTTATCTTTTCTTGTTTCTTTTCTTGAGCTAAATGACACGTTGTCTAGGGGGCAGGAAAGAAAAATATATGTATAAAAAATTTATAAACAAATGTTAATTTTACTGAGTATGTAGGTAATTGTATGAATTATGTGATATAGGTATAATGATTTTCTTACTGTTTTTTTTTTTCACAATTTGGAGGAAAGATTATGAGGAAACCCAAAACCTTACTAAAAGTAAACTATAGTTAAAATTTGATTTAGTTTTAAGAAACCAAAAACACTGTGGGCTTTACTGACTATTCTGTGTTTCACTTAAATGTGCACATCATTGTAACAAATCTCTTTTAGCCAAATAAACTGAACTGTGTTGCCATATCTTCAAGTTATGTTCCTCTAATCTCACATTTAAAACTTAATAATAATACATTATAGTGCGTTCACTACAGATTTTAAAATAAAACAATCTAAATTTAAGATGATAGAATGATACATGTCTTTTATGATTATTTTAAACAAACCAAACTTATTTTTTCAACGATTTGTGTAGATCAGAAATTAATATTTTTTACCTACAAATATCATAAAAGAAAAAAAAACCCTAATTGTAGGGAATATCCTGATTTTTAGGTGTAACAAAACCAAAGCAATCGTACAAACTTAACCGCGAAGTGCACTTTAAAATGAAATACACTCTACAATAGATGTTTTCGTAAATACAACAAAGTCATAGACAGAATATGAAGAAAAGGAGATAGATTCAAACGTTTTGGATAATAATTGTCTAATAATTTTACATCTTGCAAATCACTGCCACTTTAACGAGTTTTTTATTTTTGCTGCTATAATCTATGGTAAAATTTTGTTGATATGTCATTTCTATTAAATTTCCTTATTTCAAACAAAATTGTCATTTATTTTGTACAAAATTAATACATAAACATGAGAATTATGTACATACAATCACGTCATATACCTCTCGCAGCTTAGAGTAAACTGAACACCATACATTCATACATTCATTTTCATATTTTCCTATATCTTTGCAGGTTTTTATGGGGTCTTATATTCACAAATTAAAAAAAAAACTTTTGCCTTTCATTCCATTCTCTTCAATCTTTTAATGAGGCATGGTTAGTTGGATGGCAGTGTCCAGTTGGCTGGAAAAACTTAAATGCAGAGGGAACAATACAGAAATGAGTGGAAACAGACGGAAAAGGCTACTATCCAGTAGTGGAATTAAGAAAGCTAAGGAAGGAAGGATCTTTGTCATTTCAATTGAATGGTATTATTCTGCATTCATGCGTCTTCTGCCATATTCAAGTTAGATGCACTCACTGCAATTTCTGACATACCTACTATATTTAATTTTCATACACTTTCTTCTGTTATTCTGCTTTCACACCCATATATTTCACTCCCATATGATAATGTTAAAATACGACATGTACCTGATGAAGACAGGCTTTTTAACTAGTCTATACAATAAAATTATTGGTCTTAAGAGCACAGCATCTTGTATGAGCATACTAAACAGTATGGATTTTATATTTACAAGAATTCTTCTTAATCCATTCCATACTGTTCACAAAATACATATTTTGACATTACAGTTTATCTAATATAAGTACATACATACCTATTCTTAATAATTATTTATTTTAACAGGATAACTTTGAGATACATATGCATATAGGCTTAGATTATACATGATACATATAGGTATAATGGTAGGTTGATTGCTGCTTTTTGAAAATTTTCAATCAACGAACCAGAATTGAAGTATATAAAAAGTTAATGATAAATAACACATGGTTACATTATACAATATTGGATAGGTGAATGCAAATAAAGAATATTAAATGTGAGAATAATATTGATAGCAATTAAAGAAGATATGTACGGAAAGAAAAGCAAATACCTATTTAGTTAGGTCAGTGGCAGAGTGGAAATCTACAAATAGTATTTTGTTTTTATCTGTCAGTGAAATTAATAAACAGTATTGTGTGTTTAACTAAGAAGCCGATACACTGAATTACTTGTTTTAATGTCATTAAGAGCAATTACATTTTGTTTGTTAGTAAAAACCCTAGATGGTATTTATTCTGTTAAATAATCACTTAAAATCATTAACAGTGCCTATTGTGTGTTAAATTATCAGTAAAAATCATTAACAGTATTGTGTGTTTAATTGTCAGTGAAATCTATATTGTGTGTTTAAATGTCAATGAAATCCATATTGTGTATTTAATTTTCAATGAAATCCATATTGTGTGAAATCAGTCAAATCCATATTGCATGTTTGATGTCAGTGAAAACCATATTATCTTTAATTGTCAGTGAAATCCATAATATTGTGTTTAATTGTCAGTGAAATCCATATTGTTTTTAATTGTCAGTGAAATCCATATTGGGTGTTTAATTGTCAGTGAAATCTATATTGTGTGTTCAATTGTCAGCGAAGAAATCCATATTGTGTGTTTAATTTTCAGTGAAATCCATTTTGTGTGTTCAATTGTCAATGAAATCCATATTTTGTGTTTAATTGTCAGTCAAATCCATATTCCATGATTGATGTCAGTGGAAACCATATTATCTTTAATTGTCAGTGAAATCCATAATATTGTGTTTTTGGTCAGTGAAATCCATATTGTTTTTAATTTTCAGCGTAATCCATATTTTGTATTTAATTGTCAGTGAAGAAATCCATATTGTGTGTTTCATTTTCAGTAATATCCATATTGTTTGTTTACTTGTCAGTGAAATCTATATTGTGTGTATAATCCATATTACATGTTTTTTGTCAGTGGAAACCATATTGTGTGTTTAATTTTCAGTGAAATAAATACCGTGTGTTCACCGTTTTAATTGTCAGTAGAATCCATATTACATGTTTTATGTCAGTGAAATCCATATTGTTTTTAATTGTCAGTGAAATCCATATTGTGTGTTTAATTGTCCGTCAAATCTATATTGCATGTTTGATGTCAGTGGAAACCATATTGTGTTTAATTGTCAGTGAAATCCATATTGTGTGTTCAATTATTAGTGAAATCTATATTTTACATGTTTTATGTCAGTGAAAACCATATTGTGTGATTAAATTTCAGTGAAATAAAATATCGTGTGTTAAACTGTCGGTGACATCTATATTGTGTATTTAATTGTCAGTGAAATCCATATTGTGTGTTTATTTGTCAGTAAAATCTATATTGTGTATTTAATTGTCAGTGAAATCCATATTGTGTTATTAATTGTCAGTGAAATCCATCATATTACAATTTTTATGTCAGCGGAAACCATATTGTGTGTAATTTTCAGTGAAATAAATATCGTGTGGTAAATTGTCAGTAGAATCCATATTGCATGTTTGATGTCAGTGGAAACCATATTATCTTTAATTGTCAGTGAAATCCATAATATTGTGTTTAATTGTCAGTGAAATCTATATTGGGTGTTTAATTGTCAGTGAAATCTATATTGTGTGTTCAAATGTCAGCGATGAAATCCATATTGTGTATAATTTTCAGTGAAATCCTTATTGTGCGTTTAATTGTCCGTTAAATCTATATTGCATGTTTGATGTCAGTGGAAACCATATTGTGTTTTATTGTCAGTGAAATCCATATTGTGTGTTTAACTGTCAGTGAAATCAATATTGTATGTTTAACTGTCAGTGAAATCCATACTGTGTTTTTAATTGTCAGTACAATCCATATTACATGTTTTATGTCAGTGGAAACCATATTGTGTGTTTAATTTTCAGTGAAATAAGTATCGTGTGTTAAATTGTCAGAAGAATTCATATTGCATGTTTGATGTCAGTGGAAACCATAATATCTTTAATTGTCAGTGAAATCCATAATATTGTGTTCAATTGTCAATGAAATCCATATTGCTTTTAATTGTCAGTGAAATCCATATTGTGTGTTTAATTTTCAGTGAAATCAATGTTGTGTGTTTAATTGTCCGTCAAATCTATATTGAATGTTTGATGTCAGTGGGACGCATATTGTGTTTGATTGTCAGTGACATCCATATTGTGTTCAATTATTAGTGAAATCCATATTTTACATGTTTTATGTCAGTGAAAACCATATTGTGTGATTAATTTTCAGTGAAATAAATATCATGTGTTTAACTGTCAGTGACATCTATATTGTGTATTTCATTGTGAGTGAAATCCATATTGTGTTTTTAATTGTCAGTGAAATCTATAATGTGTATTTAATTGTCAGTGAAATCCATATTGTGTTATTAATTGTCAGTGAAATCCATCATATTACAATTTTGATGTCTGCGGAAACCATATAATGTGTTTAATTGTCAGTGAAATCCATACTGTTTGTTTAATTTTCCGTCAAATCCATATTGCATTTTTTATGTGAGTGGAAACCATATTGTGTTTAATTGTCAGTCAAATCCATATTGTGTGTTTGATTGTCAGTGAAATCTATGTTGTGTGTTTAATTGTCAGTGAAATCCATATGGAGTATTTAATTGTCTGTGAAATCCATATTGTGTTTAATTGTCAGTGAAATCCATATTATGTGTTAATTCTCGGTGAAATCCATATTGCATGTTTGATGTCAGTGGAAAACATATTGTGTTTTATTGTCAGTGAAATCCATATTGTGTGTTTAACTGTCAGTGAAATCCAAGGGGCCGCCCTTACGTAAAATTCCATACAAAAACCCTTTTATACCCCCATGGTGAAATCTATATTTTGTTTAAATGTCAGTGAAATCCATACTGTGTTTTTAATTGTCAGTAGAATCCATATTACACGTTTTATGTCAGTAGAAACAAAATTGTGTATTTAATTTTCAGTTTAATAAATATCGTGTGTTTTATTGTCAGTGAAATCCATATTGTGTGTTTAACTGTCAGTGAAATCCAAGGGGCCGCCCTTACGTAAAATTCCATACAAAAACCCTTTTATACCCCCATGGTGAAATCTATATTTTGTTTAAATGTCAGTGAAATCCATACTGTGTTTTTAATTGTCAGTAGAATCCATATTACACGTTTTATGTCAGTAGAAACAAAATTGTGTATTTAATTTTCAGTTTAATAAATATCGTGTGTTTAATTGTCAGTGAAATATATATTGTGTGTTTTACTGTCAGTGAAATCCATATTGTGTGTTCAATTATTAGTGAGATCCATATTGCATGTTTAATGTCATTGGAAACCATAAAAATCAAAGCAACTGTTTAAAAAGTTAAGAAAAGTGAAACACTGAACAGATAAACTCGCTAACGAGATTCAACAGACCTATAGAGCAACTTATTACAAAATCTATGTGGTGTAATGAAATATAATATGAATATTATTTCATTTAAATTAAAAATCTTATCACAGTGGTTGCTTTGAAGAGTCGAGTGCATTTTTTTGCATACCTGATTAGACTTGGACAGTAAAAAAGCAGTCTTTGAGACAAAAAATCTATCACTGTACGCTATGCGTGTTGTTGCATCATTTTAGCTGATAAATGCATCACAGGGAAAGCAAATGATGCAATTGAACGAGTAAAGCTTTTATTTACAGCGAGACTTAAATGACTATCTTTAATTTTAGACACATGTATAGATACATGTTAATTATAATGAATACTACCTTGCACCCTGCGCAAGTGGTGAGTTTATTGCCCAGAGAAGCAATATTTGCGTGAGAAATGAATTTAAATAAATTTCTCCTCTATAATTATAGACATATATATTATGTTAATAGTTTGAGAATTATTTATTACTTATTATAATGACTCCTGTAACACAGATCGCTAATCTATGGAAATAAGAAGAAGATAATTATTTGTGTTTATTGTAGAATATATTATGCAAATATGAAACATTTAGTTACATAGATCTATTTTACAAATATTGAAAAAAGCCGTTTCTTTTACATATTTTTACCGATTAAGAATATTCCTTAATTATGACGAAAAGATTTTGAATCAAATAATTTTAGGTAAGTACCTATCTTCATTATCATCTTATGGTTGATTGTAAAATTCTTCAAATATATTCAAATTTAAAAATTAGGTCTAGGTACCTATATATAGTTTATGTTAAAACAATTATTATCTACGATAAATTGTTTAAAAGTGTTTAAACAATTGAAGTGTTTAAAACTATGATTACCCATTATAATATTTTCACATTACATTAATTGTTACACATTCATAATAATATTACGTCCCAAATAGATAGACAAAATATCAAGTACTTATCGTTAACATTTATAATGCCTAGAAGGCCCAAGATAATAAGAAAACAGTTTTAAACCATCTTTATATAGTGGCACTCGAGATCAGTCTAGTAAATTGACAATATCCAATAGAACCATCATTGTATATCTATCCTACAATAGCCATCGCTAAGGAGACCTATAGATCTACAAAAGTTAGGCATGTCCATCTTTGTTATCCACACTTCGGAAAAAAGTATACATATTAAAAGAAAACTCAAATGATCACGTCGTCAAGAAGTGCATTTTCATGGGTGCAAAGAGGAAAGAAAGGGGAAGATCGAAGATCCCAAACCACTTGGTTGGTTGATGAATATCCAGAAGAACATGAAGACTCTGGGTTTTAAAAAAGAGAGTGCCTACCAATACTTATTGCGCCACATGATCAGAAATAAAATAAAAAATTAAAATAAGCACTTCCTTGCACCCTGCTTAAGTGGCGAGTTGATTGCCATATGGAAATTTCTTAAAAACTATCCAGTGGATTACCGGCATAGGATAGTGCTTCCATTTATATATTATTATCGTTTTCAAGTGTCCCGTAAGAGCCGGGTAGTTTATCCAAAATACAACAGGCAATAATAAAATTTCACATAGTTCATCAATGAGGTTCACCACCCATTCTGATTGTAGCGTCTTTTCAGGTGAGACGAGAATGGTATGTGTGGATACACGAACGTGTCGTGATTTCTTTTATAAGGTTGTGTACACTCGTAAACCTGTCGCTGGTTACCCCACATTGTGGGAAACACCGTGATGGTATGAATGAATGAACCAGTGGAACTAAGCGAGAATATAAAAGCGACCATCCCAAAAAAAAAAAAATATTTGTCGAGACAGCTGGAATCGTTATTAAATTAAATGAATACATTTTTACAGAGAAAGCAATTCGTTTGATAATATGGAAAAAAATCGATTGACATCAAACGTTTTGGAAACATTCCAAATTCCAACTATTACTTACCCATAATTTCAAAGTACATACACTTCGATGAATGACTGTAAGCGCGATAAACAATGCTGAGAAAGTGTGGTTCAAATAATCGTTTATGTAATCAGATAAAAGTTTCTGCAAAATGTGAAAAAAATTGATCCTAACCATCTGTTTGTCCGACAATTAGTTTCTCGAAAATTTCAGCTAATTTTATAATGTCATCAAAAATTACGTAAGTGCATTTTTTTGTTTCATATTGCAATTCACCCTATTTATAGTGCGATATGCTTTGAATTAAAATATGAATAAAAAGGAAGAGTAGTTTTAAGAGAATATTAATAAGTTTGTTTTAAGAAATTTTAACAATAAGACATGCATACATTTTTGAAGCATTAAAATATAATAGGTGGGTGATGGAATAGAATCATCGGTCCTAGCAAAACGAATAATACACAAGCTGTTAGTGACACAGAGAGCTTAGGAGAGAAAGTTGCTGGGTATTTCAATAAGGGACAGAATTCAGAATGTCATGATAATGTCAAGAACCAAAGTAGCCGATGTAGCAGAAAGGGTCGCTGGCCTTAAATGGAGCTGGGCTGGGCATATCGCCAGATGCCAGGATTCACGATGGACCAAAAAGATCGTAGAATGGCGACCGAGAACAAGCCGAAAAGGTGTCGGCAGACCCCAAGACAAGGTGTTCTGATGACATCAAGAAATGTGCCGGAGGGAGATGGATGCAGTGTGCCCAAGACAGGGAGTTGTGGAGGATCAAGGGGGAGGCCTATGTCCAAGAATAGATAAAAACAGGCTGAAGAAGAAGACATCATTTTATAGGAATTGAACGAAACATTAAAATCAAACGAATCCTTGATATGGATAATGGACTATGTGTGTGGATAACATCGTAACACCAAAAATCAAGATAGCTATATTAGAACCTATTCCTTTTCGAAATTCCTATTCAGGTATCTAAACTCTTAGGCAATGAATCAAACTCATTTTCACCTGGTCTATCAAAAAAAAAATACGATTTACTTTAGGGTTTTAAAATATTAGCACTAGCTTACTTAAATTTATCGAAGAGTTATGCATTCGAGTGCACTAAGAATTCAACTCATCATTATATCGTAAATATTTTATGAAAAGAGTTTCTGAATTTTTTAACTAATCCGAAACCCAAAACACTTATTTAATGCTATGAAAACTGCATTTGTTCCATAAAAAAGCATTTTTATCTTATAATATTATTAAAATACTTACTGTTATACATATTATATAAACCCTGTATAGATCAAAATTTATAATGGTATTCATTATAATTCTGAAGGAACTTAGAACAGCTACAAAAAAAAAGATATGGGAATAGATTTTAACTACATTATAAAAAAAAACATTTACACCAATACTCATTCTCATTCCTCAAAAATCGTTTTATAGAGGACGGATTTTTATTCGTTTTTACCTTTTTGTGGACGAAAAAAATGGTACAGAGGAAGAACTCTAAGTGAAATAAATTCGGAAGATAACTAAAAGATTATGAAACAAAATAACTAATATCGTTTGTTTGAATATTTACTATGAAAATGGCGCCCAACAGGTAAACAATAGTTCTCTATTTTTTTAAATTAGTAAATACATTATTTAATAAACTCAGCACTCAATATCTAGATGAAACTCTGTTTTATTTTATTAAATATATTATTTAGTTAAGTACCATATTTGAATCATTGATAGGCACTCTTATGTACATGCTAGCCCCACGTTAGGCGCTAATTGCGTTACAAACTAACAAAACATCTTGTAGGTTATTATGCAAAAGCATTGCTTTCATTGATTTTAATTTAAATTAAGTGATTTAATTTATTTAAATATTTATAAACATGAGATGTACGGAAAAAATCTATTTATAGCGTTTCTTCCTCTGAATATTTTTTTTTTGCAATGAAGTGCTCATTGCTCATATGTATTATTTCTGATATAACTTAAGAATCTCTCATTCATTCGGAACTACATATTATGTGATTTAACCTAAAATAAATAACATAGGTACATTTTAAAAATTAAATCTTAAATTAATGTAATCAATAATCGTAAATTAATCAAACCCGCATGTTTCATTAAACACATCTCTAAAACTTTTTCTGACAGCAACTATAATTCTTATTCATATACAAAAATTAAATAAATCTATATAAAATACATTTAAATGCTGAGATCTTTTACATAAAATATAATATTATATTTGATAGGTACATTCAAGGATTATATATTTCATAGATTATGCATATTTTTAATATTATTTCAAGGTACAACATTCAACATTTATTTCAGTATAGGATATCTTATTTACCTATGTATATTTTCTTAGAACTACCGAAAAGTTTTTCATATTTGGTATACATCAAGTCTATAAATAAACACCTCTACATGTAGTTATAAATGTCCTATCAATATAAACAATCATTTTAATATTCTTAATATTATAAGTATGAATAAAAATTTTGACGCTTTGGTCAATATTGAATACTTATCGATTGAAACATTGGTTTGAATCTTCACCAAAATTCAATCTACAGCTATATTTTGGTCAAATTAGAGAAGTGATTTTTTGATCATTTAGGTACCATGCCAATTATTTACGAGAATCTAGCTAGGCTAAAATGAATACCAATGCGCATGCGCGCCAAACTATTCCCGCTGCATTGTCAATTGTCAACCTATGTCTGTGAGTAGCGTCTAGTACCAGCTCTTCTTTTCTGCATTCTTAGGTTAGGTTTAAGTTTGTCTATAATAATAATAGCGACTCGCGTGAGCGAGTTGCTTTATAAATTGAATTATAAATTAAATTTATATATTCTTTTAATTTTTCGCATTTAATTTAAAAATTCACAGCTCATTTGTAAAGAGTATATAATACCTACGGATAGACTCTAGTATGTCTGTCTGTGAACTGTGTCGGTGTTAGTGGAAATCATTTTGCGCGCATGCGCAGTGGTATTTATTTTAGCCTAACTAGCTTCTCGTAATTATTTAGTTGGCTAACGAATACACATTTTTCTATGGAATATGTACTTTCACATAATATTCTCTACTCCTTTATATATCTGTAGCAACTGTTTTTTTTTATTTCATCCGATTTGATTATGTCGACATGACATTGATGAAAGATCTTTATAAACATTTTTAAAATAATATTTTTCGTAAAGCTTTTGAATTAAATCAAAGTGATTTTTGTTGTGAATGTGAATGTTTGGTTTTTAAGACGTTTGTATTTTACACTGCTTAAAGATGTAAAATAAAATACGTTGTACAGTAAATTAAATTAAATGTAATATGTATTTAAATGAATACATCAGAATATTAGATTAGCAAAAACTTGTAGGTATTGTAACTGGAACAATAAACATTTTTTTTAAATAATATTGAAACAATACCAATAATTGCCTAAATATTATTATTATGTAATTATTCATGAATAGCTGATGTTAAAAAAATTAGAAGTAATACAAATGAAATATTCAATTTTCTAAAAAATGACTTTAAAATTATTGCATGAAATTTGGAAACAGTTTATTGATTCGAATACTTTTTTTATGATCTCATATTAGGTAAATTAAAAAAGTAAATGTTATTAAACTCTTACAAAATATCAGATTGATCAAAAGTAACCAACATAAACGAAGGATTCTGCATTTCGAAAGACTATGCAACCACACATGCTCAATGGAGTTTAAAACAAAGCGACCATCAGCAAATAATTCCTAAGAAAATTACATAAAACACAGGAAAAAAATCTAGATCAGAAATAACATAGTAATTCATTCGATTGTGTCGTCTGTACCTGGTTTCGGATGGCTCAGTGTCTGCGTATCAGTCGAGATCTACGTCTGTTCGATGTCTCCGGAGATGAGTCATCACTCTCCATTGAGCCCCTCCTGTTTTTTTCCGTGCTGTCCATGTATAACGATGCTGGGAACGACGACCTCCTTAACAGCGGTGGAGGTCTGGCCCCTGCAACATTCAACACCAGATGGCCTACCGTCATTATTGGCTCCTGCAACATTCAACGTCAGACATGCACACGTCAGTGTTGACCTCTGCAGTTTCAAATCAATTAAAAACGACATGAATCTATCATCAATCAATGTAGATTTTTTTTGTTTAAGGCAATTCACCCTGTAAAGAGTGCTATGTGAATGAAGATTAATACAACTTGTAGTTATTAATAATTTTGTAACATTCAACGATTCAACTTTTATTGTTTCAAGCTAATAACGAAACAAATGGTTTTTTAACAAATAAAATATTATTCTGACTCGAACGGCATATTGACATTTCAATATAATATTACAACATATTCCAACTGTCGATTCGTTCAAGAGATTGAAATTCTTTTGAAGGAAGAGGCAGTTTAAATCCAAGACGCGTGTATGAAGGAATACGATTGTATGCAGGGTCTATATTTTTCACGGTTTTTCCAAATTTGAAGTCAAAAAACACCAACTTAGAGGTTTCGCAGCATATATATTATATTCCATATACGGATTTACTCAGAATTCGGAGTAGAACATTTCGTGTGTCTGTGTGTGTCCCCCCCCCCTATTAACTTTTGATCCGCTCAATTTACAAAGTCGAAAATTTCAGAATATATAACAGTAATAGGCCTACACAACTTTTATACTCAGAATCATGAATTTTTGTTTCAGTCAGGGGTTATCAACTTTTGAATTTTTAGTTAATTTTTCAATATATCTCTGAAACCATAAAAGCTAAAACGCTGAAAAGTGGTATGAATATAGAAAAATACAAAATCTCAAATTTTTTCTTCTGCAAATTTCTGTGTTTAACTGTCTATATTTCCAAAATTTTTAAAAATATCGAATAAAGCCGAAACACCCCAACTAGATAATTTAATTTTCTATATGAAATATTAGCATTGTAGTAGTACATCTCATTTTTTTTAATATTTTTTTATAAAAATTGAATTTAGTGATTTATACAATTTGTATGGCAGTCGCCTATACACAATATCTAAGAAGACTTAATAGTTTGATACTTAATATCTATACATACATACCATCATGCTGTTTTCATATTCTGGGTAGACAAAAAGGACTGACCTCCATACTATCCTATCTTGACATACATACCTACATGTGTTGTATAGAAAACAAAATATATTAAAATATTCAATAATTTGTATTTATGGGTTTATAGTTTGGTACTTATTCTTCAACTATACATAGTATCGCTATCGACAGTTGGATCTCATGTGTAACATGCAAATAGTTTAATATGTTACATTCTACACCAAATGGGCTACCGTCAATATAATATTCAACATGAGACATTCAACTCGGCAATGTTGATGTAAGCAGTTTTTTATCAGCAAGCGAAATAAATGTTTTAATCAATATTTATGGGTATATTTTACGCCAAATGGGTTCTTCTGCAACATTCAAATATGTACACTTATTACCTTCTAATGTATGAAAAACGAACAAATATTTTATAATAAAGATAAAGATTATTTTTTCGCGAAGAAAAGGTAAAATTTAGATTTTTTTAAATAGCAAAAATAGTATATTAAAAATCTTAGTCGGTAGATTTTCATTATACTCTTTCGATTGAAGTAAAAATATTCACAATAAAAAAAGGGTTTTATTAAAACTAATTTTACAAGAAAATGGGTAATAGATAACATTTCAAAAAAACTCACGCAATAGAATAAAAAATATGTAAAAATAAACGTTTCTTTATTTCAAAGACGTATATTGTGAGGGTTTAAAGAAAAAGATTTTCAAAATTTACAAATTTTTCTACTTCATTGAAGTCTTAATTCGAGCCAGGACAACCAGGAAACTCCTATTTACAATGAAGGTCCGCAAGATATCATATTTGGGCCACATGATGAGGGGAGAAAAATACCACTTGCTCCAATTAATACTGGAAGGTAAGATAGACGGTAGCCTCAGGACTGGAAGGAGACAGATGTCCTGGCTGCGTTATACCAGGGAATGGACGGGCTTCAGAACTGTGAAGCAGGTATTCCGGGCAGCACAGGACAGAGATTGATCGCCAACGTCAGGGGTTCCTGACAAGGCATCAGAAGAAGAAGAAGTGAGATAAATAAATTAGGCCCTAACAAGAGTAAGGAAAGTTTTCCTTTTTTTTTAATTAAATAAAATTGAAGTATTTGAGATGTGACAGAAGGATTGATGCGCATTTCATGGGGCGATAGTCTAATACTGTTTTGAGCATTTTGTTTCATATGGGTCAAATATTCTTAGAGCATTTTGTCTCATATCGGACTGATATTGTTTGCTTTTTGTTTCATATTGCCTCTTTCCATGATCGAATGATTTACGTCAGATTCTGAAAATTTCGTTAGTTTTTCACGGTATGTACATAATTAATTGGAAGAAAATATATTATCCATATAATATTGTTTATCGTGAATATAATCAGTAGGTACAATACACATTGTTTATCGTGAATATGATTCACTCGCTTTTCATCAGAAAAAAATATAAATATTATGCAGAAATGAAGCGTGAAAGTAAATATTTGATATCTCATTATCTTGATGCAAAATGAAATGTTGCCAATCTCAAATACTTATAAGATATTAATATAAACCAATATAATATTAGCTGGATTGGACGCGGATTGAAATTCTTTCTCGAAACATCTTATTCGGCTTTTAACCGACTTTACGGAGGAAATTATCAATTCGACGTTTTTTTACATTTCTAACATTTTTTTTGTGTATTTTCAGCGATTTATTTTTACCACAATAACCGATTTCGATGATTATTTTGTCATTAGAAAGGCAATTTGGTCAAGATGTGATAATTGGATCCATGACAAATTCATCAAACTCTTCAGTTTGCACTCTAGCGATAAGAACTCTTTACAACACTATCCGATTTTAACGATTTATTTTTTAACAGGGCGAGAGTGTCTCAGAGATGATCACATATATGAATTTCATCGAGTTCTGATGATGGAACTCGCAAGAAAAAAGAACTCTTTTATTTGCAAAGTCGTCTGCAAATAATAATTTTAATTTACTACGTCGTCCAAATTCAATTATTCCCTTCCATTAGAAATAGATTAATTCTTGGGTGGTTCCATCTGGACTAAACCAAGAGATATGATGATGGGAATCACGAGAAATGATGAAACTCATCAATTTGCTTAGGATTTGCGTATCATTGTATAGGCGAATTGTATGAATGATAATATAATTATATATGTACATACCTAACATCACGCCATGTCGCTCATGGGTTAAGCAGAGACTACCGAACACCACGATTTTCTATCAGGACATAAATTAATTTTGAAGTCGGTCATTCATAACGCAATCGTAGTGCCAACCCTGACGTATGCAAGTGAGACCTGGACATGGCAGAAGTCGCACGAAAGCAGAATAAATGCAGTTGAAATGAGATCGCTTAGAAGAATTTGTAACAGAACGATGTATGATAGAGTTCGGAATGAAGATACAAGGAAAGAATGTAAGATAAAGAAAGATGTAATTAACAGAATGAAAGTTAACACATTGAGATGGTTTGGCCCCTTGGGGAGAATGAACGAAGAACGCCTGACGAAGAAAATATACAAATCTGACAGGAACGGAATCCTGACAAACGGAACGGTCGCGGGCGCCCAAGAAAAGGATGGCACGACCATGTAAACGATATTTTGAAAGATGGAAATGTAAGAAGCGTGAACAACAGACGAACATGTATAAGACGATGTATGAATGTTGAGGAGGCGATGAATGCGTGTCAAGATAGAAAAATGTGGCGTTCGGTTCTCTCTGCCTACCCCGTGAGGGACATGGCGTGATGGTATGTATGTATGTATGTATGTTTCTCGTGTGAGAGATTTCTAGCACAATAACTATTTACTTGGATGTAAATATGCCGAAAAATGTGTAAAGAGTGTACCAGAATTGCTGCAATGAAGAAGAAGAATATTTTTTACTATAATTTTATGGATAGGTAGGTATTGGTTACGATATATTGCAATAAATAAGTTTGGCTTTTTGCAATCTATGTATGTAGGTACATTACAATATTACATACAAGTGCCAGCGCGAGGCTAATTTGGCTCAAAAATAATAAATTAAAATCAAATTATTAAATACGCAAAAATTATCACATAGGTAATTAAAATTTGACTTCAATTTTAATTTATTTAAATTTATTTCTAACGCAAATATTGCTTCTCTGGGCTGGAAACACTGGTTAGTTGGAAGAAATTTCCATACGGCAATAAACTCGCCACTTGCGCAGGGTACAAGGAAGTGTTCATTATTATTATTATTTCGTCCGTCCATTTATTTGTGGCCTTTATCAATTTGAAACGAATTTTCAGATGTTCTATGAGGCACCGCCTTAGATTAGTGCTTCCACTATTTTCAATTAGGTATCATCGTATTCAAAATACAACAGACAACAACTTCGCATTGTTAAGTTATAATGTTCACCACCCATACTGAATAAGTTGAGATGAGACTTATTCTAGGGATACACGCATGTATCGTGCTTTCTTTAATGAGGTAATGCACACCCGTAGGTACACCGATTTCTGGTAACCCTACACTGTGGTATAATATGCCGTGATGATATGGATGAATGAACAAATCATAAAAATATAGTTACAATACGAAGTAAAATCAAAGCTTTACTGATAATTTCATCAGTTTTATCAGTTTAACGTTATATTTTATCTGATACTAAGTATAATTATATTACTCCATTATTCATGAGTCATTTTATCTATACTAGTTGCATGTAACACATGAGAACCAACTGTCGATGGCGATAGTATGCATAATAAAAGAATACGTACCAAACTATAAACAACACAAATTAATAAATATTTGAAGATATTTTATTTTCTATATAAAACATGTAGGTATGTTTGTCAGGATAGGATAGTATGGAGGTCAGTCTGTTTTTCCTACACAGAATATGAAAACAGTATGATGGTATGTATGTATGTTTGGAGATTTAAGTATCAAACTATTAAGTCTTCTTACATATTGTGTATAGGCGACTACCATACAAATTGTATGAAGTGATGTCGTCACTAAATTCAATTTTTATAAAAATTGTTTAAAAAAAATTGAGATGTGCTAATACAATGTTTTTATTTTTTATATAAAATTAAATTATCTAGTTGGGGTGTTTTGGCTTTTTTCGATATTTTAAAAAAAAATGGAAATATAGGTTAAACTCATAAATTTATTATAAATAAAACATTTTTCTTAATAAATAATGTACACTCTAGCACATGCCCATGGGCTAGTAGAGTGGATACATCCATGTAACTCCAATGACTCTTGTTAGCATTTTATTGGTTTTTTTTTTTAAATGAATATGTCATTGTTAAACAAGTACATATACATCTTTCTACGTTCCCTAAAATAAGCAAATAAATGCTTGTGCTTAGGTGAACGAAATCGGTCGAGGCAGGATTCGAACTCGCGACCACTGGATTACTAGCCCAGCGCGCTAACCGCTCTGCCACCGACCCATCTAAATAGGTAAACCCTTAATTATTATTGTTACTCGTAACCAATGTTCTTGTTATTGAACGGATTCAAATATGAATACCATTCATTTCTGAATCTGTAGATAATTAACTATTGTTTTATCTTCAGTTGTAATAAATTTACTATGTATTCTAATTTCAGTTGTATTAAAAATAGATACACATATGCTCGAAAATTGCAGACATAAAATATTTATTAGCATTAATAGGTACCCCAGCATAGGCGTCACCCGAGGCACAAAGAGCACAAAAATAAACCTTGTTTGGCCGGGTCTGCAGGGTGTTTTGTGGGAGTTGGGAGACGGGCGATGATAGGGGGTGGTTGGTGTTGATAGGGACGAGGTCTGCACGCATCCCTTGCATCACCCCAATGCAGCTCGATTGATTTTATCCCCCATTTGCAGAGGAAGGTGTGTATGTAGTGCATTACATAAGTAGATCATTCATCTCTGACACCACCTGACATCGAACCGATCTCCCCACTACCTGCACTGTTGCCGGGGAAAATCATTTCAGTATTCATCCGGTGAACCGGAAATGCGACTGAAATGCTAGTCACCAACCAAACTTCCGGTTCACAGTGACGCGGTATTTGCACAGGTTACTCTAGAATCAGTTATACATAAGTTATCTCGTTCTGTATAAATATGTACTAAAAAACATTAGAAATTACATATATGTAACTTTTGATTTATATAATTTTTGAACCATTTTATTTTTAATATTTTTTTTATTGCTTCTAAGATAACTAACAAGTACTATGTCAAATATTGATTTAACACGCACCCAATGACAAGTTGCCACATTCTGCAGACTAAATATATTAATCGTATCACAGATCCCGACTGAAAATACAATTAAAAACTGTGTCGTCACCGGGAATCGAGTTAGATACCCAACCAACTGAACTACGAAGGCCGACATTTCTTCTGCATTCTTCAATTCCCTACTGATTTGATCCAATTGCTGAAGTGCTTTTTTATTTATTTTTAATCAGACCATATTGATAATGACAACAACAAGTAGATTACTACTGCCCAACTAGGAAATCCTGTTCTAGGGCTAGCAGTTTACACTTTTTAGTGACAATATAAGCATTTATGAACCAGGTGATAGTTCCACATTAAATAGGTACACAATCTCAGTATTCTGCACTCACAACCACCACGTGCCACCAAAATTTGGCGGCAATCAATATAACGTATTTGAATATTATCGGAATGGTTCGGAATAAAATTCGAAACAGTACTCAACACTGATATCAAAAAGTACATGTTGTTAAAAGAGGGGTTTAAATTTCGATAAGCAAATACTTTTACTGCTTAAAAAATGTGTCATGAATATCCGATTTATATTTTTAAACAATGAAAGTGTTCCACCTCTCTTTGTGTACCAATCCCCTGGCTTAAAATCATAGCGTATTATTTTTTATGTATCTATTTATCACGGAAATATACAGTTTTGTAAATGTATTGTAGTGGTACAAAATAAATCAAATATACTACCAAAGTTCCAATAAATATTTAACAATAAGATTACTTAATTAAAAAAAACATTAGTTATACCAAAAGGAAGAATAAACAAGAGTGAAATAAAACAGAAAAAATAACAATAATAAAATGAAAACCCACATATAATTTCAAACAACATAAATATTTTTTTATTTAAAAGCTACAAAATCGTTATTTAGAATATCGATTGCAGATTTATCGCTTCAATTTGCTGAACGCACTACATTAACTATACCAATTCAAATCACTGAATTTTTTAGCTCTTCCTTTGAAGTACCTTCAGCAAGACTTTGGAATAATTTGAGTCCTGATATAACTTCGTCAAACTCGCTTTCCATTTTCAAGAAAAGACTAAAACAGGGATATCTCCCTAAATATACCTGATCCCTCTCATTTTCCTTCCTTCCCTTTGCTACGTAATATTTACTAAAGAAGGAATATTTATCCCTAAACACCTGAGCTCGATTTCCTCTTCTTCTTCTTTCCGAATCCTTTTTTTTTGCTATGATGCTATCTTGGTGTTATGTATATTTTTTTTGTTTTTTTAAGTTTTTTTTAGCTATGCTTATTTTTATTATTTATCTTGGTGTTGCGTATATTTTCTTTGTCTTTTTAAGCTTTTTTTTTGCTATTGTGTTTTTTTTTTACTATTCATCTTGGTGTTATGTATTCTTTGTTCTTTTTAAGCTTTCTTTTTTTTTGCTATGATGTTATTTTTATTATTTATCTCGGTGTTATGTATATTTTCTTTGTTCTTTTTAAGGTTTCTTTTTTTGCTAATGTTTTTTTTTATTATTTATCTTGGTGATATGTATATTTTCTTTGTTCTTTTTAAGCTTTCTTTTTTTGTTGATGTATTTACTTATATAATTCTGTCACTCGATAATCAGGTTGGTTGGAAGAAATTGTTTAGTGGCAATAAGCCCGCCATTGTACATTATATTTGTTTATATTATGTACAAAAAGTTAAATAAATAAAATAAATTCTAAAATTTAAAACTAAGTCTGACAAAAGAGTTTTGCGAATAATTAGTCTTACGCATAGGAATAGCAAATAATAGCATTCGATCAAGTCAGTTCTATACATTCCTTACTCTGTAGTGTAGGTTTATTTAAAAAATGATATATTTATGAAGTAGACTGAATAATTTTGGTGCACATTTTAAAAAAAAAATTGACTGCGATTGTGTTCTTGTATTAATTTTTTTTCCATATAAGAAAAATCATGTATTGTTTAGTTTATGTTGTAAATATTTTGAATCCAAATAGCAACGTAACGTCAAAGCTTAGGTATTATCAAACAAAGATTAATATACTTCAAATAACACATCAGCGACTCTAATGTCACATGATGGTGTGACATTTCCGTAAAAGCCGCGACATTATTATTTTCTAACAAAAATCGGCGTTAACGTTTCTTTTATGGCCCGTTTTGTTATGACCTACGTCAAAACAAATGTTATCACGTACACTGTGTTGTAATCAGCTGTTGCGCATGCGTGTTGACATTTGGGTTATATCCCTTGCCCCGCAACGCACTTCCGAACGTCAGATTTGACATCCTTTGTTTGAAAATTCGGGGTGGAAAATGACAGGTTTCAATTGACAGACGACACAAAAATACTATCAACCCGGCTGTATTTAAAAAAGAAAAATGCCAACTAATAATTACCTACAATATGTCAGGAGATACAAAAATTGTTATATTTTTAAATGATAATTCATTTCTATAATGTCTTTTACACTCTACATAATATACTGAATTCACGACTGATTTTTTATAAATCTACGATAACTATTTGTTATACGTATTTAAAAATCTCAAATTAAAATAGTCATAAGTATATATTTTATTTATCGAATGGTATATATGCATTCAATTCACAATTAACTAATCAGAAATATATAATACCTATACATATAATTACAGTTTTTATAACAATATGTTTACACATTGTACTCAAAAATGGACTCACCCAAGAGTTTCAGAGGGGCTCGTGATGGAGGAGGCGAATTCGGTGTCTCCGACCCCGCAGCCTGAGCTGATATCCCGTCGTTGAGTGACTCCCTCCTGAGTCTCGTGTAGGCCGTCCCTAGGGACTCGAACTTGAACAGCTGCAGCTGTTTGGCTCTGTCGGATCGTACAGCGCTCGAGGAAGACGAACTCCTCTTGTTCTGCTTGGCCGGCACGAACTGTCCCAGCGAGCACTTGACGAACAGCCTCGACTCTTCCCTGTTGAACTTGGCCCGGCGTACTTCCACGGATTGGAAGGTCATCAGGGCGTCCATCAGCGTGTTGACGCTCAGATAAGCCAGGAACGTGCACAGCAGGATGTTGACGAGCATCGACTCAATCTGAACCGGCTCAACGGTCTCCACTTTGGCCTTTGACTTCTTCTCCATGCACTCCGTATGGAATGTCGCTTTTTTCTCTTCGTCGAAGTTGTTTTGTCCTGCTACAAATATCTGCATCACATCGCAGAACCCATCATGTTCCAGCATCCTGTTCAGATGAGTTCCTCTAGTATTCAAAGACTTTTGGTACGACTTTTTGAAGTCGTCGATCATTCGAGAAAACAATATCGTACTGTACGCAAAGACCAATAAAATGAAAATGATCAAGGCGATTTTTCTATTTTCTCTCAACTTCCTTGCGTACTTTTTTATCACCAAGGGTATCATGGTGAGATCACTGGTATATGGAATATTGTTTTTGTAGGTTAGTATTATCGCTAACAAAACGTCCGATATAGCCGGAATCTGTTGGGAAATTGGCGTCTGTCGGGAAAACAGGTAGTTGAGCGTCCGTCTGCGCAGACAGCTGTGCGCAGAGATGTAGACCCGGATGACATTAGTTTGACATTACGTGTACTACCCGATACCCCTAAACAACTCATTCTACACGTATGTATTGCATCCCCATCCGTGCACCCTTATAATCTAATGGGTGGCAACTCTACATAATGAAATGCACCCGGTATGCATATAAGCAAAATATATTTATTTATAACACCATCTTTGAAATGCGCCTGATGTTTTTTTTATCAGTCTAATTCAGACTAAACTAATCTTATTTTAATAACATTAATTAATTAAATTTTCATATCTTTATATACATACTTTTTGTCTTTTTTTCATATAATAAAATATAAATTTACATTTACAAGACAAGTCAAATGAAATACTCATTTAGAAGTTGCCTATGATAAAAATGTATAGATCTCGATCAGACCAATAATATTTTTAAGTCAATATCAAAACACAAAATAACAAACAAAAGATAATAAAAAAATAGCTTACAATACAAAAATTAAAACGCAAATTGATATCAACTTATGAAAGACGATTAGTATTGTTTTCGCCAAATATATTCTTTTTGCTTCGTTGGCATATGTGAAAATCTCCCCCCCCCCTTCTCGGAAAAATGTTCAAGATATTTGGCGACAGCTATTATGCCCTTAACAATGAAAATATTTGCTGTCACTATTAAGAAATTTAAAGATTTATAACTTTTGAACTTGTCAAGCCTTGAAATTTAAACTTTTGTTACATTTTTACACTTTTTCACGATTTCATATTAGTAGTTGTATACACATTTTCACGATTTTACACTTTTTCACGATTAGTAGTAGTTGTAAAGCAGATGTATCTCTCCGAAAATACTTGAACCCTTTCCTTTCCTTTTCCTTTCTTCCCTTTGCTACGTAATATTATTTATCCCTAAACATCTGATCTCGATTTCCTCTTTTTGTTCCTTCCCAATCCCTTTTTTTGCTATGGTTTTTTTTTATTTTTTTATTTATCTTGGTGGTATGTATATTTTCTCTGTTCTTTTGTAGCTTTCATTTTTTGTTGATGTACATGTATAATTCTGTCACTCTGTAATCTGGTTGGTTGGAAGAAATTTCCTAATGGCAATAAGCCCGCCAGTGTCCATTATATTTGTTTATATTATGTACAAAAAGTTAAATAAATAAAACTAAATAAATAGTTCCTACATATGTATACCTCGCCCAGCGAAAGAATGCGGCTGACATAACCTGTGCATTAACCAATTTTAGTGCAGAAAAATACTCTAATTTGTATTAACCAATAAAATTAGTTGGCTTTCGACGTTGTGCAGCGAATTACGTATCACTTTTTCCCTGACCTTTGCATATATTGATATTTAACAACGCTTTATAAAACTGTCACTCGCAATCTCTTGTTTGTCGAGTCCTACAAACCATCACACCATGACCTTCACGGGATAGGCAAAAAGAACAGATTATGTGTGCCAAAGACTATGTTGACACACATTTATCGCCTTATCAACATTCATGCTTGTTCGTCTGTTGTTCAGACTTCAGAAATTCCTTCAGAAATTCGTTCACATGGCCATGCCAGCCTTTTCTTGGGCGCCCACGACCTCTTATTATATTTCTGTCAGCTTTGTATATTTTATACGTTAGGCTTCCTTCATTCATTCTTCCCAAGTGGCCAAACCATTTCAATGTATTAAATTTCATTCTTGTGTTCTCATTTCTTACTGTCATACACCGTCCTATTACAAATTCTTCATATATACCTCATTTCAACTACATTTATTTTGCTTTTGTGCGACTTCTGTCCAAGTTTCACTAGCGCTACGATTGCGTTATAAATGGCAACTTTGTTTTCCTTTAATATGTTGTGATCATTCATAACTTAATTGCTCCATTCACTCTGTTTCCTGCCATAAATTTTTATATCCTTATCAGGCCGTCTATTCCTTTGAAACATGCTTCCCAGATAGATATATTCGTCGACCTGCTCTAGCCATTCGTTCTCTACTTATATTTGACACGCTGTTCTGCTTTCACTCTTTTAAAATACCACATTGCATAGTAGTCAACAGTAAAAATAATAATTGAAACTGAACATCAACATGAAGGTTGATATCAAGGGCAGTAATGAGAAAAAATACCATTTTGTTATCCATTGAACTGTCAGAAGTACGTAAACTTTAATTAATCTTACTTCATTTTCATTGCTTTTATTCTGATTTACCTTAATTTTCATTGCAGTTTTTTTTATTTGATTTATTTTAAATTGTTTTGTTTTGATTTACTATTTTTTCGTTGCTTTGTATTTTGAATTTTATGTGTGGTTTTGCATATTTTTAACCGTTTTTGATTCATTTCAGACCCAACTATAAGAATCGCCGGTTTTGGGCTAGAACGCAGGGAATGGGTGAGACTAAATCGCGTTAGGGCGGGATGTAGCAGAAGCGCAGCGGAGCGCCATAAATGGGGATACATAAACGACCCCCGATGTGATTGCGGTGCTCCTTCTCAGACCCTACATCATTTAGTGGAGGAATGCCCTGTACATGGTTTCTGTGGAGTGTTGGAGGATATTAATAGTCTGACAACCGAAGCCGAAACATGGCTGAGGGATTCTAAAGTAATTTTATAGCGCCTGACATGCCATACGCATATATATATATATATATATATATATATATATATATATATATATATATATATATATATATATATATATATATATATATATATATATATATATATATATATATATATATATATATATATATATATATATATATATATATATATATATATATATATATATATATATATATATATATATATATATATATATATATATATATATATATATATATATATATATATATATATATATATATATATATATATATATATATATATATATATATATATATATATATATATATATATATATATATATATATATATATATATATATATATATATATATATATATATATATATATATATATATATATATATATATATATATATATTGTATAATTGTATAATTTGATTGTAATAATTACATTGTAAGAGAGAGCTTATATCGGCATTTTTTATACAGTTTAGTGTAAAAATAATATATTCAAATATAATTTTTTAAAAATGAAAAAAAAATATTAAAAAATCATAATCGTGGATGATTTTGATCATATGCCACCGAGAATCGCATTAGTCATAGCAATGTAAATAGCACTGATTTTGTAGTCTCACAGCGAACACTCGTAAAAAATGATGGAGTATTTACTTCACGTCATAACCCTTGTATCTGTTTTGTATATATCAACATACTCGGGTTCTTGATTGATCTCCAATGTCCGTAAACACGGAGATTGTAAATCAAACCTTAATTATTTTTGATTATTTTACGAAACTAAGTAAAGTATCTATTGAAATATTACTTGATCTATAAGTATGAGTTGAAATTAAGTCAAGTATCTATTGAAATATTACTTGATCTATAAGTATGAGTTGAAATTAAGTCAAGTATCGATTATTAGACTAGTATATATTTATATATTTTCTTTAGTATTTATTTTCACAGGTCCGGCATATGGTCAAAATTAAACATTTTGCAAAAATCGTCTCCTTTTTTTATGTAGATCGTAGATCTGAGAGGCCGACATTCAACCATCCCTTCATATTATTGGCGGTTGATTCAAAACCTTAATTTATAAAACGTTTTTATATTAAAAACAAAGGCGTGTTTGTTGCATAACTCCACATGTCCATATGTTGGTAACTCATTTTTTGAATATATATTATTGATATGACTGTTTGATATGACTATTGAATGTAGGTACGTTCCACTACACTATTTATAGCCTCACGTTACTTTGGTTGGTTGGAATAAATTGCCCCATGGCAATAATAGCTGAGCAATCCTCTACCTATACAATATGGAGTTCCTCAAGGCAGTGTACTAGGACCGATATTATTCCTAATATACATCAATGATCTACTAGTAACAATAAAAGATTGCACCATAATCAGCTTTGCAGATGATACAGTCATATTAGTTGAGGGAACTTCTTGGGAGACAACATATGATAAAGCTGAAACAGTTATGAAAAACGCAAAAGCATATATGGATTTAAATTACTTAACTCTGAATACAGACAAAACAAAATTCATGACATTCACAAAGACCGCACGAACACAACCACTCCATGAAACAATTAAATTTCACAGCTGTGACTCTGATCACCAAAACTATGAATTTGAATGCAGCTGCCCCTCACTCAATAAAACCAATTCAATAAAATACTTAGGAGTAACCATAGACCAACTGATGGATTGGAAATATCATATAAACACGGTATTCAAGAGAACGAAAAAATTAATTTACGTATTTCTAAACATAAGAAACATCCTCAGTTTGGGTACGATCAAAAAAGTTTATTGTGCTATGTGCCAATCGACCCTGGAATATGGATTTATAGGATGGGGCTGCGCAAACAGAACAACCATACACCAATTAGAGATGGCACAAAAATCCCTTATAAAAGTCATACTAAAAGTACCTCTAAGAACCCCTACAGAATCTATATACAAAAACCTTGGTGTAATGACAATTTATCAATTATTTGCAAGAGATTTACTGACGCACATTTTTCCCGAGGACTGGCTTATCCATAACCCAAGAAATACAAGGTCGACTGCAGAAAATTATAAATTAATTCCCAGAAAGTCATCAACTTATGGACAAAAAAGTCACCTGTACTTGGCACCTCGACTTTTCAACATGCTGCCAACTGAAATAAGAAATATCAAAAAGTACAAAGTGTTCAAGTTTAATATAAAAAAATGGATCTTTCAAGAGGGTCCCGCAAACTGTAAAGCGAACTTTACCCTATCATAAGTGATGCCAACCTGTATACTTATTATTATTATTATTTTTTCTGTTGTATTATCATGTTCCCGCCACTTGTCGCCCATAGAATACACTAACTATACACTGTTGTCGCCTTTATCTATGGACATGCCAGTGACATAGTGACAATTGTTGTGTTTATGTATTTTTGTATTATTGCTGATGATAACCTACAACTTGAAATGTATTATGATGTTTATGACTTATTTTATGTGTTATTTTTAAGGTAAGTACATTTGTTTCTGTATTTTTGTATTATTGCTGATGATAACTTGCAATTTGAAATTTATTATGAATCTCATGAGTTATTTTGTGTTATTTTTAAGGTACATTTGTGATGTGACAATCTAATTAATAAATGTCATTTTGATACTCGCTCCGACACGAGTATGTTCCCAGTGAAGCGGGTGTCGGTCGCACATATAAAATAAAAAACAAGTGTAAGGAATTAAAATAAAAAAAAAATAAAAAAAACGCCATTGTACACATTATTTTATATTAATTAAATAAATATTTACTATGTGGCGAGCTTATTACCAGTTCGCAGTTTCTCTCAACCAATTCTTTATTTATTTTTATTTCTTTATGAAAACCTACTTGCGTCCTGTGCAAGTTTGAAGTTTATTAACAATTAGCAATTTCTTCTGACTAACCAGTGTTTCCAGCCCACATAGAACCAATAATTGCGTGAAAAGTAATCAAATGATAAATTATTAATTTTTCTCGTGTTGGTAATTGAATCCAGGACGTCGATCAAAAGTCAGACGATTTACTTATATTGTTTTAGATTCTTTACCAAATTAAGGCTGATGTTACAAAGGTAGGTACTTAAGGAAATCTTACGTGACCCTTTACAATATACATTTCCGAAAGAAGCAATTTCGAAAACGCTCACCTTTTTATGAATTTATTTTCTTATTTACTATTATGAGAATATTATTTATTATGTGCAAATATGCAGTAGAAATATGTTCATATTAAAAAAAATGTTAGGGGCCCTTACTTTGTTTTTGCATGAAGGCCCAAAATGTCTAGTTACGCCAAAAAAATATTTACGGATTACAAAATTTTGACAGAACCCATCTGAACATCTTCAAAACGAAATTTTTAATAAGCAATAATAAAAGTGATTCCTTAATAAATTTTTATATTGGAAAAAATAAACGATAATTACTTTAAAAAAATACAAAAATATAATGCTGACTTCAATCCTCAAGGAAAGTTAACCATCGATTTTCCTTTCAAATCACACTGTCTCTACTTTTGCTTCAACTGTTGCAACTATGTATTTTACGATGTGCTCTTTTAAATTTTATGAAACCCATCCTGTGATGGCATGGCTGCATCCCTTTGTTTTACTTCCTGGAATCGAGGTTCCACGCAGAGCAATAGGGTGGGGTGGAGCTGTCCAGGACTATCTCCCTTCAGCCTCCCTCAGTGTGAGATGGGTAGGTAGAGGATCATTGCGTCCTGTCCCAGGGGCCGAGGCGCCAGACTGGGATGGGATAGGGATGAGAAAATGTGGGCGGATGCTGTTGCATCAGCCGAGGGTTACCTACACCATGGAAGGTGGGAGTATTAAAGACCATACAATCATCGGCACAGATATAAGTCTTTAAAGATCTTCGCAGAATTCATTTCACCATAATAACGTCTCATGACACTTTGAGACCCGAATGCACAGTCCTAGGTACCTAAATACTAACTCTTAACCTCACGGGAGTATTTAGAATTCTTAAATTAGCAATTGCGTTGCAGAGACATCACTAACTAAATACTTAATACTACGGCAAACTTAAGGTCGATGGCGTAGAATTTCACATTAATGTGTATGAAGAAAAGAAATAGATAGCTTTCTATGGGCTTAGACTGACGTTTAAAATGTTTTTTTGCTATAACAACACAAACATTATGTAGCTAACTTCACACTGACAGCTCGATGTCACGATTTTTCTGAAATTCCAGCGAATTTTCGGCATCTCGTACCTATGGATCGCTGAATACTCTGGTATTTGATTTGACAAAATTACCAAATACATATTGAACGAAGCCGATAAAATCATCATCCACCGAAAATATCTCGTATTTTAGTATTAAACCACTCGTAAGGTTCCTCGCTACCAACCTTACTTTTTGACAATTCGCAAATGTTAGTTTACGCCGACGGGCATGCGATATTTAGATATGTCTCTGCAATGCAATTCTCGTACAAAAACTTCGTAGCATTATCCAGTTAGGAAGCCACGTGATCTCCTACTGTGCAATGAAAACATGGTTAGTATTTAGAATTTAGTATTTATGTAGGACTCTGCATTCGGACCTAAGTGTAAAACAAATTACGTGCACGTAACGACAAGCGTATTAACTCGTTAGTGGTGGTCTACAGAAATTTTAACAAATAATCAACAAGTTTGACATAAAAGTTTGACCACAATACTGTCACGAAATTTATTTTTATTCGTTTGTTTATGAATATAATTTTTCCATTAACTACATTGTACATTTTATGCCTATTACAATTACACATCCTATACCGAAATGTGTAACATATTTAGTTTCTTCATTAGTTAAATCAAGGTTGCAACAATATTATACCCGCTTGATACACGCGGTTTCCAACGTAGCTTTGGACCCTTCTACTATTACATAGGTACTATATTATGGATAAATAGTGTGTGGAAGTATGTGTGTAAACTGTTAATTATTGTGATAGAAATTATTATTTTAAAAAGAAAATTTATTAAAAATAATTTAAAATTAACATTAATTTAATAAATTAACATTAATTATAAAAGAAAAAAAAATCTATGAATCATGCATCTTGCTTGTGATGACATATGGTTTGGAAACAATATCCCTGACCATAAATACTGTCCACAAATTAAAATGCGCGCAAGGATCCATGGAGCGGCAAACGTTGGGCATAAGTCTGAGGGATAGAATAACAAATACAGAAATCAGACGCTGAACAAAAGTCGCCGATATCATGGATCGGATCGTGAAATTGAAATGGCAATGGGCAGGACACGTGGCCAGGCAGCCAAATTCAAGATGGACTCCCAAAGTCTTAAAGTGGAGGCCATGGGAATACAAAAGGGGTGTCGGTCGGCCACAGAAGAGATGGGCCGACGATATTGTTATGGTCGACGGAAAGAAATGGATTGAAACCGCACAGAATAGAGGAAAATGGAGACAGATGGAAGAGGCCTACATCCAGCAGTGGAGGAAAGGCTAGGAAGAAGAAGAAGTGATAGAATGACCATGTACCGAGGTGTTCATTTGGTCAGTTACATGGTGTGATGGGTCATGTTTTAAAAAAATTGAAGACACTGTGTATTGATTCACTGTGTAGATACATGCGTACGAGAAGAAGGAGGTTAGTTGAAAAATTTTAGGTTAGGTATAGGAAAATAAAATTTAGTTAGATTTTGAATATGTAGTAGGTATAGTGAGCTAGAAAAGGGGTAACATGGGACTTGTTTAGGTTTAGAATAAATAGTCTAAATAGTCCCATCACAGTGATTCATTCACATTATCAAGATCACTAACACTACAGTCCGCTAAGGACTCTGGCCTCCTCCAGAAATCGTCTCCATCCCTCCCTGTCGACTGCCAGTCTTCCCCAATTTATCAGGTCCATTTCTCTTATATCGCACAGCACGTCGTCCAGCCTTCTCAATCTAGGTCTGCCTCTACTTCTTCTCCCTTCGGGACAGGTGTCTAATTCCTTTTTAGGAATACGGTCATCATTCATCCGGCAAACATGTCCAAGCCAACGTATGTAGGCGTTGAATTTTAATAAATTGGACTACATTCGTTTCTTTGTACATTGCCTCTAGCTCTTGATTATACCGTATTCCGCAGCCCCCTCCATCGTCAGTTGGGCCAAAGATTTTCCTTAATATCTTCATTCATACATTATATAAGTAGGTACATTTTTGTAATATGGATTCCATATAATGTTTTTTTTACCTTTATCAATAGTCAACTGTCATTTATAACAATGGAGGATCTAAGAGTGGTACTGCGCATGATCCAATCAAGGATTTGAATTTCAAATGGGTACTTGGTTGATATTTTATTTGATGTATCTTGTTGAATGAGGCCATAAAGTCTCTAGAGATTTTTTTCTAGAACGTATATTGCGACCTTTTGTTGCATTGGTAGGTAGATAGTACAGCAGCTAGTTGAAGGGTTTGGCGTGTTTCTGGAACAAGGTAGAAATAAACCTATTTATCAGGTTCCTGGAACAACTGATCAATGTTTTGCAACTGCATCTATGTAAGTACCTACTTATCTGTTCCGTGTATGAGCTGAGTTGATTTTGCAGCCTGGGAAATTTGTTCTGCTTTCAACGAACAAAGAATTGCTCATGAAATACCTCCTTAGTATGTCAAGTCTATTAAAGTTGTAGTTATTTCAACTAATTTCATAGGGACGTAGTCATCGGCTGGTTTACGTGATCACTTTATGCGTTTGCACAACGTTCACCAATTATGCCTTCTTATTGAGTTCCCTTATCAATGTAAATTTTGAAAGTCTATATATTTGAATAATGTGTAACATTTAACCTGAAAATAAGGAATAATACTATTGCCATCTATGAAGTAACGAAGAAACCTTTTTTGTAACGCCATCTATTGTGAAATTAGTTTATTTGTAAACAATGATAGCAATTAACAGTGCTTATAAATGTGGTGACGGTGTCTCGCACAGATGTCGTCCCTGAACTGCGCCAGAAATATTGTTTCATTTTTGGCTTGTTTACCTACTTGTACCAATGTGTATATAAATCGAATACAGGTCGTAAGACCTGTAGGTGCCTCGAGTTCCTGGTTCTTCTATAATATCCCAACTTTGTCTCTATTGAGATGTTATTGACAATAAAAAATAATATCATTTGACTCTCGACAGGGAAAAAATCCAATGTTTGCGTATATGAAATTAAAAAAATATTCGATTAACATGTCTGTATACCATAAACTTATAAAGCGGAGAGTTGAGTGTTGGTCACAATCCTATTTTTTATTTTTATTGTAGGTACTGTAAAAACCCTCTTATAACAACAGCTCGAATAAAATCAATAAACCAACAAGGAAGCCATATTATGTAGATATTGTGATTAGGTACATATATACCTTCGTATTTAAACATTTTTTAAATAAAATTTTGATTTACATGTGGTTATGAGAAGCTTACCATGGGGATTTTTTTAAAATTTGTCATTGACCTACTATGTACTATGTCGATCTTGTGGCGTAGTGGTGGATCATTTGATTTCTGTAACCGTGTCCTTGATTCGATTCACAGCAGGGGAAAATTTTATTTGGAACCAATTTTCTCGAAATTCTTGTCTCTGGACTGGAAACACTGGTTAATTTAAATAAATTGATTTCTGGCAATAAACTCAAGTGGTTGGATATCTGAATCCTGATCCAAAGGTCCCGGGATCGATTCCCGGCGCAGGCACAATCTGAAATTGTGTTTTTGGTCTGGATCTGTGAGATAATGAATTAATATCTTTAGTTTCCAGAATGTGGTACAGTTATTATTGGGTGCGTGTTAAATTAATATTTGACATATTACTTACATCTGTTAGTTGCCCGAGATAAAATACAAAATCAATTACAATTAAAATAAACATCAATTTCTTTCCATTTTATTTTTGTTATTTTTGGAAATACTGATTTTTTTCTTGACCCCCAACCGGATATATTATTTAACTCCTCACAGACATCGATGAAACGCCAAATACGCGCAGTTATTGGTAATATTACTGGTTAAAGATCAAACCTATCTTCCCCTTCATCCATTCCTTATCAACGCTTTTCTATATCCATTACCCTTCCCTTCCCCCCACATACACTCACCATCATACAATAATTACCTAAAATCAATAATATATAATAATTTAACTACGTGAAATATTATAATTGGCTTATTTTTTTGTATACTTATTTTATTTTATTTTATTTCAATTTACGGTTTGATAACCTTTTACACATACAAGTATACATAATATATTAAAAACAACAGAATTAAAAAAAAAACAAATAAATTTATAATATGAAAATAAAAAATGAATAACAATATAAAAAAGGTGAAAACATGTAAGAATATGTAAAAAATAATGAAAAACATTTAAAAAAAATATGTAAAAAAAACATGCGAAAAACATTCAAAAATATGTAAAAAAATAAACAAAAAACATGTAAAAATATGTAAAAAATAAACAAAAAACATGTAAAAATAATGAAAATCATGTAACAAATATGTAAAAAATATACAAAAAACGCAAACAAAAAAATATATATGTAAAAAATATGTAAAAAACATGTAAAAAATAATGCAAAAACATGTAAAAAAAATACTTAACAAAAATCACGTAAAAAATATGTGAAAAACATGTAAAAAATATGCAAAAAAATAAACAAAAAACATGCAAAAATATGTAAATAAACAATGAAGAACATGTAAAAAATATGAAAAAAAGTAAATATACAATTATATACAATTAACCATTAAAAATTTATAGCTGTTAAGTTTCTAAACAATTAAAAATTAAAAATAAAATATAATTAACCTATAACGTTTAATTTTATAGATTCTTTAAGAGTGCATATAAAGCAAAATCTAGTGATCAAAAACATTATACATAGGTATATTAAAACCGCTTAGTGCACTATGAAGTTATGTGTTAGTAGGTACCTAAGGGTAACAATCGTGTGCTTTTAAAAGGGTTTATACGAGATCTATGTATGTACGTGATTATAAAAGTAGGTACCTACGTGATAGAAAAGACATAAAAGATTTCTCCACAATACATAGTTATGGAGTATGTAATTTAAATCCTTTTTAGGAAATTTATGCTACATTTAAAATTTGTGTGACGAACATTCACTAGAGAAATAGTTATGGAGAATGTAATTTAAATCCTTTTTAGGAAATTTATGCTGCATTTAAAAATTGTGTAACGAACATTCACTAGAGAAATAGTTATGGAGAATGTAATTTAAATCCTTTTTAGGAAATTTATGCTATATTTAAAAATTGTGTGACGAACATTCACTAGAGAAATAGATATGGAGAATGTAATTTAAATCCTTTTTAGGAAATTTATGCTGCATTTATAAATTGTGTGACGAACATTCACTAGAGAAATAGTTATGGACAATGTAATTTAAATCCTCTTTAGGAAATTTATGCTGCATTTAAAAATTGTGTGACATAATATGTACATTCACTAGAGAAATGTTGAAAATACTCATTGTATTTTTTTAGAAACACATAGTTCTGGAGTACCTAATTAAATAAATGCTCTTAAATAGTACCTACCTATTTTTAACATTTTTATTTATTTATTTAAATCTTTCTGTACATATAAATAGTACACTGGTGGGCTTATTGCTTATTATTTTTATTGTTTATTGTTTTTGGGGGAGTTGCTGCCTCATTTAAAATTATGGATTCAGTAAATAAATGAACAAATGTTTTTTTCGAAACGCATTGTTTAACATACTTGAGAAAGTTGATTTCAAGACGCGATGTTTGAGTTTACAGGCCCTCTTAAGCGTTATACGCTCTATCAAAAGAAGAAGAAGATAAGATAAATATTTTGTTGTTAACATCGTACAATATAATTTTAATCGCATCGTTATCTAATTTTAATGTATCTTTTGATGAATCATAGGTACTAATGTTATACATAAAGTTAATTTTATCTGTATGATTTGTGATGAATTTTTAATGTAAGCAGTGAAATGATAGAAGCCAAATTATTATTATTACTGAAAGATAATCCAACAATACTAGGAAACAGAAATTCATAGTAAACCAGATAAGTTTTCTGAGAAATGTTGTCAAATTTACTCTGAAAATGATCCGGATAATACGAAGAATCAAAACCACTTCGTTTTGACGTTTATATGTTGTAAAAATATAAAAATACTTGGTAATAGTTCTATTGTATTTATTAGATTATTGACGCGTTTCGTGCAAAGCACATCGTCAGAATAATGCTCTACAAGACTGAGACTAGTGGTTATATACAAAATTTACATGACAGGTGTATAAAAATGTTGGTTTTTGAACGGTTGAAAAGAAGTTATATAATGCAAATGAATCTACGTTTTAATACTACGTTTTATATAACTTCTTTTCAACCGTCCAAAAACCAACATTTTTATACACCTGTCATGTAAATTTTGTATATAACCACTAGTCTCAGTCTTGTAGAACATTATTCTGACGATGTGCTTTGCACGAAACGCGTCAATAATCTAATAAATACAATAGAACTATTACCAAGTATTTTTATATTTTTATAACATATCAAAATATAAAAGTTCCATCAAGAATTGTTGATCGACAAACTAAACTTCGTTTTGAGATAAATAATTTCTTAAAAACGTTTTTCATGTGAATTTTGTAATGGGTTGTTTTGTTTCGCGCCATTCGCAACTTTTTTTCCATTTTCAAATTTAAAGAACGTCTTATTAAATAATAATAAACGTTGTGTTGAGGTTTGGATCCATTAAACATTTTCGAAACGCATTGTTTAACATACTTGATTGAAGCGGTGATAGCCCAGCGGTAGAAGCGGTGATAGCCCAGCGGTAAGGTCGTCGCTTCACATGCGTGAGGTCGACGGTTCGAATCCGGGCGGGGCACGCACCTCTGGATTTAAAAAAAAAATCTATGTGCGGATTTATATCACTAGCTATGTGTAGCTATGATCCAATTTGTCTGGTTCCCCTTTCTAAGGGTTACGAAGGTCAGATGGCAGTCGCTTCAATGTAATAAACAGACTCGCCAATTCCAGGATCATGGTCAAAGCATACCCCGATATAAACGGGATAAAAGCGCTAAGGGGAAAGAAAGTTGTGTTGAGGTTTGGAGTACGTAGCGAAATTTATTTTGTTCCACTTCCAAAACACACGCGTTTGTACCTACTATAAATCCCAATTCGTCGTCAAATTGGCAGATAAGAAAAACAGTAAAGATGCGAAACTCTTTTTATAAAAAAGTAAAAAAAAAACATATTTAAGTAAAATTTGTTATTTTTAGTTAAATATTATTATAGTTAATCAATAAAAATACTAAGTAAAGTAATTATTTTGGAGCCAATAAACGAATATTTTTTCGTCGAAAAATAAATACTTATCTCAATTTTCCAGGACGTGAGAGCATATAAATGAAAGATTTGACAGATGATATTATCACAACGATGTAACTGTCTATGGACAACGTATCAGGGAGGCAAGTCTGGTCAACTGGCGGAATCAAAACCATCCAAGTTTACCCATATCGTGGATATAATAAATAAATAATAATAATAATGATAATGAACACTTCTTTGCACCCTGCGCAAGTGGCGAGTTTATTGCCGTATGGCAATTTCTTCCAACTAACCAGTGTTTTCAGCCCAGAGAAGCAATATTTGCGTGAGAAATAAATTTTAATAAATTTCTCCTCTGCTAGGAATCGAACCCAGGACGCCCGCACAGAAACCCTACCAAACGGCTTACCAACTGTGCCACGGCGGTCGGAGTATCTTATGGAGTTCTATAATATCTTTAAATGTTATAGAACTCCATATATCCATGATACGGGTAAACATGGATGGTTTTGATTCCGCCTGTTGACCTACAATTTTTTTATTATATTTTTTTCAATTAATTAATAATTATTGTAACTCGCTCTTGCGAGACGCCATTTTAATTAACTAACCAAACCTGGTCATGTCCCTGAGCACTTTGTTTTATTGTTTTTGCTGTTACTTGAATTTGTTTTTTATTTAATGTTAAACAAAAGAATGTTTGTTTATAATAATATTATTGGTATATCCACATCAGGCTGTGTCTTGTGGGATTTTTGAGTGCACTGTTGCTTTATTAGGTATCTGTATTAACTGTGTCGTACGTACAAATCTGAAAAATATATAAAATGTGAGAAAGTGAAGAATTAGGTACGAAATCATACTATTTCGTTTTAGCCAAAGACCTTATATACTATAGTTTTAGCACATGAAGCCCCCATAATAATTATTACAAGCTAAGTATGATGACAAATCGTAACCTATTAAAATATTCATATTTAAAAACTGTCACAAAATCGATAAAATAAAACAAAAAAGTGTGTTTTTATGTACGTCGTAGTATTTATTTTTTGTTGAATCAATTAATTGTGTACTAATTTTAAGACGAAAGCCAAGTATTCGAATATGTTTTAAAATAATTCAGTAATTTGAAGAATGTTTGGTCCATTATTGTCGCTGCATAAAATCTAATCATACGTATCCATCTGTGAGATGTTTTGACAAGAATTCAATTCAACATGACCATCATCAATATTTTGTGGACTTGAATATATCGGTATTATCTTGGTCGCCGTGAAAGAACTTTGAGTAAAAATAACTTAATCGAAAGTGGAACTTGCGATAGATATTGGTGTTATGCCAACAGTTTCAACATAATGTTTTGTTGGGACGGATATTTCAGCGACTATACCTAATATTTTACGTTAGTTTGTTTTGTATGTTGTACCTGACAAACAGTTCGGTGATGTAAACAGTGAAAATAAATATATAAATAATGAACAATTGTGGTGATAAATATTGCAAGTGGCACTCTCATATCAACACAGTGGACATGACGTCCGTTCTGCACTGGAACTACAGAGGCTTCAAGCAGTTTCCCAAAGACATTTTAGGCACCAGATGTCAGAGTGTCACGGACATTTACCTCAAAGAAAACTCGATATCAGAATTCCCCAGCGATCTGTGTCTGTTCAAGTGTCTGAAGAATTTGTACCTGAGCGGAAACGACATTCGAGTGTTGCCCAAAGAGATTGGACTGTTGGTGACGTTGAAGTCGCTAGACCTGAGCGGGAACCTGCTCGCGTGCCTTCCGGAGGAACTGTCGAAGTTGGAAAATTTGAAGTGTCTGATTGTGGACGACAATAGTCTGACGCAGTTGCCGCTGAGTTTGAACAAGTTGAGGAAATTGAGATACTTGTCTGTTTGTGGTATTCATTTTTTATTTGTATTTAGTTAATGGTTTGTCAGAGCTGGGAAAGCCAAACACGACTTTTGCAACATTTTTTTATTCAGTTCAAATATGTATATCCATTCCACAACTTTTGGTTTTGATGAAAGTTTTACAAATATATTCTAAAAATCTGTTGGAAAGAATCACTATAATTGAACATCTCACTGCAGTAAATGATTAATTAGTAGGTACCTATTCGAAATAAGATGTATTTGGTATTTATCATCTCAAACAACATTTTTTTTATTTTAAAAATTTAATAATATAATAAATTTAATTTAATAATTTAATAAATTTAATAATATGATTTGGACGCGGATTTAGAAGGTTTTATAATAGCGATTCAGGATAGAGTAATAAAAACTAAAAATTATCAAAAATATATAATAAAAGACATAAATGTAGTTGATGATAGTTGTAGGAAATGTTTGGCTTTTCCGGAAACAATCGAGCATATAATGTCGGGCTGTTCTTTCCTCGCGCAATCAGAATATACATTTAGACATAATCAGGTAGCAAAAATATTACATCAAAATTTAGCTATTAAATATAAATTAATTGACGCGATAAACATAAAACCATATTATGAATATGATCCGATTTCATTTTTAGAAAATAATAATATTTCGCTTTATTACGATAAAACAATATAAACTGACCGGTCAATTCAACATAACAGACCCGATTTAATAATACATGATAAAATTAAAAAAATAACATATATTTGCGACGTGGCTATTCCAAATTCTAGTAATATTATAAAAACTTTTGATGAAAAAATTAGAAAATATACCGCTTTAGGTAACGAGATTAAAAGACTTTGGCATTCTCGTAAAATAATAATATTACCGTTCATTATTTCAGCCACTGGCATTATTCCAAAATCGTTAATCCGTAATTTAGAAATTATAGATTTATCAAAAAACTTAATAATAAAAATGGAAAAAACGGTAATAATGAATACATGTAGAATCGTTAAAGATTTTTTAAACGTTAATATTCGGGAATCAGTAGGGTTGTTAGGTAGTATAGAGACCTCCTCAGAGCCTAATCCTTTGATATGTTAAGTATCTGGATGGGTGAACTATTCCCAATTGAAAGCTTGATGATGCGTTTGTTGCATTTTATTTTGCTCTTTTAAATAATTTACAATTTACGCATTGATCTGCTAATTCTTTTGAGGAAGTGTATAATGATAATAATAATAATTGAGTGTTATTATTTGTAGTGCTTAATTGTTATTAATATCATTAGTAAATCGGCCAGCGCCGTAAAAAAAAAAAAAAGAATAACATACCTAAGTAAGTAATTGTATGTAACTGAATCAGCCCACCTTTGATTTCATGTTACATGTACTCACTGCTGGTAGCAAAACAATCAATTATTCCTGTCTTATGTGGCTCCCGAAAAAAGTCCTGGATATACTGGTAATTATTATATGTGGTAAGGCATCGGTACAATGGCGAATATTGGGCGGCATTAGTATACTTTATGCCTAAAAAAAAGTTAAGGTGTGCCTTCTTCATCTATTTGGTATGTCAAAGCTAATAATTTTCAGAAGGGTTGTACAGTCAATATTGAAGTTTATTATGTCCATTAAGTCTGAGGTCCTTTGTCTTGTCTGTAATGTCTCCAAGTCTTGTTTTTAATTATTCCCAAATTTATACTTCATGTGTCTCAAAAATATGTGTTGAATTCGTTCTTTACTGTTAATATAAATATTATATTGGCGATTCCAGATGACTGACGCATGTTCCAATTGACTTCTAACAGTTGTGTTAAATATTATGCTAATTTTTTTCACTTTAGTAAATGGTTTGCATACTCTCATCAGGAATCCCAACATTTTATAAGCTTTGATGGTAATTGTGTCAATGTGTTTGTCAAAGAAGAGTTCACTGTCCAGTTGTTTGCATAAGTCTTTATAGCCTGATTTCTTATCAATTACATATCTCCTATTGATTATGTAAGTGTATTGAACACACAAGAAGAAGTTAGTCAATGAGGGCAAGTTGCAGGTCCTCAGTCAGTAATTTAGAAACTACATATAAGACATTACTGAAAACCGTTTGCATTTTGAGTTACTTTATAGACATAGTCTACAACCGAGTCTTTGTCTTTTTGCTATCACTAATAAAAAGTCTCCAATTTACACGATTACAAACCATCACGTCATTTATGTACCAATTCAGGATAGGCACATATTTACATTCTTATTCTTCGTCCTTTGTGTAGATCTTGAGATTTGTTCATGCTGCTGAGTTAGTAGTCTCTTATGACGTGGAATTTTAACCATCACTCCATCGTTTCGTATGTCTTCTGAATCTGAAAGTTCATTATCTATTTAATTTACATGCGTCTCATCATTCATATTTTCCTATTCTTTAAACGTCATACATTCCCATCTTTCGAAATTCAATTAGAATGTTCGTGCCAGTTTTTTATTGGCTGTCTCTTACATCTCATTCCATTGTTATCAGCCTTGTATACTTCTTCGTCAAACACACGTGACAACGTATATTTTTATCCAATATGTCTCTCGGGACAGATAAACGTTGGTCATTCAAAGTATCTTTTCCGTATAAGAGAATGGTAAAAATAAAACAACTGTGTCAGATCCAAAATGAAGATATAGGTCACGGTTATAGAGATTTGAAAATAGTTTTTATCTTATAAATGATCTCCTAGTTATCTCGTAAAGGGTCTTCTATTTTTGAAAGTAATCTTTTAACTGACTTTTTATTTCTCATCTATCCGTAGTATCCATTCCCCCTCATGTTCTTGTATTATTCGTTCAATTAACTAGTTTATTGACTGTCAAGTTTGACGTTATTTCTGATATATTGAAGTCAAGATTTACTAGCGTTCTTCAAATAACGTTTAGGTACATACCTATATATAGCATCATGCCTTTTCCTTGTTTGTGGAAGGCAAAAGTGCGAGAGTGCTTTGTGAGAATTAAACTCTGACATAGTCAGTTATTAAACGTATGCACGTTGTTAAATTATTGTACATCTTCAAAAACCTTGCAGTTAATGGCCTGTTGCATATTTTAATAATGAGTATCTGATCGCCTGAAAATAGTACATTATTACTACTGCCATCAATGAAGTATCTGTTACTCCTTATTCCAATATATTATAGAACTTTCAAAAATTGCATTGAATCAATATGAAGGGCGAAGGCACAATTGGTGAACGTTGCGCAAGCGCGCAAAGTGATCACGTAAACCGGCCAATGACAAATCGTAAGCCCGTTAGGTGCCTCGAGTTCCTCGTTCTTATATTATATTCCAACTTCGTTTCTATTGGGATGTTTTAAAGTTTGTAAAAAAAATATCATTTGACTCCTGATAGTAAATGCAGTGCCGTTGTACCTATGTACTAACGCTCGATTAATTTTTATGTGACCCCTTCAGTGATGATGTGGCTATATTCTTATTCTTTATGTGACCCCTTCAGTGATGATGTGGCTATATTCTTATTCTTTATGTGACCCCTTCAGTGATGATGTGGCTATATTCTTATTCTTTATGTGACCCCTTCAGTGATGATGTGGCTATATTCTTATTCTTTTTTACTCTTGCAGTTATTTTTTCTCTCTTATTATTATATGTATAAACATATGTGTTTAATACTAATTACATAATATATTATATTCTATAATTGGCTCTATTTACATGTAATTGTTGATAAAAAAAATGTACATAGCTGTTGACTGTTTATAAAAATAAATAAATAAATAAATAGGGAAAAAACCAATGCGTATATGCGTAAAGCATCGCCATGGCAAAGGGAGCACTGGGAAAGCTCACAAGAGTATGGAAGGACAGGACCATTACGAAAACTACGAAGGCTAGACTCATCAGGGGTCTGATATTCCCGATGTTCCTTTATGGCGTGGAAACATGGACACTTCACTTAGGGAGTCACAGCGAAAGAGGATCGATGCTTTCGAAATGTGGTGCTGGAGGCGTATGCTGCGCATCCCATGGACAGCCAGAAGAACCAATGTGTCAATTTTAGACGAGCTAAGGATTGAGGATCGTCTATCGACGATATGTTACAGACGTATCCTTCAATTCTTTGGACACATTGCCAGAAGAAAACCAGACTGCCTCGAGAAGCTTGTTGTGATGGGCAGCGTGGAGGGACGGAGATCTCGTGGTCGCTCACCGACCAGATGGAGCGATTTGGTTAAGTCCACAATGGGGTCTTCGGTGACTGGTGCTCTGCGTTCAGCCCAAAACAGATTGGCATGGAGGCGGGCCATACGTGTGGCGACAGACTACAGCCGCTATCCTCAGTCATGAGGAAAAGGACGATTGATATGCACTTAAAAAATATTCAAAATTTTGCTATTATTTTTTAATTACCTACGCAGTTTCGTTATTCATTTATATACGTGGAACTAAAGTTTTCAGCTTAAATCAATATATAAATAACTACCGTGAACTTCTCAGTGTATCTAGGAAATGATAAAATTGAAAAAATAAGAAAAATAATGCAACATGCATTGAGAAAAGCACATCGAATAAAAATAGAAATTGGTAAAAAAAAGCAATTAAAATGCAAAATTAAAAAAATACCCATTTCGCATTTCAAATTAAAATGTATTTATTTGAAATAAAGCACATCTCTGATTTTTAATATCTCGATCGTGAGATCGGCAACCAAGAATTGAATAAAGATCAAACGCATTAATCCATGTCAACAAGAGATCTTGTTGATCTAGCTCTGGAAGAAGGAATTCATTTGATTTATTTATAAACGTGGTACAAATAATGAGCTATGTCTGAAAATTACAATTTGATCCCATTTCATTTTTATAAACTGACTTAGCATAATAGTTGATCGGTGGTTTAACGTGAATAAGCTGAGATTTTCATTTGACTTTTTCTTCTTCTTCTTGTGTTAAACCTGTGTATAAAAATACAATATTAGAATTAAAAGCTTCGTCTATTAAAACAATCCAAAATTTGAAAGTAAGTACGTCATACATATGCCATGCACACAAATGACTGCAAGACTCTTACGGTCTTACTTATTAGATTTTGTTAAAAGCTTACTAAACGTGCAACTAGATAATACCGACAAAAACCTTATAAGATTTTGTTAAAAGCTTACTAAACATGCAACTAGATAATCCCGACAAAAACCTTATTAGATTTTGTTAAAAGCTTACTAAACGTGCAATTAGAAAATCCCGACAAAAACCTTATTAGATTTTGTTAAAAGCTTACTAAACGTGCATCTAGATAATCCCGACAAAAACCTTATTAGATTTTGTTAAAAGCTTACTAAACATGCAACTAGATAATCCCGACAAAAACCTTATTAGATTTTGTTAAAAGCTTACTAAACGTGCAACTAGATAATCCCGACAAAAACCTTATTAGATTTTGTTAAAAGCTTACTAAACGTGCAACTAGGTAATCCCGACAAAAACCTTATAAGATTTTGTTAAAAGCTTACTAAACGCGCATCTAGATAATCACGACTAAAACAGTAAAGAATTTAATTATTTTTTTTTATTAATGTTGTCAAACATCTCATTATGTAAATTAAAATCATGTCTTTTACAAAACGAAAGAAATAAACAATTAAATACTAAAAATAATTGTGCAATACATTTTATGAATTTTTAATAGATTTCAAAGTCCTGCTTATTAGATTTCGTTAAAAGCTAACTAAACTAGATACTCACGACAAAAATAGTTAAGATCGGTATTAAAAAAATGTTACTTATAAACGTATACTAAGATGTGACTAACTAGTTCACCAAATTGTTGAGGAACACCCTCATTTATTTTATCCATATGGCCGCATTGGCTTCACAGATGTCAAATAATAGATAAATGCATGTACCTACATAATCTTTGGATAACTGACACCTAAAAATGAAAACAAACACCGCGTTGAGTCAATTTAAACACGATTGCGATGAAGAATAACAAGGAAGAACGTTAAAAGGATTAAATATTTTTTCAATCTCAAATATGCGTCGCATCATATTATGTGAAAGATCCGCCATTTTGAAATATTTTGGTATGACTCGTTAGTCAAGCGTTAAACAACCTCTCGACCCGTCCTAACTTGACGTCTAAATAAATAAATATAAAGGTGTATTAAAGATAGTCACGGTTTATAAGTGAAAATTTGCAAAAAAAATCCAGATTTTCTCAAACATTTTTTATGAAGAAAAACATTTTTTTATGATAAATTGATGTGTTTAAAACTGCCTACATTTCCAATTTTTTTTTAAATATCGAAAAAAGCCGAAACACCCCAACTAGATAAATTAATTTTCTATAAAAAATATGAACATTTTCATACAATTTGTAAGGCAGTATACACTAAACAATATTTCACTCAATAGTTTGATACTTACCTACTTATTCTACAAACATACATCATGATTTTTTCATATTCTATTTTCTTTTCATATTAGGTAGGAAAAACAGACTGACCTCCACACTATCCTATCCTGACATATATACCTACATCTTATATATATATATATATATATATATATATATATATATATATATATATATATATATATATATATATATATATATATATATATATATATATATATATATATATATATATATATATATATATATATATATATATATATATATATATATATATATATATATATATATATATATATATATATATATATATATATATATATATATATATATATATATATATATATATATATATATATATATATATATATATATATATATATATATATATATATATATATATATATATATATATATATATATATATATATATATATATATATATATATATATATATATATATATATATATATATATATATATATATATATATATATATATATATATATATATATATAGAAAACAAAATATTTTAAAATATGTATTAATTTGTGTTTACAGTTTGGTACGTTTTCTTCCATTATGCCATGTAGAATATTCAATAGTCTCTTTTCTCCAGAAGAGAGAGAATCTTTTGATATTTGAGGAGTTTTTAAATGATTAACTTTTGTATTAAAATATTCTGTTTAATACAATACTTAAAGAATAATACAAGTACAATGTAAATTGTTTACAAGTTATAGTTAACTGTCTACAAGGTGATCAGTCTGTAACCGGTATATCACCAACATACTCTCATGCATACCTACTATCGCCATCGACAGTTGTATCTCATGTGTTACATGAAACTAGTGTATAATTTTTTGCTTTGTGCACTTCTTCTCCATATACACTTTAACTTGATATGCCAAATCTCACACTCGTCCGTGGTTTAATATGTATACATAATATATAGAAGATATGAGAAGGTCGCATGTTATATGTAGGAGCAAAATGAGTTTATACCGAATTATGTAATATTAGATTAATGTTATGTTAATATATCTCAAATGATGATAAGAAATTAATTTAAAGATTAATTTAAAGTTTCAGACAATATATACCTAATCATAAATATTGGCTACCGGCCAGTATTGTCTTCAACTCACCTTGAACTATGTAGCAGCAATATTGTTTATAGATGTATACCTACCATTTTCTTGAATGAAAATCACTCATCTTTGTGTCTTCAGTTTTGTAGGTAGGTATATTAAATATACCGACATGAAATTTTTATCTTTAGTTTAGGGACTCAAACATACGAACATAAAATGAAAAATTGTTTTATTACTAGTTGCATGTAACACAATGAGATCCAACTGTCGATGGCGATAGTAAGTATACTTGAAGAATACGTGCCTACCAAACTATAAACAACACAAATTAATAAATATTTTAAGATATTTTGTTTTCTATATAAAACATGTAGGTATGTATGTCAGGATAGGATAGCATGGAGGTCAGTATTTTTTTTCCTACCCAGAATATGAAAACAACATGATAGTATGTATGAATGTTGGAGATTAAGAGTCAAAATTTTGAGTCCCCGTAGATATTTTGTAGTGTACATATGTATACTGCCTTAGAAATTGTATGAATTTATCTCGTCACTAAATTCAATTTTTTGAATTAAGAGAAATACACTCTCTTGAACTAATCGACAGTTGGATTATAGGCCCGACTACATCGAATCTGCGATCATAGTTAGTCGTCTCAACATATTTACTACATTTAGTCCAATTTCTTCACATAATTTATTGGTACTTACTCTGTGATCTAGAAGACGCCGATGTAAGATGTCTTTCTGGTATCAAAGTTTTTGAATGCTTTACCTTATAGTTCTGGATATTTCAACCAGTGTATTTACACTATGAAATTTTTTTTTTTTACCTATAAGTATATTATTCAATTATTATTTGATTTTTTTTTATCCAAATATCGATTTGTTTAAGTGAATTATATTCTCTTAACATATCGACAAATTACCAAGCCAAGATACGCGAGATTTGTATGCAAAGTCTATATTTTTCACGGTTTTTTCAACTTTGAAGTCAAAAATCACCAATTTAGTGGCTTCGCAGCATATACCTATGTATGTTCTATATACCTATATGGATATAGGTACTCAGAATTTGGAGTGGAATATTTAGTGTGTCTGTGTGTGTGTCTGTGTGTGTGTCCGTCCCCCCTTATTACCTATAACTTTTGATTCGCTCAGTTCACAGAGCCCAAAATTTCATAATATGTAGATAGTTACAGGCCAAAAAAACTTTTATGCTCAGGATTTTGAATTTTCGTTTCAATCAGGGGCTATCAACTTTTGAATTTTTACTTTATTTTCCAATATATCTCAAAAACCATAAAAGCTAGAACGCTGAAAATTAGTATAAATATTGATAAATAAAAAATCTCAAATATTTTTTTTCAAAAAAATTACAGAGTTTCTCAAACATTTTTTATTAAGAAAAATATTTTTTATGATAAATTTATGCATTTAGCTGTTTGGAGGTATGTGCGTGTAGGCTCACCAAAGTGCCAGAGTGGTCACTTGGTTAGAAGCGATCGCACACCAGCCGGAGCTGATATACAAGCCTGTAATTGAGGTGGTAAGGTCGGTCAGTTGGACGTGTAGGTATGACCTGTTTGTCCGCCTTTGGCTACATACAACCCAAACGATATCTCACCTGCCTGGTTCGAACCTGGAGACCGTCTGTTCGGAGAGTCCCGACAGCTGAGCCACAGATTGATCGACCAAGCAACTGCGATACCGTATACAATTGATTATTAAATATTACTCAGGTAGAAATGGATGACAGATTAAAAGATGGAACAGGAAATTGAACTTTTACTCTTTTATTGATCTAGTTGTACAATTGACGATTATTAATATTACTAGGTACAGACAATATTGAATTATTATTTAATTATAAATGTAAATTTAGAACGCGGACTGTTTGAACGACGACGAGCGGTCGGGCAGCGTGAAGCCTAGCCTCGAGATCTGGATGAGCGGAATGCCTGGAAGCTCTGTGCTTCTCCTTATATAGGGGTCGCGCTGTGGATACGGCGCAGGGCAAGATGGCGCCTGCCGACGTAACTCAGCTTCGCGGCGCAATCGGTGATTGCGCCACAGCTGCCTATATTTCCAAAGTTTTAAAAAATATCGAATAAAGCCGAAACACCCCAACTAGATAATTTAATTTTCTGTAAAAAATATTAACATTGTAGTAGTACATCTTAAATTTTTTTAATAATTTTTATAAAAATTGAATTTAGTGACGACATCGCTCCATACAATTTGTATGGCAGTCGCCTTTACACTATATCTAAGAAGACTTAATAGTTTGATACTTTATCTCCAAACATACCATCATGCTGTTTTCATATTCTGCGTAGGAAAAAAGGACTGACCTCCATACTATCCTATTTTGACATACATACCTACATGTGTTGCATAGAAAACAAAATATCTTAAAATATTCAATAATTTGGATTTATGGGTTTATAGCTTGGTACTTATTCCTCAACTATAGGTAGATACATACTATCGCTATCGACAGTTGGATCTCATGTGTAACATGCAACAAGTGTTAATTTATTTTAAATTTACAAACGGACGTTTCATTTACGTTGCATTGTTTAATTTACAGATAATTATTTAGTTTGGCTACCCCAGAGGCCAGTATCGAACTATTATGCCGCTGAGTTCAGATTTTGGAGAAACAAACCTCTTCAGCATGTACCATTCTCTCTTTGGCTCCATATGCTCAGAGATCAACAGATAAGATCACAGCACATCGGGTAAGATGACATTACAGATCTTAAATTGTCATTTCGATAAATACACTCTACATTTATACCTACTTGACTAAATAATTAATTTTAAAACTGTCCCTCATGTACAACTGATGTCTTGTCCTGGAGTTGGGTTTATATGTTAAACACAATATTATGTTACGTTCTACTTGGTTTATTCATTGCAGAGCTCTTGGCCGAAAAAGTACCTACACTGTTATATACCTAACTATCTGTATAGCGGGCGGAAGCGATAAAACGCCGCGAATCGCGTCTCTACCGCATTTATATCCTTTATCGGGGAAGTGGGCAGTACCACGTATTCTAATACACCACAGCAACATAGACGAAAAATGTTATTTTTTTAAATTTCTTCAATAATTTCTCAATTCCTTAGTCCGGATATTGCGTCGTCTAACTCACTAAATATTTTCAAGAAAAAACTAAAGAAGGAATATTTATCCTTGAACACCTGATCCCGATTTCCTCTCCTGTCCTTACCATATCCTTTTTATTGCTATGAATTATATTTTTTTTTGTTTAATAGTATGTGTGTTATATGTATTTTATTTGATTTCTTTTACTCTTTTTTATTTGCTGTTGTACATACACAATGTTGTCATACTTTGTAATCTGGTTGGTTGGAAGAAATTGCCTAATGGCAATAAGCCCGCCAGTGTACAATTATATTTGTTTATATTATGTACAAGAAGATGTATAAATAAATAAATAAATAATTAATCCAATTATAATATTCGGAAAACATCTTGAACGAACTTCCGGTTTCGCAGAGCGCAAATTTGTGTATTTTTGCTTCGTTGGTTTACATGCAAATCGCCCCCCTTCTCGGCTAAAAGTTCAAGTTATTTGGCGACAACTATACGCATTGTTTCTTCATTTTTTCATACTAACACGGCATACATATCCCGCAATGTGGGGTCTTCTTCTTTTGTTTAAATCCTGAAGATTGGTTGGCAGCATTAAATGGATGCATCCACTCCTCCTCCACTCCAATGTGGGGTAACCAGCGACAATTCCAAGAGAATATCTTCTTCTTCTTCTTTGGCTGGTCCTCTTCCCAGTTCATCTGGGGTCGGCCCTCCTGGTACGCAGTCTCCACGTCTTTCTGTCATGTGTCATCTCACTGGTCAGCTGGTCCTTCCTCAGATCTCTCTCAATACTCGTCCACCAGGTGGCCTGTGGACGGCCTCTAGTTCTGGGTGGTGTGGGAATATTTAGGGCCACCCTGACCACGTGATCGTCTCCCCTTCTATTCACATGACCGGACCAGACCGGAGTCTGGTTTCTTTCATTTTCTCCGGGATGGGCGCGACTCCAAAGCTACCACGAATATATTCGTATTATTTAATTTTGTCCATTATAGTGACACCCGCGGACCATCTCAGCATTTTCATCTCGGCTGTATGTAGTTTATGTTCGTGCTTTTTTTTCCAAGAGAATATCGAAAACAAAATTAGAGTTTATGTAATTTTCGCTTAAGAGGACATTATGCAAAAAATCAACAAATTTAAGGTTTCCGATTATTTAAATCACGTATAAACCCCTTTTAACGCGCGCGATACTTTCCCTTACTAACACATTATGCATAAGGCGGTTTTAATATAGGTAATATTATGTTTTCAGTCACTAGATTTATTTATTTAATATAAGAGACACCAACAGAACACTGAACAACACAAACAAAGAAATCATGAAACAAAAACATAGAATCTCCAATGCTCCAATAACAGGTATCTCCCGCATGGCTATATAGCGTTATACTTAAGACTGCTTTGTTTAGTAGAGCCAACAAATAAGCCACAGCGCCCTTGGAGTGATCTTGTATCACTAAACGGCGCTTTATAAATTCTAATTATTATTATTATATGTCCTCTTAAAATGGCGAATTATTTAATAAATGAATCAGAAATTACCTTCCACGTGTAAATTCGCAATGGTAAGCTGGAGCCAGGTAGTTACACTGCAGCAGTCATTCATACCCATCCCCTGTCATGATTAAAGTTTTGTACAAACTCCTTTGTAAAAAAATCAATTTATTCAAAAAAATATTAACTTATTTCCAGATGCTTCGAATATCCACACATTTACAAAGAGGAAATCGCCAACAGAATCAGCGTTGTGAACAACTTTATTATACCAGACACAGAAATCGTGATGCCGAGTCAATACCACGACATTCAGAAGTATCCTAACCTTACCCCCCCGTCTCTGACGGAACTATGTCTCAGAAAATGCTACACAGTTATGGCGAACCTAACTTCAGACTTGAACAACAACACCCCCATAGAGTCTGACAGAATCCCAAAGATGACAGATTACATTTTGAAGGTCAGAAGAGCGGATGAAAACAACAACTCAAAGAGTATTAAGTACGAAGATGTTCTTCCGTCTTTTCTGAGAGATGAACTTACAAATGGACCTACGGCCGTGTGTGAATTTTACACCTGCAAGTCGCCATTATTTAGACACACAATCTTAGACGTCACAAGCAGGTAAGGTTGATATGATCTCTTTAATAATTGTAATAAAACACAGGAACATCCCTAGCAACTTGAACAATATACTTACATACAACTATTTCAAATGTACCTACCTCCCTATTCATTGTACATGCAGCAGGGTAATAGGTAGGTGCATAGCATTTAGGCCCAACTTCGAAAAGGAGCCCAAATTTGATAGAGTATGAAAAAAATATTATTATAAACCTAATAATTCAAACTCAAACAGAACATACAATACACAATTCAGATAATAAGTATACCATTTGGATAATAGGTATAGCTACAATACACAATTAAGATAATAGGTAGGTATTCAATACACAACTAAGATAATAGGTAAACAATACACAATTAATAGGTAGGTATACAATACACAATTGAGATAATAGGTATACAATACACAATTAATATAATAGGTATACAATACACAATTTGGATAATAGTTATACATTACACAATTTCGATAATAGGTAGGTATACAATACACAATTGAGATAATATGTATACAATACACAATTAAGATAATAGATAGGTATACAATACACAATTGAGATAATAGGTAGGTATACAATACACGATTTGGGTAATAGGTATACAATATAAAATTTGGATAATAGGTATACAATACGCAATTAAGAAAATAGGTTGGAACCAATACAATACCTATACAATTAAGATAATAGGTATATAATAAACATTTTGTATAATAGGTAGGTATACATTACACAATAAGATAATAGGTATATAATATAAAATTATGATAATAGGCACACAATACAAAAACAAGTGATTCCGCAAATATCAAAAAAAAAAATTTTTTTTGAAAGCGATATCCTTATTCCTAATTAATTTTCTTGTGAACTCTTTTAATTATTATGTAGGTACCTATTTACAAATAAGTACGTAAAAGTAGAAGTGAATATTATAAAAAAAATATGTGTATTGTTTATGTTTTTTTCGTTATTTTCTCTATCATTTTAAATTATTTTAATGATATACTATTTATTATTTTGTTGTTATAGCCGAAAAACAGTGTTGTCGAAAAACAATAATTTTTATTTTTTTCCGCGGCAACATTTTGGCGGAAGACTACTAGCGCCTCTGATGGCGTGAGAGAACGACAAGGAAGCTTATAGCACGCGCTATGGCACGCGCTCTCTTGGCATTCGACGCTGGTGGAGGACGGACGGTTTGGTGTGACGCCGTCATCGGTCGACACGCGCGTCCCGATGGCGGCCATATTTTCAAGAGCACGAGGAGTTCTGTGTGACAGGACCCGTCACGCGCATGGACGCTGATGGTGCCCCAGAACCAAGATGAGGGCATTAACAGGACAGGAGGTTGGAGGCAGAGCGCAGTGTGGGGCCACCGCGTAGGGAACGCGGCGGCTCGCAGATTGGACCACGAAGGGCAATCCGTGTCGTCTGGGGCGTCGGTTCGCCTCCGGTGAGGCCCCAGCTGGTATGCCACCTCTGTCGAGATGCGCCGTCATAGCGTGCCGTGAGGCACAGAGCCAGCCATGGTTGACGGTCTGGAGGAGGAGATCAGGAGGAGAAGAAGAAACCACGCCGGACACGAGGAAGACCTGCCAGCCTGACGCAGAGGCTGGGCCCCGCCGGAACTTCAGCCACCACGTGGAAGACAGTGACATGCCTGGAGAAAGGATGTCGCTGTACCCTGGGGCTGCACCTTCTGGTCGGCGTCTCTTCGTGCTCGGTTGTGTTTAAGAGTTGGACGGTTATTCTTCGTTTTGTTTTGTTATTTGTACTCTGTTGGTGTTGTGTTTTTTTGTTTTTTTATTATTTAATTGCCATGGACGAACAATGCTGATATTTTGAATAAATGCGCCGTACTACTACAATTTCATAGTGTCACCATAATTTGTCTCCTTTTCTTCCCCACACCATGGCTTGATGTTTCCTCGTGGTAGACGAGAGGTCTCATCATTGTAAACCTACCTAATAGATATTGTTTTGCGCAGTTGATTTTAATGAAAAACAACTTTAAAATGGAAGTACATATTTATTTGGAAATATAATCGAGATTAAATATACCTAAATAATTTATTCCCTCTCTTAAATAATTAATAATATAATATGTAAACAAAATAATTCGCTGAAATCAATGAATTGTTAGAAGGTTAAAATAGTGATGACTAGAGCCATCTACCGTTGAGCGTGTTAAAATAATATAATGTTTTCTTTCGCCTTCAACAAATGTCTGTAGTGAAAGGAAACCGGGAAAATTCAGTAATATGATTCTGTTGTGAAAATTTACGTTTTTTCTTTAAAAATACTTATTATATATTTTTTTGCAGATCAACAACGACAGTAGAAGGCGTTATTGATTTTCTAGTGACAGCGTGTTTCTGTTCTGGTAGATGTTGTGAACTATGGAGAAAGGCCAATAGAGTTTCACCATTCAAATGGATACAAATTTCTTGAATGGTTAATCGAAAAAGACTGTTAATAATAATGTGAAATATATTTTTATAATATCAAATTTTTAATGTGTTAAAATGAAATGTGAATTATTTATTATCTTATTTATAATATTGAACGAGCTATTGGAATAAAAAAATATTCTCGTTAGCAAACTTTAATATTTAAAATGTTTATTTTAATCAATACATTTATCTCCGTTATATTATAGGTGTCGCCAAATAACTTGATTTTTTAACAGAGAAGGGGGGGCGATTTGCACGTAAACCAACTAAGCAAAAAGACACAAATTTGCAATCTGCACAACCCGAAGCTCGTTCAAGATATTTGGCGATTTTTATATCTCCGTTAATATTATGTAAATATATGAAAATGTAGAGAACTTGAAATATATTAGAAGAAGCCTTGAAAAAAATTCAAATGGAGACGAATGGAGTATTTTCCAAAACAAAAATATACATCCATCCATCTGTTGGGCTAATTTAGAAGTGCATTATTAGCGTAACCTCGTCGGTAAAGTAAATATAATATTACATAATATATCGCTTCCTTTTAATTTAGTTCGCGATGTTATCGTCATGGCGCTAGTAGTACTATCATTTGCTACACACATATTACATTAGTCTACTATGGTGGTTTACTAAAGAGAGAGAAAAGAAAAAGTTTATTTATTCTGGGAGTAGTAGTAGGTTGCGTGTTCCACAATTGACCATTTATAGTTAGGTACTTCCTTCCGGTACAGTCGCCATCTTGCCATAAACTACGACCCTTCAGGCGTACCATCATAAAGATATGAAGAAATTAAAATAAAACAAAATAATAATTAAGGTTTTCGAACAAAGATTGGAAAATAATGACCTAGGTATGTAAGCATAGGTTAGGATGAGAAAATCACTCGCCACGCATGAGGTTTTTGCAAACACACACTTTTACACATTCCTAGCAGTTGAAAAAAGTATTTCTAGTGTTATTCTTGCTTCTCTGGTCGGAAAAACTGAAAAATAGCATACAGTATCAATAGCTTCCATTTTGTTTTTTTTATTACTGGGAATTGAATCTAGACACTCATTAAAAAATACATCTGCAAAATCAATTTTCTGTATTATATTTTACTTCAGGGCGTATCACAACTGAAGAACCAGTTGTTTTAAGGAGCTTGATTCAAATTAAATTATAGACAACCCCAAAAATATGAAAACGTTAATATTTCTGTTTTTTTTTATAAATTTAAGGCCGCACATGCACTGAAAATTTTGTATCTCACTCCTCGCACTGAAGAAGAAGCGGTGAGATTCGTCCCGCCATACATTCAGTACCACTTGACTGGCGCGAAACAGGATCGCCGTAAGCGACAATACTAATAATATATTTTTAAGAAAAATCAAGACACATAGTCAACAATCTAAAACAGTCAATGTGTAAACATCATATTAAAAATATTTTTTGTTAAATAAATTATAGTTATGCATTTAACAAATTAAATGGATCCCGAGAGAATCCCTCAAATTTCAGAAGTACCTACTTTCGGAACTATTTTTGATCAAGAGAATTTTCAAATATTTTAATCTTTCCTTTTGAGGAAGTGTATAATGGTAATAATAATAATTGAGTGTTATTATTTGTAGTGCTTAATTGTTATTAATATCATTAGTAAATCGGCTAGCGCCGCGTTATAAAAAAAATTTAGAAATTATAATTTTATCGAAAAACTTAATAATAAAAATGCTAAAAACGGTAATAATGAATACATGTAGAATCGTTAAGATTTTTTAAACGTTAAAATTCAGGAATCAGTAGGGTTGTTAGGTAGTATAGAGACCTCCACAGAGCCTAATCCTTTGATATGTTAAGTATCTGGATGGGTGAACTATTCCCAATTGAAAGCTTGATGATGCGTTTGTTGCATTTTATTTTGTTCTTTTAAATAATTTACAATTTACGCATTGATCTGCTAATTCTTTTGAGGAAGTGTATAATGGTAATAATAATAATTTAGTGTTATTATTAATTTGTAGTGCTTAATTGTTATTAATATCATTAGTAAATCGGCCAGCGCCATTAAAAATATACAAAGTTAGTATGTAGATACATAACTTTGATGTTTTCGCAAAACTAATCAAAAATATAATTACAAACTTATTTAATCAAAGTTGTGAAAATTAAATTTTTCCCCATTAAAGTCAATGGTGATTTTAATACAACCAACTCTAGGTAGTTTCAAATGAGATGTAATCTTCGTTTCCGCCCTCATTTGACACGATTTAAGGATTATCTTTTTAAAATCTGACGATCACAACGTATTCGTTTTTTTGTTATCGCCAACGCTGAAATGTCGATCAATTCATGCGACAAATTTGTTGAGTAATGGCACTGACATTTTTTTTCTTTTTCTTGCGACTGTACAGAAAGACTTGCGTGCAAAAATGGCCCAACTCGAATACTAAATTCGATCGTAGGTCATTAAATTTTAAATCTTGAATAGTCATTGAACCTGATCCCTTTTGAATATAGATTCAGATGCAATAAAAATGTCTATATGGTTATTAAACTTTTTACATATTCTATAAAGCGGTATCCTGAATCCTGCATTAGTTCTCGGAGTATTTGTGAAAAAAAGTTGGCAAAGAGTATTGCAAAGAGTACCTAATTGTTTATGTATCATTTATATTTTTTCACAGTTGATAATGATGAATGAATATTAGCTGCGTGTATATTTAAAAATAATCACCAATAAATTATATTTTATCTATGAAATCAGTTCAATTGAAATAACGTTCATAAACTCTAAAATCAGAGACTGCTTCCAATATAACACAGGGAGTATTCCTAGCATACTGGAGAGCAAAAAAATTAACTGACAGCAAAACGTAGGTGTATACACATACACATCGACGCTCGCTTATGGATGTGTATGTGTATATGTACAAAAGAAAAATGTACTTACTGTGTCAAGTCTACTAACTATTGTCAATCGTCTTATTTTTGTTGTTAAAATGTCTTTTTTATAAAAAGATCAATGTATGCTATAAATAAATAAAATATAACACACTAGCCCATTATATTATTTTAGTAGTTGTTCCACTTTTTTACTGCGGTCATAATTTATTCGTATAATATTCACAGCAAGTTTTCTTGTAAAACCTGAAGCTATCAATCTGTCATGATTAATTACTAGCGACACTGACATCTATCGGCATTTTATTGAAAAATTAAAGAGAAACAGCTTTGGCGCTCATAAAAATACATTAATCACCCAACAGAGGGTAGTTGACGTAATCAATCAATATCGTGGAAAATTACTATTGTACACTTTCATAATTATGTACTTTGTTTTAACTTAAAGGGTATTATTATATCACACTGCTTTATTATTTAAAACTGTAATCATTTTTGAAACGATAGGGCAGGGATAAGTATATATTAGCAAGCCGATAGCCGAGGCACAGTTGGTAAGCCTTTTGGCTTCTTTGCGGGCGTCCTGGGTTCGATGCCCAGCAGAGGAGAAATTTATTTAAATTCATTTATCGTATCGTTCGCATACTTTAGTATCATTTTTATCTTTGTTAGCCCCTTTTTGTGCTCTTATACTATCCATCTGATTACAATGAAACTTGGTGATTTGTGCAGCGTACCCGGGAAGATTTCTGAAAAAAAAAATATTTATTCTTTTACATATTTCAGTAACAGTAAGTACTTTTTTATTGACAAACTTTTTAACATGTCAATTGAGACGAAGTTGTGACATTATAGAAAAACCAGGAACTCAAGGCACCTACAGGGCTTATGACCTGTCATCGGCTGAAGGACTGTTGCTTTCATTGTTTGCAAGTAAACTAATTTCTCAATAGATGGCGTTACAAAAAAGGTTTCTTCGTTACTTCATAGATGGCAATAGTATTATTATTATTATTATTATTAAAAATAACAAAGAAAAATACACAATACAACAATATATACAATTTTTAAAAAGATACATTATAATTTTGTTTTTTTTTTTTTATGACTCAACTTCAAAAAGAGTTTTCTCGTGCTTTGAAGTGAGTCACATTTCACAAATCTACAAACTATCTAATCTATTTATATACATACATCTTAATCTAGGCACTAATCTATTTACAATAACATACATATTTAGATACAAACATACATAATATTATAAAGAGAGAAAGAAAAAAATACAAAATTGGTCTGTAGAATAAATAAAAATACACAAATTGAAAATAAACAATACACAATGAATACACAAGAAAAATGTTACTTCAAAAAGTCTTTCAGCAATACCAAGAAACCACCAAAATTGTTTTGCGCCACTATTCTCATATCCACTGGTAAATCATTAAACCACTTCACCCCATAATATGAATAATGATTTTGGCCAAAAGATGTATTTTTCTTTGGGATATTTATCATTCCACTTGTGCGAGGACCAATTCTTAGATTGTCTATAGGGTGAATTTGGTTAGTGAAATATTCTTTACATATTTGTTTAATTGCATTTATTTTATATAACACATTTAGTATAATTCCTTATTTTTAGGTGAATTGTTACACATTATTCAAATATATAGAACTTTCAAAAATTACATTTGATAAGGGAACTCAATAAGAAGGCATAATTGGTGAAAGTTGCGCAAGCGCATAAAGTGATCACGTAAACCAGCCGATGACAGGTCCCAACTTTGTCTCTATTAAGATGTTAAAAAGTCTGTCAATAAAAATATCATTTGACTCCCGACAGGGAAAATATCCAATGTTTGCGTATATGCAATTAAAAAAATATTCGATGATCAGTAAGTAGGTACATTTTCACAAACGGATTTTATAGGTGCAAATAACAAAAAGTATAAATTATATTGAAATTTTTACCTGTAGAGGCAGAGAGAGGGAGAGGGGGGGGGGGGAGCTCAGCCTTGTGTACAGAGAGGGCTTTCAGACGTATAATTTTTTGTCAGGCTTTCATGGTTCATTCTCTCTGCATGTCCAAACCATCGCAATGCATTTATTAGCATTTTACTCACAATATCTCTTTAATCTTACATTCTCTTCTGATATCCTGATTCCTTAACCTATCATTAATTTGTTTTGTCACACAGTTATCTTAGGTCACACATTCATTTTGCTGATCTTGAAATAATTGGGTCAGCCATTATTGTCCATGATGATTCATTTACTCTATTTTTCAGTTTGTGAATTTCATAATATTGATACGAAGTACATCGTTTTTTAGGTAGGTACCTACAAAGCATGACCTTATAACATTGGAATAATCCCGCATTAACACAAATATACAACATTCTCATTTTTGTTGAAACTGAAATGTTAATTTGAGTTGTGCTTGTTACAATAAATAAGGACATGAACGCGCCTGGTCTTGTTAGGCTTCTAAACAGTAATATAATAATATTAAGAGATCATAAGATCTACCTTATAGATAAATTTTACGATAGTGAAATAGAGTCGTTAAATATGAAGAATATTTGTGGATATTTTTACGACGAAGTGTCTATAATAATATTATGCTGTATATTATGTACTTACCTACGTATTATTTATATAGTATATGTAGGTACATACCTTCATTATGAATATATGTAAACTTTATGGCCTCTCCAGATGATATTATCAGAGTTTATTATACTTCCTATATTAGTATAAAAGGGAAGATTAAGGGCCGTAGAGGGGTAGGCAGGAAGCAGCTGTCCTCCTCGCTCCGAAGCATTGGCCGGAATGAGGCTTGTGGAGGACCTGTTCCGCACTAAACAGGAGTGTTTCTCTCAATTATCTTCATTGTTGGGAGGAAGATAATTGGGAGAAACACTATAGAAAATAACAAATCCATCTTCTTCCTTCGTATACACCCTGAGATCTGCCCATGCCGCTGAATTAGTCTCCTGATGTTATATATTTGGATTCTGATATCACATTATCGCTTCTCACGTGTTTTTCAACATATTTTTTAACGTTAGCCATCGTTTGTAGCTTTCTTCGGCAGGTTACACGTAAAATTATAATTTCCACTAGTCTAGATTATATTTTCTAATCTTTTTCTTCCTGGAAATATGTGATAAATTTCAATCTGACGAGGTTCGTGCGAAACAATGTTTAACATTTGGAAATGTCTATTTGTATTTCACGGACAGCTAAAAAGGACATGTTTCAGATATTCCTCCTCTTCACTTCCACAATCAGACATGATTTTTAACTTGTGCAAATAATATTTAAGAAAGCAGTGCAAAGTTTTCAACTCGCATTCATCCATTTTATTAACCTATTCTGCATGAAAGGTAGGTATGTAAATAACTCGTTTCGTAATATCGTATACAGCCCGTCACTCCAGCTTATGTTTCCTTCTTGAATAAGGTACCTACATAGAAAGGTGGTCTTTTGGGAGGTATAAAGACAGTTTATATGTATTCATATTATATGGCAGTATGTACATGTACATATATTTATAAACATAAATATGTCAAATAAATCAGCATTTATGGAAGTATATACTTTCATGCATGATACAACCTCCTATACCTACATTTATACTTTCCCATCGCAATATTTCATTTTTATGAATTGCTCATTCTTTAAGTTATATTTTATTAAAATTATTGCCAATTTATATCAATTATTTTATAATTGAGCTATTTCACTTATTTATTTAACTAGTATCTTAGCAAAACTGTGATGATTTCTTTACTAAAAATCAACATCTCAATTGATTGCGTAATTTTATTGTTGAATAATGATAAAATCAACGAATTTTGTGATAACTAGATCATATCATGGGCGTTCTTGTTATATTGTAGGCTCCTCGAAGCAAAGCTGTTTTTAGTACCTAATTTATTTTATTTAAATATACAACAGCTATTTATATAGTAGAATAAGTTTCTATTTTATATCACCAATTAATATTGACTGAAAGCTTCAAAAATTTGTGGTCTACATGTTCATTTATAATAAAACTACGAGTATGATAATATTATCCTTTTTGGTGTTGGCACATACCTACTTTTGTCACAGTTCTTGAATATAGTGAGATGCTTAGTCATGCAGAGTTTTCCGTCAAGCATACCTTGAAGACTCTTCTTCGTACATATACGGACATACCTTCGAAAAAAAAAATGAAAATTAAACGTTTGATGAGTAAAGTCCAAGTAGAATATAAAATGGTTTACTCATAATATGTGTCCCAGGATGCAAAGCAAATGATGATGTGTCTTACTGAAAGCAGTGAACAATATTGCTTGCATATGTTACACTCCCCATAAATTCATTTCACGTCACAATGTTAAGGGAAATATGGATACGGTTTGTAAGAATACTTATAATATGTATGTAGGCACTTGATAGCATACAAGTAAGTGCAGATTAACTAAGTGAAGTGCCTACTGTATGTAACTAAGTGCTCACTAGTTTCCCTAATTAGTTTCCTTAAGTTGGCGAGTATGTATTACCTCTGCAGGCTTGCACTACATAAAACAGTTGCCAAGGAAGGAACATTCTGTCTACTTTATAAGTAACAGATAATGTATAATAATTTTGTTCGTAATGGAGAGATTTTGAATTACATCAACAGGGTGATTAACATTCCCAATTAATTGAAACTAGATTTAATATACAACGAAAATATGAAACTTATTCGAAGAAAAAAGTTTCGTCGAAAAAAAAAGATTTAATATTCTTGACCTGTCATAAGCCCTGTAGATGCCTCGAGCTCCTGGTTCTTCTACAATATCCCTACTTCGTCTTTATTGAGATGTTGAAAAAATGTTTGTCAATAAAAATAATCCTAAGATTTGTTTACACCTCACACTCCATCTCTCCACATATCTCTGTTGTCCACCAGCCTCTTCATCTCTTGGTAGCTGCTACAGCGGACATCACTTATCACCTGGTCCATATAACTGTCTCTAGGGCGACCTCTATGATTTTTGCCTTTCTTTTTTGGTAAAGTAATAAAAAAATAACCTCATTTTATAATCTAAGTACTACAATACAAATAATGCAAATTACAACGGCATTTATCTTAATTTTCATAATATAATCAGCTCGGTGGGTCACAAATGGTATTTAATGCAGAGGTCTTTTCTAAATAAACTAGTTGCATGTAACACATGAGATCCAAGTGTCGATAGCGATAGTATGTATGTATAGTTGAAGAATAAGAATCAAACTATAAACCCATAAATCCTAATTATTGAAAATTTTAACACATGTTGGTATGTATGTCAAGATAGGACAGTATGGAGGTCAGTCCTGTTTTCCTACCCGGAATATGAAAACAGCATGATGGTTCTGCATGTATGTTTGGAGATTAAGTACCTATCAAACTATTAAGTCTTCTTACATATTGTGTATAGGCGACTGCCATACAAATTGTATGAAGCAATGTCGTCACTAAATTCAATTTTTATAAAAATTGTTAAAAAAGTTTGAAATGTGCTGATACAATGTTTTTATTTTTTATAGAAAATTAAATTATCTAGTTGGGGTGTTTCGGCTTTTTTCGATATTTTTAAAAAATTTGGAAATATAGGCAGTTAAAGTCATAAATTTATCATAAAAAAAGTATTTTTCTTAATAAAAAATGTTTGAGAAAGCCTGGAATTTTTTTGAAAAACTTATTTGAGATTTTGTATTTGTCTACGTTTGTACCAATTTTCAGCGTTCTAGCTTTTATGGTTTCTGAGATATATGGAAAAATAAAATAAAAATTCAAAAGTTGATAACCCCTGATTGAAACAAAAATTCAAGATTCTGAGTATAAAAGTTTTGTAGGCCTGTAACTGTTTATATATTCTGAAATTTTGGGCTCTGTAAATTGAGCGGATCAAAAGTTATAAGGGACGGACGGACACACACACACACACACACACACAGACACACACACAGACACACACACAGACACACACACACACAAACACACAGAGACACACGAAATGTTCTACTCCGAATTCTGAGTAAATCCGTGTATGGAACATATATGCTGCGAAGCCTCTAAGTTGGTGTTTTTTGACTTCAAAGTTGGAAAAGCCGTGAAAAAAGTAGACCTCTGCATACAATTCTCGCGTATCCTGGCTTGAAACATTGTCGATATGTTAAGAGAACAAAGTTCTCCTGAACAAATCGACAGTTGGATTACACTGGACACCTAACTTTTTGACTACAAAAAAACCACATAATACATTCGAGACATCACACAACCATGCCATCTGGATTGTATAGTAAAGACTCTTTAGGAGAGTTGAAGCAGAGTCGACAAAGCGGCTTATAGATGCTTTGATTTGAAATTAAAGTGTCTGTAGTGTGAAACGGACATCATACATACATTAAGGGTCGTATAACAGGAGTAGCAAAAAGTTGAGGTCCAGTAAGCAGTGTCCTCGCAATATGGGACCTTACCTTTTTCTTACATTTTTCTCAAATAATTCATGTAATACGACCCAATGTCAAAACGAGCGGACTTCTTCTAAAGGACTTAAAACAGCTTTGCATCGTAAAGAAACACAAGACTAAACTATCAGCATCCTTGGATTGATCCTGAATTATTAAACAACGCCATTAAAATTCTAAATATTTTTGCATTTATTGATTTGTTGACATTTAATATATCGATATTTTAAATATTTTTTTATAAGTTCAGCATTTACAAATAAATGTCTAATATGAAAAAAAAACAAACATGTGCATTACAATAAAATAAAATAATACAAATAAAATAAAAAAATATAAGCAAGTAAAATTAATAGTAGAGAAAGAAACAAAAAATACTAAAAATTCTCAGAACGAAATTTAAAAACAATAATTAAAAAAATTAAATAAATAATAGTAGAAAAATAACAAGTTAAAATATAATAGTAAAATAAATACACAAATGAAAATAAAAAAAAAATACTATAAAAGCATAGAATAAGGCAATTCTTAAAAAAATTGTACATTATTAAAACGGGTTCTGTGCATCTACCTCTTACAAAACCCAACACCAACATTAATAAAGTCTATAGTTGATTAGGATCTATGGTTAAAAATGTGGAGCCATGGCATGAATCATTTAGCCTGACAATATGACGAGTGTGGTTTTGTAAGTTTGTTAGAAATCAAAATATACTTAGTCATTGCACATTAATACCGGTTAACCAACAACATAACATTGTCTCACCAAGGATACAATGTTACAAGATAGTTTGATAAACGTTGGAAATTTGGTATCTGCTAATTACAGTTGGATGTTTGTTGGTTTTACAATGTTAGAGGGGGGTTTAAGCGTCAGCTGCCTATTAATGCTTATCCATAATTATAACACTAATTTATTTCAACACACAGGTAAAATTATTCTATTAAAATAATATTAATAATAGTAAAAATAATATTTATGTATTTATTTATTTATTTATTTACATATTATTTTTTTTATTTATTTATTTATTCATTTATTTATTTTTTATTTATTTAATTATTTTTTTTTATTTATTATTATTTTTTTTATTTTTTTATTTATTATATTTTATTTTATTATTTACTTTTTTATTTATTTATGTATTTATTTATTCACGGCTCAAAGCCCTTAAATATTACATGATACAGCATAAACCAAAGAAATACAATTTATAAACATCTAGACATAACAACGATAGCAGAGGATATATAAAGAAAAATAAAAACATATAAGAAAGGTAAATTAAACACGAAAGTACATACATTAAAAACCAAATTATAAATAAATAAAAATAAAACTCAAATAAAAATATTACAAAGCATGAACATAAGGATATTACTGACTGAATAATATAAAAATGAATGGTGTGAACTACCTACATACTTAGCCACACTGAATCAGAGAATGCTGCCAGATGTGATTATATATTACATTATTGAATTAGATAAAATAAAAATCAAAAATATGTAAAAATATATAAAAATGTAAAAATATATAAAAATGTAAAAATATATAAAAATGTAAAATATATATAAAAATGTAAAAATATATAAAAATATATAAAAATGTATAAAAATATATAAAAATGTAAAAATATAAAAAAAAATTTTAAAAATGTAAAAATATATTATTATAAAAATGAAAATGACTGACCACACAATCATTTGGGGTTATGTTTTTGAAAATTTTTTAATCAAGTATATTTATTGTCCTTAAAAGAATTATAAAAGGGTCAGTTAGATAACCAAAGTCATTGCCCAATCGATGAATTCTATTATTTTTTTTTTCTTTACGATAATAGATAGACCTTTTAGTATTGCGAGTAGAGTATGAATGACTAGCAATCTGCTATAATATAATATGAAAAGTATTTATATATGTGAATTATTTCCTTCTGAAGTATAACTGTTGTATTTATTGCATTTTATTTTGACATATTATATGGAATTCCCTAATTATTTTGAGGAATTGGTTAGCACTCTAGAAAAAAATAACATCTAAAATATACACAGCGGTCCATGGAATGATATTTTTTTGGCAAAATCCTGTGAGATAAATAACTGTGAACAAAATTACAATTACGAAAAAAAGATTCCGATAAATAGGTAGGTAGGTATAATATATAATTTTTTTCAGATTTTCTGTGAAAAAGCGGCGAATAGGTAAATTTGTCGCAAGTACATTTTGCTGTCGTGCAATTTGCACTAGGACGAGGTCAGTAACCTACCAGAAAATCGACAACAATACAAATACAAGATGTATATTTCTAAGGAAGAACGTTCGTGAAACACCATGGACATTGACCCGGCATATACTCAGTTAACTACCTCCCTGATGGTATAAAAGGCGAGGCAGCACTTGTCATTTTATCGCAGTTTCTAACATCTACCGTGAAAGCTTACATTTCGAAATTGCTCAATTTTTAATTGTTCTTAAATTAATGTGAATGTTGATATTGTCAATATAAATATTTATTCAACAGTGAATTGAAAATATACATATATGTAAGTAACCGAGCTTTTCCATTTCTCTACTTTACTATGAGATTCTTCACTGTTTTTCTTGATTAAGTTTAAAGTTAACTTTAATAAAAGCTTTAATTATTAGCTTCAATATACCGACAGGCTACATTTAATGCCCCAGCAGGCTATATTGGTGACCCCGACGTGATTTTTTTTTCAAAAAGCCATCGTTCATTATTAGATTTTTTAAATAAATAAGTAGAAGATTACTTCACGATGAAATGACGATTGACATACAGTTTGCAGATATAAAGGCGTATTTAACAAATTAGTCGATTTATACGAAAGACAGAATGGTTTTATTAGGTTTTATCAAAATATCAAAAGAATCAAACTGGAAGTGTTAAATTTCGATTTTAAAATTTCAATACAGACAGAAGACAAATGAAATTATTTGTTTATTAAAAAAAAACAATTGTACATCAAAGTTATACATTTATATTTTTTTTGTGAATATGTCTTTGTAACAAGTAGGTACATATTACATTCTCAGACATTCCCTAAACTAAGCAGTAATGCTTGTGCTATAGGTGAATGAAATCGGTTGTGGTAGGATTCAAACTCACGACCACTCGATTACTAACCCAGTGCGCTAACCGCTCTGCCACCACCCATCAATTATTGTAATCACATTATTTCCCTAAGCGAAGTTACAAAAAAATACACGTGCTTAGAGATAAAGTAAAAAGTAATAAAATCTATGAATGTTGAAAAAACATATTAAGAAGTATAACGTATAATTTTGAATTCAAAATAAGTGCGTTTTAAAAATCATCCATATACCATTACTTTCTCAACCGGGCATTCCAGCCATACAATGGGTCCTAAGAGGCTGTATCTTTGATCTTTGAAAAATATCCCTTTTGATTTTTTTTTATATTCAGATACAATCAAAATATCAATATGATCTGATTAAAGACAAATAATGACTGATTACTTATGCAACATGTATAGCAGTCACAATTTAAGTTTAGAAATACTAAATTGTTTCATTTTAATAAAAAAATCAAATAAATAAAGTAATACTAAGATTCATTTTGACTTGGAATTCATAAATTCTGAAAGTTTCAGAGCTTTAAAAATCGATTGCAAATTTCCAGTAAAAACAGACAAGTGAAATTAAAGAAAATGGTGTAAAAAAAGAACATGCAGGCATGTAAGAGAATCACGGACAACGCTGTGTTGGTCTGTTAGTTACATAACATAAGCAATGTTATTGTTTGATATTTGTCTATATGAAATTAAGTTATTAATGAAGGAACCCTCCCTGCCTTAGGTATAGTTTCGAATTCCCTGATCGCTTTAATTTTGTAACAGCTGCAAATTATGCGAGTCCTTGATTTTATAATTAATTACTCCAAGGATCCTTGCCAAGGCATCCTGGAGGCTTATCCCTAACTTTGGGGTAAAATATATATTAGAAATTATCACATTGAATTAGCTCGACGCAACGGTCCAATGGTCAGGAATAGTTAGTATACACCATATCATCGGGACATTTCTTGAGGATAATCTAAAGTAATAAAGCAATCAAAATGTTAGTGTTTGTGTGTGTGTATGTGTGTGTGTGTGTGTGTGTGTTTGTCTCACGCCTTCTGAAAAACCAAGAGCATCTAAAAATCTAATTTATGTGCGAACGTGTACCTGTATACCTGATGCAGTGTCACGCTAAAAATAATGCGATAAAAATGCTGAATTTTAAAAATATTTCAATAATTATTTTTTTCATACAAAATTTTCCAAGTCGTATCTGTCAAAAAAGTGTACATTTTGCACGCAAATATCTGTTAGTTTAAAAGTTAGAAGTAGGTATTTACACAAAAAAAATATATTTTGAAGTATAACTTAGCGTTTAAGTGAAAAACATGGTGAATATTTGGTATAATTATAATGTTTAACTTATTTTTAAAGTAAGCCTTTTGTACAAAAACGCCGCCATTTTAATATCTTTTCATACGATATTTCATTTTCCCACCGAATGAATATGTTCTTGAAAATAATAAACCTTTGAAATAAATATAATTATGAAATAATAAAATGAAACACAAGACATTACAGCAAGTTTTAAGACGTATATTGTAAAAGTCTGTTAATTATTAGTAAAGATATAGGCATAATAAAATTGCATAATTTGTAAATAATATTTGATTTTTCTGACAATTTTCATTTTTATGGCATCGAACAAACCAATGTAGGTACCTACATATTCAAAAAATGTATCCGAACCATTCGATATTACTTACGTGTTCGAATCGTTTCCATGGCTACAGAAAGAATGTGATATTCAAATAAAATTTGTTAGGAATCGAATTTATTTAGAAGGTTGTTGTAGGTAGGTACCTACCTAATACTATTTACTTACAAATCAACAATAATATACCTATACTGATTTCCTATAGGAAAATTATTTTATTTATTTATTTATCAACCGTTTGTCCGATTATAATGAAACTTTGGTGAATTGTCGAGCGTATGCCCAGGATGGTTTTTGGATTTAAACTTTTTTCTTATTCTTCTTCTTCTTCGTGTATTTGGTCGTTTTACCTATGAAGGGGGAGTATCCTGGGAAAAGAAGGTCCGACTGTCCCTCCATCTCTTCACAGGTCTTCCAGGACGGGTTCTGCATATAAACTTTTTTCTTCTTTTTCTTCAACGTGTACTTGGTCATCTTACCTATGAAGATGAACTATCCTGGGAGATGAAGGTCCAATTTTCCTTCCATCTCTTCGCAGGTTTCTGGATTTAAACTTTTTTCTTCTTCTTCTTCATCGTCTATTTGGTCATTTTACCTTTGAAGGTGGACTAACCTGGGAGAAGAATGTCCAATTTTCCTTCCATCTCTTCGCAGGTATCTGGATTTAAACTTATTTCTTCTTCTTCTTCTTCATCGTGTATTTTTGCTCATTTTACCTATGAAGTTGGAGAATCCTGGGAGAAGAAGGTCCAACTGTCCTTCCATCTCTTCGCAGGTATCTGGGTTTAAACTTTTTTCTTCTTCTTCTTGTATTTAGTCATTTTACCTATTAAGTAGAGCATCCTGGGAAAAGAAGGATCTTTCATCTCTTCGCGGTTCTTCCAGGATGGTTTCTGGATTTAAACTTTTCTTAACCGACTGATGGGACGGGATGTAATGAAGGGAAGGGAGGCACTAAAGGGCCTGAAGGGACGGGAGGTATAAAACTGCCTGAAGGGACGGAAGGTACTGAAGGGCCTGATGGGAAGGGACGTAATGAGGGATTAAAGGGACGGGAGGTACTGAAGGGCCTGAAGCGGCGGGTCCTGGAGTCTAATTCTTTTTCTTCTTAATTTTATGTAGACCTTTAGGGCAGTTTTTATACAAACTATTTCCTTTTGTCTAAATCATCTTCTTCTTCTTTTATGTATACATTTGGGTCATTTTTTTATAAAAATTATTTCCTTTAGTCTTATTATTATTCTTCTTCATTTAAGTACGTAGACTTTTGGGAGAGTTTTAATACAAACTATTTCCAATAGTCTTATTCATTTTCTTTTATGTAGACCTTTTGGTCAGTATTTATACAAACTATTTCCAATAGTCTAAATATTCTTCTTCTTCTTTTTTGTAGACCTTTGGGTGAGCTTTTATACAATCTATTTCCAATAGTCTAATTCTTCTATTAGGTATATGTATTTTTACTTATTTTATGTAGACCATTGGAATAGTTTTTTATACAAACTATTTCTTATAGTCTTATACTTATTTTTCTCTTTTTTATTTAGTCTTTTGGGTTAGTTTTAAGTCTAATAGTCTATTGTGCAGAAATATTATTAACGATATGCACACTTGATGAAAATACATATGAAATGAATGGGATATGGGATGTGACGATATAACCTGCACTAGAATCTTTTCAATACTTTTGTTTAATTAAATTTAAACCATTTATATCATCCTATTTTGAATAATTTTCAACACCTAATATTTAAAGAATGGGGGTTGTGGCCATTACTGAACTCTTCACAACATTTATATTCAAATTAAAAACTATTTACTATAGTTCAAGTCTTCTTCTTCTTCGTTAATGAAGACTTTCAGTCAAATTGAGCAAAAATATAATGCACACTTGATGAAAAAATATAAAAACGAATGGGATGTGACCAATACTAGATCTTTTCAGTACCTACGTTTGTTTAATCATATTTTAACCACATCCCAACATCGAAAATTACTAAATTTTCAATAGGTACACATTACAATTTGTTTTCGATGATAATATTTAAAAATGGGGGTTGTGGCCAAACCAATCTCTTTACAACGTTGATAAACAGTCATATTTAAAACCATTACGCATAGTCCATGCGAGCAGAAATTGTATAAATATTATACTTCATTCACACTTTATAGCAATATAAGTATAAAAAAGAATGGGTTGTGGCCATCACTTGAACATTTTACAATACTTAAACTCAATCAAATTTCAAACCACTTTTTATAGTCTGATATTGCAAAATAATTGGGTGACAATATTATAAAAACGATTGCTTTTTCTTTCACAATTTTACATTCTTGGCCAACGGCGGGACATAAAAGCTAGTAATTAATAAAAAAAGGTAAACAAGTACAATACCCCGTATTCAGTAACTATTGGAACTTAATAAGGAACGTTTTAATATTGTAGATTTTAGATTTACGGTCTTATTTCAGAGTTATAAAATATCAACTTCGACTAAATGGAATAGGAACGTACCTATTTTGGCCGGAACGTTCTTAAAAAGTTACTGAATCAGACGTATTATGAATAATTATAAAAATTATGAAATTTTCATCATTTTCATAATTATTCAAAATACGTCTAATTCAGTAAGTTTTTAAGAACGTTTCAGCCAATATAGGTACGTTCCTATTCCATTTAGTCCAAGTTGATATTTTATAACGCTGAAACAAGACCGTAAATCTAAAATCTACAATTTTAGTATGTTCTTATTTTAGTTACAATAGTTACTGAATACGGGGTAATGTACAATGTTATTGTTTTAAATATTTCTTGTAGAATTTAGCTGGGAGGCACCGGGTAAGAACAGTACTTCCAGTCTTTTCTATTATAGGTATGCGTTTTATGGTGTCTCGTAGAGCCAGGTAATCGAAAATACAACAGGCAAAATAACACCTCAGATATTTCAGAAATGAAGTTCACCACCCATTCTGGGTGAACCGAAACTGGTGTATTGGTATGCAAGAATATGTCGTGCTACCTTTTTGAGGTGATGCGCACCCGCAAATCTGTCGCTGGTAACCCAACACTGTGGTATATGCTGATATGGCATGACTATATTTCAGTTCTATTTCAATTTTAATCATCATCATCGTCCTTGTCCACCGCTCTCCTCCAGTTTGGATTGATTTAAATTTCAATCCAAAATATATTTTAATTTAATTTAATTGAATTCTTAGAATTTTTAAAGACCCATATCCATTCCGAGTTGGCGCTTCACTCCAACTATCACAGATATCTAGGGTTTAGCATTATAATTACCATTTTTATATTAGTAATTTTCGTAAACATAAATAATAGTCTCCAATAACAATAAGTATAATAAAAATCCAATTAACCAGTTAAATTAATATATATTTAGGGATGGAAACATCGTCTCTTACTTCTGGTGCCCTGTCAGGAACCCCCGACACTTTGGCGAATCCCTCTCTGACCTGTGCTGCCAGGAATATCTCCTCCACAGTTCTGAAGCCCGTCTATTCCAACAGCCAGGATATCTGTTTCCTTCCAGTCCCTTGCCAACCCTTTATCTTGCAATTATGTATCAATTGAAGTAAGTGGTAATTTTCTCCCATCACTATGTCATATAAACTGACTGTCCATACCTTCAGTCAGACTTCCCAGCTGCGATACAAACTATGCACAGATCTCGTTTATTTACATATAGAGCATGCAATATATTTAACAGATTTTATGACATTCATCTTTTTTATAACTCTTTTCAAAACTCCCCCAATTATTGTCCCCAATTTATTTTTTCTCACCAACCAAACATAACTTTACATACATGAGCTTGGCTGTAATATTTCTTGGATATTTATTTTGTAATGTGTGTATTATAATATTGTATTGTATAGCTGTACCTATGTTTACTTAAATATATAAAATAAAAAAATATTGATACAAAGATTAAAAAAAAACATGTTTTCAATTTTTGAATAATAAAATAAATACAATTGTAAATATTTTTTGTTTACGTTATACCAAGTTGGTACAACTATCTGCAAATTTTACTTTAAACAATGACGGACAATTGATCTCAATAAAGACATAATCATTATAGAGATCAGCCATATTGTATGAATTTCTAGATATTATCATATCAAATTAAACTCCTGGAATAATGCAAAGTGTACATCTTCAGGTATGAATAAAACATACCATATTATTTGATTTATTTTAATAATTAACTTATGAGATTTTAAATATTGAATTGGTGAATTTTCATTTAAATTCACTTGGTGAGAGCCTGTTCTGTGGTTCAAAAAGGAATTAATTTTATGGATCATTGAATCAAATCCACCACAATAACTATTTGTTTTCTTGTGTATGACTTGTGTTTTGTGTCCAAAGAAGAATACATGGATGACCAAAAAATACATGGATGGCGCAAAGGAGTTCACAATTGATGAAACAAGAATTGACATTGGAGGCAGCCCAGAATCGAAGAGTATACAGCTTGAGGACGAGGAGAGCTGACCCCAACAGTCTTCATCGACGATAAGTTGGGAAGAGGCCAGGAAGAAGAAGACTTGTGTTTTGTGTGTGTGTATGTGTGTGTTATTTGGAACAATTTAAAACGTGTGAATGGATAGTACCCGCGTGTATGCTAGGAACTTTGAGATCTATTATGGTGAAATAAATGAGCTGATAATAATGTTGTTCAACTTACAAAAATCGAAGACTGCTCCCAATATAACACAGGGATTATCCCTAGCATATTGGAGAGCAAAAACACTGACTGACAACAAAACGTAAAAGTGTCGATGGTATGAATGTGTGCTGTGTATATATTTATAATTATTATTGACCACCAATATAAATTAAAAATTACAAAAAAAAAATTTATTTGAAATTTTTCCCATCTCAATAGAGACGAAGTTAGAATATCCAAAAAAAATTTTTTTGATAAAATTTTTCCCATCTCAATAGAGACGAAGATGGAATATTATATAAAGACCAGAAACTAAGGCACCTACAGGGCTTACGACCTGTCATCGGCTGGTTTACGTGAACGGCCTTCGTGGCTCAGTTGGTTGGGTATCTGACTGCTGATCCAAAGGTCCCGGGTTCGATTCCCGGTGGAGACACAGTTTTTAATTGTGTTTTCAGTCTGGATCTGTGAGACGATTAATATCGGAAGTCTCCAGAATGTGGCAACTTGTTATTGGGTACGTGTTAAATGAATATTTGACATAGTACCTGTTAGTTGCCCGAGAAGCAATATTAAATAAATAAATAAATAAATAAATAAACACTTTATGCGCTTGCGCAACTTTCACCAACTATGCCTTCTTATTTAGACATAATTACTGTACAAGTATACAAGGCTCTCTCTCTCTCTCTCTCAACGTATGAAGTAAAAATTATTTATTTATTTATTTATTTATACATCTTTTTGTACATAATATAAACAAATATAATTGTATACTGGCGGGCTTATTGCCATTAGGCAATTTCTTCCAACCAACCAGATTACAAAGTATGACAACATTGTGTATGTACAACAGCAAATAAAAAAGAGTAAAAGAAATCAAATAAAATACGTATAACACTTAAATACTATTAAAACAAAAAAAAAATTATATTTCATAGCAAGAAAAAGGATATGGTAAGGACAGGAGAGGAAATCGGGATCAGGTGTTCAAGGATAAATATTCCTTCTTTAGTTTTTTCTTGAAAATACTAAGTGAGTTAGTTAGTTAGTTAAAATTAAATATCGAACATAAAATAATTTACATAAATTGCTCTTCCATTCATCAAAATCCATTGAATACTATTAATATTAATATCAACCTTAAAATCTTGTCAAAAACACGAACGTCATTTAAAGCATATCCGATCGGGGCTATTAAAATAATTGGCGTATTAATAGATCCATCGGCTAATATAGTTTTTGTCTATCTGATTGATCATTTTATATAATTATATTTTCGTTGATGAATGGCATTATCCCCCGGCATATAATTTAATCCAAGACTTAGGTATAACCCCAAAGCCTCTAAGGATTGAGCGCCATTAAACCTCTCTAATTGCAGAAATCTTATTATTACCGTTCGGTGCTGTGATCCAGGGATATCCTTTGTTATTAGGTAATGTAGCTCTTACTCAACTAATTGGCACCGAAGCGTTGATTTCGACGCAACCTTCATCACCCAACCCTCGACTTTCCACGTCTAGAAGCTCCACATATTTTAATAACAAACCCTGAATGTGGAACAGGAAACTCTTGGGATAACAATCAAATTAATCGATCCATTTCGTCGGAGACGCAGGCTGGATTGTTTCAACAAAGATTAATGCAAAGCAGAGTCTCAAACGTTTTAATTTCATAAAATGGCGCAACACTTTTTGTGTTTCTTTCAAATTATGTGAGAAGTCCAACTGTCGATTTGTTCAAAAGAATTTATTTCTCTTAATAGATCGACAAAGTTTCATGTCAATATACGCGAGTTTTGTATGGCCAGTAGCCTTACTCTTGAAACTCGAATCCGATCCCAATTTCAAATTTTCATTTAGAACTTACCTATCTGTCGCCTGCGTACATTCAAATGAACGACTATTACTATTAAAACATACCTACCTACCGCATTCATTCTCCGTTACAAAGGTAGGTTCTTAGCGAGTCGGATCGTATTGGGATCGGATTTGCAGTGGAGAGTAAGGCCGCAGGTCTATATTTTTCATGTTTTTTTCAACTTTGAAGTCAAAACACACTAACTTAGTGTCTTTGTAGCATATATATTATATGTATGGATAGACGGAAATCGGAGTAGAAAATTTTCATGACAGTTGAATCAGTGATGTATGCTTTATGGACACCAACCACCACCTGAACGCCTTGAATCTTGAAGGAGTTTCCTAAAAACGACCAAACTCCTAGCAGATACTCCTTAGACTGCAAGAGTGCGTCTGGGGATGGACACAACGGAGGGCATACAAGGGGCCATTTTTAATACATCAACGGAAGTACTGCCCCCAAGACATGACCAATCGTGGCCAATGCGGAAAACCCTCAACAGGGTTAAGACTGGGGTCGGCCGTAGAAAGAAAAAACTCCTCAAGAGAATGGCTGGAGACGCGATGTGCGATTTTGGACAGACGTAGGACAGGGAGCACCTCCTAGCATGTCCGATGGCTCTTGGCCAGTGTGATTGGGAAACTCTTAATGAACGAGCCCACCTAGAGGACGACTCAAAAGAGTTTTGTGGCTCTCTGGGTCCGGATGGGCATTCAGTCACTTACCTATGTGTTGACTGACACGACGAGAAAAAGAAGAGACACTTAAATCTCATGTGTTACATGCAACTAGTAGTATGTGTGTGTTCCTTATAACTTTTGATCCGCTTAATGTACAGAGCCCAAAACTTCAGAAAATGTACGAAGTTTTAAACCTGCAAAAAATTTATATTCAGATTTTTGAATATTGGTTCTAGTCAACATTTGAATTTTATTTTTTACAAGTAGGTATATCACAAAAAAAACATAAAATATGGAATGCTGAAAATTTGCACAAATATAAACAAATATCTTATCTCATTTTTTTTATTAAACAGTTCCAGGAGTTCCAGAACACAAAAAAAAACATATATTTATGATAAATTTATTTGTTTAAATGCTTATATTTCCATTTTTTTTAATTGAAAAACGCCAAAACATCCCAACTTTGAAAGCCTTCTAGGTTTTATAACATTCAATATGATAAGTTTTTTCTTCTCTACATATAATGTAGATCTTCGCTGTTCTAACATTTTCAAGCTTTTGACTAGGAATGAGTTATCAAAATCTTTTTCAGTATTTTCAAAGAAAATATATAATAATAGAATACTAGAATAAAGCAATAGACCTTATTTTTTACTAAAACTTTTTGTTGATTGTTAAAGTCTTTGCTCTTTAACACTTGAATTAAATAATAAATTGACTCTTTGATTTTTAAATTAGTATATTGTATTTTTGTGTAGATAAGTACATATTATGTAAGTAATAGGTATTTTGTGATGAGAGATGGAAAGGTAGGTAGGTGTATACCTATTGATAAAAGGGAGGTGTCATTAGTTAGAATCTTCATAATGTAATATGATTCGGGCCATTTGTAAGGGACCTAACCACTACTGGCACTATATGCCAGTCAATAACCTCCAACCTACATTTAATAAAGGACAATTGAGGAATCGCCAACTGTCGAAAAGGATTCATATCACTTATGATATGAATGCATTAAGTATCTTAATGCTCCTCATTAAGATACTTCTTTAAGATAACTGAATAAATATTTTACAAAATAATTTGAAAACAGTGTATGTAAATATAGAATAAAAACCACGCAAGGACATATAACTACATATAAATATACCTAGCACCCAGTGGCGGTTGGTGACCTTAAATCTTAGAAGTGACGGCTTGGCGCTTGGCGCCACTTAGTAAAATAATTAATGTCAATTAATGATAATGCAGGAATAGCAGAGGAAAACATGGCATAATTACAATATACATGGCATAATTACAATATACATAGTAATGAAGAATAGCAGAGGAAAACATGGCATAATTACAATATACATAGTAATGAAGAAAAAATATTTTGATATTATTTTTTAAATATATGAAATTAATGATAAAATTCATCGTTAAAATTAACCATCCAAAAAACTTACTATCAAAAAAGAAGATTTGAAAAAGATTCAGTATCTCTATTTTGGAAATCCACACTATGTACTCTGTTTCCACAACTAAGGACCTCCCCTTCTTCCTCGCCAATCCTCGTACCTTCTCCAGCCATTCTCCTTTCATCTTGAGTATTGATAGTTTAACCTTTGATCACATTACGGTGCCCCTACCTTCCCTCCTTTCATCCCTTACCACTTCCCTTATACTATATATATATTATGCTACATATTATTCCCGTATCAATTGTATTTTAGGCTAAGTATAGGTACTAGCAATTCTGACCATAATTATGCTAAATTTAGTATATAACACAGACTATAATCTATATACACGACATAAATGGTTTATTTTAATAATTAATAAATTGTTAAAAAAAATAATCAATTAGATATTAAATAATTAATTAAAATAGTTAAAATAAAATAAATTAATAATTTATTATAATTAATTATTAAGTAATACTTAATAATAAATTAATTATTAATTAATAAATATATAATAATTAATAAATATATGTATAATTAATTAATAATTAATTAATGATAATTTGGAAGCCCTATAAATTAGGAAGGTTTTGAACAGAAATGATAAAATTATAAATAATCAAACAATTTTGAATAATTCACCGCTTCTCAATATGTTTCCACTAGCTCGCCATAACGGTAATCCCTACTCCTCCCCCTCCCCTTCGTCTTCCGCGTTACCACCCACACCATAATATCGCACACGTTCGTAATAATAATTTAGTACAAGTCTGTCCTGAGGAGGGAGCGGTCAGCTCCGAAATCTGGTTAGACACCAAGTATTCACAGTGATTAAAACAAAAAATATATTTGTAGCAAATTTCAATTTGCGAAAAAATTAATTAATAATAAAAAATATTTTTAATAATTCTTTAAAAAAATATTATTTAAATGAAATTTTATAGTTATTAAAATAATTAATAACTTATTAATAAGAAGTTTATAAATTAATTACGCAATAAATAAATTTATAATTAGTACCAAATGAAGTAATATACAGTTCGCGACACTAATATCAAAAAGTACATGTTGCATGCATAGGGATTTAAATTTTGTAAAGCAAATAATTTAACTGTCATATACATAAATATATAAAAGGTATCTACATAAGTAAATGTGTCATTAATATCCCATTTATATTCGAACATTGAAAGCACTGTCGACACTCTACTGAAAACTCGTTGTAAAAAAACAATTGAATATTGAATTATCGTTCTCTCTCACATAGTTGTTTTCTCATGACTGAGGGCCGTGATCACCAACAAATCTTATCCATTTCTGTGTCAAACATGACTCATAACGATAAAATAGTAGTGGAGATTATAAGTCTTTCATGAACGTAGTCTAGTAGTCGTAGTCAGATATATGTAATATTAAAAATATCAATACCATTTGTACACCAGATATCCTAGTTACATTATACGAAATAGGTAAATGAGTTATATGTAAGAGGTTGATTCAAAAATAAATAATATTATTTTATCTTCACGACATTGGCGACGTTGAATAACATAAAATAAGTTACCCCATCTATCGTCATACAGAAAAGGTTTTACATTAGCGGATTATGGATCAGAAGGGGACCACTGAATACTATCTTTTCAGGATTTCCCAAATTCAATTTAGATTTTTATATTACCCACCTAGGCCTGAAAATTTATTACATAGGAGAGATTGATATGTGAGTAAAACCAGGATGTCTCAGAAATGAGCTGAACGAGTGGCCGTGGTTGTTCAAGAAAATCGCTCCCTTTTTTCAAGGTTCGTCCTTGAAAAAAAAGGAGCTTTAGAGGTTTGAACAGTAGAAGGACAAGAATTAGACGACACATATTACATATATGCGATGTGATTCTTTTCTCTTCGCATAGGTACTCTGTTTTATAATAACTATTTTTTCAGTGCAAAAATTGTTATAAACGAGTTGTTTTTATAATATTTATTTGGTTAACATCATAAGACCAATTATGAATGATCGCAACATATCAAAGGATGCCAAAGTTGCCATTCATAACGCCATCGTAGTGCCAACCTTGACGTATGCAAGTGAAACCTGGACTTGGCAGAAGACGCATGAAAGTAGAATAAATGCAGTTGAAATGAGATCGTTAAGAAGGATTTGTAATAGAACGATGTATGACCGGGTAAGAAATGAGGACATAAGGAAAGAATGTAAGATGAAGAAAGATGTCATTACTAGAATGAAAGTGAACACATTGAGATGGTTTGGTCACATGGGGAGAATGAATGAGGAGCGCCTGACGAAGAAAATATCCAGAGCGGAAAGGAATGGAATGAGAGGTCGGGGACGCCCAAGAAAGGGGTGGCACGACCATGTGAACGAAATTTTGAAAGACGGAAATGTTAGAAGTGTGAGCAATAGACGAACATGTATGAGACGATGCATGAATGTGGACGAGGCGAGAGATGCTTGCCAGGATAGAAAGATGTGGCGTTCGGTTCTCTCTGCCTACCCCGCAAGGGACATGGCGTGATGGTATGTATGTATGTATGTAACATCAATTAAAAATTGAAGCAAAAACGAGATGGCTCACTAACAAGACATTCTATAAAGTATTCAAATTTTGTATGGAAAATTTTCAGCATTTTCATGAAATGAGTTTGTTGAAATATTTTTGATTGAAATATTTTACTATGAAAACTTGATCGAGGAAGTTTTAAAGTGGCATCGATAGTGGACAAACTAAATGAAGAGCCGACCCAAACTATGAGGGGAAAAGGGAAAAGAAGAAGAAAACTTGATAATTCTCTAATGCCATTTTATGAAAGTGATGTGCCTTTTTAGTAATATTAAAATCAGAATATCAAATTTTAAGTTTCCTGAGCTTGGGGTCACTTTGATATATGTGACAGTTAAAATATTAAGAAGCACTGATCAGATACCCTTTAAAATGGAATCCAAACGAGTATTTAACGAGTATTAAAATTGCAAAATTTGAAAAGAATCGAATGAGTAGGTATTTTAGTCTTTAATCAATAATTTAGAAAAAAAACACGTCTTAGGTACGTAGCACATACATAGTACACAACACACACACAGATATACATGTTTTACATGTTTTTATAATTATGTAATTGTCATACTCTTACCATATGTATTATTTAAAAAAAAATATTTGTACATATTTTTTGGTTATACTAGAAGTATAAATTTTCATATATGTTTTTACATCTAAATGAAATTTACTATTACTATTTTTTATTTTATTTTATTTTATTTTTTAATTAACACATACAACATTAGATAGTTTATTACATGGATTAATACATATGATACATCAATTATCTAAATCTAATGTCAGTTACATGTGTCAAATACATTTTGGTTTGTGTGTGTAGTGTAAGTAGTAAAGTATTTTTATTGTTTATTTATTTAATTATTATTCCGCTTATGTAAGAGAGAGGGTGTGTATATGTATGTGTGTGTGAGGGGTTTTTGTGTGTGAAGATGTGTGTGTGTGTGTGTGTGTGTGTGTGTGTGTGTGTGTGTGTGTGTGTATGTGAGGGGTTTTTGTGTGTGTGTGTGTGTGTGTGTGTGTGTGTGTGTAAAAGAGAGTATGTGGACTTAAGAGTGATGGGCCATGGTTAGCTATTGTTTTCTAATTTATCTATTTGGGATATTTTCCGTCGATATTCGTTTGGGGAGTCGTAAAAAATGTCCAAGTTTATAATATCCACATACTTTGTGTAAGCATCCATGGCCCTATTGATCGGTGAATTTATTGCAGCATTTGTTTTATAATATTTGCATTTAAATAATGGTGTATGTCTTGTACGTCTTATAGGTATATTAAAGTCAATAACTAGATATATTGTGATGATTATTGTGATGAAACTATATATATTGTGATGAAACTTTCATAATACAATCTTAGCATGATACTAGTTGATTATATGTTATAAATAAAAATAACCTTAAAACTGATTTCATTTTATCATAGATTTTTGTAGAATAAAAATAAATTAGTTGCCAGTTTACAAAAAAATAATTTTTAAAACATGTTATATTGTACCTACATATAAATGATTTTATTCTTCGAAATATTAAAAAAAATATTTTTCTTATTTCTAAGTATTGCTTATAGGGCAACTAAGAGGTACTATATCAAATATTAATTTAACACGCACCCAATAACAAGTTGCCACATTCTCGAAACTCTTATAGATTCAGACTATATTTTTATATAATTTGTAATATAGTTCTAAATCATCCTGTTTATAACATTTGGTATATATTTGCCTGATTAAAGAAGATATTGGAGATCAAAGCTCCATCCATTGAGAGATGTATTGAAATTATCAATATCGGAGGTTTAAAGAAAATCAATTTCGTCAACTATACTTAAGGCCCCCATTCACGATTGTGTCATCCTTCCAAATGGCTAGCCATCACTCCAAAATGCGCTTGTGAATGTCAAAACCCGCGCAGCCTAATTGGCCTGACACACCAAAATGGAATTCCAAACGGTGGAAACTCCATAGTACCGCGACAAAACGCGCGGTGCGTCATTCATTGCGCCGAGCTGTTTGACACTCTCGTGAATGCGAAAAGACAATATTTTCTTTTTGTTTTTTTCTTTTTATATATAAACAAACCGCTATAAAGCAGATGTATAAAACTCATCATCAGAACTATAACTCATTTTTACTTGAAAATTAAAAAAAAAAATAGAACTTATTAATGCGAAAGCGCCGACTACTTGCGTATACTAATTTTGATGGCTCGATGGCGCGATGGCGCGCCCGTGAGTGTGATGAAAATTTTACACTGCTCCAAATGGACCCGGTCCATATGGAGCGATCGTGAATGGGCTGCTTTAAGTATATTTTATGCTTGATTTAGCGAATGTATGATGATGTATACGTACTTGTTATAAGCAATATTCATTTTTTATTTTTTTTTTTTTTATTTATTTTTATAAATAGTCAACAGCTGTATAATTTTTTTTATATAAAACAATTACATATAAATTGAGCCAATTACAGACTATTATATATTAGTACTTCACATAGAACACGTACACGCATTCATAGAAAACATGTAAATATGAAAATATAAAGTAACATAAGAGAAAAAAAAAATATATATGTATATATAACTGCATGAATACAAAATAATGAAAATATAGCCACATCGTCACTGAAGGGGTCACATAAAAATCAATGTATTGTAAGTGGGTACCTACAACGGCACTGCATTTACGACCGTGCGATGATTCATTAAATTTCAACATTAATGTGCGGGTGACCTATCTCCAGCAATGGGTAGTTTACAAAATAAAAAATAAAATCCAATATAAATTTAGTAGTATAAAGATATTTATCCAGTATAAAAGATATTTTAAAAATTAGTATAATATGGCGTGTGATTGTGTGTTTGTGTGAGTGAGTGTGTGTGTATGTGAGTGTGAGAGGATTTATGTGTTATAGTAAGTTAGGGAGCCGTTAAGGGGTAATATAATACGGAAAGGATTTGTTTTTTAAAAGTATCAATATTTAAATGAAAAGGGTCAATTGAGTTAAAAAGTTGATTATAAGAATAGCAACTTCGGTTGATAAATGAATTTTTGTAAGAGTTGGTTTTACACGTGGTGATTTTGAAAAGTTCGTTCTGTCTGGTGGGTCTAGTAGGGACTCTATAATTTATTAGGCTTGTAAGTTCGGGGCAATCAATCAAGTTATTAATGATTTTATAAAGGAACAGAGCATCGGTTAGAGTTCTTCTGTTTTCGAGACTCATTAAATTATAGGTTTGAAGAAGAGTGAGATAATCGTCAACATTTGAGAAACTGAATCTATAGTTTAATTGTCTGATGAATAATTTTTGAATTCTTTCAATTTGGTTTTTATATATTTGGTAAGAAGGGTTCCAGATAATTGACGAGGATTCGAGATGACTCCGAACAAGAGCATAGTATAATATAATGTACGTTTTATAATCTCGGAATTGTTTGGTATTTCTGAATAGAAAGCCTAGCATACGGTAAGCTTTACCGGTTATATGGTCAAAATGTCTCTCGAAGGAAAGTTTACTGTCAACATAGACCCCCAAGTCTTTTATAACCGTTTTTTTTTCAACGGCTATACTATCTATTGAATATTCGTAATTTAGTTGGGTTTTATTTCTTGAGAAAGTAATGGAGTAACATTTGGAAGCATTAAGGGATAATTTATTGTGTTTGCAATACTCGAATATTGATAAGAGGTCTTTTTGAAGATTATTACAGTCTTCCCAGGATTCTATTGTGCAGAAAAGTTTCATGTCATCGGCGTAAATTATAAATAGAGCAAAATTAATGGAAAATTTGATGTCATTAATAAAAATGTTGAAAAGGAGTGGTCCCAGATGAGAACCTTGAACGACCCCGGAGGAAATATATTTGGTTTTCGATTTGAAACCATTTAGAACGACCGTTTGAGTTCGGAACCGAATATATGATATGATCCATCTCAGTAAACTGCCGTGGATACCAAATTTTTTTATTTTTTTCAGAAGAATATAATGGTTAACACGGTCGAAAGCCTTTGAGAAATCGGTATAAATTGCGTCAACTTGGGTTCTGTTGTCCATTTTCTTGAGAATAAATTCAGTGAACAGTGTGAGATTTGTAGAAACGGATTTATTTGGAAGGAAACCATGTTGCTCAGGGATAATTCTGTTTTTGAAAGATGTTAATAGTTGTTGGTATACAATTTTTTCAAGGATTTTCCCGAATAGAGGTAATTTTGAAATTGGACGATAATTTTCAATGTTATTTTTTGCCCCATTTTTAAAGATTGGTGTTATGTAACTTTGTTTCCATAAGGAAGGAAAGCAACCGTTACATACAGAATTTTGATAGATTATAGTTAGGGGAACAAAAAGATTATCTGCACATTTACTGATGAAAATTCCGGGGATATTGTCACTGCCTGGTCCTTTGTTAATGTCTAGTTTATTCAAGTGAGTTTTTACGATGTTTTCGTTAATGTCTATACTATGTAAGGTATCATGGTCAATGTGTACACCGTTATCGTTGTTTAGTAAAGCGGTTATTTCGTCTATAGATAAATTTTTTAATTCGTCGTCGTCGATAAATGTTGAACTGAAATAAGTCGAGAATAATTCGCAGATTTCGGGAGCTGAGTTGGATGTGGTTTCTTTGAGAGTCATCGTATTTGGTAAATCGGAGGAGTCTTTTTTGGATTTAATGTATGCCCATATTTTTTTAGGGTCATATTTGATCGAGGATTCGACAGATTCTAAATATCTGTTGTAGCATGTTCTTGATAAGTGCTTTTGCCGAGATCTGAGTAAGCTAAAAGAGTGATAATCGGATGGCATTTTAAATTTTTTCCATTTTTTTAGATATTTACTTTTTTCTTTGATTATGTGAATAAGAGCTGGGCTAAACCAAATAGGGTATTTTTTCCGATTAGCAGATGTCTGTGGAACGTTTAAGTTTATAATTTTATTTATTTGATTGTAGAAAGCATCGACAAGTGCATTTGTGTCGGTAGATTGTAGGATAGTTAGCCAGGGGATTTTTATGAGTTGATCATTGATTCTAGAATAATCAGCTCTATGGAATGAAAATTTCCGGTAGTTGGAATAGGCCATTGATTCAATTTTATTAAGGTCGACTGTAATTTCTAACGATGGGTGGTGGATGTCTTCGGGAACTAGTGGGTCATTTGAATTGGAGACGGTTACCACAGTATTAGAAAGAACTAGATCTAAAATTCTGCAGTTAGAATTATATAGGTGGTTGAATTGACGTAAATTACAGAATTCCATATAGTCAATAAATATCTTAGCTACGTTGTCCGTTATATTGCAAGGTTTCATTGTATTGTTATCATCCAACTGAGAACTCCATGTGATATTAGGGAGGTTAAAATCGCCTATTAATAAGAAATTATCTAAGTTATTTGTCGCTGTAATGTTAGATAAACTCTCTAAAAAGTTATTTAAATGTGTGTTATAATTTTGATTTCTAGGGAGATATATGACACAAATGTGTGTACGAGTAAAGGAATTTCTTAATTCAGAGGTTTTTAAGTTAATCCATATATCTTCTGCTTTTGAGGACCATTGTTCGCAAAGTAAGGCATTAAGTGATTTTTTTGCGGCTATGACAACCCCACCACCCAAGGACTGGCCGGTAGACAAATAGTCACGATCTCGACGGAAAATATCATACCGATCGTCAAAAATTTCTGCGTTAAATATTCCATCGATGAGCCATGTTTCAGTTAGGACAATTATATCGTAATTGCTATGTAAAACATTATTGAAGAATAAGTTAGTTTTAGTTCTTAAACCGCGGACATTCTGATAATATATTGTTATTGTCATTGGAGATTTGTTTAAAGCATAATAATTTACCACGAAAAGATGAAGTTTTGTATGTTTTCATGAAAACACTGAGTAGATTAAAACATTTAGAAGAGAAACTATTTATTGGGCTCCGGCTGCTATGTGGATTACGACTGTGGATTGAGTATGTGTTGTGTAAAAGTTGTGTAAAATTGGCATGTAAGAAAAGTGTTATGGATATGAGTGTATGTGAAATGAGCACATCATTGTATTTTTGAGAGATCTTTTTCACATTCAATGCGAAACGAGGGCGTAGTTTCAGACTTACGGGCAAATATTTTACCATTCTTAACCCAAACGAAACGAAAACAGTTTTTTTTAGCACGTTCACGGGTATCTTTTAGTAGAGCTTTGTTTGTTCTTGTTAAATGTTCATTAATGTAGATTTGAGAAGCGTTGCCTGGTAACTTTAGATCTGTCGTTCTTAATCCCTTGCGTTTTTTAATTGCGGTGATAATTGTATCCTTAAGAAGTTTGTTGGAGAGTTTAACGATAATGTTTCTGGATCTGCTTGTAGTTCTGTCCATTGGGGCGATCCTGGTTATAAAGTCAATATTTGAACTAGTTATGGGGATGTTGATAAAGTTGCAGATGCTAGAGAATTCTTCCGATAGATTTTCCTCTTTTTTTTCAGGAAAACCAATTATTTCGATATTAAGAGATCTGGCCCATTGTTCTCTGATGTTTTCGTTGAATTTTATTTCATCCATATCTTTTTTCAATTGATTTACACTGGCCTCAAGGTTATCTACAATTTTAAGTTTGTTTTCGATCGTGTTTAATTTGTTTTCGAAGTCATCTATTTTATTCGAGGAATAGTGTATAGCTTTTTTGACGTCTATTATTTCGGACTTCATATCGTCAACGACTTGTTTTAAGGGCCGAAGAACCTTGAGCTCAGCAAAAATTTTTGTAAGTTCTTGTGCAATATCGATTTGATCATTTTTCTTACAAGATGAGCACCTCCAATTATTTTTTTTGTCTGTTGGGAGTTTTCTATAATACATAGATGTACGCATCTTATAATTCATCATAAGATGCGTACATCTATGTAACAAAACATTACGTAATATCCTTCTCAAACGAGTTATTTCATTATATAAATCCTTAAGCTTATAATAAAATGAAAGCCAGTGCGTGCTTGGTACCTACAGTTGCAGTACAAGAACTATGTCAGAGTACACTAGTGGTTGTAAAATAAGTGATGGAAAATGGAGGTTTCCTCACTCCTCACAAGAGTATTTAATACTTAAATACTCGAAACAACGAGTGCATTTTGTGTCTAGTGACTACGGCAAAGCAACGAGCTAAAATATGGCCGTGTCTCGATAAATGGGACTTTTTTAAGAGTTTTAAGTGAAATGTTGTGTAAGGCTTCCATAAAGTAACATTTTTATTGTTCTTCTTTAAGCGAAAAGAAAGGCTTTCATAATATTAATACAACATAGGCATTTGACATGGGGTGTGCACGTGCTCACAGTGTGCTCAGGTGAAACCATTTTATTTTATTTTTATATTCTTTTATAACCCGACGTTTGTGTATATATATGTACATGACTCAACAAGTTGAGTAACCTCTCAAATCATTACATTTTGTCCCAAATTAGATAAGGTACTGTAATACATATAAAACTATCTTATTTTCGACAGAAATTGTCAGCTTTCTGAGTCTTGCGCTTCCTTTGGGGCAACTCCGTTACTAAACATAATATAATATAATCCTGCATCACCACTTCTTCCCATTTGCGGTAAGCTTCTTTTCCTGTTTTACGAAAACTGTAATATATAGGTACATTATATTATACATCATAATGAAAGATTATTATGTATATTGTTCTTCCAGCCACTCGTCTTATATAAAATATATAATTAGACGACATTTTTTGAGGCCTTCCAACACTTCTTTTCAAATTTAAATGAATCAAGTTGGAAATGTTTTTAACATGTACATATTGTCATCGAGAATAGACAAACTTTGAAGGCTGCAGAGTTCAAACTGGTAGGGAAGTACAGGCAGACACGCCAGGTTAAAGGAAATGGTGTAAAAAATGTAGGTCTAGAACAGACTGCTTGGTAGACGCTATTCAATAAATCTGCGACAAACTGTAGACATATAGGTAGGTGTATGTAGGTAATGTGTACAACATGAGATGGCCTCTAAGTTTAGAGGAAACCAAAACTCAAAGTTTCAATTGAATATTCACGATTCCTTGGTCCTGTCACATTAAATCAGCTCCTTCCTGGAAACTTGTAGAAGCTTTTTCTACTTCTTCGTTCCGCTTCTCAAAACTTGAGAACAAGTTTGAATTTATAAAATTCTGGAGATAAATTTCACTACGTTTCGTTTTATCTTTTTCAGTTATTGTTGGTGTAGGTGGATATAAAAATAAAATTTATTAGGATTTATGAAAAATAGGAATATAAGACGTATTTTTTATTTTATTTTATTACAGCTTTTATAGTCTTTCATATGTGCTAGTAAGTATATCACAAATATTTATATTTATTTTATTTTTATTTATTTGGCTTTTCAACAGACTACACATACAATAAGTAACAATACAAACATAATACAGGGATAAGTCCAAGTATAGAAAAGCGCAAACTATGTACCGAATTTATTTGATACTTCACGTTTCTTGAAAGAGATTGCCATACACTTTGTTGTATATAAATATTATATCAATTTCTCTAGCAGTATCCATATTTTGATGAAATAACTGCTACAAAAACTCTCTATATAGTACTGTAATGTCAATCTCTCAAGCAGTAGATTTCCCACATTCTGAAGTATTCACTGCTAGTAATAAGTTTCCCACATTTTGATGTATTCACTGCTAGTAATAACTGCTACAAAAACTCAGGTACTCCCATCAATCATTCCTTCGACGATGCAGGCCTGGGTGCCGGATGTTGTGGCCTGTCCAAGTTGTTCTCTGTTGGGCAATTATTTTCATAACTCCAACCCTACTTAGTACCTCGTCGTTGCTGATGTGTTCTGACCAGTGAACTTTAGCCATGCGTATGTAGCACCACATCTTAAACGCAGACAGACGTCCCGTTTCGCGTTGGCTGATGGTCCATGTTTCATAGCCATATAGCAGTACACTACAGACAAGAGTCTTGATCAATTTTTTCCTAATTTTGCTAGTAATAACTGCTGCAAAAACTCTCTATATAAATGCATAGCGGCATGAACTTGTGTATTGTTGATATTTTAAATTTGTGTACCTATTTTTATTTTATATTATAGTAGTAACAAATTGAATCCTTCTTACATCCTTTTTTCTTCCCTTTCCTTCCCGTCACCGACAAAAATAAAATTACTATATTTTTATTTACTTTTTTGCTGTACCTTATATGATTATTTAATGATCATCATCTGTGGACGAAAAAAATTGGTCTGTTTTTTTTTATTTATTTCATAGTGTAAGTTTTTTTTTTGTATATTTTACAAGCTTGTGTGTGTCCCTTAAATAAATAAATAAAACACTTGTAAAATAATAAAAAATATAGGCACTCGCGAAGTTAATAAAAAAAACGCGAAAATAAAAAACAATACAAAAAAAAATGTCTACTTCTACATAATATTTTATTTGAGCTCATTTGTTATGAGTACCTACATTTCTTAGCAATAAGATGGGTAAGCTATTTTTGATGTTTACAGTTGAGAACAAATTAAATTTAAAACGAACGAGGACAGGGCGAGAGAAAGTACTCAAACTCCACGGGTAAATAAAAATATTTTAATCTTTGGCGACACACACATACACAAAATTGCAGCTCGGCGGGAAAATCTAGCTACAAACAAAATGGCAAATTTTATTTAAATCATGATACATTGCACTTGTGGAAATTTCAAGAAACGAATAAGGTGGAAATTTATTAAACAATAAACATAATTTTGTTGGTGGTGTGGGTGGGGGAGAGGGGTTGGGGGGTGAAGTGGCCTTAGCCGTTAAAATGTTTTACCAAAGTTTTTATCAACCGCAATGCATTAGCGCCAGAAATCGCGCGGCAAAATTTATTAAATTCCCGCCAACGAGATAAAAATTTGAAATATTATTATTCTTTCGTATTCATTTTTTCTGCATAGAGTGAAAAAATCATCATCCCTTGGGTGAAAAACTGTTAAACGCTCTCTTGATTTAATTTTATTTAATCTTTAACTTTAATTTATCTTTGTTGAATTGGATAGGCGAAAGGCGGCTCAAAGTGATGATTTAACCAAACCTTTAAACAAGCCAAGTTGGTTGTTGAATGAATAAAACACATATTAGATTTAACTTTTTGATCGTCAGTTCTTGATGGAATTCCATTTAAATTTCTTAAAATTTTTAATAAACAAAAATTAAAAAGGTGTTTAAAATCAATTCCACTATTTATACAGAACAACCTAGACTACAACCACTGCTTGAAAATGTGCTTAGCACGAAACCGGTTGTATAATTGTGGAATAGATTTTAAACACGTTTTTTATTTTTATTTATTAAAAATTTTAAGAAAATGAAAAACACTTACAGTGTTATTTATAAAAACAAATTTGGTTCAATTGAACCCGGTTCAAAATTTTATTCTGAAATTCAAATATTCTTATACAAGAATTATTTATAATTTATATGAGAATATTTGAATTTCAGAATAAGACTTTGAACCGGGTTCAATTGAACCAAATTTATTTTTATAAATAACACTGACAATGTTCAAATGTATTCGAACATTATTTATTCATTTATTAATCAACGTTTAAAAAAACATTTACACAGAAAGGTTTACAAATATATCGTTTTAATCATATTAAGAGGGCTATTTTTTTAAAATTCTTAAATGGTTTTCTTTTATAATACAAAACAGTAAAAATAGTATTTGAATAACAAATAAAAAAACAATAAACTGCTATCAAAAGATTGTACATAATATAATGAATACACTGGATGTAATAATTTATTGAAATTGTTTTCGAAATACATAACTTACGTACGTTTTTAAAGGTATGTACGTAAATATATGAGCCTACATATAGGAAGTTGATTCTATATACTGTACGAGTGATGAACAACGTAATATAATTGCTCAATATTTTCTTGAATGAATAATTAAGCGTTTCCTAAATCTACCGTAAAATTACTATATGTAAGTCAATATTTGGAAAAAATATCAATATTATGGATTCTTTGAGGTACAATATTCTTCTTCCTCAGCCTATTACCGTCCACTCTTAGACGAAGGCTTCCTCCATGTGGATGTACAATATTCTGGCTAAATTAAGGTAGTTTTCGAATATGATATAGAAATTTTTTCATTATCAAACATCACAAAAAGAAGGTTAGTACTTACATATATAATAATAAAAAAATATTCCCCTTTCTCTCTTTCAGAATCTCGCTTTATCTCTAACACTTTGAAGAGTTTTTGATGTCCTTTTGGTGCTTAGCGAGGAGCAGAACTTCTTTGGATTATGCACATGGAAAATAAACAAGTTTTATGCTCTTAATAAATCTAATACGTCTTACAAAGCTGGAATTTCATTTAACGACGCCACGCCATAGTGAAATACACTCTCTCGTCCCTCTAAAACACCCGCTAGGTGGTGCCACCGTAGTCGCTCTTTGATTATGCTGTGCAAACGAGGATGCGACTACCTATATGAATTCAATTTAATAAATTTACTATTACACCTTAAAGGTAGCTCAGGATAGACAAAGCGGTGTTTGGATTTGATAGCACTAAAACTACAGTGTTATGTGCATTAACAATTAATATTTCTCATATTTTATTATTCCAAAATTTTAAAGTCATTCACATCTTAATGAAATATCTAAAACTGAACAACTTACAGTTATGATTAACAATTTATCGGTTTTTTATCCTGTTTCTGCATTGAATCAAAGCTTAGAGCACTCTCTCTAGGTTGCCAAGAATAAAAAAAAACTCAGTTGCTTCATTTGTGATAACAATAACTTCATTTATGACAGCAACAACTTCATTTGTGAAAACTAACTAGCTGGCTTCATTTGTGATAGCAATAACTTCATTTGTGACAGCAACAACTTCATTTGTGAAAACTACCTGGCTGGCTTCATTTGTGATAACAATAACTTCATTTGTGACAACAGCAATATTATTTGTGAAAACTACTATTCCACATGGTTGTGGATTCAGTTCTCTTTACTGCGCTCCTCCTCTCCGTTTTATCCTGAGCATCGTCCTCAGAGACATTACATGCCCGCATGTCTTCTGCCACCAAGCTCGTCCATCGTCTTTTGGGATGCCCTTATGGTCTTTTGCCCGGATCTCGATAGTCCAGTGCAGTGCTACACACGTTTTCTGGCGGTTTTCTTCGAATCTTCATCTCGAGTGTGACTGAAGGTTCCTTCGTGTGACGGCCCAGGTCTCGCTGCCATATATCAGCACCGGTCTGATAATTTTTCGTAGACATGGTCATTCATCTTCACTGGCATTCACCTGTCACAGATAACACCAGTCACTTCTCTCCATTCAAGCCAGCCTGCGACGATACGGTGCTGAATGCTGATTTCCAGGCCTCCTGAGTCCTGTATCATGATGGAATATACATGTATAATATGTGCAAAGATTGTTTTTTTCTTGGTCGGGTAACCATGATTGGCTGTCAAACGACATAGAAGCCTAGAGGGTCCAACAACCCTTAATGAAGGAAATCGTAGATGTACGATTTTGGTATAATTACCACAATATTCCTTTAGGATATAAATGTCATTATATTAGCTACAACTTCCAAAATTTCGATGGACGTCAATTCTACATTATTTAACATTGTATGGTTATTTGAGTTTAAGGTACATAGCATACGAGTCTTTGATACTAAGTAGAGATGAGCAATGACGACCAAGATTAATATTATTTCTACAAGCTTTTCAAAAATGCAAGAGTGCTATGATTTTGATTTTTATATGACCTAACGTCTCTCTTTATTTTTGTTTCAAAGTCAATTATTGTGCTTGTTGACTGCGTGTATTCTCTAAGTTGATTAATGAATTTATACCTGCTTTATTCTGTTCTTGTCTCTTGATTCTGCTTCTTTTTTTTCTCTTTTATTTTTATGTAGGTATTTTTACCAACACATCCTTTTTTAGTTAACAAACTGTGTTGAATATTTATTCTGAATTCAATAATATTTATCGACAATTATTTTTTTCTAATTTGTATTTATTACTTATTGGGTTCTCAAATTAATGTACGTTTACTTGTTTTCTGGAATTATTGTTTCTTTTAAATTATTATTATTTTGTTTATTTTCTTATACTATTGTTCTTTTGTAGAAGTTTAATAATATTTTTGTATTTTTTATATAAATTGAATTTTTATAAACTTATATAAAATATGTATATTGACTGCAACATTCATATTTATGTACTTGCCAAGTATTGTTGCTATCGACTGCGGTTATAATATTTGGTGGGACCGCTCTCTGCGGGTCTGCTGTTTTGTATATACCTACCTATTGATTTATGTTTTTATATCTATTTGTTATTTTCTTTATCTTCTTTATATTTTTTGTACTTATATGTCTTCTACTTTGCTATATCCATGTACCAAATCTTAAATAAATAAAACAGCAATAAAATAGTCAACCATCGTAGAATTGTAGTAAGTTATTTAACTTCTATGCCCGTGTCATGGATTTGATTCCAAACAGAAAAGACATTTACAATCGAATATTTCAAGCGCGTTTTTTCATTTTCTGGATAAATTGTATGGATCATCTGGATAAATTATAGGGCTATTAGCTTAAGTTCAGTTGACAAGATGTATTTAAGAATTATTGATCAGTGAATACACAAAGTTACGAAATTTAAGATACGGGATGCTCAAATTGCTCAAGGTGTATCGATCAAATTTTCTCTTTACGCGTGGCGACAGAAAAGGTTCTGAGTAAAAACCAGAAACATTACTGAACGTTTATAGATCTTGAAAAGGTATTTCATAAAGTGGATAGAGAAAAATTGTGGGATATCCTATCAATTTATGGAGTAGAAAGAAAATTAATACGTTCCGTTGCGTCTTTTATAATAGTGAAAATAGTGGAGCCTCTATCTGTGTCAATAATACGTTGGCAAGATGATTACTTATTAATAAGGTGGCGAAGCAAGGCTGCGTATTATTACCATGGCTGTTCATTCTGTATATTGATCACTGCGTTACAACATTTTAAAGAATGCAAATACGTGTATGAAACTAAATTCTGTAAACGGACGTGGTCGTATGCAAATGATAAAGTTTTGATTGCCGAATGCGCGGATTTGTTACAGTACTTAGTGAGTAAAGTGTATTAAGGATGCTTACAGAACGGACTGAGAATGAATGTAAGTAAATCTAACATTTCATTTCTTGGTTGATCTAAAAATGAATAACAGCAAGATTAAAATTATGAGCCCCTCTGAGACAGATATAAAAATTGGAAATAGAAATAAAATTGAAAATGTGAAGGAGTACATGTACCTAGGGCATATAATGAAACTAAGAAAGGAAATCCATGTTACTCCAACGACTCTTATTAGCATTTTATTGGTTTTTATATATGTATTCTTTTAATTGTTGTTACTCGTAACCAATGTTCTATTAATTGAATGGACTGTAAAAATAAAAAAAAACAAATTGCAAAAATCCCAAGAGAAAATCGGTATAGGTTGGACGGTAATCGAAGCCTGCTTCCTCCTTGTAATTATAAATAGTTTAGAAACCATACCTCTGACAGTAACCAAAATACATAATATATACTGGAATGAACACAAAGGTCTATGGAAAGACAATTGCTGGGGATAAGTCTTAGGGAAATTAAACGCCGTATCAAGTTTCTCGACATTATTGACTATATTGACAGTCTCGGATGGAAGCGGGCACGTCAACTGGCTAGACAGGAAGTTGATAGATGAGCACCACGAATCCCACAATGGAGACCTTGGGTAGACAAAAGAAAAGTATGTTGACCCCTGAAAAGATGGGCTGACGATATAGTTCTTGTGGTGGGAAACAAGTGATACAGGCACTCCCAGGATAGATAAGGGTGTAAAAAGTTGAAGGACGTCTACATCCAGTAGTGGAAAGATGGCTGAGAAGAGAAGAGAAATCTATGGCATTGGTATTCAAAAAAGTGAAAAGAGGTTCATATAACTGCATGTAAGATAAAAGTCTAGAATGAATGGCTGAAACAAGTAGAGGAATATTTATACTGAGGAAGTATGTTTCAACGGAATTGAAGGCCTGGGGAAGCAAGTCTGGTCCGACCGGCGAAATCAAAACCCTAGTGATTACCCATATCATGGATATAATTATCATATATTATGGAGTTCTATGACATCTAAAGATATTATACAAACTCCATATAATAATTATATCCGTTATGTGGGTAATTGTGAGGGTTTTGATTTCGCCGGCTGGACCAGACTTGCCCCCCCCCCGAAATAGATATTGAAAGAAGAGTTTTAGCAGGTAGTATAATAAAAGGTCCACTTAGACCAGTAATGTCCGATCCAAGCATTTCAAAGGGAACCAAAATTGCTGTACATAATCCAATTGTAGTGCCTACTTTTATGTATGCCAGTGAAACTTTGACATGGCAAAATACGCATGAAAGTAAAATAAAAGCTGTAGAAATAAGATCATTAGGAAGAGTATGTAATAGAACGATATATGATAGAATAAACAATAAGGACATGAGGAGAGAACATAAGATAAAGGATATTATGGAGGTGATTTGGGAACGACTGACCAAAAAAATAAGAGATGGAGTGAAAAGTTAAGGCCGCCCCAGAAAGAAATAGCATGACCATGTGAATAGTATTTTGAAAGAAAGAAACTAAAGGAACTTGAACAATCGACGATAAGAAGATGCATGGATGTACAGGAAGCCATGAATGTGTGCAAAAATAGAGGCGAATGGCGGTCACACATGGCGTAATGGCATGCATGCATAAATTGTTTAGTTGGAAAAAATTTCTATGGACAACATCATAGCAATTGCACAGGGTTTAGGAAACAATACATTCTAGTTAAGGTAATTAATTAGTGAAGTTGTATTTATGTAAAACCACGGAAAAATAAATATTATAATTAAAAATATATTGATCTGTTATGTTAGTATTTTTGAAGACCAATCTTGTGGTTGTTATTATCTGAATCCAAGACCAAAACAAAACTAATTAAGTCATGGATTTACTTTTGTGCATCACCAAAATATGTATCTGATGCCAGTAACTCGTACAACAATGATGAAACGATCAAAGCATCTTATTCTCGTAATTCCAATGCTATTTGTATTCCTGGCAAGGTTCCCTTTCGCTCGGCAGCATCTCTTACCCCAGTAGGATTGATAAATATTTGTAATGGAGACAAATCTCTTCTTACAAATGATAAAAGTTGAACTTGCCTCGGGCCATTGAGCGAGTCGCAGAGATATAACCACAATTTGTTCTCCCATACATTATTAAGGTATATCACATATACACACATACGAAATGGAAGACTAGAGACTAAATATTCAGTCTCTTGAGAGTATAATATGGGGTACTGATAATTCCAAAGTCTACGCTATACGGGAATATGTTCATGTTTTACAGAATTGTCTTAATAAAGTTTCGTCGAGTTTTGGACAGGGGACCTAAACGTTCTGTTTAAACATTCTGTGATCGAGAATTAGTGATTATTATTGACTAAATATATATCTTATCCATCTTTTTAGTTCAATTAGTGACTAAATATATATCTTATCCATCTCATCACTTGTTCCTGTCTTGTAATTTTAGTATTCACATCTTACCATCTTGAGAAAAAAAAATGATTTCATAATCAGAATTCGTTTTAAAAATATTGTTTCTTGATTCTTCTACTTCTATATTTTATCATTTTTCTCTCAGTGACGTTCGAGAAATAATATCATAATATCAAAATAATATCACTTAAACATTTTGGAAAATAAATAGTTTACCTATACATTGAGATGATTTGGACACATAAGATGAATGAAAAAAAAAACTCTTTACAAAGAAAATATTTGAATATTATTTTATTTAGGTTTAAAAAAGTACAGTTTCGTACACCCTAGTATAAACAAAAGAATATAAAAAAAATGTTGGAGAACTAAAATACATACATAGCTACCTAGTATTACTTATAAAAAGCGACTAACAAGAAAATATTCCAATATCCATACACAGAAAACAAAGGCAGTGCACAAGATCATAAAAGTTTTTTTCTTTATGTATTCAATACCTAGGCGACGAAATGCGGCAAGACCAGATGATGCTTCCTTCACACATTCTGGCAAATCTATATCTAATTTATGTACTTTGTGTACCTGCCAGGTTAGTCTGAGGTAGTCTAAAGTCCCGCTGACATCTCGTCGGGTCGTTTTTGCAAATATTACGGTAATAGTCCATTTTTTTAATTTATAATTAAATATTGACACATTCAAAATTATTCGCTGTTTTACTGTCGACAACCTCAACTACTCAAGCAAATAATTCATTCGGGTGAATCTGTTGCATTTAAAAATTGTTCGCATTGTTCTGTTTTGTATAATTTGTAACTTTTAATTCTCCGTTGTATTGCACATAAATAGTACACTTAACCAATAGTTAATATGAAGAATAACGATACTATTGTATATAATTTTGGTGTCTTCAAATCTAATTCAAAATCTAATTCTAATTCAAGGGTCATGCAAAAAAATTTTTTGAACGACATTTTGAAACTGTCTTCAAATCTTATTCAAAATCTAATTCTAATTCAAGGATCATGCAAAAAAATTTTTTGAACGACATTTTCAAATAGGGACATGTACCCAAGAAGCTTGAACAGTAGACGAACATGTGTGAGAAGATGCATAATTGTCAAGGTAGAAAGATGTGTCGATATATTCTGTCTGCCTACGCCATGAGGGAGACGGCATGTATTTATCGAAAATTAGTATTAAATTCCTTTTTTTATATCGAATAGCGAATTCGAAGTGTCAACCGATTAAAAATTTGAAAAAATTATTAGTTTTGATCACGAAACGTCATTTATGAACCGCTGTCTTTAGAAGAAGGGTTATATCGTTTGATAAAGTTTCGCATGTGGTAGATCTTAGCCCGGGGCAATTCCTCGAACAAAACTACTACTATCAAGGATAACACTGTATTTTTATCTTACTTATCCACCTTTCTACACCAGACATATATTGACATTTACTTTTAGGTATTTAGATTTCATTAATGATTATTTACCTGTTCGACACGTATAGTAATTCGATACATGGACTGTTAATCCCAATATAATATGTTTTGTATTATCCTTTTTCTGCGTTTATGTTATTTTTTTAATTTTTGTTGATTTTTAATCACACCATATTTATAATGACAACAACAAGTAGATTACTGCAGCCCAACCAGGAAATTCTGATCCAGAGCTAGCAGTTTGCAATTTTAGTGACAATATATGAAACTATGAACCAGGTGACACACAATCTCGGTATTCTGCTGCACTCAATCACCACCTCAACCAAAATAGGAGTGTTGGAGCAAATGGACTGTATGAAGGGATTAAAATCGGGAATTGAAGGTAAAGAATATTTCGAAGGGAGCATAGATCAATGAAGGTAAATTTGTACTTACCGCCAGCCGCGATGAACCAATATGAAGATGAACTAGAATGTTATTTGCAGCACAGGAACACAAAACACTACACGAAGAAACTATAACTTGACGAAGAAAACAATGTAGAAAAAATACTCTAAAACGTAGGTAAACTGATTACATATGAAATGAAATGAAATTATTTATTTCCATTGTTTTACACATATATATAACAATAACAAAAAATAACTATAATTTAAAAATACTTATCATAAACATAGTATGTAAAATTGTTCCTATTTGGAAATTTACTGCCTCACTAGCCAATTCTGTTCTGAGGCAGTACTGTTTCAATTTGCTCTGTGGTTATATGTTTTTTAATGCAAAATAATTAACAGAGATAATTAAACCTAAACAGGAAAGAAAAAGAAAAGAAATATAATCAGAAACTTTCATTTATTTTTGCCCATATAATTGTAGTGGAAATGATGGATGGAACCAAGCTGTGGTAGAGATTTTCAGGTCATGAAGGCACAGAGCAGTGAATTATGTAAGGATATTTAACTGGACATGAGCAGATTGTATTCTATCATTTATTTTCAGCCTGTCAATTACCAGTTTAATTAGAGTGGCAAGGTCTAAGGTCGGGACCCGTAAAGTAAGTTAGTAGTAATTACCAGTTTTTTGATATATGTAGGTTAAGTGCACTGTGTCGTCTCTCGAAGTTAGCTCGATGCACTGCAGATCTATACTGTTATAGTTGTAGGTAGTCTTTTTTTAACATTTCTTCTCGGCTAGGCTGGTAGGCATACATTGTCTATGATAGGGATACGGATAAGGAAAGGATTCAAATGGATATTCCTAACAAGGAGTACACAGTATAAATCAACCAAGTCCAAATGTCCACCATAATATCTGTCATAATTCCAATCTCTGGCGCGATTTTTATTTCAGAACCAAAGAAAGAGACTAAGTTATACATATAACAAATTATTGAAGACATTCATTTCTTAAAAATGTGGAAAAGTGGAGTGATTTGGTAGTGAGGAGTACAGCGTTGGCCACAACCGTCTCTTTTATCATAGATCAGGTTCAATGACTTTTCAAAAATTAAAAAAAAAATCACGATAGTAACAATAATTACCTATAAGAAAAATATGGGACACTGTTTGGGCCAATAAACATATGCAAGTTGAGAGAAAGGTCCGAATATATAAAACCTGCATCAGACCCATAATGACTTATGGAGTTGTAGCAAGGGCAGACACGGTGAGAACAAAACAACTACTCAGAACAACGGAGGTGAAAACACGAAGACCTATCTTGGGCAGAACCCTCAGAGACAGAATACCCAACGAGGAGATCCGCAGAACCTGCAATGTGGAGGATATTATAAGGTGGAGCAGACAAAGAAGACGACACTGGAGATATCATGTTAGAAGGATGAATCTAGAAAGGCTGCCAAAGATCGTAATGCGTGAAATACCAGAGGGACGCCGACCACCGGGAAGACCATCAATATTTAGCTTGTTCACCTAATTGTTTCACCTTTTATTCAATTTAAATGAAAATTGATTTAAATAATCAAACGTGGAGACTTCTACTTTGTGGAATCCATTATTAAAATTTTTAAATAAAACTAACTAATTTTTAACATTTTTATAAAACTAATTAATTGGTAATTTTTTTCGGCATTTTTAATTTTCCCCGTGTTGTTTCCCCAAGTTGACACAATATTTTTATATTTTAATACTGCTTTACGAAAAATATTTTCCTCGTAATATTTAATTTTGTTCCTAGGTCAACTAACTTACTTAGGTAAATTAATAAATAACGAAAATTATATGAATCTCTTCAACAGGGAATATTAAAGTGTGCGTTTATTAAGAAAACATTTTATATAAAAAATAGAGGTCTTTTAATTTTGGTCGATAGATAGTAACTATAAAAATTCAATTATCTTCTGAAGTTGTCAAAAATAACATATCACTAGATTATTTATTTATTTATTTAATATTGTTTCTCGGGCAACTAACAGGTACTATGTCGAATATTTATTTAACATGCACCCAATAACAAGTTGCCACATTCTGGAGACTTATGAAATTAATCGTCTCACAGATCCAGACTGAAAACACAATTAAAAACTGTGCATCCACCGTTAATCGAACCCGGGACCTTTGGATGAGCAGTCAGGTACCCAACTGACTGAGCCACGAAGGCCTAACGCGTTTTTACTAACGAATTTTTTTTTTTTTTTTAAAAACATAAATGTGAAAATCGATGGATTCATGTCAAGATAGAAAAATGTGACGTTCCGTCTTTTTGCCTACCCCGTGAGGGACATGGCTTGATGGTAAAATCTTTCAGAAACTTTGTTAAAAAATAACTAGTGATAACCAAATACACGACCATGACCGGGGTAGTCTTGGGCTTGCATTTACAGATGTGGTCTTAGTCTTACATACTATGTAGAACGAGTCCTGGTTTTGATCTTAGTCTTGCATACCCTGTCTTGGTCTTGCATACTAGGTCGAGTCCAGGTTTTGATCTTAGTCTTGCATACCCTGTCTTGGTCTTGCATACTAGGTCGAGTCTGGGTTTTGATCTTAGTCTTGCATACCCTGTCTTGGTCTTACATACTAGGTCGAGTCTAGGTTTTGATCTTAGTCTTGCATACCCTGTCTTGGTCTTGCATACTAGGTCGAGTCTAGGTTTTGATCTTAGTCTTGCATACCCAGTCTTGGTCATGGTCTTGCATACGAGGTCGAGTCTAGGTTTTGATCTTAGTCTTGCATACCCAGTCTTGGTCATGGTCTTGCATACGAGGTCGAGTTTTGGTTTTGATCTTAGTCTTGCATACCCAGTCTTGGTCGTGGTCTTGCATACGAGGTCGAGTTTTGGTTTTGATCTTAGTCTTGCATACCCAGTCTTGGTCATGGTCTTGCATACTAGGTCGAGTCATGGTTTTGATCTTAGTCTTGCATACCCAGTCTTGGTCATGGTCTTGCATACTAGGTCGAGTCTTGGTTTTGATCTCAGTCTTGCATACCCTGTCTTGGTCTTGGTGTTGCATACTAGGTTGAGTCTATATTTTGATCTTAGTCTGGCAGGTATTTCGACTAATTTTTTTTTCATTTTAAAATTCAGGTAATTAATATGAAATATGACAAAAAAAACACAAATTTGTAGTATAATGTCGATAGTATGTAGTTAATTGCATACTATTTTGTGAGACCTTAAGACTCTTGCATTTCTATTTTTTCTTGCAAGACTCTTGCAAGTCTATTGGTCTTGCTGCTACAAATGCGGTCTTGGTTTTGCCGCAAGACCAAGACTGCAAGACTTTAACTCATCACTAAAATTAACTAAACGTTTATTATATGTCAACATTGTAGTATTTAATTTTCCTCGGCTAATTACATACTTTTGAGCTGTCATAAAGACGACGTAATTTGTTAACCTTAAAAATTTAATTATGATAAAAAGCAGAACATATAAAATAAGGAACATCACAAAGAAGATGGTACCTACCTAAAAATATTTATTTTGAAAATGTTGACATTAATAAATTTATATTAATTAATTTGCTGACGAGGAAGTGGGTTTACCTAATGACAAAAATAAAAATCATATTCATATTGATACCTTAGATTATATATGATATTCTATGATTGATTATTAAAAATAGTAATAATGATACAAATTAAAAAAAATTGTCAATTGAAAATCTAGTATTTTTTAAAATTGAATGTGGTGTAGAAAATAATATGACAAACAAACTGGCTTACTACGTTTTAGCCAAATCTTTGTTATCAGTAATAAAGGTTTATCTAACAAAACCATAATGTTTTGTAATCACTATAGTTCGGTTAATTTTAACATGAAATTTCGTTACTATTAACAAAAACAAATTTCAGTGAATGACAAAATATAGCTTCCCATTTTTTCATAGTAGTGGAGAGTATAAAATTGCTAGTAATTTTATGTACCTATACTACGGCCATCGTAAGATGGCGTTTCTGACAGATTGTAATAGTGTTGTGACACACTTAAAATCATTAACGATAAAATACAGTTGTTTAAATTATTAACGTAAAAAAAAATATTAACGTTTCCACTATAATATGAAACCTTGTTATTGTATTATAATGACAATAAAATAAAAAACGCTATAGTAACCCACGTGCTTGACTGTTTAAAACAGTTTTCTTTGTGTGCTTCGGCATAATGACGAGAATCAAACAAAAATCATTAACAAAGTTCAAATTAACGAGCAGGGGTCAAAATTTATAACAGTATCATACATACATACATACATACATACCATCACGCCATGTCCCTTACGGGGTAAGCAGAGAGAACCGAGCGCCATACTTCTCTATTTTTGCACACATTTCTGGCTTCCTTTACATCCATGCATCGTCTCATACATGCTCGTCGATTGTTCAAACTTTTTATGTTTCCTTCTTTCAAAATATCATTCACATGGTCATGCCATCCCTTTCTGGGGCGACCTCTGCTATTCACTCCATCTCTAGCACCCATGTATATTTTTTTGGTCAGTCGTTCATCGTTCATTCTTTCTATATGTCCAAACCACCTTAAAGCATTCACTTTCATTTTACATATAATATCCTTCTTTAACTTGCATTATCTCCTTATGTCCTCATTTTTTATTCTATCATATATCGTTCTATTACATACTCTTCTTAGTGATCTCATTTCTACAGCATTTATTCTACTTTCATGTGTCCTTTGCCAGGTCCATGTTTCACTTGCATACGTCAAAGTAGGCACCACAATTGCATTGTGTATTGCAATTTTGGCTTCCTTTGAGATGCTTGGGTCGGCCATTACTGGTCTAAGTGCTCCGTTTATTCTATTCCCTGCCATAACTCTTCTTTCAATATCTTTATAGTAGAGCTGCAGTATTTAGTGAATAAAGTGTATGAAGGATGCCTGCAAAATGGACTGAGAATGAATGTTAGTAAATCTAAGATATTGGTATTTGAAAAGACTGAAAGTATAACTGCATGTATGATAAAAGTAGAGAACGAATGGCTAGAACAAGTTGAGGAATATTTATATTTGGGGAGTATGTTTGAACGGAATGGAAGACCCGATAAAGATATAACAGTATCAATGTCCGAAATTCAATGCCAGGTAAAAAAAATATCGTCATCACAGCGTGCACAAATTCGTTCTTTCCATAACAACGTTAAAACAAAACTGTCAGTCAAAACTACTTTCGCGACGTCCTACGAAGCGGCGCGGCGTGGCGCGAAAATAACATACAGTCGGTAACAACTATGGAAGTGTCCTACGTTACCAACCGCGAGTAGGTTACGAAGCGTAAATAATAATTGTCATCTTGTACTTACCTACATATTTTAAATCGTTTCATTCATTCCATATTTAAATATTTTTTGTTTTGGTATTTTTTATGTTTTGACATTAAATACTGTTAAGAGAGAAAAAAAGAAACATTAAATGTCGTTTCTCGACATTCTGAGCAACAATCGTTTTATTTTCAAATATAATAAATAAGCATTATATGTTAACTATAAGTAAATTTCGAAATACTTAAAAATATAAAGAAAATTAATTTAATTGATTATATATTATTTTATAAACTTGAATTGTTTTTACGATTTAATGTTAGGTTAATAATATTTCAATGTTGCGGGACATCACTACTCTGGCGCTCGCACAATAAAGTATAGCATTTGTCCTCCAATGTCTAGCTGTCATTAATTACAAAACTTCATGTGAGACCAAACGTCAAATACAAACGTCAAACGCCATCTTCCAATGGCCGTAGTATAAGTATATATATTTGATGATAATTATTGATGAAGAATTTTTGTAATACTGGCACCTATACAATTCAACCAAAAGAAAAAAATATACATTAAATAAACGTTGTTCATTGATATTTTTTTTAATGTAAATGGTATAGACGTACAATTTGTGTGTTATATTTTTAATTTATATTTGATTTGAAAATAAATTGCTCGGATATCCTCTCTCTCTCTCTCTCTCTCTCTCTCACTCTCTCCTGTGTTTAATTAATTTGTAAGGAGCGACGAATATCGTTGTTTGTGGAACGAATCAAAAGTTTCGCACTTATAATATCTACTATAAAACATTAATTAACATTTCAAATATAATGAAAGTTGCCACAGTAGTATTTTAATTGGTATTTACAAGTGAAGAGATTCGTTCATCTTGGGTAGGTATTATCAGAAATTAACACAAACCGACCCAGATAAGAAATATTCAATTTGGAATGAAAGATAAAATAGTAAGTTCAAGTTTGAACTACCCTGCTTAAATTGATTCAACTTTTAGCTGTAACTAATATACATATATATCGTCTGCTGACTGGAAAAAGTCACAACTCTCATAAATCCTTTAATTGTTAATAGATTGTCATGAATTTTTCAACATATACAAAAAGTAGCCTAATCTAACTATATTTAATGTTCAAATTTGACAAAAACTCATAGGGAAAGAAAAAAAAAACACAAAATTGCATACAATGAGATTTTCCTGACGGCTCATCTGCCATATTGCGTTAGATTGTATGTAATATTTCTATGTGGCAAAACTCATTATAATGCTTTCATAAAAAATTCAAATTTTAATCACTTCTTTGCAACCTGCACAAGTGGCGAGTTTATTGCCATTTTGCAATTTCTTCCAAACTTTTTGTATTCTTCTAATATTCTCATATTATCAGTACCTATGTATCATGAATATTTCAGATGTTTCAAATGAAAGGTACCTATTGTGCCCAGGACCTCTAAATTTTTTCTTGACTTTAAAATCAATATAAATTTAGGTATTTACTCACATTTTCAGTAGATATTCAGATCAATTTCTATTTTCTGTCTTATATTTTTTTTAAGAATTAACCAATATTAAACCTAGGTTTGTTCTAAATCATATTATGAATTCTTAACCTTAAATACCGTCAACATCAACAGTACATGTAAAAATATAGTTTATTTTGTTTTTTTAAAGAACGAATATGTTCTTTTAACAAGTACATTTATACATCCTCATAATCCCCAAATTTAAGCATATGCTTGTGCTTTAAATGATCAGTGGCAGGCAAACACCTTCTCTCTCTTCTGTATTTACTGATAAGAGATATTGTACCAGGAATGCAGTTTTTCTGGTATATCACTACAATATAAATATTATTTAGGCTGGTTCGACCATACGAATGAAATTCTGAAAGAAAGAAATCTAAGAAACATGAAAAAAGATGAACATGTAATAATGATGTATGAATATTGATGAGGCGATAAATGTGATTTAAATATAGTGTTTGGTTCTCTCTGCCTACCCCGTTAGGTACATGCATGGTTTGATGTATGAGAATAACAAACTAAAATGTTGAGATGATGTAAATAAGGCGATTAATGCAATCCGGGATAGAAAAAATGGCGTTCTTTTCTCTCTGCCTACCCAGTTAGGATGTGATGCTATGTATTTATCGAAAATTAAATTCTTTAGTTAATGTGTTAAAATTTTCGAATGTTGGTAGTTAAATACAATAATATATAAAAAAAAGACTTCATTACAACGATAATGACTTTTTCCAGACGGCATAATTGAAAAAAAATGCATATAATGAATATTTTTCGGAAAAATCTCCGCAACGGGACCTGATATGAAGATAATTTTTTTTTCCAGATGTAAAGTGTGTTTTGGTGAATATGATAGCATAGTTAACTCAATTTTGCCAAAATAGGCAGTTAGTGACTTCTTCCAGTCAGCAGACGACATATGTATGTGTATCGGTGAAACCGTATACCACACACTGTTTGATCTTGTAATTTTTTGATAATATTATAGTTTTTATTTGTTTTTTGTGTTATTTTTATATTGAATAGGTACTTATTCAACTATCGATTCGTTCATGAGAATTCAATTCTCTTAATGAATCGACATTATTAAGCCAAGATGCGTGTACGAAGGAAAATTTTGTATGGTGTAGTGGACTTTTTGCATGCTAATAACACCAACTAGAGGCCTCGCAGCATATATATTCCCATACATGGATTTACTCAGAATTCGGAGTAGAACATTTTATGTGAGTTTTGTGTGTGTGTCTGTGTGTGTGTCTGTGTGTCTGTGTGTCTCTCTGTCCCCCCCTTATAACTTTTGATCCGCTCGATTAACAGATCTCAAATTTTCAGAATATATAAACAGTTATAGGCCTACAAAACTTTTATACTCAGAATTGTGAATTTTTGTTTCAGTCAGGGGTTATCAACTTTTGAAATATTGATTTATTTTTCCATATATTGCAGAAACCGTAAAAGCTAGAACACTGAAAATTGGTATTAACATAGACAAATACAAAATCTCAAATGAGTATTTTTAAAAAAATTCCAGGGTTTCTCAAACATTTTTTATTAAGAAAAATATTTTTTTTATGATAAATTTATGAGTTTATCTGCCTATATTTCCATTTTTTTTAAATATCGAAAAAAGCCGAAATACCCCAACTAGATAATTTAATTTTATATAAAAAATATTAGCATTATATTAGCACATCTCAAATTTTTTCTAACAATTTTTATAAAAATTGAATTTAGTGACGACATTGCTTCATAAAATTTGTATGGTAGTAGCTTACACACAATATCTATGAAGACTAAATTGTTTGATACTAATCTCCAAACATACATACATACCATCATGCAGTTTTCATATTCTGGGTAGGATCAAAGGACTGACCTCCATACTATCCTATCTTGACATACTTACCTAGGTACATGTTTGTATAGAAAATCAAATATCTTATAATATTAAATAATTTGTATTTATGGGTTTATAGTTTGGTACTTATTCTTCAACTATACGTACTATCGCTATCGACAGTTGGATCTCATGTGTTACATGCAACTAGTTATAGTGTAATTTATTATTATGGTTTCTGGCAAATAGCTATTTAAACCGTTATTATATATTTTTTTTAACTTAATTAATAGATTTTTCGTGTAAATAGAAAACAAATCTAAACAATGTTAGAAAACTCTAACAAGACCATTGGTATGATTAGAATGACACGAGTCAGACATTTGAATTCATTGCACCCGCGGAGGACGTATCAGTGGGACACAACCTGCCTTATCCAACATGGAGAGCACTCAGAACGGGTGTCTCCTGTTGTTACAGTGACCTCAAGAAACGAGGTTACAGAGAGGAAGACATATCCTAGTGTGACGCCAGACAGGACAACGTGCACCTACTGTCATGTCCCATGACAGGAGCGACATGCACGCACCAAGACACAGTACATATATAGCAAACACTAGTGGAATCCGGGTGGCCGAATATTGGGGGCTACGAATATGATGGTGTTCCGGACACGGAAAGAAAATAAGTAATAACTTGATAATAAGGCGTGAATGAATCGTGAAATATAATATGTCAACAGACATTCAGCACTGCTTGCTTACCTCAAATAAAAATGAATACCCAAATCTGTAAAACACAACTGTAAGTGTATTATTTTTTCCTCGACATATATGTTAATACAAAAATTCCTTGAATCGTAGTTGAATCTCGGTTCAATTGAACCCGGTTGCGTATTAACCTGTGTTGATTAGGAGGCAAGTACTGCCTCGAATCAGGCACTAGTTTGTTGCGCTAATGCACTTAAAAACTCATGTTGAATTCAAGGCACGTGTCCTCCAAATGCACACGGTTTAGTAACGCAAACTGTTCCTGCTAATACGTTTCAATTGAATACAACTTCAATCGAAAATTTTAATGGATTAAATGGCTTTTCTTATGTTTTCATTTGTTTTTTTTTATATGTTTAGTGTCCAGAGCGAGTTGATAATAAAATTTGTTTGACGGTGTTTAATGCTTTGAATAATCTGGCATCACAATACATTCAAGAGCTGTGTCAGACAAAAGAGCCATCTGGTAGGCATCTCACACTCAGGTCTTCTGGATCACAGAGTAACAACTCTCTAAAGGAGTTGGACAGAGCCAACAAAACGGTTTACTATGATCTACGCTTTAGTGTGAGTGGTCCTTTAGAGTGGAATAGATTGCCTCCAGATATCCGCAGTGCACAAAGCAAGAGAACTTTGTCTAAAGGAATGAAAATAGCTTTGTTTCGTAGAGCAACATTATAATATATTTATTTATTTACAAAATATACGGCATAAGCCATTCACTTGTTACAATATACACTTATATTGTAACAAGTGAATAATTAATTACACACAAAGATGAAATATAGAAACAAATAAATATATCGACATTGATGAAATATAAAAACATAATATACCTATAGATTCAGATAAAATATAAATATATAGATTTAGATAAAAACACAGATTAAGATAAAAATAGACAAAAAAGAATCAGAGAATTAGAAAAAAAAATAATAATAAGAGAAAGATGAATGTGACAATATATCTACTGCAGCTATATAATTTGACAGCTATATCGATAAAAATGATCTATAATTTTTTTTTTGAAGACCGGCAAACTATCTCCGAAAATATCTGCAACATCACACAGTTCATTACTAATCGTATGTAATCGCGGTATTGGTGAGTTAAAAAAATATTGCGTTGAAGCTGCTAACTCATGAAACATCACCGACTGTCTTGTCCATCTATTCGGGACGTGGAATTTAACCGCACTCACAAGTTCGATGCAGTCCATCTCTCCGTTGACTAACTTATATAAAAATGAGACATCAAGAAATCTTCTTCGATCGGCCAAGAAGTGCAAGGAATTATCCTGAATCATTAAACGGCGCTATACAAATTATTTATTATTTCTCATATCTTATTTTCATAGGTACCTACTTCAAAATTGTGAAATGGGTAATATGACATTTGAGTTAATATGACATTTGAGTTAATATGACATTTGAGTTAATATGACATTTGAGTTAATATGACATTTGAGTTAATATGACATTTGAGTTAATATGACATTTGAGTTAATATGACATTTTTAATGGGTTATATGACATTTTTTAATAGTCATTAGAATAAGAAAATTATATCGAATATATTTTTTATTATTGCATATGCGCAAACATTGGATTTTTTTCCCTGTCAGGAGTCAAAGATATTTTTTAACAGATTTTTAATTATCTCAATAGAGACGAAGTTGGAATATTTATTGTAGGAGAACCGGGAATCAAGGCACCTACAGGGCTTACGACCTGTCATCGGCTGGTTTACGTGATCACTTTATGCGCTTGCGCAACGTTCACCAATTATGCCTTTTTAATGAGATCCCTATCAATTCAATTTTTGAAACTTCTATATATTGTAATACTGAAATTCTTTTCTCTTGAAAATAACGAATTTTCACTACAGCCATCTATGGGTGAAATTATGAACAACAATATTATTATTTTTTTTTATTTATTTTGTTGTAACGCCATCTATTGAGAGAATTGGTTTTTTGTAAATAATGAAAGCTACAATTCTTATATGTGAGGTGACAATGCATTTTTCGCATAGAAGTCACCCCTGAATTGTGCCAGACTTATAAGGTCATTTTTGTCTTATTTACCTACTTGTACCAATGTGTAAGTAATCGAATATATTTTTTATTATTGCATATGCGCAAACATTGGATTTTTTTCCCTGGGCATAATTGGTGAACGTTGCGCAAGCGCATAAAGTGATCACGTAAACCAGCCGATGACAGGTCGTAAGCCCTGTAGGTGCCTTGATTCCCGGTTCTCCTACAATAAATATTCCAACTTCGTCTCTATTGAGATAATTAAAAATCTGTTAAAAAAGAAAATTATATTATGTATTCATTAAATTACGTCGAATAATTCCATTAAAATCATTAAAACAGGTTTATTTTGCATTTGCACAATCTATATTACAATATGGGATTATAGTATGGGGTGCAGCTTTCAAAACTAATTTAAAGCCTTTACAAATAGTCCAAAACACCATTATTAAAATCATCCTTAAGAAACCTTTTGATTATCCAACAAACCAACTTTATCAGGATTTTTATGTTCTCAACATAAATTCACTTTTTAAAAGAGCCTCTCTTTACCAGATATTTAAAGATCATTTCATAAGAAATTTATATCCAACCTCTAATTCAAGAAAACATCCAAGAAGAAAGACAAACCTTGATATACCATTATTAAAAACGACTACCGGCCATCTCCATTATACATACCAAGGTGTTAAATGGTTTAATGAGCTGACCGATAAATATAAATTAAATACAACTGATTTTGAAAACTATAAAAATGCTGTTAAGTCTCTTTTTATTTTATAAGTTCTTAATGGAATTGTTTAATATTTAATGTATTTTAATTGCATGTTTTTTTCTGTTCTGTATTTTAATTGCATGTTTTTTTCTGTTTTTTATTTTTCTTTTGATATTGTGTACATTATTGGTTTTTGATGAATTATGATAATGAAGATTAATTTTTAGTTTATATAGGAATCCCCTCCAAACCACGAGTATAAGCTCTTTTTGGGGGGTAATATGAATAAAATATTTTTTGTGTATGCTATTATAAGTATTGTAAATTGTTATATTTTATTTATATATTAATAAATAAATAAATAAATAAAATAAATAAATTTAAAAAAAAAATCACGGTTTAACTCTTGATTCATGTTTATAAAGAAGAAAAGTGATTAAATTTGGTTTCAACTGTAGTTCAATATTTGAACCACGTTTAAAAATAACACTGTATATGTTTATATTTCCTAAACTAATATTAAAAAGAAAAAAAAAATGAGCATCTGAAAACCAAAATTAGTATTCAGAAATAACGAGGGAACAAAGCAAACAATGGTACAATAAACAACTTTTCCCAATTCGAGACAAATAAAAAACAACAACTAAGCTAGCAACACCGAATGTCGCAGTGATAAAAAAACTAATATTATTGCCAGCAAAAAAAAATGTAATTCATGGCGCGACAAACTCCCAAATATTCGCGAATTGTAAAGAGGAATATAAAATAAAAATGTATTTAAAGAGGAAATTTCACCGCCTCTTTTATTTCCATAAAGTTCAAATTTTAATTAAGATTTGAATTTATGAACTGCTTCTGTCGACGTCTCAGTCAATAAATTATTTGTTGGAGCAACATAACAATTTTTTTTTAAATTAACAAAAAAATAAATTAACAAGATATACAATGGCCCTGAGTCAAATTGAAAACGCTGTTCGTTATCGCCAAGCGCTATTTTTTTTTGTATGTGATTTGACGTTTGTTGTAGAAATTTTTTCTACAATAACAATCAACAAACGTTGCTTGTTATTAAACGGGCAATATAAGACTATTCTATACATTGTAAGTTAGTGATTTATTTGTTCATTTTTCAAAAGCGTATAATTCGTGACTGTATTTTTACGTAGCTCATATTGATCGTATAGATTCTTAAAGAAACTGAATTTCCTTGTACGTGAAAGTAATTAATGGATAAAAGGAAAAACAGGTTTCTAAAACCTACCACAAGAAGAAGAAGAGGTTTTCCATAGAAAACTAATCCGATCCTCAAATCAATTCATCAATTATCTACATATATGCTTTTTATACATATTCAAATCAATATGAAGTAATTGTTTGGGCTGTACAGATAAAATAATAATAAAAATATTATTTGTACTGCTTCTCGGGTAAGACATATTGCCATCTTCTTCTTCTTCTTTAGCCTTCCTCCTTCCACTGCTGGATGTAGGCCTCTTCCATTCTTTTCCATTCGTCTCTCCCCATTCGCATCCAGGTCCTTCCAGCTTGCTGAACTATGTCATCGGACCACCTTTTGAGGGGTCTTCCGACACTTCTATTTTTGGTCCAGGGCCTACACATATTGCCATATTCTCGAGATTTTATGTATTTATTTATTTATTTTATTTATTTATTTATTTATTTATTATAAACAATACAATACAATACAATGTTGATTACATACTAGAGTTAGAAGTTACATATGTTTGTGTGTGTGTATGTGTGTGTGTGTGTGTGTGTGTGTGTGTGTGTGTGTATGTGTGTGTGTGTGAGGGTGTGTGTGTGTGTGTGTGTGTGTGTGAGAGGGTGTGTTTGTATGTGTGTTTGTGTGTGTGAGGGTGTGTGTGTGTGTGTATGTGTGTGTGTGCGTGCATGTGTGTGTGTGTGTGTGTATGTATTATTTAATGATAAGTGTTGTAAATGATAGAATACGATGAACACCTCACTAGGAAGTCCTGTGCCGAGGTGTTCATTACAACAGTTGTGTGACAGATAATACATTGTGTATATAGTTTTCGAATCAAATTATACATTAAATTGTTATTGAGAAAAAAAATTGTGAAGCTTAATTATATTTGATTGGGTGTGATTATATTATTGATTTGTTCTGAACCGGTGCTGTTTATCCATGCTGTTATGTGTTTTTTGTATATTTGTGACGATGTGTTATGTGGTAGCAGTTTTAATGAGGTTGGTAGGCTATTGTGTAGTTTGATGGCATAGTATTTAAAGTGTCTTTGTCCATGGGTAGTTTGCAACTTTGGGATATTTATTGTGTTGGTGATGGAAGATCTTGTTGTTCTTGGAGGTTGTGTATTGTGTATAGTGGGTATGTTATGTTTAAAATGGTACAGAAGTGCAGATCTTGCATATCCTGACTGAATACATTATTAAAAACCGTGTCTCTTCCGGGAATCGATCTCGGGACCGTTTTCGTTTAGTACTTCTGGACGAAGGCTCCTCCATCTCCTTCCAAGCCACTCTTTATTGTGCTCTCAGCATCCAATTGACACAACATGACGGCTGATGTCATCCCCCCATCTCATTGGCGGTCTTCCAACACCTCTGATTGTCATTCGAAATCTCCAAGTTAACATTATTCTTGGCCATCTTGGTCTTCGGTGTACAGATGCGTGGCCTATCATGTCATATTTACAAGAATATTGCAATAAAACTAATAGTATGCACTCATAGATTTTTTCAGTGATGGATTTGTTGAACATTATGAAGAAATATAGAAATATAATGTATGATACCTATTATGACAAATTAATGCATCTTTTCATACATTACCTTCATTGAGAACATTGTTCACATGGTTGTGTCAATGTTTTCTTGTCTAGCACCTAACAATAGTCCCTTTTCTTTCAGGTACATAAATTTCCTTTGACAGTCGTTCTTAGTTCATTCTTTCCATGTAACCAAACCATTGAAGAGTGTTACAATTCATCCTGTTGACAATATATGTTCTTTATTCTGATAAAAACTAAACCCTAAGTTTATAGCAATTTGTTAACATTTGATAAATAAAATAATATTCTTTCCTTTTTAGTGTCTTTATTGTATTTAATCTTTTTCATTTTCAGTCATCTCATCTCGAGACTTCTCTAGGCAATCTCAGGAACTATTGGTATGGTATACTCAATACTTATGTTTACTTTGTCTTTCCCGTCTGGTTGTCTTTCAGTAGATAGTCAAAGGTTAGCTTGTTTATTTAAGGGACTCATAAGAATACCTTGGGTATACCAATTTAGGTCTTATTCTTAACTTCTTAGTTTCAAGATAAAATCTCCACGAAATTTATTCATTGTTCTCTTGGATTGTAGTTCAGGTATTTGTTTGTTAGAATGAGATGTTAGTATATTAAAATTTAACTTGTAAAATAAATTAAATTGGAGTTTAAAAAAAAACTTTTGTTTATCCTACTCGCAAAAATACATAGAATTGTTGAAAATCTTTTTTACTTTTTGTTCATACTTATAAATCAAACCCTTGGTTGCCATAATAAAATGCATGATTTATTATTTAACACCTTCTTCTTACTGTTACTTGTATATATTAAATTTTATGTACCCTGTGCAGAGTGCAGCTTAAACTTTAAGTTCGATAGACTTCACATTGATCATAATATGAAGGGAATCAACTTACACCTCATTCTTTTTCCATGGACATACCTTTATTTCTTCTGTATGATTTTATATCAAGACAGTAAAATTCCAAAATCACTCTTTCACAATCCTTCCTTCTCCCATTGCTTGATTATGCTGAAGTCTGTTAACTCCTTAATAAACTTGGACGGTTGTAAAATGTATGAATACGCTTTATTTATATTCTTACAAAATATGATCATGTTTCCACTTACCGAAATCTTCTTCGCTGGCCTAAGATACCTCAATCTCGTTGCATTAATTATCTTTCACTACAGTATAATATAAATAATATCTTAAGAACAATCTTATTTGTTTGTCAAATCACGCTCTGCCTCTTCGATATACTGATCGTAATATATTATTCTATAAATATTCATTCTACTGAATTTCTCAGTTCAACTTTTTAAGTATAATCAGCAAGACTTTGGGACACTTTAGGTAAGTGATGATATTACGACGTCTCAATCGATTCAATTTCTTAAAACAGGACTAGAGATTTTAAACCTGTCTAATTACTCTAAATTGACATTCTTTCTCCATCCTTTCTCTTCTCCCACAACCTAGATTTACTTTCTACGTTTCTGTGATTTTTATTTGTTTGTATTTCTGTTTGTTTTTTTTTTGTTATATATGTAATGTACCTACCACTACACTACTTATAGCCTCACGTTGCTTTGGTTGCTTGAAAGAAATTTTCTTATGGCAATAAATCCACTATTACACATTATTATACTTGAATTAAATAAATACAATTAATGATTTCTATCAAGTTCCAAAAAAAATGTTTGATTAACGCTTAGGTACTTACGTTAATAATTTTGTAGTGGGGTCAATTCTTGGTTACTTTACTTAAGTACGTAAGTACTTAACTACTTTTATCTTCAAAAATATATATTTGTCATAAGATACGTCTTGCGAAATATTTCTTGTAGGTTTACACATAGTCTCAAATTTTCATTATGTGAATTCAACATTTTCCAAGTTTTATTCTTAGGAGTAGCTACTAAATGGTGATAGTTAGATACATAGTTAGTTAATTATTTAAAATCCTCATTACATGGAAGCAATTAAGTTTCCGCATTTTAACCTAAGCACCGTTTTGTGCTTTACTTAATTTTACCATGGTATCTTCCTACGTTTTGATAATAATGTGTTCATTTGTATGTGGAACCTTCCCGTTTTGCTGTATGGATGGGTTTTCGGACACACGGAAGTGACTCCTGAATTTAACCGATCCCATATCAGTGCCGGCCCAAGGCGAGTTTTGGGATGGAAAATGATCCGATTTTGGCGCCCCTCTTGCAAGCTTTCTGAGCTCCTTTTTGCTGTCCAACAATTGAAAATCAAACAACCAGCTAGTATAAAATGACACATTTTTTTAAGTTTTGAGCCACATAGCTGACTAAGATCATCTGAAGATCATATACGGGTATATACATACATTCAATCAAAAGCGATATATATTTTTTATTTAGCAATAAAACGCTCACTGGGACTTGGCACCAAAAGCGGTTGCTCTGTTTGCCTTACGGTAGGGGCCGGCCTTGTTCCATACATCCTATAAGCCCGCAACCAATGGCCACAGTCCCTTGAGCGGAACAAAAGATTTATGGCCCTCCCCTCCTTTGTACCAACTGCTTCCAGATATCTGTACCAAGTCTTCAGAGAGAAAACGAATGGATTATTTTAAACAACATCTTCGTATTCTATTTATGTCAATCTGAGTTATTTTCTTAACGAAATAGTTCATTTCTTCAACTTAATCGATTGAGTTCAATCGATTCATTGAGCTTATTGTTTGATAGTTACTTAACGAGACCGAGCTCTTCTCCATAAGCCCACCCCACTGCAAAATATAACAGTCTCAATAACAGTGTCAGTAACCATCATTAGGTCTTCTGCATCGCACCTTACTGGCATTTCTCGACAGATGAGGAGACGTTCTTTAGTCTAGATCTTGCCGCAATTGCAGGGGACATCCATTTCCACCATTACATTAGACAAGAGAGTTTTATCTGACTAGTGAACCTTCAGAGGTTAAAATTCGACCGTAATTCATTATTTTGGAAAGTCATTTAACCTGATTTATAATAAAACGAGGAAGTCGTGGCCTACACGATACTCGTCACTACCAAGTCAGTACACAAAATATTCTAATTTTATAAATTCTCAGCATTTGCATAAAATGAGTTTGTTAAATTGTTAATGATTTAAATATATTACTTTGATAACTGGATGATTCTTCAATGCCATTTTTTTAAATAATTAGAGCTCATCCGTACTGCTCGAAGTAGAGAGGAATTAGTCCAGGTGATAGATAGCCAACGACGATTGAAATATGTTTTTTAAATAAAGTAACTTATTTTCTCCATTTTTCTCGACGCTGGAGAATCATGGACAGTCAAAACCGGCGAAAGGCAAAGAATCGGCGCCTTTGAAATGTGTTGCTGGGAAATTCCTTCCCTGGACGACGAGAAGGACAGATATATCAGAAGGAGCTGAAGATAGATGACAGTTTGTCCGCCATACATCTCAAGCGGGTCCTTGTCTTCTTCGAACACATCACCAGACGCGATGAGAATAACCTTGAAAAGCTGGTTGTCGTTGTTGGGGTTGAATGTATAAGGTGAAGAGGGAAAACCCCCATAATATGGACGGACCAGATTAAGGTTGCCACTGGTATATCTCTGTGGTTAGAACACTACAATACATAGAATCATGATGAGTAGAAGAGAGGCTGGTCCCGATCCATAACAATGGGAAAGACGACACTGATGAGGATGATGATGAGCCAACGTCGGGAGACTTGACACGACACATGAAGAAGAAGTAGAACAACATATTCACACGTGACTGGACCTGGTGGAGACGGGCTATAACAATTGAATTTCAAAATAGTTAGATAATAAAATTTCGAATGTATAATATTGCCCAGGGCTCACGACATTTCACGAGTGCGGGAAACGAATAAAGTTTTACTGCTGGTGTTTCAAATCTAAAATTAAATTTTTCAGAAGTTTCAGCGCGGAACCATTTTGTTCCCTGTTGCCGTGTCTCATTTGAAGTCGCGGAAGGTGGGACAGGACACGTCTACAGAAGCTGGGAAAGGTAGATAATATCATTTCTGGTTTTGAAATATCATTTTCTTACAAACTACGTTACTGAAAGGCTAAAAATAAATTTAGCTTTGTCTGAACTTCATTCTTTGCGAACTCGGATAAAAACGTCCACGAAGTTACGTATCAAACTGTCGATGAAATAATTTATTAATAAGTCTTCGTCTGATTTTTTATTTTTAAATTAAATAAATAAAAATATATTTTTTCCACTTATTAATTGCATTCTTGCAATTTTTTTCACTGCTCATTCTTATTATTACTATTATTATTTATTTATAGGCAGGCAGCCAAGGCTGATGTGCCTATATTCACTGTCGAATTTTCTTATTTGGTTGTAACTATTTTGCTTTGTCCAAAAAAAAGTCCAGTCTATTCTTGAAAATATTCACATTATCAGCATCCAAAACATGTTGGGGCAGTTTATTCCAAGTATTCACAACTCTATTTGAAAGAAAATGCCTTCGAGGATTTGTCGAGAACCTACTTTTCACTAGTTTTAAGCCATGGCCACGCAAATTAGTGTTATGACTATATTGAAAGATATTTTTCATGTTTTCAGATTCATAATGGCCTGATAATATTTTGAATGTTCCAATAAGATCTCCACGTTCTCTTCGGTTTTCCAGTTTTGACAGTTTTAAGAAGTCAAGTCTTTCCTCATATGTTTAGTTGCGAAGTGTCCTGGGAATTTTTGTAAAACGTCTTTGGACTCTCTCAAGTAAGTCAATGTCCTTGGAAAAATAGGGACTCCATATCTGGAAACCATATTCCAACAATAGTCTAACAAATGCTTTATATATTTTTAACATTAAGTCTGGTGTAATGTTCTGGAAAGCTTTTCTGATGCAGTAAATAAGGGAGTTTGCTTTCTTAACAATCTCAATAATATGATCCTCCCACTTTAAATCTGCGGATACAATGATACCTAGGTCAGTTTGTGATTCAACATCTTTTAGTTGAGTATTTTCAAGAAAGTATTCAAACTTGGGGTTATTTTTTCCAATATGTAGAACAGTGCACTTATTGGGATTCAGATTGATGAGCCATTTTTTTATATACGAATTATTTATTTATTTTTAAGCAAACAAACGGCCAAGCAATAATATATTACAAAAAATAAGTGTTAATTAAATTGCAAACCAAAACAGTTTGTAATAATTTTACTCGTCTTGAAGAAGTACTCCATGTGACCCCATATATACAAAAGTTATCTATTTAGGCCATAGGTATGCAGCAGAGATTAAGGTACTGCCTCTCTAACCAGCCAAGATATCCTAGGATCTACACCGAATTTTTAAACCTAACCTACAAAAGTTTGGTAAAAAATAGGTTGGTTAGGTTTGTTTGTAGTTATAATTGCGACTGGCGTGAGCCAGTTGCATTATATATTTAAAAAAAAGTAACTAAAATATTAAAACAAAATAACTAAATTGGTGTTAGTCAAATATTTTTTATCCATCTGGCTGGTCAGAGAGGCAGTACCTAAAATTAATAGAAAGGAAAAAAATAACAAAATAAATGTGCTCATGAGGAAGGAAAATAAATGGAAGGAAGTGGAATATCAGAATCACTGCAACATTATCAACCTCTCATCAATGCCTCGAAAAAGTATTAGTAACTTCAGCGTTTATATCCATTTCTTTCAAGTAGGTACATACATAGTGTTGTGCTGTGACTTTCAGACTGTTCAAAAATGAGAAAACCGTTAAATGTTTGAGCGTCTTGGAGAGAGGAGTTAAGAAATGTGCGATTTGCATAAGAAAGAAGTTCACATTATACAATAATCATCTCAGCATTGCTATCCGCTGTCTTCTCAACTACTAAATTGTCCTCTTGGGAATGAACCAGCTAGTAGTGCTTCTGCATCTCTATATACTTCCACTGAAATCATATATTATACAAGTGAATGGTGTTACACTTTTTATTCTATTCATTAAACTACTCTTTGTTCAACAACCCACGTCTGACATAGTGTGAGATTATTTACATTTTTTTATTATTTTAATTTTGGTACACAGTTTATTTTACATAGTTATAAACAAAATAAAACATAATAAGGCAACTACGCACACAAAAATCCCACAAGGCATAGCCTGTAAGTGGGTAAAACAATTACTACTATTGTTTTATGTCAATTATATTAAAAGAAACAAATAAATAAAAAAAACAATAAATAAAGTAAAGAAATAATTTGTTGTTAAAATAATTGAGAAGAAATGATCAGGGGGGAAAGTCTGGTCCAACCGGAGAAATCGAAAACCCTCACGATTACCCATATCATGGAGTTCTATAATATCTTAAGATGTCATAGAACTCCATATGATAATTATATCCATGATATGGGTAATCACGAGGGTTTTGATTTCGCCGGTTGGACCAAACTTTCCCCCCAGATATCTTTTAAAATCTAATGGGGTCTAAGCGAGTAGGTATAAGATATACAAATTTGCAATAATTATATGAGTACTTTATTCTACCTATAAGCAATAAAGTAGAATAAACACGCCGTAGGTAGGTACATAAACCATAGGATAGTGCACATCACACACACAGACATTGTGATGAAATTTTCAGAATACAATCTCAGCATAATACTAGTTGATAATCTGCAATAAAAGCAATAATAACCTCAAAAATTGCGTATTCATATCTCCTTGGAGTAGTGAGGAGTAAAAAAATGTGCGCATTGACAGTAAGGTCATCATAATAATATATTAGACATGCGTGCAACTGATTATGCCACTGTTTGAACCAAATCAATCTTTTCTTAGAACATCAGAAATGAAGGTTTTGAGATCTATCGCTGGAAATATGTCCATAACGTGAATATACAAAATATGTCTATCATAGAAGACATTGATCGGCGGAGTATCTAGATCTTAGAGGAGATTCTGGAGAGACCACGTGACGTTTGATACAGTTAGATAGAGTACTACACACTGCAGCAAATGAGATTCCATCTGGACTTCATCATCTAAGGATGCATAATTTCTGCATCACAGACCAATAGGTCTGTTTTTCCTCCGCCACTGCCCGTTCTGCTTATGGGAACTTATAACGGCCTAATACAAAACTCTGAAAGAACACATAAAGAACATAAGAAAAGTCAAGAAAACTTTAAAACCTTGCAGACACTGCACTTAAAGTGCCAAAGAGAGCTTATTATGAGCAAAAAGCTGGCTCATCGACCATTTAAAGTAAAGATAATGGTGAACCGTATTTTTGACAAAAAGTCTTGAAAGCCCTGATGTTACTCTTCGTGACTACAAGTTCCGCATGTCCTATGGGTCCAAAAAAATTACCTCGGACATCGTTGTAGAGTTCTCGTCGAAAATTTGACACAAACAAGTGCATTCCTATAATCAAAAGAAAATAAGAAATAACATATGAAGTGGATATTATAATTATTATTACATTTTGGAGAATAGTTGATATAACTGACTCGTTAAAAAATACGGTTATATAATTAATTTAAATCATTGTTGTATTTTTTTATTTATTGGTAAAATAACAGGTTAAAACTATAAATATTTTACACGATTATCAATTAAATAATTACATAAGTACAAAATATATAAGTAACAAAAAAATATAAGTAAATAAAATGAAACAAAATTTCTAATAGCTTGTCTTCTTCTTCTATCTTGTCAGCTACGCATTTATACAATCTTGGGTAGAAGAAGAATAGCTTGTAAAGTATCCATTGTAAATAATTCAAAAATATTCAATGTCCTTCACTTCTATTCCAAAATTAGAATCGTAAAATGGGTTTTCCTGTCAGCGAATATGGGTCCTCAGTACAGATTCGCCACGGAGGTGAAAATACTAATGTGCCGCCATATTTATTCCATATTCAATTTGCACATTTCCTCGCGTGGCGGGAAAAATAGGCGGCAAAAGAGGCGGATATCCGGTAAGGAGTTTTATTTTTATATACATACAATATAGGTATTATGGAAAATCTCACTTTTAGGTGAAATTTTCAACGCGGCAACACATGTATAAGTGGAAATTAAAGGCAAACAAGCCCACGTCAAAAAAATCTTGATCAAGCAATATATCAATCTGAACAAAAAAAAACAAAAACACGAACATAAATCGTTCCATATCTATTTTTTAAAGGTAGAAAAGAACGTGCCTTTAAACAGTGTATCGTTGAGGCATGATTCAATTATGTACATATTGAAAACTTACGTGAAATCAATAAATAGAGTTTAGTTGGTTTGCTGCGACGCTAGATAAATGAGACTTTTTCTGTCTAAATTGTCAAAACTTAAACTATATAAAAAAATTTCATTTTCAAACAAATCCCATGATGTGTTGCATAACTACAGATTATTTTAATCCAATTTTATTGATTTTTTAAAAAAAAAATTTATTAAATTTATAAAACATATAAAAATCAAAACAATCAAAAAATATAGAATAAGATGCACATTAAGAAAAAACATATTTCCCTTTACCAGAGTACATGCACTCGTGTGTAAAGGTAATTGATGGGTCGATGGCAGAACGGTTAGAGCATTGGGTTATTAATCCAGTGGTCGCGAGTTCGAATCCTGCCTCGACCGATATTGTTCACCTATAGCACAAGCATTTATGCTTATTTTAGGGAACGTAGGAAGATGTTTATGTACTAGTTTAACAGGGTTATATTCATTTAAAAAAAAAATCTCTGCATATTCATTTTCAACATTAAATTAAATTCAGAGAATGAATTTAATGTAAGATGAATGCAATATAATCTCCTTTATTTATGGTAGTGGAGGTTAAAAAATATTATAATAGTGATCTCTTCAAGAGTATGTAGGGACCTAATAGCACGATGTTTGATAACGATGGACATAAGGAGAGAATACAAGATAAAGAAGGATATTATAAGTAAAATGAAAATGAATGCCTTGAGATGGTTTGGGCATATTGAATGAATGAACGATGAACAGTTGACCTAATAGATAAACATGGGTGTAAGAGATGGAGTGATTAGAAGGGGCCGCCCCAGAAGGAATGGCATGACCATATGAATGATATTTTAAAATAACATGCGGAGCTTGAAAAATCGACGAGCATAAAGCAAGCCAGGTACCTATGTGTGCAAAAATAGAGGAGTTTGGCGCTCGGTTCTGTCTACTTACCCCTCAAGGGACACGGTGCGATGGTTTGTATGTATTTACTTCTTGAAAACCACTTTCCAATAATCTAGTTATTTCTTTCAGATCGTAATGCTCAGTTGTAAATAAGCCTGATGAGGGACAATCAACTCAGAAATCGGCAGCAATTATTACAAACAAGAAACTCGGTTACAATGTAGGTGATCAGTGATGTGCGCTGCAGCAGCTACCACCAGATGTAGAGGCTGAAGATATGTGAAGAGATGGACCGTTTGGTGCAAACCAATCCTAGGATTGTAGCCATGAAAAAAAAGAGGTAAAATAATTTATATCTATAATTAAAAGTAAACCACTTTTTTATTCTAGGCCTAATTCTCCTTGTTAGGGCATTTACTAGCAAAATAAAAACTTCGTCGATCATTTAGGTAAAATAATGTTTATTTTTTGACTTATAATATTTTATCGTTGATTCAAAATAAAAATAATAAATGTCACACGTAAATTCACTTTATTATAGAAATACGATATAATATGTATATATTTCCATATTCAGATCCTGTAATACAATGAAGTATGAAAATTATATAATATATTCAAAAATCCTGCATACATTGTAATGGATGTTAATACCTTTGCGATATTTATGTAAAACACTGTAATTAATATTTCCGATTACAAATTAATTTTTGAGATATGTTTAAAAAATATTCAGTAAAAACTCTACTATGAAAGTATATGAAAAAAAAATCCACTGTAGGTTAATCGAATATTTTTTTAATTGCATATACATATGTACGCAAACATTGGATTTTTTTCCCTGTCTGGAATCAAATGATATTTTTATTGACAACATTTTTATGATTTCAGTCTGGACCTGTAAGACGAAAAGTGGGTGTGTGATTGTTGCTCGAGAAGTAGATCAAAATAAAATGAAATATCCAATCAAATACCCATTGTTTAAGCTTAAATAAATTTGTTGTTATACTATTCTTTATGTGTACCTTTGGAGAAAAGTCTATATTATGGAGTAAATTTCTATCTACATACCTGAGAGTAGAATTGGTAAGAGCAGAGTCCAATCAAGTAGCTAACAGCATTGGTTAATCAACGTCACTCTGATTAAACTTGATATAAAGTGCTTTCCCTGGTAACCAATCCCAGACTTGATTCACACTTCACTGACCCCAAGATACAACATTAAATCAAAGGCTTAGTTTTATAGGTTTATCTTGAAGTTAATGGAAGAATACAAAAAAAGTACATGTTTTCGCAATAAAATACTTAATTAAATTTCACTCTGAATAAATATTGATTTAATAAAGCGAATCCCAGTTAAAATTATGTATTTTTTAAAGTTTTAACGGAAATCTAGTTTATCGATCATTTTTTTTAAGTGTATGTAGTTAGTACCTATAAGAGATAGCAACATTAAAAAATACTTAAATTTTTTTTGTGGTTTTATTCCTTATTGAATACATGTACCTATACCATTTTCATACCTATATTCAATAAGAAAGAAAATATTTTCGTTTCAAAAGAACACATTTTAAAATAGGTTCTTGATAAAATTTAAACATTATAAATTTGATAGATATATAAAATATTTATTTTTCTTAAAATTTAATTTTATTTAATAGTGAATTGTGGTCGGCAGTTAAATATTCATTCCACCACAAAAGATTGTGGCACTTCATAAATTATATCAGAGGTTTTACCAAATATTATGTATTTTGCACATAGGTACAATATATGTACCTATATGTCTAATTGATTTAAAAAAAGTCTCATAAAATGGAGTTCTACAATATACATAAACACCGTCAATATTGACAGTACAAAACGAGTTGGTTGTGGCCAACGCTAAACTCCTCACTAACAAGTCACTCCATTAAGTATTCAATTTTGTATGGAAAAATTTAATAATAATAAAGTTTTTTTTTACTTAAATATTTTACTATGAAAACTTGATAATTCTTCAATGCCATTTGATGAAAGATATGTGTCTTTTTACCAATTTAAAAATAAAAAAATCAAATTTAATGTTTCCTGAGCTTGGGGTCACTTTAAAATATTTGACGTTTAGAGAAATTGAGAAGCACTATTCAGATATCCTTCAAAATCTAATGGGGTCTAAGCGAGTATTAGACATAATACGTACCTACATATTTGCAAAATTTGAAAATAGTCGAATGAATACTTTAGTCTATAAATGATAAAGTAAAATGAACGTTCATAGCACACAGCACATATGTAGCACACACACAGATACATTGTGATGAAAATTTCAGAATACAATCTCAGCATGATACTAGTTGATAATCTGCAATAAAAAAATAGCCTAAAAAATTGCGAAGTTATAACCCCATGCGAAGTTATATCCCCATGGGCTAGTGAGGAGTAAAAACAAGTGGATTGAACTAACAGTTTTGGATGTACCTATAGAGGACACCATAAGCCTGTCTCCGTCATACGGCTATTACTTGTTATACATAATTAAAGAAAATTTGTATACTTATTAAACTCATCGAAGACATGCAAGGTAATCCTGAAGAGAACGTGCATTTATTTAAAGAATTCTCTTTTATGTTTCCCATTTTCACGAAATTTTAGAAACGATGTTAAAATTGTATTAGGAGTACCTACATATTATATGAGAAGGTGTCTTGATATTGCATCACGAATAATAATGATAAGAGCATACGGTGCAGGAGCAAGAGTGAAAAGTCTAGTCTCGAGAGTTCTGTGCTTACCAACCTGTTTATTCATTGGAAACTATGGACATTAGGAATAATGTTTTCGTATTTGAGCGTTCTATTTCCCGCAATGGTATAGTGCAGGGGAGTCCTTATTTATAGATCTATTATGGCCATTTTGCTACCAACAAGGAGTGGCGAAACTGCATTGCCTCGGTTATGTCATTAACCTCTTAAAGGAAATAGATACGAGGCGCATTGTATAAACTTCGATATTCCTATTATCTTATCGTCTCCTAATACACACAGACACATTGAAGAGTTCTCTATACATTTTGGCAGGAGAAAATGTTAGGCACGTAAGAATGAAATTTTCAATGAATGTTTTGTTTAATTTCCAACTATTTTGTTTTATATCATAGAATTATAAGGTAGGTACAGAAGCCGCGTGTAGTACATATAAATTATAAGGTAGGTACAGAAGCCGCGCGTAGTACATATAAATTATAAGGTAGGTACAGAAGCCGCGTGTAGTACATATAAATTATAAGGTAGGTACAGAAGCCGCGTGTAGTACATATAAATTTCGAATTCAAATGTATGACAAGTTTTTTTTACATGTGTGTATGAGGCGGTAGATCGGTTGGTCTTTATACTGATACTTTGAGCTGGGTCTTGTAGTATGTTTTTACATGTGTGTATGAGGCGGTAGATCGGTTGGTCTTTATACTGATACTTTGAGCTGGGTCTTGTAGTATGTTTTTAGAAAATATAAATTATTTTGGATGTTTCAAATTTCTTGATTTTTCCGAACTAAACTTCCGACTTCCGGCAGAGAACCAAAACTAGCAATAAATATTTTTTTTACTATTTTAAGATTAACAGTATCCAAATAAGAAACATCTAAGACCCCTTTTATATGTGGATTCGAAAAAAAAATTGTACGGCCCAGCCTAACCTACATGTTATATATAGAAAACAAAATATCTTAAAATGTTTATTAATTTGTGATCGTGCCATCCTTCCAAATGGCTTGCTATCACTCCAAAATGCGCTCGTGAATGTCAAAACCCGCGCAGCCCAATTGGCCTGACTCACCAAAATGATATTCCAAACGATCGAAACTCTATAGTGCCGCGACAAACGGCGCGGCGCATCCTTTCGGTACGGCATGCTCGTGAGTGTGAAAACCAGCGGTACATTGCGCCATCTCATTGCGCCGAGCTGTTGACACTCTCATGAATGCGAAAATATGACATTTTCTTTTTCTTTTTTTTTCCTTTTATATATAAACAAACCGCTACAGCAGTTGTATAAAAGAATCATAACTGATTTTTACTTGAAAAGTTCAAAAAAATAGAAATTATTAATGCGAAAGCGCCGACAGCTGGTGTACCTATACTAATTTTGATGTCTCGATGGCGCGCCCGTGAGTGTGATGAAAATTTTACAATGCTCCAAATAGAGCCGGTCCATATGGAGCGACGCCGAACGACACGCTCGTGAATGGGCTGCTTAAGTGTATCGCCATCGACAGCTGGATCTCATGAGTTACATGCGACTAGTGTACGTATATTAAATCTTGGCACTTTTATAATAATTATTAACTAATTCATAGTCAATCATAATTCTACAAGGACACGTAAGTAAGTTGATGGCTCTTCACATTTCACACGACACATACCTCTATGTTTTACATTTATTCATTATCTATTACATTCATTTATTGCTGCTGTAAAAGGAAAATTTTTCATCTATAAAATTAAGATAATTACAACGTTTTTTTTATAACGCTAATAGTAGATTTTCTCACATGGTCAGTTCACTGAGCGTGTAAATTAGCGTTTAATGTTATTTTAATACTGGATTTATTAAGTATGAAAATGTGATGGACCGGATTGAGTATTTTCTACGCCCAGGGTTATTCGTGAATTATTAATTTATTTAAAAAACATGGCGAATAAATATTGCGGATTTTTTTTATGTACTTACATATTTATAATTAAACCTAAAATATTGTATAGCTTTTAAGTATCTTTATAATTAAAAATAATATAAAATATTTATTGTTACAAGGCAAAGCTTAATTTTTAAAATACATGCTTGTTAAATTCATACTAAAAGTGATGAAACTAAATTAAACTTAAAACATAGTTGAGTCAGAGGCGGGAAAACTTTTGGGACAAAGGGCCAGATTCAGAAATAAAAACTGAACTTTACAAATATTCATACATTTTTGTTTTATGCATACTACGTTTTGTAAGAATAAACAAACTAAAGTAGATCTATAGTTGCGCAGCGGAAAAAATATTTTCCATTACTTATTCCAAACAACGAGAACTCTTAAGTTTTCTTTTGACTTTTCCGATAAATTATATTTGAAAATTCTGTAGAGCGGGTTCTCTCTGTTTTTTATTTTGTTGATTATTTCAACAAATTCCGCGCAGCGAGAACATGTCAGTTTTCTTGTGTTTCCTTCTATCAATCAAATTAAAAAAAAACATTTTTATTCGATTTTTTTGCCAATAAAATGAAATGGCTAAATTTGAATTATTTTTTTTAAAGATTTTTTTCTGATTTTCGAAACATATTGCTCGCGGGCCGCAGTTTGCCAAGGGCTGGTTTAGATCATCTCCAAGAGACGACAGCACAATAAAAATTCTATTAATATTAAACTTGGTAAATATGATATATATTTTTTACTAAGCGTAGGTATTCATAGGTAAATTATTTTTATTCAACTTAGTCGCCTTTAAAATTTTTTTTAGTATTATCAATCGCGTAGTTTAATTTTTGTATTAGAGCATTCATGGCTAAGTTGATTAGGTTATACCCGATTCCTAAGCGAAAGGTCCCGGGGTAGACTCAGTTTTTAATTGTGCTACCTGCAGGCCAAGTCAGTAAAAAAGTCGAGATCCGACAACGTATCGCCGAACTTCTCGCCATGTTTACGCCCGAGACGACAATTCGTAGTCACTAAGCGCTGTCGAGTTCGTAAATGCACTTATTAGTATTTGTCGCCGTTAGGCTGGCTTGCGGTACATTTTTGAATTATCATTTATGGCAATACACAATATTTTCCTCATGATTTGAATAAATGTCAAATTTGTTTACTTAAATTTGTTAAATAAATATAATATGGTCATATTTTTAAGCACGAAAGCAAGTTATAATACGATTAAATTAACTTCTTTTGTGTTTATTGAATGTTTTGAGAGTAATTTTAAAAATTATTTTTAATAATATTTCGATCAATTTATCAAGTGTGATGACAGCAGCGTGTAATTTTTTTACTAAAAACTACGCCGAATTTTCTTTTGTTAAGTGTTAAAATACATATGTGATATAATAGCTTACAAGAATACTTTCTCAAAATCAAAAATTATTTCAAATCTATACCTACGGAAAACATTTACGGACGCATAGAATTATAATGTTATAATCTAAGTACGGACGCATATTTCCAATAAATATATAACCATATAAAACTTTTGTTACGCGGTAATTAGCAATAAATGAATTACGCGGAATATTTAAAGGGTTTGAACAATCTCTTAAACGGCGTCGTTTAACCCGTTTATATAATTATTCTCAAAATAAATATGAAATTCGGCATTGTTCGCGTAAAAAATGACATTTTATTCAACATGGCGGCGTTAGATCTTGTCTCTCGACTCGATGTCGACCATGTCGACCCAATCTCGCCGTCAAATAAGTGGGCGAGAACGATTCGACGCGTTAACTGCTTAGTGACTACCAAAAACTGTCAAAATATCGACTAGTCGATATTTTGACAGTTAATCTCGACATTTATCGGTCGAGATCTACTTACAGACTTAGCCTGCAGTATGGATCTGTAAAACGATAAATATCATATATTATATCTCCAAAATGTGGCATCTTGTTTTTGGGGGGCGTGAGTAAACTGCCTGAAAGGGGATTTTTTTTTTATTATTTATTTATTTATTTATTTATCAAGGAAACAAATTTTTGTAAATAAATTGTAATGGTACAAAATGATTATCAAATAAACCAGCAAAGTTCCCATAAATGGTTTACAATAAGATACTTTATGAAGGAAAAAACATTAGTTATAGCAAGAGGAAGAATAAACAAGATTGAAATAAAACATAACATAATAAAAAATAAAAATAAATAACCAGTTAACCAGTCAAGAAAAGAAAAAAGTTAACACGTACCCACATATAAGTTAAAAAGTATTCTTTTCACACAACATTAAAAAGTTTCCTTTTAAAAACTGCAAAATCGTTATTTAGAATATCTATATCAGACTTAATGACAGAATTATACAATTTACAACTGCGTCTGACAAAAGAGTTCTGCGCATAATTAGTTTTACAAATAGGAATAGCAAATAATTCATACGATCTAGTACTGCGTAGAGGGCAACGAAAGGCAATTTTCTCCAGCAGATATGCAGAATCCAAAATGCAATTCACTATTTTAAATAAAAATATCAAATCTAGCACCTTTATACGCTTATTACGCTTACGGGATACAAAAATAAAATAAAAACAATTTGATGAATCCGTCCCTGGTCATGTAGACTTGTTGAACACAATTTGAGTCTGAAAGTGAAAATAATTAATAATATTAAGGTAACAATAATTATCTCCCTACCTACAAACTTCATTATTTTACAGCAAAGTATAATGATACTTTTTTTATTTATTTATCAAGGAAACATACAGTTTTATAAATAAATTGTAATGATACAAAATGATTATCAAATAAACCAGCAAAGTTTCCATAAATGGTTTACAATAAGATACTTTATGAAGGAAAAAACATTAGTTATAGCAAGAGGAAGAATAAACAAGATTGTAATAAAACATAACATAATAAAAAATAAAAATAATAAAATAATTAACCAGTTAACCAGTCAAGAAATGAAAAAAAAAAGAAAACAGTTAACACGTACCCACATATAAGTTAAAAAGTATTCTTTTCACACAATATTAAAAAGTTTTCTTTTAAAAACTACAAAATCGTTTTTTAGAATATCTATATCAGACTTATTGACAGAATTATACAATTTACAACTGCGTCTGACAAAAGAGTTCTGCGCATAATTAGTCTTACACATAGGAATAGCAAATAATTCATTCGATCTAGTATACATTAAATATACTGCGGATTATACAAATAATGCAATATATAAATATTATTTAGATGGGACGATGGCGAGTTCGAATCCTGCCTCGACCGATTTCTTTCACCTATAGCAGAAGCATTAATGATAGAAGATATATATGTACTTTTTTGAAAAGGACATATTCATTTTTTTGTAAAAAGAATATAAAAAGTACCAATATCTATAATGTAGATGGGTCAGTGGCAGAGCGGCTAGCGCGCTGGGTTAGTAATCAGTGGTCGCGAGTTCGAATCCTGCCTCAACCGATTTCGTTCGCCTATAGCACAAGCATTTATTTGCTTATTTTAGGGAACGTAGAAAGATGTATATGTACTTGTTTAACAAGGACATATTCATTTTTTTATTTAAAAAAAAAAAAAACCGTTTATCAACATGTTTTTAACGAGAGATTTATGAACGTTGACAGGGCTTGCGACTGTTTGGTTGAATTACGTTACATCAACCGTACGTTACAATTTGGTGTTATTTTTTTATTTCATATCAATATAAATGAAATGGAAGTTTTTTCGATCTACGACCCAGAGAAGTAGGTAAGTAGGTATTGTGCTATAAATATTTAAAAAAAAATCTAAAAAGTCAATTTATTACAATTTACCCGTGATCTCCAGTCTAGAGATGCTAGATTTATGTATGAAATAATTTAAAGTAAATTACTACTCCAATGGGAGTTGAACTCAAAACGCTGGCACATAGACCATCTTAATTTACCACTGTGCCTAGATAAGAGGTCTAAAACTATTTATGGCGCATGAATTTTTAAATAATTTATTTCAGTAGTACTGCAGTTCAAAATCTTTCTTTTAAACAATTTCTAAACTTAGGTACCTACATACTACGAGGCACCGGCTTGGAATTGTGCTTCCACTATTTTATATCATCAAGTTTTTGCCCCGTGAGAGCCGGGTTATCAAAAATACAACAGGCAACGACAACACTTCACATAGTTTAGCAATGAAGTTAACCACACATTTTGAATGTGGTGTCTTTTTACGTGAAACGAAACTGGTGTGTGGGGGTACACGCAAGTGTCGCGCTTCATTTTATAAGGTTATGCACACCAGCACATCTGCCGCTGGTCACCCCATATTATGGGTTAGGCCGTGATGGTATGAGTGAATGAAAACTGACTACGTTCATATAAACACAATCATAGCACAAATTAATGTAATGAATAAACAGTACAACAGTAAAGATACATAATGACATAAGTTATTGAAAATATTTTTTTGCATAGGATTTCATTTTTTTGCTACCGAGATAACATTATAATATTTGCTCATTTCCTGTTATATGAGAGATTATATTTATACCTACCGATAATTTTACAATCGCGTATATTATAACAATGTTGCAAAAACCAACGTCATAATTAAAACAAATAAATAAAAAATCACGGTGGGTTATGGCCAACGCAATACTTCTCACTACCAAGTCTCTCCACAAAGCATAAAAAAATTCTATATGAAAATTTTTCAGCGTTTTCATGAAATAAGTTTGTCGGCTTTTGTGGCTCGATTCCCGGTGGAAACACAGTGTTTTCAGTCTGGATCTGTGAGACGATAAATATCACAAGTCTCCAGAATGTGGCAACTTGTTAAATTAATGTTTGACATAGGTAGTACATGCTAGTTACCCGAGAAACAATATTAAATTAATAAATTTAAATAATTTATTTTAAAAATATTAAAATAATACTTTAATGCAAAATTCAAGTACAGACAGACATGTGAATTAAAGAATAGGGTTTGTTTATTTATTTATTTATTCATTTAAGGGACAAATACAGTTACAGAAAAAATACACTATGAAATGAAAAAAAGGCAGACCAATTACTTTTGTCCACAATTGATGTACATTAAATAATCATAGAAGTATCTACATACCTAAAATAAAACAAAAAATAATTTAAATATACTTAAAATTATAACATATTCATATATTTCACACATTTGCCCGTGACGGGAAAGGAAGGGAAGGACAAAGGAAGGGAGAAGGACCTGATTTGTTTCTGTTGAGGATTAAAATTAACGAGGACTGCTTCTAATTTCTCTAATTCCATTCTTGATTGAATAATAAATAATTTATTAAAATTATTTTTTGAAACATTATTGATATCCATAATTAATAAATAAATTAATTATTATCATTATAATGAGGACTGTTACACAAACATTTTATATTATTATTATGTATTTATAATATTGTTCATTTGCTTTCTCTATTTTATAAGAATTATGTAATAAAGATAATTGTCGATTTATTAATAAATAGTTTAGTAATGGTGTACACCACCCAGCATTCTGAATATTGTCATCCTAGAAGAGACTGAGGGGGATACGCGCATGTGCCGTGGTTCTTTTTATAAGGTAATGTACCTATTCACTTGTCGCTGGCAGTCCTTCATTGTGGGGTGTATAAATATAATATACATACATCGTGATGGTATGAAAAATAATGAATTTATTTAAAACATCACATCATAGAAATATAACTTGCCTTACATAAAGCATAAATGCTTGTAATATAGGTGAACGAAATTGGACCGCGGTAAGATTCGAACTCGTAACCACTGGATTACTAACCCAGCACGCTAACCGCTCTGCCACCTCCTTATCTTATCTCGATGTTTAATTCAGATTCTTAGTGACAAATCCAGCGTGGTTCTTATGTATGTATATTGCAAATTTTAAATAGCACACGGAAAAATAAAATTATACATACATACGATCACGTCATATACCACAGTGTGTAGTTACCAGCGACAGGTGTGCGGGTTTGCATAGTTAAAAAAGGAGGCACGACACATCAGTCTCGTCTCATCTAAAAACGTATAACATTCAGAATGCTGGGTAGTGAACCTCGTTGCTGAACTTTTTAGGATAACAAGTCTTGTCACCTTTCGTAGGCTAGGTGCTTAAAACATATTAATTAAATGTGAAATCATGACTCTCCACTATTCCATAGTAGTGGAAAGTAAAAATATTAATGTTCTACATACTTTTACAAGTTTTAATAATTGATTGTCATACTTTGAACCATACTTATTGTTTAAAACTAGTTGCATGTAATACATGAGATCCAACTGTCGATAGCGATAGTATGTAGGTATAGTTGAAGAATAAGAATCAAACTATAAACCAATAAATCCAAATTATAGAAAATTTTAACACATGTTGGTATGTATGTCAAGATAGGATAGTATGGAGGTCGGTCCTCTTTTGCTACCCGGAATATGAAAACTGCATGATGGTTCTGTATGTATGTTTGGAGATTAAGTATCAAACTATGAAGTCTTCTTACATACATATTGTGTATATAGGCGATTGCCATACAAATTGTATGAAGCAATGTCGGCACTAAATTCACAGACACACACACACACACACACACACACACACACACACACACACAGACACACGAAATGTTCTACTCCGAATTCTGAGTAAATCCGTGTATGGAACATATATGCTGCGAAGCCTCTAAGTTGGTGTTTTTTGACTTCATATTTGGAAAAGCCGTGAAAAAAGTAGACCTCTGCATACAATGCTCGCGGGTAATCGAAAATACAACGATTATCCGTTAGAGCCGGATAATCGAATTAAAATCAAAGGTGAGCAAAAAAGAACTATTCAAATTTAGCAAACAACTGAATCTAATGGCAAATTGTATACCAACAAGAGTGGAAAAAAAAAGGAATTACATTTTATAGGTAGGTACTTATTACAAGTCAAGTGCTTATAAATATTTGTTTGAGATATATTGGTAATCCAAGACTTACTGACTGATGAATAACATCATTATCCGCAAATTGAAAGATTATGTAAGATAATATTTTTAATCCTCATTAATTTATCCTACCGATGAGAAATACACAGGATTAAATTTGTAAGCCCGATAAAATTAATTTATACAAAAATATTAAACATCGCCTCATTTTCAATCAATATTCTAATCCCAAATTCCTCTACCTGTTCTTTCCCAACCCAATTCTTATACGATGTGTTTTTTTTATTTTTAATTTTTATCTTAGTGTAATGTATTTTTTTTTTCACTTAGAACGCTGAAACTTGGCATAAATGCAGACAAATACCAAATCTCGAAATCATTTTTTATTTAAAAGTTCCAGAGTTTATCACACATACATTTCTTATTTAGGAAAATATTTATTCATTATAAATTTATGTGTTTAACTGCCTATATCTCCATTTTTTTTATATATCGAAAAACACCGAAACACCCCAACTAGAAAATTTAGTTTTCTATAAAAAATATGCACATTATAGTAGGACATCTTTAATTTTTTTAATAAAAATTGAATTTAGTGATGACATCTTTTCATACATTTTGTATGGCAGCATAAACTATGTACACAATATATACGGGGGCTCTCAATAGTTTGATACCTTATCTCCAAACATACATACATATTTTTATATTCTGGGTAGGAAGAAAGGAATGACCTCTCCATACTATCTTATCTTGACATACATACCTACATGTTATGAAGGTATGTTAAACTATGTATTCAATAATGTGGATTTATGGGTTTATAGTTTGGAACATATTCTTCGACTATAACTACATACTATCGTAGCTACACTTGAATATCGTGTGAAATATAAGAATAAAATTTATTTTACTTTATTCAATGGTTCCTTTATTAAAGACTACAAAGCTTTCTTTGGTGGAATACTTTTGAATCTCAAAGCGGTAAAAAATCGATGTTATTATTATTGTTAAATATTTATTAAGGTCATCATTATCTTGGGCATTATCTTCCAAGCTTCAACCCCATCAAACGATGCAGAAAATTCATAATATAAAACCGTTCCGTGCATCACCCCCCAACATTTTTAAAACTCTTTGAAGAAAACGAAAGTCAGGAATAAAAATGAGGTTATAAATTATATGTATTTGTTGTCACGTGAAAACAATATTAATTTGTCAGTGTTGAAAATTTTAATATAATGGATTTGTAACGATCAAAAGCTTTTATTTGCTTTTTATGAATAATGAACAACACAGGTTCGGTCCGGTGTTACAGTTTATTTATTTATTTACGGCAAATTGCCTTTTACAAACATGAACAACAATTAAGTACACACATTGAAAATACAAAACAAAATAATAAAACTATCGTAAACACATTTAAAAAAGAAAAAGAAGGTACTGTAACAAAATTAGTAAATATAAAAAATAATATTAAGTGGAAAAAAAAATACAATTTAAAATAAAAGATATAGGTACTTAGGTTGAGACATAAAAATCATTAAAATATACTAAAATAATATACCTACACACTTAGAAAAAAAGAAAAAATAATAATAAACATAAAAAAAATTAAAAACTATATAATAAAACAACAATAATTTTATATAAAAAATGATAATAATGTAAAAAAATAAAAGAACTATAAAAACAAACATATGGGTACATACTTAGGAAAATAAAAACTGAATGATGAAACAAAATAAATAACAAAAAAAATATAATATAATCACATTATATTATAATATTATACTATACATGCAAAGTAGGCAAGCAAAAAAAATGTATTGCAAATCTTAAAGAAAAAGAAAGAATCTAAATTACAGAAAATTTAAAAAATATCTCATTTCAAACGAGATAACACTGTTAGCAGCGAGTTGCCACTAAAATGAAGAAGTCAAAAAGAAAACTAAGCTTAAGGGGACAATATAAAGCTAAATCTATTGACTGAAAACATGATATATTAAAACCTTCTAATGCACTATGAAGTTAAGTGTTAAGAGTAACTATCGCGTGCGTTCAAAAAGGTTTATACGTGATTTAAACTATCGGAAACCCAACATTTGTTGTTTTTTTTTGCATTTTAAGAACAAACCAGACCTGAAATGAATAAACTTTATCAGCCATTCACTTTGATTTTATGCACTCTTTAAGAATATAAAAGATATATTTCTTTACGACATATAGTTATGGAGTAATTTAAAAAAATGCTGTAAAAGTATATTTTTAATATTTTTTTTCAAGGGAATTAAGACTGAATTTTGAAATTGTGTGACAAACATTTAGTAGAGAAATGTTGAAAACATTTATGGTATTTTTTTCTAGAAACACACTTTACAACATATTTGAGGAATTTTATTTGAAATTGGTGTGTTTAGGTTTATATGCCCTCTTAACAAATTAATGTGGCTTATTTCGAACCCTGAAACTTACTACAAGACTGCAATGTTTAGAAAACAAATTAATGTGGCTTATTTCGACCCCTGAAACTTATTACAAGACTGCAATGTTTCGAAAACAAATTAATGTGGCTTATTTCGACCCCTGAAACTTATTACAAGACTGCAATGTTTCGAAAACAAATTAATGTGGCTTATTTCGACCCCTGAAACTTACTACAAGACTGCAATGTTTCGAAAACAAATTAATGTGGCTTATTTCGACCCCTGAAACTTACTACAAGACTGCAATGTTTCGAAAACAAATTAATGTGGCTTATTTCGACCCCTGAAACTTACTACAAGACTGCAATGTTTCGAAAATGATTAAAATAATTAAGAGTTTAGTATAGTTTACAGCTAATTACTTAAGAAATCACGTGGGTTGCGCAATATTAGGTAAATTGCTTTATAAAATCAAGTTATGCATTTCAAGGCAGAAAATGATCGGAAGTAAAATTAACGCTGTGGAAATTAGGTCCCTATTATACGAATGTGTTTCAAAACAATCTCTGATAGGATAATGAATGTGGATATCAGAAGAGAATGCGAGATTGTAAGAGATATTTTTTTTATTTATCTATTTATTTAGTACCACAATATTCTAAAGAAAGTATACTAAAGATAACTGCTTCACTAGACAGTCTGTTCCGAAGCAATTATCAGTAAAGTTATTACATTTTACAATACAACATAATAAAACACATACACATTAAACAAAAATAATAACAAAAACTTTAACAATAAAAAGGTCACAGAAAAAATATTAATTGTATATCTACCTACACAGTAAAAAGTTCACAAAAAAGATGACAGCCAAAAATACAATATGCAGAAGAAACCTAAAGAAGTTAAATTATTATTGTTGACACATTCATTTAATTTTACCACTACCTGCTTCGAGTAGCCATCTTGTTCCTGACGTTTTGAATGTTTTTAACACTTTGAGTGCCGATGGCAGTATGTTAAATATACGCGGTGCAATATTAAAAAAAAATCTTTCTGCAAATTTAGTAGGTATTCATTTTCGGAACTCGATAGCTAGGTACCCGAAGTTTTGCTCCTAATTGTAGGTATTCCTTGTGAGTGGAATGAAGATAAATGTTATGTGATGGTCATGTTAAATGGTTATTTAGGTATATTCTTTTTTTTTTAATGATTCATATAATTTTGTTTCTGCATCTATATATTTCGTGTATTGTATATTGTATGGATGTATATGTACATATTTTTAGGCATCTCTTTTTACTCCTCACTAACACAAGGTGATATAGTGGGGAGTTATGATTTCGCAATTTTTAAGGGTATTTTTTTGCAGATTATCTACTAGTATCATGCTGAGATTGTATTCTGAAAGTTTCATCACAATGTATCTGTGTGTGTGTGTGTGTGTGTGTGTGTGTGTGTGTGTGTGTGTGTGTGTGTGTGTGTGTGTGTGTGTGTGTGTGTGTGTGTGTGTGTGAGGGTGTGTGTGTGTGTGTGTGTGTGTGTGTGTGTGTCTGTGTGTGTGTGTGTGTGTGTGTGTGTGTGTGTGTGTGTGTGTGTGTGTGTGTGTGTGTGTGTGTGTGTGTGTGTGTGTGTGTGTGTTGTGCTATGTGCTATGTACGGCGTGTTCATTTTACTTTATCGATTATAGACTAAAGTACTCATTCGATTATATTCAAATTTTGCAAATATGTATATCTAGTACTCGATTAGATCCCATTAGATTTTGAACGATATATGAATAGTGCTTCTCAATTTTTTTAACTGTCAAATATTTCAAAGTGACCCCAAGCTCAGGAAACTCAAAATTTGAAATTTTTATTTTCAAATTCGTAAAAAGGCACATCACTTTCATAAAATGGCATTCAAGAATTATCAAGTTTTCATAATGAAATATTTAAATAAAAAATAATTTAACAAACTCATTTCATGAAAATGTTGGAAATTTTCCATACAAAATTTGAATACTTTATAGAATGACTTGTTAGTGAGGAGTTTAGCGTTGGCCACAACCCACTCGTTTATATTATGTTTCATGGCTTATTTTCCAACTGTTTTTTATGCTTCATTCTTTTTTTAATGTTCATACATATTATATACATCTCTTTTTGTTTTCAGTTTATTATATTATTGTAGGTATGTATTAAACGTATTTGTACTATTTTATTTTGTATGTAATTGTAAAAGGCTATTTAGCCGTTGATGGAAGTAATAAATAAATAAATAATAAATATAGAGAATAGAGACTGCCATGGCACAGTTGGTAAGCCGTTTGGTTTCCGTGGGTTCGATCCCCAGCAGAGGAAACATTTATTTCTCACACAAATATTGCTTCTCTGGGCTGGAACATTGGTAAGTTGGTAGAAATTGCAATAATCTCGCCATTTGCGCAGGGTGCGAGGAAGAGTTTATTATTATTATTATTATAATGAATGATGAACGCCTGAAATAGCCGAAAAAGATTTGACATGATCATATAAATGAGATTTTTAAATATGGTAATATAAGAAGACTAATAGGAGAGAAGAAGACTAAGAATAATAGGAGAGCATGTATGACGCGATGCATATGTAAATGAAGCAAAACATGTATGTCAAGATAGGGGAGTGTGATGTTCGGTTTTCTCTGCCTACCTCAAATAGGAAAACGGCGTGATGGTATATATGTACATTATAATAAAATATATTTTTGAACATTGAATAGAAGGTACTTTGTTTTCAAAAAAATACATTTTTATAAAACCACCAATTGACACAGTAATTGTACTCAATCATACTGTTTTGAGTATAGGTACTCATATTCTTTTAATTAGATATAGTTCTAGTTTTTCAAGCTATAATTAAAGTCAACTAGGAAACTATGAATTGTTTAGAAATGAAGTATTTTATATTGTTTAATATTTCAAAATTATGGCGCGTTTTTCTAGAATACCGATAAAAAATCCTACAGACAGTTACATAACATGTAACTATTTAATTTGTTAGTAAAAAATCAAATAGTAATTGGAATTGTTTATTAATATGTAACACAAGCATTGATTTCATAACTGTAAGAGTTGAGGGTTAGCCCTGATACCGGCCCTTAATGATGTATTTTAAAACTTATTTGTATAAGCTTTAATAGCATAATTTCCATTTTTGGTAGTGGCAAGTTTTCCTTTACTAGAATCGTCACGCGACAAGACAGACACCCCCTTGTATTTGAATACCTAGTACATTTGCAACGTATGTTTTTTATCGATTGCGCACCTGTACAACTACCCTCTTGTCGTTCCGTCTCATCCGACGTCGTGTCGAAGGCCTTCGGGCGACTCCGCCGGCCGGCAAGATTCCGCTCGGCAAACTTCGGCTGACTGGATTCCGATACGAAACCGCTTCGGCAACGTTCGCTTATCAGTAGCGAACGCGTTCTTGACGTGTTTAGTGTGTGCTTCGTGTGGTTGCACTGCGCGACCCGGTCGCGATAATAACTCGATCAGCTGACAGACCCAATTTGAAATAGGAAATATTCATAATAATCGCGTTTAGTGAATGGACGAGCGTTTGATAGTAATGTAATTGTGGAGCGTTGTCTGCATTCAACTATTGTGATTCAATTTGTGATTCGTTCTTGTATTTCAATCGAATCTGATTGGATTCCAATTGTTTTTTTCCTGTGTCCTAACCTAAAGTGATAAGGAGGCGTTTGTTTATTTTGCTAAACGTCATAACACTCCGTTTTTATGTTTTTTTTGGTTCTTTTCTGATTTGTTTGTGTCGTTTTTATATCAAGATTCTGGCTTGTGCTGTTTATGTTAAGTATTATTTTGTTATTCATATTGACATTTTGATTCAAAAAGGCTTGTTTTTGGTCTTAAATGTGCGGTTATATTATTATTATTATCGATGTTAATCTCTCTTCAGTGGTCATTGGTTCAAGACGAGTCAATCAAGTATCGGAATGTGGATTCAAATGACGTAGATATTCTTCAGATCAAGAGCGCAGTCGACTATTAAAGCTGCTTACATTATCAAGGTTTGTAATTTTTTTTAATAAGATTAATTTCTTTTATTAATTGAGATAAATTATTGCGTGTATTACCCGTTAAATAAACTTGGTTAAAATTGATTAATTTTATTCTTTATCACACAATTTACATAATGCGTCATTAAAAATAGATTACTGCAGCCCAACTAGGCATTCTTGTTCTAGGGATAGCAGTTTAAATTATTATAATATTACACAGAAGAAAATACATATACGATGTATTTATAAAAAAAGTATAGGTAATCATATTTCGACCTGTTGAAATATACTTCGTTGGCCAAAGGTCAAAAAAGGTCTGCCAAATCACGGCCTACCCCTGCGATCTGCTGAACGTACCACACTAGCTATCCCCATTCACAATACAGAAGTTTTTAGCTAAGTACCTACAATCAGCCAGACTATGGAATGGCCTTGTGATGAAGTTATGTCGCCGTCGTCTCAATCCATACAGATGTTGGCTTGGCTTTACCTATCAACGTAGAAAGATAATACATAACTCAAAATTTACTTGGTTTCAATAGTACCTAAAGAACAAAAATAATGTTGGCTTGGCTTTACCGATCAACGTAGGAAGATAATACACTACTTACTCAAAATTTAGCTGGTTTCGATAGTAAAGAACAAAAATGTTGGCTTGGTTGTAGGTAATATCAACATAGGAAGATAATACACTATACTCAAAATTAATCTGGTTTCGATAGTAAAGAACAAAAATAATGTTGGTTTGGCTTTACCTATTAACGTAGGAAGATAATACACTACTCAAAATTAATCTGGTTTCGATAGTAAAGAACAAAAATAATGTTGGCTTGGCTTTACCTATCAACGTAGGAAGATAATACACTACTTAAAATTAATCTGGTTTCGATAGTAAAGAACAAAAATGTTGGAATTTTTTATATTTATTTCCTTTATTTTATACATCACGTCATTATATCACTCTTTATTTCTTCCCATATCCTACTTTGTTTAAAGCTGTTTTGGAAAAAAATAGAAATTGATTGTTATTTTTTAAATACTTACACACATTATTCTTTTTTTTTGTATTCTTGTGGTTAGATTGTAATACTAACATATTATTTATGTGATAAAATGTTATTGGGTGTACCTACATATTGTTGTATACATCTTTTATATTTTCAGGTACTTTTCGTTCTGTATTCTTGTTTTGTTTCCTAATCAAAATAAATAAATAAATAAATATTTCTTATTTCCACTTTGAATATCTGTTTGTATATATTTAGGTTAGTATAAAAAAATATTTGTTAGTCTGTACATAAAAATAAAAGGGGAAGTACTTTAATGTCTGTACATATCAAAGGGGAGGCCTATGTCCAAGAATGGATGAAAACTGGCTGAAGAAGAAGAAGAAGAAGTCTGTACATCCAAATACAGGCAATTCCTTTTTTGAGAATTTTGGTGTTTAGATCATTTTTCTTTGTAAACACTTTTATGATATAATTTTTCATAACATGAGCCAAAATTTTAATGAATAAATAATATGCGATGTTTAGGTGTATATGCCATCATAATCTATTTTGTTGAGATGTTGAACGATGACGATGATGATGTGTTGAAGTATCAAGTCAATAGTATTTAGGTTTTGAGATAAGGAGGCTGCTGTAGGTAGGTACCTGCAAAGTTGTTGATGGCGTCTTTATGTACTTATATCATGGATCTCTTTCAATGTGCGAGAACTATCGCACGTGATTTAGATGAATAACTGCAATCAATGTTGTGTCTTGCATAATTGCATCTCACAACACTTTAAACACATAATGGAAAGAAAACATATAGTAATATCATATTATTACTTAAAGGTGCATTTTCCATTGTGCTATTGACGCATGCGACCGCTAAATAATAATATTTATTCATTAATTTTATTGGTGCGACTGTGGGGCGGAAGAGGCAGACTCTGAGCCATGTCGTGTCCGAGTGTACTCTTAGGGCATATGCATGGGGGTGAAACATCTGATTTTATGTGCCTAAATGAAGCGGCGATAACATACATAATATACTCTCAATTTTAAACTCTGACAAACAATTAGGTATATTGTGAAATTTATATGTAGTGTGTCTAATGAACAGATTAATGTGATGTAAGTACTTTTATAATATGACCATACGATTAATAATAATTAATTCCATCACGACATACACCACAATGTGGGGTAACCAGCAACAGGTGTACGGGTGTGCATCACCTTATAAAATGACGCACGACACTTTTGCGTATCCCCGCATTTTTTGAACTATGTGTGATGTTATTATATTTGCCTATCGTATTTTTCGAAAATCTGGCTCTTACGGGACACTAAAACTATTTATTTATTTATTTATTTAGTGTTATTAATAAAAAAAATCCTTGAACCATAGTTCAATTTAATCCGTATCAAAATCTAATTTCACATTCAGCCTTATTTATAAAAAAAATATTTGAAGCGCAATTCATTTAACTCGATTTTAAGCTCTATTTCATACGACAGCACCAAATTCAGTTTTGTTAAGTTGGTTGTCATGGCACTGAACACGTGCGCGTCACGTGATAGTTCAGTTAAATTCTAGCTATTGCACTTTTTGATATTCATTCGATATATTTGTTTGAATTCGACGTCAATCGAAAATTCTAATGGATCAATTCGCTTTCATATGTTTTTCTCATATCTTATGGTCGTAGGTACTTCAAAATTGTGAAATGGCATGTTGAATCAGTGTTTAACTATGTTTCAACTCTTGATCCATGTTTATAAATAAGAAAAGTGATCAAATTTGGGTTCAACCATACTTCAATATTTGAACCATGTTTATAAATAACCCTTTTTATGTATGGGTATGTAAAGTTACATCTTACACACAAAAAAATAGTAAGCCTGTAACTGAAATTATCCTATCCCATGCGTCTGTCGCATGCAGAAATCGCATAGATAAAAAATAGTAGCGTCTAGCCCCTGAGTTTCTTTTCTGCATTCTTAGGTTAGGTTTAAGTTTGTGTATAATAATAATAGCGACTCGCGTGAGCGAGTTGCTTTATAAATTGAATTATAAATTATTATAAATTAAATATATAATATTCTTTTAATTTTTCGCATTTAATATAAAATTTCACAGCTCATTTGACTTAATACTACGAGATCTCAACCAATCAGAGAGCCAACCGGAAACAGAATGCAAACGGGTAGATTCGGATTGTAGACTCTAGTATAAAAAATCACCATAAATCATAATATTACCTATTAATAACGTTTCTCACGTTTGTTGATTGATGCGAAACTTGGACATGGAATGAAAATATATCTAGATCGAAAAATAATATTGCTATCCCTCGCGTCAATATATCTGCAGCCCAGCACCACTTTACATACCTGGGAATAAAACATTTTCATGACCTTCCAGATGAATTGAGGAAAATGAAGGAATATATACAACTTAAAAATTCTATTATAAAACAAATTAACAATTTTAATTACATCCAGTGATGGATTTTTGTTTTGTTGTTTTTTTTTATTTTATTTTAATTTTTTTATATTTCCAAATTACGCCAAATTGTGAGTGTAAATTTTTTTTTTTTTGGTGTTGAGTTGTGTGTACTTTTTTTTTTTTTTGATGATATGTTATGTGTATATATAATTTTTTGATGTTGTCTGTTATTATATAAGAAATATTGATTTTGTTTTTGATGAGTAATTTATTTGAATTTGTTCTTGATGTAATTAATGTATTTTTATTGTATTCCAGTTTTTGCGGTTAGTGGTTTTTGTTTCGTGACGGTGAACGGTGAATGCCTGCTAGTGGGGCCCTGTGAACGGCAAATGCAGTTCGCGGTTCTCAGTATGCGCTTGCGTATACTAGAGTATGCTCCATTGGTGAGGGTTCATCCGTAAACTGTTCACCAGTTCGCGTAATATTAATTTAAATATATGCGTGTTATCCAACTGTCGATTTGTTCAGGAGAACTTTGTTCTCTTAACATATCGACAATGTATCAAGCCAGAATACGCGAGAATTGTATGGAGAGGTCTACTTTTTTCATGGCTTTTCCAACTTTGAAGTCAAAAAACACCAACTTAGAGGCTTCGCAGCATATATGTTCCATACACGGATTTACTCAGAATTCGGAGTAGAACATTTCGTGTGTCTGTGTGTGTGTGTCTGTGTGTGTGTCTGTGTGTGTGTCTGTGTGTCTGTGTGTCCGTCCCCCCCTTATAACTTTTGATCCGCTCAATTTACAGAGCCTAAAATTTCAGAATATATAAACAGTTATAGGCCTACAAAACTTTTATACTCGGAATTTTGAATTTTTGTTTCAGTCAGGGGTTATCAACTTTTGAAATTTTGGTTATTTTTTCCATATATCTCAGAAACCATAAAAGCTAGAACGCTGAAAATTGGTATAAACATAGACAAATACAAAATCTCAAATTTGTTTTTTCAAAAAAATTCCAGGGTTTCCCAAACATTTTTTATTAAGAAAAATATTTTTTTTATGATAAATTTATGAGTTTAACTGCCTATATTTCCAAAACTTTTACAATTATCGAAAAAAGCCGAAACACCCCAACTAGATAATTTAATTTTCTATAAAAAATATTAACATTGTAGTAGAAGATCTCAATTTTTTTTTAACAATTTTTTTAAAAATTGAATTTAGTGACGACATCGCTTCATACATTTTGTATGGCAGTCGCCTATACACAATATGTAAGAAGACTTAATAGTTTGTTACTTCATCTCCAAACATACATACATACCATCATGCAATTTGCATATTCTGGGTAGGAAAAAGGATCTTCCTCCATACTATCCTATCTTGACATACATACCTACATATGTTGTATAGAAAACAAAATATCTGAAAATATTCAATAATTTAAATAATAAAAAAAATAATAAAAAAAAAAAAAAAAAAAAAAAAAAAAAAAAAAAAAAAAAATTTGTATCAATGGGTTTATAGTTTGGTACATATTCTTCAACTATACATACTATCGCTATCGACAGTTGGATCTCATGTGTTACATGCAACTAGTTTTTAGTAATATTATATGTTATTGAAATAAATGAACCGATAAAATGACTGTGCTCCTCCCTCGAACACGAGATTTGATCTCAACTGAGGGATGAATAGATATTAAATAATTTAATTTTAAGATACTGTGTATAATGTATAATTGTTAAAATAAAAAAATAAATAAAAAAAAAAATATATATAAACATTATTTCACTGAAAACAAACCAACTACCTAAGCAATCTTGTATTTTTTGCAGTTTCAATTAAATTTACACTTATTTAATAAAATGATAGGTCTGTGTCAACTACGAGTTCAGTAAAAAATACGATTTCTTTGATTAGTTGAGCCAGATTAGCTTGAGCTAGAATGCTCTTGTGATGCTCTGATGTCAGTAAACGGCTTTAAACAAATTTCTCTAATTATTGAATACGTATTCATAAGGAAATATAACAAAAAACTTAAAAAGATTTTTTCTTTAAATAAATAAATAATATTTGCACTCAGAAATATAATCGTTTTCGTCCTCTTAGATCTCTTTTATACTAACTATATCCGCACATCGCCCTTTGAAATAATCGCCATCTTCTTGTACATAATATAAACAAATATAATGCACACTGGCGGGCTTATTGCCATTAGGCAATTTCTTTCAACCAACCAGATTACAAAGTATGACAACATTGTGTATGTACAACAGCAAATAAAAAAGAGTAAAAGAAATCAAAGAAAATACGTATAACACTTAAATACTATTAAAACAAAAAAAAAATAATTCATAGCAAGAAAAGGGATATGGTAAGGACAGGAGAGGAAATCGGGATCAGGTGTTCAAGGATAAATATTCCTTCTTTAGTTTTTTCTTGAAAATACTAATTGAGTTAGACGACGCAATATCCGGACTAAGGCTATTCCATAATCTTGCTGATTGTACTTCGAACGAAGAGCTGAGAAATTCTGTATTATGGATAGGTATGGATAGTGTTGTACGTTCAGCAGATCGGAGTGGAAGTCCATGATTGGATAAATAAGTCATTCATTTTTGTTTTTTTATATTTAAAAAAATATCATTATTTTTTTTTTAATATTAATAATCAAATCAGTAAAATTTACATATAAATTACAATTTCCATGATATGTTTTATAATAACCCTCTTCAATTGAGATAAAATTTCATGTGAATAGAGGGTAGTATCTATTTTGTACGACCACATTCACCAAAACATTGCACATCTACTAAATAGTACACAAAAACATTAATCACTAAGTTACCTAGTTACTTTTATTACTTTGAATTTTGGTTGAATGATATATTCGCATAAACTTGGCTTTCGTGGCTCAGTTGGCTAGGTATCTGACTGCTGATCCAAAGGGCCCGAGTTCGATTCCCGATGCACACGTATTTTTTAATTGTGAGACAATTGATATCGTAAGTCTCCAGAGTAAAACAACGTGTTATTGGATGCATGTAAATCTATTATTTGACATCGAACATGTTAGTTGCCCGAGAAGTAATATAAAATAAACTATGTAGCTAATGTGTGTTGCTAAATAATTCTCAGTATTGCCTCAGAATAGGCATTTTAAAATTGTTATATTGATTTGTTTGGGTTATGGCAACACTGAAAAAAATATGACAACCGAACTGGCTACCTGCGTTTTAGCCAAACCTTGTCAATAATTAAAAATTATCTATTTATGACTGTACTGTTTGATTGTGTGCACAAAACCAAATGTTTTGTAGTCAATATAGTTCGATTAATTTAAACATGAATTTTTTTTACTATTTACATTTTTTTTCAGTGAATACCAGAGAACCAACAGTAAAATTATTAACTGGACTAATTATAAATAATAATTTGTGTGTCTCATAATCACCCCAGATTTTGTGGGTTGCCAAAAAAAAGTTATATTTAATTTTAAGTTCTATTTAATTTTTTCGCAAACGCGACTCCCATTCACCGGTATCGCTCTATGCTGAGCATCGTCAGAATGATGAACAAAAGTGATGAAGACCATCTATATAGTAATACATTCAAAGCGAGGACTCGAATAGTAGAGAAAGAAGGGGCAATTTCAAGAAAAATAAAATACCCAAAAGACATTAAGGTAAATATGTATGTATGTAGGTACAATAAAATTACAAATGAAGTAAAGGAATAAATATATAATATCCATATTCATAAGGGGGTGAAGCAAGGCTGCGTATTATCCCCATGGCTGTTCAATCTTTATATTGATCACTGCGTAAGAGCACTAAAGAATGAAAATATAGGCCTGACACTAAATACTGTAAATGTACGTGATTTGATGTATGCAGATGATAAAGTGGTGATTGCTGAATGTGCGGATGAGTTACAGTATTTAGTGAATAAAGTGTATGAAGGATGCTTGCAGAACGGACTGAGAATGAATGTGAGTAAATCTAAGATATTGGTATTCGAAAAAACTGAAAGTATAACTCCTTGTAGATTAAAAGTAGAGAACGAATGGCTAGAACAAGTAGAGGAATATTTATACTTGGGAGTATATTTAAACGGAATGGAAGACCTGATAAAGACATTGAAAGAAGAGTTATGGCAGGTAATAGAATAAACGGAGCTCTCAGACCAGTAATGTCCGATCCAAGCATCTCAAAGGAAGCCAAAATTGCCGTACATAATGCAATTGTAGTGCCCACTTTGATGTATGCCAGTGAAACATGGACGTGGCAAAAGACGCATGAAAGTAGAATAAATGCTGTGGAAATGAGATCACTAAGAAGAGTATGTAATAGAACGATTTATGATAGAATAAAAAATGAGGACATAAGGTGGGAATGCAAGATGAAGAATTCCTTGAGGTGATTTGAACATATTGAAAGAATGAATGATGAACGACTATTACACTAGTCGCATGTAACACATGAGATCCAACTGTCGATAGCGATAGTATGTATAGTTGAAGAATAAGTACCAAACTATAAACCCATAAATACAAATTATTTAATATTTTAAGATATTTGGTTTTCTATACAACACATGTACCTAGGTATGTATGTCAAGATAGGATAGTATGGAGGTCAGTCCTTTGATCCTACCCAGAATGTGAAAACAGCATGATGGTATGTGTATATGTTTGGAGATTAGTATCAAATTATTAAGTCTTCTTAGATATTGTGAGTAGGCTACTTCCATACAAATTGTATGAAACAATGTCGTCACTAAATTCAATTTTTATAAAAATTGTTAAAAAAAAATTAAGATGTGCTTATACAATGTAAATATTTTTTTATAGAAAATTAAATGATCTAGTTGGGGTGTTTCGACTTTTTTTGATATTTTTTAAAAAAATGGAAATATAGGCAGTTAAACTCAATAATTTATCATAAAAAAAGTATTTTTCTTAATAAAAAATGTTTAAGAAACCCTGGAATTTTTTTGAAAAAATTAATTTGAGATTTTTTTTTTGTCTATGTATATACCTATTTTCAGCGTTCTAACTTTATTGGTTTTTGAGATATATGAAAAAATAAACCAAAATTTCAAAAGTTGATAACCCCTGACTGAAACAAAAATTCACAATACTGAGTATAAAAGTTTTGTAGGCCTATAACTGTTTATATATTCTGAAAATTTGGGCTCTGTAAATTGAGCGGATCAAAAGTTATAAGGGGGGGGACGGACACACACACACACACACCACACATACACACACACACACACACACACACACACACACACACACACACACACACACACACACACACACACACACACACACCACACACACAGATACACAAAACTCACATAAAATGTTCTACTCCGAATTCTGAGTAAATCCATGTATGGGAACATATATGCTGCGAGGCCTCTTGTTCGTGTTATTAGCATGCAAAAAGTCCACTACACCATACAAAATTTTCCTTCGTACACGCATCTTGGCTTACTAATGTCGATTCATTAAGAGAATTGAATTCTCATGAACGAATCGACAGTTGGATTACATAAAACGACTGTTTCATATATTGAAAAAAAAAGGTTTAGGCACAATTTGTTTACCTATTTCGGCTTAATAAATTCGTCCGTTTCATCTACATAATTTATAGAAAACAATTAAGTGTTGAACAGTATTTATTCTTAGCATCGACCATTTTAACTTTTGCAACACTCAACAATTTCCCATAAAACAAGGAGGTATTTAAATTTGCCTCCAATCTTAAATTATCCAATCTGTATTTGTGTTAAAAGTTTACACCCTATAAATCCCCCGGAGATAAAGGAGGCTGTTTGTTTGTTGGGCCGAACCGAAGAAAGAAAAGAGAAAATACAGATTTTAGAAAAGCAGAAATGTATTTTAAAAAACAAAAAAAGAATTACGGAATAAAAACTGTTTAAACTTAATCAGGAGGACGAGAGTGAGATTTTATAAGTCGAGAATGGTAAAGGAGATCGGTAGCTACGATAACACCCCGGGAAAATTTTAAGATTAACAAAAATGATTATATTAAAAAATTGTGAATATCTTTGATTAATATAATTATAAACTCAATCTGCTCGTTCCTATTAAATTTAAAACAAAAACCTCAGTCTCTTACTTTTATGTATTTATTTAATAAATTTATAAAAAAATAAAATAAAGAATAGGACTATCACTCTTTTCTATAATCGTCGGTTTTGGGTAATCAAAAATATAACTCAGACAAAAAAAAAACACGTAGGTACATAGTTCAGCAATGAAGTTCACCACCCATTCTGAATGTAGTGCCTTTTTACATAGTTCAGCAATGATGTTTACCATCCATTCTAAACATTGTGCCTTTTCACAGAGTTAAGCAACGAAGTGCACCACCCATTCTGAATATAGTGACCTTTTACAAAGTTCAGCAATGAAGTTCACCACCCATACTGAATGTAGTGCCTTTTCACATAGTTCAGCAATGAAGTTTACCACACATTCCGATTGTTGCCTTATTTAGTAAATACGAGACTAGTATGTGGGCATACACGAATATGCTTAACACAGGTGTGCATACCCGCACACCTGTCGCTGATTACTCTACACTGTGGTATAAGCCGTGATGGTGTGTATGTATCTATGTATTAAATATTACAATTAATGACACTGTACATTACAAATATATTATAGATTATTATTGTGTGTGAGGGTGTGTGTGTGTGTGTGTGAATGTGTAACTGTTATGTGTGCAATTGTGATGGTATAATAATCACCTTTCTAGGAAATCCTGTGCCGAGGTGTTAATTTGATCAGTTAAGTACGTGGTTTATATAAGTAGGTACGTCTGGTATATGTTGAAGGTCCACTGTGAATGGATGCTGCGATTGAGTGAAGCGAGTGACTCTGTTGCGAGTGGGTGGAGGAGGGACCAAAGATGCAAGTTCTTCTGAGCAATTCCCGTGGTAGTATCTATAGAATAAACTTAAAATACCGACTCTGCGTCTGTGTTCTAGTGATTGCAATCCATCAGTCAGTGATGGATCATCAATCAGACGTATAGCACGCCTTTGGACAGCGTCGAGGGTATTCAGTAGCTATTGGGGGGCGCCACTCCAGAAGTGACTGCCATATTCAATAATTGGACGTATTTGCGCTTTGTAGAGTATACAGATCTGGGTCTTAGTAAAATATCTGCGCGCTGTATATAGTATGCTCATTTTTTTGGAGGCGAGTTTCACCTTACCTTCGATGGAGCCCTTGTAGTGTAATTGGTTCGTTATAGATACTCCAAGCAGGTCGATAGAGCTGCTGTTAGGTAGGGTGCTTCCGTTGAAAGACACTTGCAATTCATTGGGGTTTCTTTTCGCAGAAATTAGACAGGCTTGGGTTTTTGAGACGTTAAATGAAACAAGATTACTTTCACCCCAGGTATTGATTGAGTGGAGGTAGCTATTTATTTTTTGATGAAGGTCTTTCCGGGCTTCTGATATTTCACTCTGTTTAGGAGTTTGTCGAAAGAGAAATTGTCATGGACTGTGCTGTCATCAGCGTAACAGTGGATGGGGGCGCGTAAGAGCAAGTCATTAATATGTAGGAGGAATAGAGTTGGAGATAGAATGGACCCTTGAGGGACTCCCGCATTAATGGAATGGGGAGAAGAAGAGCAACCGTCCACTACAGTTATGACTTCGTACACAGAGACATATGTATATAATTTATTTGTATAGTATTTATTTGTATTGATTTGTACAGTAATGTATTTGTGAAATTAATGTGGGAATCGAATATATAATATGCTAATTAATTAACTTATTATGTTTGATTTACATATCAAATGCTCTATATATACTTATTTTTAATTTATTTATTAAGAGAAAAAACATAAGCAAATCACACATATACAATTTTCTTTAATATACTTAGTATATATTATGTGCAATCACATTACTTCCCATAGAGTACAAAAATCATGTAGAAAATCAAAACCACGGCTATTGAAAAAAAGAGTAGATAGATTTTGAATACGACAGAGCGAGACAGGAATACGCCAATCTGCATAGAATTATGTGGGTGTAACCTAACCAACCTATCTTTACCAATAAATTCATCCTAACCTAACCATACCAAACCCATAAATTTATCCTAACCTATCCTAATCGATTCATCCTAACCTAACATAACCAATTAATTCATCCTAACTTAACCTAATTAAACCCATAAATTCATCCTATCCTAACCCAATCAATAGATTCATCCTAACCTAACGTAACCAATAGATTCATCCTAACCTAAAATAACCAATAAATTGATCCTAGACAGAATGTTTATCCAAGTTGCCAAGTTGCCAAGTAACGGGAAAATAGATTATCTTTGAAAAGTGTCACAAAAAACGAATAAAAGGAATACATTGTTTTTAATTTTGAATATTTTATTAATAATTTTTATTTTATTAATGTAAGCTGTGTTCAATTTCCATTAATATTTCCTGGGGTGCAACAAGTAATAGTATATTTTCATAAGTACCTAGTACACACAGTTCCATGGAGAGCAATAAATACATTTCTAGTTTATTTTACGACTTTTTAACTGGCATATGACTGTTAAGACGTTTTATTGGTAATATTTATGTAGGTATATGCATGTACTATACAATAATATTATATATGTGTAGCTATCTATGGATAATAAACAACGTGTATGAAGAAAATATTATTTTATATGAAACCAATCGTATTATTTTAATAGCTCGTTGAGTTGATTTTATTATATATAGGCAATTGTATTTAGGTATAAATATGGTTATGGGCATAGTAATTCCTTTTTACCAATAATTGTTATTATTAAGTGTTTATTAACCGACGATATATGTAATGATAGGTACACAAATATGCGCACTTATTTATTCATTTATTTATTTAAGGGACAAATACAGTCTTATAAAGTAAACAGGTACAATAGGTACAGGTACAGTCTTATAAAGTAAAGTTATAAAGTAATAACAGGTACAGGTACAGTCTTATAAAGTAAATAAAGTAAACTAGTAAGCAAATCACTGACCAGAGACATATGCTATATGGACACCAACCACCAATTAGTCGCCTCAAGTCCAGGAGGAGCTTCCTAAATGCAACCAACCCCTTGACAGACACACCCGAGAATGCGAGAAAACGTCTATGGAGGGACTCAGCAAGGGAATCGCAAGGGACTATATTCAACACTCCAATGGAAACCCTACCACCAGGCCATGACCTCCCATGGCCAATATGGAAAACGTTAAACAGGATTAGGACTGGGGTAGGCCGCACAAAGAAGAACCTACAGAGATGGGGAATTATTGAGGACTCGATGTGTGAGTGTGGGCAGGAGCAGAACACCGAGCATCTCCTCGCATGTCCATTGATTCCCGAACAGTGTGACTGGAGAGATTTCGCGGAGCGAGCCCGCCTCGAGGACAAAGTAGTTGGAGTTGTGGCATTTTGGGAGCGAAGGGGGCTGTAGTCTGACCGACACGATAAGAAGAAGAACAGGTACAATACACTATGTAATGAAAAAAAGACAGATTTTTGTCCACAATTGATGTACATACTTTAAATAATCATAAAAGTATATACTTACAATAAAACAAAAAATAAATTTAAATATAGGTACTTAAAATTATTACATATTCATATATTTCACATATTATTTTTTATTAAGACCCTTGTATATCCTGGGTATACGGATGTACACAAAAAGTCGCACTAAATTACCTTCTAATGTATGAAACACAAAAAAAATATTGTATAATATCATAATATAATGTGATATACAATATTTTATTTTATTTAAGAGATAAAATTAAGAGGTTTTTTAAAAAGCGAGAATAATAATTTAAATATTATAATAATAAAAAACTCAGCCGGTAGATTTTCATATTACCCCGTATTCAGTAACTATTGTAACTAAAATAGGAACATACTCAAATTGTAGATTTTCGATTCACGGTCTTATTTCAGCGTTATAAAATATCAACTTGGACTAAATGAAATAAAAACTTACTTATATTCTTAAAAAGTTACTGAATTAGACCTATTTTGAATAATTATGAAAACGATAAAAATTTCCTAATTTTCATAATTATTCATAATACGTCTGATTCAGTAACTTTTTAAGAACATTCCGGCTAAAATAGGTACGTTATTATTCCATTTAGTCCAAGTTTATATTTTATAACGCTGAAATAAGATCGTAAATCTAAAATCTACATTTTTAGAACCTTCCTAATTTAATTCCAATAGTTACTGAATACGGGGTATTATTCTCTTTCGATTGAACTAAAAATATACTTCATTAGCCTTTTTTAGTTTAATCTAGCTATTTTTTTAGGTTAATCTGTATGTTGCTATAGGACTCAATTTTTTTTCTCGCAAACTGAAAGCGCACTTGAGGTGACCACGGTTGTCACTAAACGGCGCTATATAGGTAAATTGTTCTTATTATTATTATTAATGTATGAAACTCAAACAAATATTATATATCGCCAAATCTGTGATATAACTACAATATTTAATTCGTGAAGAAATGGTAAAATTTAGATGTTTTTTTCAAAGCAAGGATAATTAAAAAATAAACAACTCAGTCGTTAGAATTTCATATATTCTTTCGATTTAAATAGGTATCTACCTCACAGGCCTTGTAGTTTTTTTAGTAATTTGCAGTAAAAAAATAAATAGAGGGTTATATTCAAATTAATTTTACAAGAAAAGTATTAAACTAATTAAAATTTCAAAAAGTGAAGTAAAAATAAACTGTTTTTTATTTCAAAGATGTATCTTTTTAGGGCACTGGGGAAAAGATTTTCAAAATTTATTATTTAGCCAACTATAAACTCTTAAGCAGTTGTATTGCGGCTAGAAGCAGTTGTATTACGGCTAGCAGTTGTATTACGGCTAACAGTTGTATTACGGCTAGCAGTTGTATTACGGCTGACAGTTGTATTACGGCTAACAGTTGTATTACGGCTAACAGTTGTATTACGGCTAACAGTTGTATTACGGCTAGAAGCAGTTGTATTACGGCTAGAAGTTATATTACGGCTAACAGTTGTATTACGGCTAGAAGCAGTTATATTACGGCGACCAAGTGGAGTAGTACACATTTTGGTAAATTAGTTTAGATGCTGCCAAAAGAGGCTACCACTTTTTTTCATACAAATCCCACGGACTACTCGCACACTGTTATGCGGACGATTGGCAGCTTTACGTTTATTGCACACCAGAAAATGCTCACCATCTAAAAACCATAATTCCTAAATGTATCGAAGATATCGGTGTTTGGATGTCATCAAACAAACTTAAGCTAAACCCATCAAAAACAGAACTACTCTGGACAGCAACGCGCAAACGAAGCCATTTAATAGCCTCTTCCCCACTTACTTTCGAAAATTCAGATATTCCCAAATCTTGTGTTAAACTTCTTGGAATCAAAATGAATTCTAATCTAAGCTTTTCAAACCAAATTAACACAGTTACTTCTTCTGCTTTCTTTCAACTAAGACGTTTAAAGTCAATCCGAAGGAGTATCCCAATTGAAGCCATGAAATCTTTGGTAAACGCCTTTGTTGTCTCCCGTTTGGATTATTGTAACGGTATATATGCGAATTTACCAAAGAAGGAAATGAATAAAATTCAGTCAGTTTTCAATGCTGCAGCTAGGCTCATTACTGGAGCCTCCAAATTTTCTCACATCTTTCACCATCTTCGCAATCTACATTGGCTTAAAGTCCCCGAAAGAATTAAATATAAGCTTTGTCTCATGATCTTTAAAGCACTTCGTGTTATGGCTCCTACTTACCTCTCCGAACTGTGCATTCCGCTTTCAATAAATGACAAACAATCATCACTTCGTTCTGCTTCTTCATCCATGGTTGGGAAATTGGTTGAAATAAACAGGGTGCACACAACTAATTTCGGTGATCGTGCATTTGCTGTGGCAGGACCAAATGCATGGAATAAGCTCCCACACACCCTCAGACAAACCGAAAATATATATTCGTTCAGAAAAAACTCAAAACGCACCTTTTTCGCAAATCTGACCAGAGCCAAATTGATACAACGTTATCAATTTTCAGCGCCCTTGAGGTGAGATATTTCACAAAAACGGCGCTATATAAATTATCCAAATTTATTATTATTATAAATCACTCCATAAAATGAGTACTGCTGGAAGGGCTGATAATTCCAGGATCGTCCTTCTCGAACCTTCCTTTTATCAATATCGACTTTCTATCAATAATGTTATTCAAGTTATTACAAGTACCTATGACACATATTTTTCTCATACTTAAGTCAACTCTTCTCTAACTTGCCAATAATTTTAAACTTTGATAATATTTACTTTTTTATACACACATACAAAATGTACTTACTTACAAGCGACAAAATAACCATATCGATAGTGGAATTAAGTATTACGGCTATCGGTAAATATTTTTGCAGCACCCTAAAAAAACAATGTTATCAAATATGAAATACCTACGTAAGAAAAAATATGTGTTGATAAAATTTAGAAATGTTTTTTTGATAAGAAATGATTTTTTTGAAAAGGTATTTTATATATTTTTAAAGTTAATGGGTAATATTCAAAAAATAAATGTGTTGTTTCATTAAATTTTTAAATAAACTTGTGAATAGTGTTTATTAGAAAGCTATTCTTAAATCGAAACCGGCAATGTAACTGTATTTATTAAGTTAGTTTTAGTATTCCATGATTTTTTATTTATATTAGGAATATCGTTTTTCATATGAGGATAATATTTATGAAGGTATTTCTTTAGTGTAAGGTGTAAGGATTTTTATATTAAAAACAAAATAAATTCTTGTAAAATATTTAATTTGTTTTTACGCATAAATTTAAGACTTTAAGATAATCTTAATTATGTCTCAATTGCTATAATCAGAGTTTTTTATAATTTTTTAATTGTTGTGTTATCTTTGACTTGTTTTTGACTGACTGTAAAATTATTTTTACTCCTCACTACCCCAAGGGGATATAGTGGGGAGTTAAAAATTCGCAATATTTAATTTAATATTTTTTTTATTGCATATTGTATTTTAAAAGTTTTATCACAATCAATCTGTGTGTGTTGTATTCTATGTGGTATGTACGGCGTATTTATTCAACTTTATCGACTATAGACTAAAGTTCTCATTCGATTATTTTCAATTTTTGCATAGTTGTATATCTATACTCGCCTAGACCCCATTAGATTTTGAAGGATATCTGTTTTATGCTTCTCAATTTCTTTAACTGTCAAATATTTTTAAGTGACCCCAAGCTCAGGATATTAAAATTTTATATTTTTCTTTTCCAATTTCTAAAAAGGCATACAACTTACATAAAAATGAATTGAAGATTTATCAAGTTTTTATTATGATATTTAAATCAAAAATAATTCAACAAACTAATTTCATAGAAATGTTGAAAATTTTCCCTTCAAAATTTGAATCATAGTCTTAGTAGTCAGGATTATAGCGTTGGCCACAAACTATTCATTTGTGAAGTCATTAAATAAAAAATAATTATTATTGTAATTTTTATTAGTCGTTTTCATTAATTCTACTACTTTCTCCTTTTGGAATTCAATCAACGAGACATAAAACATTCAAGTATCTGGATGAGTGAATTAGATATTTTCTATTTTTTTAATTTTATTCAGAAAACTTACAGCATAATCTAAAGTAATAAAGCAATCAATATGTTAGTGTGTGTGTGTATGTTTGTGTGTGTGTTTGTCTCACGCCTTTTGAAAAACCAAGAGCATCTAAAAATCTAATTTATGTGCGAACGTGTACCAGTATACCTGATGCAGTGTCACGCTAAAAATAATGCGATTAAAATGCTGAATTTTAAAGATATTTCAATAATTATTTTTTTCATACAAAATTTTCCAAGTCATATCTGTCAAAAAAGTGTACATTTTGCACGCAAATATCTGTTAGTTTAAAAGTTAGTAGTTTTAAAAGTCAAGTATAACTTAGCTTTTAAGTGAAAAACATGGTGAATATTTTGTCTAATTATAATGTTTAACTTATTTTTAAAGTAAGCGTTTTGTACAAATGTACATATAACCCCGCCATTTTAATATCTTTTCATACGATATTTAATTTTCCTACCGAATGAATATGTTCTTTAAAATAATATACCTTTGAAATGAATGTGATTATGAAATAATAAAATGAAACACAAGACATTACAGCAAGTTTTAAGACATATATTGTAAAAGTCTGTTAATTATTAGTAAAGATATAGGCGTAATAAAATTGCATAATTTGTTTAAAATATTTGATTTTTCTGACAATTTTCATTTTTATGGCATCGAACAAACCAATGTAGGTACCTACATATTCAAAAAATGTCTCCATAACATTTGATATTTTTCACATGTTGGAACATGGTTACTATGGTAACGGACACATTCTGATATTCAAATAAAATTTGTTATAAATCGAATTCGAATTAATTTAGAACATCATTGTAGGTAGGTACCTACATACCTAATACTTACTACTTAAAAACCAAGAATATACTGATTTTGTATAGGAAAATTATTAAACTATTTTAGGTTAACTACAATACACATTCAATATACCTACAAACTATTTCCTATAGTGAAATTCTTCTTTTTTCTATGTAGACCTTTGGGTGATTTTTTCTACAAACTATTTCTTGTGGTTTAAATCTTCTTCCTCTTCTTTTGTGAAGTCATTTGGGACAGTTCATAAATAAACTATTTCCTATAGTCTAATTTTTCTTTTTCTTAATTTATGTAGACCTTGGGTGAGTTTTTATACAAACTATTTCCTATAGTCTTATTCGTCTTCTTCTTCCTTTATGTAGACCTTTTGGTTAGTTTTTAAACAAACTATTTTTAAACAAACTATCCTTTAGTCTAATTCTTCGTTTTCTTATTTTATGTAGATGTTGGGTGAATTTTATATAAAATATTTCCTATAGTTCAATTCATCTTCTTCTTCTGTTATGAAGACATTTTGGTCAGTTTTTTATATAATACATTTCATCTTCTATGTAGACCATTGGGTCAGTTTTTATTACAAACTATTTGTTATAGTTTTATACTTCTACTTCCTTTTTTAATTTAGTCTTTTGGATTAGTTTTATGTCTAATAGTCTATTGTAACTAAATATTATAAACAACATGTATACTTGATGAAAATACATAAAAACGAATGGGATGTGACCAACACTAGAATCTTCTCATTACTTTTGTTCAATCAAATTTACACCATTTATTATATCATCATATATTGCTTAATTTTCAATAACTACACATTTCATTTTGATGACAATATATAAAAAATCGGGGTTGTGGCCATTGCTGGATCTTCACAACGTTTATATTCATATTAAAAACTATTTAACATAGCTTAAGTCTTCTTCTTCTGTAATGTAGACTTATGTGTCAGTTTTAAGTCTATCAGTTTTATTGTGCAAAACTATAATGAACTATATGCACACTTGACGAAAAATATAAAAACGAATGGGATGGGACCAACACTAGAATATTTTCAGTACTTTTGTTTAATCAATTTTTAAACCATTTCCCATCATCCAAAATTACTAAATATTTAAAACACATTATTTGTGTTCGATGACAATATATAAAAATAGGGGTTGTGGCCAAATCCAAACTCTTTACGACGTTGTATTTTTATAATAAGTCATATTTAAAATCATTTCCCATAGTCCATGCGTGCAGAAATTGTATGTGCTTATATATAAAAGCAAATGGATTGTGGCCATCACTTTAAGATTTTACACCGCTTAAACTCAATTAAATTTCAAACTACTTTTCATACTACGGTTAAAAAAAATTATGTGTGACAATATTATGTAGGTATATAAACGATTGCTTATTCCTTCACTAATTTACATTCTTGGCCAACGGCGGGACATAAAAGCTAGTACATAATAATAATAATAATAATAAAGACATAACAAATACACAAATAAACCACAACAATCCACAGGAAATATCAATAATACCACAGCAAAATAACACTGAACAACCAAATATAAACATAACTAATGAATCCACCAATATGAACAATAATACAACAATAAGCCCTAACAACAATGACGAGACCAACGGAAGAACAGAACAAAACCCAGACACAAAAACACAAATCACAAACACACTAGAACACACAATCGAAATATATAAAGATAGCGACCCCACAACAAGACCACACCTACCAAAGCTCAAAATCAACAAACAAACCATTAACATGATCAATATTATCAACACAATTCTACATAACATGATTAACACTGAAACAACACTCGAAAAATTACATCTATTAGTTTACTGTAGTGCATACACCATTATTACACTAAACAAACAAAATATAAACAATAAAACAGAAAACTCCCATAGAACACACAGAAGCACTATACCAGCATGGCAACACAGAATACAAATCAAAATCAACTCATTAAGAAATGAAATAGGCAAAGTAACACAAAAAATTAAAGATAATCTAAAAAATCCAAGAAAACTACGGGAAATTGAAACGATTAAAGACAAATACAATGAACACAACCTAACTATACTCCTTGATACGCTAACACAAAAGTTATCAGCACAATCACATAGATTAAAACGCTACAAAAAATGCTATGACAGGAAAACACACAATCTCAATTTTCAAACAAGCCAAAAAAGCTTCTACAACAACCTTAAAAACAACAATATAGAAATTACAGACGCACCTAAATTAAATGAAATAGAATCATACTGGGAGAACATTTGGTCTGAAAACAAAAAACACAACGAAAATGCCACATGGATAACAGAGGAAGAAAATGACAATAACCAATTTCAAAACATGGCCACAATACAAATAAATATAACTGACTTCAAAACTGCTGTAAAGAAGACACACAACTGGAAGACACCAGGCATAGATAATATCCAAAATTACTGGTACAAATATCTCCCTGTAACACATGAAAAATTCTCCGAACTATTACACAAATGCGTAACGGAAAACCAAAACCTCCCATCTTTTTTCACTAAAGGTATCACATATCTCAAACCTAAATCAACAGACACAAAAAATCCATCTAAATATCGTCCAATCACATGTCTACCCACAATATACAAAATTCTTACCTCAATTATAACTACAAAAATAGATCTTTTCCTAACACAAAATAACATATTAACAGAAGAACAAAAAGGATGCAGAAAGCAAAGCAGAGGATGCAAAGAACAAATCATCATCGACCGGACCATAACAAATCAGGCGATAAAGAAGAAAAGGAACATGTACTGTGCATACATAGATTACCAAAAAGCCTTTGATAGTGTCCCCCACTCATGGTTAGTAAAAGTTCTAGAAATATACAAAATTGACATAAAACTTGTAGAATTTTTAAAACAAATAATGAACACCTGGAACACGACAATATACCTAAAACTAAACAACAAAATGATAAAATCAAAACAAATAAACATTAAAACCGGAATCTTTCAAGGTGACTCCCTAAGCGCACTATGGTTCTGTATCTCCCTCAACCCACTCTCCAAGATGCTTAACAAAAGCAAACTTGGCTACAAAATCACAACACACAACTTAAATACCAATCCTATAAAAATCAACCACCTTTTATACATGGACGATTTAAAACTATATGGCAAAAATAATGACGAACTAAAACAACTAATTTATAAAACTGAACGCTTTAGTAATGACATAAAAATGAAATTCGGTATTGATAAATGCAACACATGCTCAATAGTAAGAGGTAAACCCAAGGAACACACGGGAAGCACCTTGAAGGATACGAATGAAATAATACGCGCAATGGACGAAGATGAATTTTATAAATACTTGGGAATTCTCCAGAACCCAAGCATAAAAGATAAAAAGATAAAAGAAACCACCAAAAACGAATACCTTAAAAGACTAAATATCCTCCTCAAAACACAACTAAATGGAAAAAATATGACTAAAGCAATAAACACATACGCAATACCAGTACTAACATATACATTTGGAATAATTAAATGGACCAATACGGAACTCGACGATCTCAACATTAAACTCAGAACAACATCATCAAAACATAGAATTCACCACGAACATTCAGCAATAGAAAGATTCACACTGCCAAGAGAGGAAGGAGGAAGAGGACTCATAGACATAAAAAATCTACACCATACACAAATAAATAACTTAAGGCAATACTTCTACACAAAACGAAATAGCCCAATACACAACGAAATCATAAACATAGATCACACTTACTCACCACTTACACTTAACGACAACGAACGCAATCTAGAAATAACAACACATGACGCAAAAATTGAAACATGGAAAAATAAAACATTACATGGAATACACCCAAGTCATCTACAACAACAACATATTGATAAAGCCCTTAGTAATAATTGGCTCAAACACTCAGACCTATACGCAGAAACAGAAGGATTTATCATAGCTATTCAGGACAAAATAATAAAAACAAAAAACTACACGAAACATATTATAAAAGACAATACAATAACAAACGACACATGCAGAAAGTGCAAATTACAAAAAGAAACAATAGAACACATAACAGGTGGCTGCTCAACTCTTGCACCGACGGAATATACAATAAGACACGATAACATCTGCAAACACATATATTTGGAACTAGCCCACAAACATAAACTTATCGAAACACACCCCAAGTGGTATCAATACACACCCCCAGCTGTAACAGAAAATGATAACTACAAACTATACTGGAATAGAGACATAATCACAGACAGAACAAACCTACATAACCGACCAGACATTACATTAATCGACAAAATACATAAACACACATATCTAATAGAAATATCGATACCAAATACAGCAAATCTACAAAAGAAACATTTAGAAAAAATAGATAAATACATACCTTTAGCAGAACAGATAAAATCACAGTGGAAACAAGAAAAAGTAACAATAGTCCCAATAATATTATCGTCTACAGGCATCATACCAAAAACTCTCCAAAAAAATATAGACATACTAAAGTTACCCCCATACGTAATCACCAACATACAAAAAACTACAATTATCAACACATGCACAATAGTCAGAAAATTTCTACAGGTACCACTTTAAACAACTACACACAGACACACAAACACATAGCCTCACAACTTGAGTACGCTCCGTTGTGAAGGAAATTACCGGATCATAACCGAGATCAATCTACGTATAATAATAATAATAATAATAATAATAATTTCTACAGGTACCACTTTAAACAACTACACACAGACACACAAACACATAGCCTCACAACTTGAGTACGCTCCGTTGTGAAGGAAATTACCGGATCATAACCGAGATCAATCTACGTATAATAATAATAATAATAACAAAAATGATATACAGTTTCATGCCTAAATACATGTTTTCGCTTATATAAAAAAGTAGTACCTACCTAAACATTTTTTTTTTTATTTTACATATTAGTTTTTTTTTCATCATCATAGGGCGGGTACATTCGAGACACGATGAAAAAAGGAACGCCAAATATTACCCCGGCTAAATATTGCAATTTTCATAGCAAAAGTAAAGGGAACAAGCAAGCAGAAAAAAATATATTTTTAAATTATTCTGATTAATATTAAAATGCACAAACTAATGTAAAAAATTGAAAATTTATGAGATAAATGCAACATCAAATTATTCATTGTAAGAAAATAAGAAAAGTAGAAATAACAAAATAAATCAAAAAATACACAAGCTGGAAGAAAGAAGTACATACATACATACATAACATCACGCCGTTTCCCTATTTGGGGTAGGCAGAGAGAACCGAACGCCAGACTCTTCTATCTTGACATACCTGTTTTGCCTCATTTACATTCATACATCGCGTCATACATGCTCTCCTATTGTTCTGACTTCGTATGTTCCCCTCTTTCAAAATCTCATTTATATGATCATGCCAGCTCTTTCTAGGTCGACCCTTACATCTCATTCCACTCTTTTCAGCCTTGTATACTTTCTTTGTCAGTCGTTCATCGTTCATTCTCTCTACATGTCCGAACCATCGCAAAGCATTTATCTTCTTTTGAGAAGAAAGAAGTAAGTACTTATATAATATAAACTAAAAATAATTATGTGTTGATATGTATGTTGATGCGTGAAATCGGTAAACACGAAATTAGTCAAAAATTTTAATTCAAAATTTTAAATTTTTTTTTTGTAAGCTTGATCGGTTCATTTTTACATTTCATTTTGATATACCTTTTAAATAATTCACAATTTTCTCATTGTTCTGCTAATTCTTTGAAATTACATATTGGTAGTAATGATAATTGAGTATAATTGTTCGTAGAACTTAATTCTAATACATATTATTATTAATTCGGCCATAGCTGTATATATCCATGTTCCAGGTAGAATGGTTCGTAGACCTCAATTACTTCATATTCCAACAAGTAGAACGAATATCAGGAAAAATTCAACAATTATACGCATATGCAGCCAATATAACAATACATTCTCAGCTGAGATAGACATATTCAGCGCGAAATATTACAGATTTAAACATGATGTTCTGAAGGTGATGCGCAACCAATATCCCTCTGTCCTGTCCTCCTAGTCTCTCTTCTCTCATTTCTCTTCCCTTCCCTAGTTGTTGTATATGTGTGTATATATGTGTACTTATGTGTGTGTGTGTGTGTGTGTGTGTGTGTGTGTGTGGCGGTGTGTATGAGGGTGTGTGTGAGGGTGTGTATGAATGTGTGTGTATGAATTATTTTTGGCTTGTAAACTGTTATTTGTTTTTATATTATGTTGATGGAATGCTTTTTTTGGCTCTAACAATGTAAAAATAATTTTGTATCATTAAACTGTAAATGATCTGTAGCTTCCCAAAGAAAATAAATAAATAAATAATTATATTGTAGGTATTGTGTCCTGGAGATTTAAGCGTTGGTATCGACTCACTCGCTTAGTTTTTGAGACAACAAAGTTTTTATTAGGTCATAAAATGAATTCTCAATTACGTTGTCTTATAATCTTCTTATAGTCATAAAGTGATGTCATTTTTGGGTCTTTCCATTTCACCTTTTGCGGTTAGAAGACCCGACTTCCAAGAAATGAAGGTCGATTGATTCGTTTATAGTGAAACTGATATTGTTGTTTAGACTAAAATCTATGGTGTTATTATTATATTTCAATAATTCAATGTAGGTTTTCATAGGCTGTTAAATTTGATATTTTTTCTAAATAAAATACAAAATCGTATAACGGCTAGGAATAATTTCTAAAACAGTTCATGTATGTAGGTTTAAATAGAATGGTTTTATCCACAATGCTGTATTTAATTTATTAACAGTAAACATAACAAATTTACCAGATAATAAATAAAAAATAATGAGAATTAAAACATTGTGTTTTAACGCTACCTTTTTTTTACTTCTCACTACCCCAAGGGGATATGCGTGTATACACACGTATATTTTCCTTTTCTACACACGTCTCTATACAGGTAATATTCAGAATGGGTGGTGAATTTCATAGCTGACAAATTATAAATAAAAACCCATTTTTCTAAATACAATCCATCTAATAATTCCATCGCGATCCACCCGCTTAACAAACACATATCATTATATGTACCTATGTAAAAAAAAATACACCATATTATATGTACGTAAAACACTCAGGGGGGCAAGTCTGGTCAAACGTCGAAATCAAAACCAACCATGTTTACCCATATCATGGATATAATTTATTATCTTACTTACTTACTTCCGATGTCCTTACAACTCCGGTAGAGCTTTAGCCTCCTGAACAATAGCTTTCCAAGCCTTCCTGTCAGTTGCAGTGGACTCCCAGTCATCACAAGCATTCAGCACGTTCAGATCTCGGGTAACATTGTCCATCAATATCTGCCTTGGTCTTCCCAGGGGTCTCTTGCCCACATGGTTAATATAATTATCTTATTTAATATAAAATGATATATATAAATAAATCAGTAGTCCATTGTTGGACATCTATCTCCCTTCTCGATATCCGTTCCTCTTTTTATCTCTATACTCTGTGCATCTTCATAATATTTGATGATGAATTTTGAAGTACAAAATGCTTTCCAAAAGACACGAATTGAATATTACATTTTACATACCTGGTCGTTGCAATATACATAGCTGAAACATTCTGGTTTATTTCGATTTTATTACTTGCAGTGTGTGGAGTTTGATATTATTGTGCATTTTATTATGGGCCATGTGAACGATAATATTTTGATTTGCATTATGCCTGATGATCATGTATTATACGCTAAAGTCATGAAACGCTACTTAACAGATTAGTTATTCGTGCTCGAATTGATTTACTGAGTAGAATTATTAATACTTTCACTAATACCATGCAACAGCATATTTGATTAGTCAAATAATTATGTATTAATTATTGAGAATAAGCCAATGTGTCAAATGAGGAAATCATCGTCATATCATCATCACTGACGCTACAGTCCTGTGTGAGCCCTGGCCTCCTTTAGAATAGAATCCTTCTCCACTCGTCCATGTCCTCCGCCGCTCTCCTACAGTTTGCTATTCCGATCACCCTTATGTCGTATTTGATGTCATCAGGCTTTTTTAGCTTATGCCTGAACTTCTGCCCTTTGAATTGATGATACGATCAATTTAGGGAGTGGGGGAATCACCGATGCTTCACCGATGTGGCTTCTGTGCAGTCACATGTCGAATGCTTCAATTTTATATTTTGTTGAGAATTTAAGAAGCCATATAAACCTACATACCCCAATTTCAAATCAAATTCCTCAAATATATGACACAGTGTGTTTCTAGAAAAAATACCATAAGTGTTTTCAACATTTCCCTAGTGAATGTTATTCACACAATTTCAAAATTCAGTCTTAATTTTATTTAATATAGTTACAAATAAGTCAAATTTAATAATTTTATTTTAAATAATCGAATATTTTTTTTAAATATATTTTTTATAATATTTTTATTTTAAATAATCGAATATTATTTGCATATGCGCAAACATTGGATTTTTTTTCCCTGTCGGGAGTCAAAGGTATTTTTTATCAGATTTTAAAAGAAAGTGATAAAGTGATCACGTAAACCAGCCGATGACAAGTCGTAACCCCTGTAGGTGCCTTGATTTTCCGGTTCTCCTACAGTAAATATTCCAACTTCGTCTCTATTGAGATAATTAAAAATCTGTTAAAAAATAATTTTATTTTATTTTATTTCGTTTGAATTCATTATATTCAGTTGCCAGTCTCAAATCTGTTTTTAGTTGATTGAACCACACCACCCCATTGTACGTGTAGTAGTGCTGTGCAAAAATGTGTTAACGGGGTACACAATTGGCCCACTCTATTTTGTCTATCACTCGCCACACGTACGAAAGAATGGTGCCACCTTCCTATGTGAAATAGCACATTTTTTTATAATTAATTTTAATAGACGGCACTTGATTATTTTTTATTTAGTGAAGAGTTTTCTGATGGTTTTAGCTTTATTCCATCTCGAAAATATATATCAAGGAAATAAAAAGAAGACATAGCTTGTACATAGTAAACTGTCATTGTTAGAAATCAACACCAGAAGATAACATTATGTACGTGCTTCAAATAATGTTGGCAAACAACGCGAATACATTGGCATACAATGCTCATTCGACTTCCGCTTTGCTACGACTCTTCATTCTTTCAATATCCTCTGTCTGCTCGGATCTCCGTGTGACGACAGACGAAGCCGCCGCAAACTACACATTTTGACAGAACATTCTCACGATCAAAATGGAATTTTCTTGGCGTGTGTTTTGCTAATGAAAAATTATATATTGTTGCACGCTGATCTTATAATTATCTGCGTGAGAAATAACGATATTAATATCCAAGCGTGCTCGGAACGGACGAGCAAAAACTTAAGAACTCAGTTCTGTAAGAGAATGATTTATGTTCACACTTGTTCCTAATGAATTCAACTATGTGTTGTTTAATATTTATCCTCGATCTTTTTGCTTTTAGCTATTCAGTTCCTGAGACTTTATTTTTTGTGTAAATTATCTTGTCGACGATTTATTATATTCTACAATACTAAATATAATCAAGATAAAATTTATATAATTTATTTATTACATTTCACATAGAATATATTAAACTATCTCACATTATTTATACGAACATTGGATTTTTCCCTGTCACGAATCAATGATATTTTTGACAGCTATTATGTCTCAATAGAGATGAAGAAAGAAGATAATATATTTATAGGAGAAACGTATAATCAGGAACCTACAGGGCTTAACACCTGTCATCAGCTGTTTTAGGTGATTGGTTATTTTTTGAATAACAGCATGTGTATATTTCTTATTACTTTTTACTAGTTAAATAACATATCAAACATTTTTCACTTATTTTTGCTCAACTGTATGTTTGTATTATCTTATGTAATGTATTGTCTTGTCATTGTGTTTGTTTTCATTAAATAAATAAAAAAATCTTCAGACTGATTATTTTTGCACACATTTCACGTTAATTTTAAATTTTTGTTTCACAGATTTTGATGAAGAAAAAAAAATTACCCCATAGAAGTGGAGAAATTGCGTTAGCTATAACCCCCCCCCCCCACCCGCTTGAGATTGTGTCGATTTTTATTAAAATTAACTGTCCTCGCTTGGATTTTTCCGAAATTCCATGAATCATTCAATATTTAGATTTATCTCGAGTCCCAATTCAATGGCATTGTTTATTGAAGAGATTTCCGTCGGAGCTAGCGTCTCCAGCCTCATTATTCATGCACGTCCAAACCCTGCAAACTCTCGCTCTCTCCAAGACTGTTTTCCTTACAAACGATTCTTTTGTGTCTAGTTCATTCATCGTTCATTTGTCTGAATCTCCTTTTTCGTGCGCCGCATTATCATATTTGAATTGAGAAGTTTAAATTTTAAAACGTTCCAGACGCTACTGACTTGCCTCTTTCTGCTTTATCTTAATCATGTATTGATCAACTTGGGATAACCTTGACATTTAGACGACAACTCCACAAACCCATATTTAAGGAATTCACTTAGATAGTTCATATTTTATTCCAAATATATATTCCTTGATACATAAAACACACGGAGAAGTTTTGTACCTATTTTCGACCTTCGTGGTTAGATATCTGACACTTTAGCCAATGAAGATGAAGACACAGTTTTCAAGTCTGGTTTAGTAAAATGATCATCATCGCGAGTCTGTAAAATGTAGAATATTTTTTATAGGATTAAATAAGAACATTTATATTGTATCTTTTACATACTTGAGTATTAATATAAAGTTAATAAACAATCAATTAATCGCTGTTTTATGCTCAACTTCAAACTGGAAGGAAAATTAAATAAAATATCTGGAATGATTCTGTGATATATCGATTTTTCTTTATTGCGCTGTTGTTTTTTTTTATTATTTTGTTTTATTAAGAGAAACAAATCTGCTTTTTTTGAGAAATGTGTATAAAAATAATTCTATTTCAAAATGAGTAAAAGATTCAGAAAGCTAAAGCGTTTTTGTCTGGCATAACTAGCTTCTCCAGAGATCAAATTATACAGCATTTAAGCAGGAAGATATCTATGAATATTTTGAATACCTATTCCTAAAACTCTTTTTATAACTTATTGAATAAAATAATTATATATTATAAAATAATAGCTCTATACTATGACATAGTTGGGAGAGTAAAAATATGAAAGAAGATACAGGCTACAAACATAGTATTGTATAATATTCATATTCATCTGACAATGTGCTTTACATGAATCGCGTCAATAATCTCAGTGAATTACAAAAAAATGTTGAAAGATAGAACTGGAATAAATTCCTAACATATTGAAAATATGAGCACGAAAAGAAATAAAAATAACATCAACATTCAAAGCTGTTGTTTTACTACTTTTAATACTGTTGAGAAACAAATTACCGAGTTTCCGATCCGACAAATCTGCTGTTATTCATAAATCATTTCTCTTATGCGTCTACCAAAGGAAGGATTGAAGGGTAAAAATATCGAATGGAATAAGCTTCTATGTATTTTATTTACCCATCATTCTTCCTTTTTAATAATGCCGTTGTTCGTATTTCGTAATAATATCTTGTACACCTGCTATGATGTTTCCCCACTCACTTCCATTCACAGCAGGACTCTTTGTAGTGCAAGATGGACCATTGTGTGAGCCTTGGGGAACCCCCGAGTTTTCTTCTTTGAACGGATCATAACATTCAATAATATGCTTCTTCGCACCGTGTATCAAAGTAACAATGGTGGTGTTAGAACACAATAATGTTGTGTTTGTTAGGAATTTAATTAAACATGATTGACTGCACATAGTAAAAATTGATTAGGTTGTGGCCAACATTGATATTTCCACCGCAAAATTTTGTATTAGTTACGTGTTAGATAAAATCACAGAGAGACATAATGACTTCTGAGAGGACAACAATAAATAAGCTCTTGAAATTATTGTTATCATAAAAAAATGCTATATAAATTTGGCTTGCTATGCTATGATGATGGTTTCACTTCAAAAGTTATATCCTCTCAACTGACCAACTTCTTGGATTCTGATAAGTTTCTGGCCAGAAATCAATCTGCCTATAGAAAATTCCACTCTACGGAAACGGCCACAGTAAGAATTTTGTCTGACTTGATCATTCAAGCTGAATCAGGTAAGATTACCCTAATTTCATTTTTAGACATGAGCGCTGCTTTCGATACTGTAGACCATAATATTCTCTTTTCTAAACTTAGACATGAATTTGGCTTGGGTAATGACTGCATTGCATGGCTGTCTTCCTACTTAGTAGACCGTAAATACAAAGTTGTATTTAAAGATAGTACCACAAATAATATTACCTCCTTATACGGGGTCCCACAAGGTTCTGTACTAGGACCAATTCTCTTTAATTTATATACCAATCAGTTGGAAAATCTTGTTCAAAATCTTGGTTTCAACACACATGCCTATGCAGATGACCGCATACTGTTCAAGTCCTGTTCACCTGAATTTCAATATCATTTAACACACGAGGTATCCACATGCATAAATCAGATATCCACCTGGATGTGTAAGAACAAGCTAAAACTGAATCCAACAAAAACTGAGTTCCTTTGGCTTGCCTCGCCTCGCAGGCAACAATACATAAATAATGACCCCATTGTCATTCAAAATGTCGAAATTACTCCTTCTAACTGCGTAAAATTTCTTGGTATACATATCGACAATGCACTCTCTATGGATAAACACATTTCTTCCATAGTCAGACAAAGTTGTTACTTTCTCAGACAACTTAGACCTATTCGAAGGTGTCTCTCGACAAATGCTGCTAAGGTCCTTATAAATTCTTTAATATTTTCCCGTGTAGATTATTGTAACGCCATATTAGCACACCTACCGCAATACCAAATCCATAGAATACAACTCATCCTCAATGCAGCAGCCCGTTATATTTACCAGATTGATCGTTTCTCGCATATCTCACCAACACTTCACAAACTTCATTGGCTGAAGAGTCCAGAACGTATAGAATTTAAAACATGTCTCTTTGTCTTTAAAGCACTCAATAGCATGGCCCCGGAATATATATCGGAACTTTGTGTTCCATTTTCACCTAACAATAAACAAAGTACGCTAAGATCAATGACCCAATCCAATAAAAAACTAGTAGAAACCAATCTCACAAATAAGCCAAAATACCTACATCGATCTTTTGGCGTTTCTGGACCAAAGTCATGGAACAATCTTCCAATGGATATAAGATGTGCCGAAAATATCAATGAATTCAAGAAGAAATTAAAAACTCATCTTTTCCGCAAGTCGTATCCAGATTGTCCTTAATCCGTTCAATAATATTATGTGTAGATACTAAATATTATGCCAGTTTACTTTGAATTGACTATTTTTTATAATTAATTTCATCTGGATTATGTAACAAGATTAATTTGTGATTTCTAGGTATCTTTTAAGTTTTATATTTCACCATTTTCAATGTGTTAGCTATAGGACTAATTTTAACTTATTGAATTTTTTAAAGTTTAATGTTTCACCATTTTCAATGTGTTAGCTATAGGACTAATTTTAAATTATTTTTTGCAAACTGAAAGCGCCCTTGAGGTGACCACGGTTGTCACTAAACGGTGCTTTATAAATTGTCCTTATTATTATTATTATTAGTACCTTTACCCTCTGACATAATGTTGAGCACAGAGCCTAGGGGCTTTCAGTAAATAATAATTAACAAGAGTCTTTAATTGGATAAATAGTACATTTTGAAAATATTTTCCCAAGTACCCTCAAAAGATACGTCTTTGAAATAATGAACATTTTATTTTTACATCTGTATTCTATTTCGTGAGTGTTTTGATAATTTAATATGTTAAATTCTTTTCTTGCAAAATCAGTTTTAACGAAACCCTTTTTTTATTTTGTTTTATTATTCATTATTTTATTTAGGTTTACATTACAACAATAATTTTACTTTAAACAATATATAACAAAATTGCAATATTGATACTCTTTCGATATAGTGAAAAACTGGTGTTCGAGAGAGGAGTATCAATTTAACTTATAGCCCTTTTAATGCTTTTTTAAATTTGTTTTGATCTTTAATTCTCTAATGGAAGTGGGCAGGTTATTATAAAATAATATTCCCCTATATGATACTAATTTATGTGCTGCAGTTGTATTTTTCTTTGGATTTTTGATTTTGAATTATCTTCTACTTTTTCCTGTTTCAAAAAAAAAATCAGGATGTTTCTGCCTGTGAGCATATATTATGTAGTTGCAATCGTGACTATTATCTGTTTTAGTGTTGGGACCGGAAAGCCTACATAGATCTGTTCCGTCGGGTGATCTATAGGTGTGCCTAATATAATCTTTATAATCAGTCTTTGTGTGACTTCAACTGGTAAAAGATTCGTCATATAAAGAAAATAGATATAGCCCAAAAAGCTATCATAAAAGTTATACTTAAGGTACCTATTCGAACGAATACTAGAATAAGAGATTTTCACTAAATTCTAAGTTCCAACAATTACAAAAATATATGCAAAAAATCTGCTATTATACAAGCTAAAAAGAGAAGATCAATATACTAGCTCACAACAATATAAACACACTAGGTTAAGTACAACAAATACCTTAAATATACCATACATTAAAACAACTTTTGGACAACGTAGCGTACGATACTTTTCAACAAAACTCTTCAATAGTTTACCAACAAATATTAAAAACATTAAAAATGCAAAATAATTTAATAAACTATCACTAAGATGGGTTTATGAAATAGATGAAAAAATCCTGAAGGAAATAATTCTACCAAATAAAATGTAAAATGCACTATTACAATCAATTTTTTCAACAAATAATTTATTTTTACAATTTTTGATGTGTGTTAATGACTCATAATGACATATTGTGTTTGGAAAGAGAGAAAGAAGGACGCATACGCTTGAATGCGTAGCGTATGTATGTATGTACAATTACTTATATTATATGTAAACGTATCTATAAATAAACAACGCAATAGACAACAATATAAAACTAGCTCACCTTAGCACAGGCTATGCCTAGTGAGGGGGCTAGTAACAAAGATACAAACAAAAAGAATAGCTTTAACTATGTAAGCAATGGTGAAATAATGAAATCTACTCTATGTTTTCAGATAGAAATAAATAAAAATAAATAAGTATCACCCCATCCCGAAACACCTAACTTAAGGATTTAGTAAACAAAAGCAAACTATACAGTATACAATTCTTAGACTAATTTTACACGATACATTTTTGAGATTCTTGAATATATAAATGGATTTTCTCCAGCGGTTTCCTATATTTTCAATTTGGCTTTTAAACTACATTAAAATAACTAAAAAAACTACATTAGATTTTTACTTCAATCGAAATAAAATATACAAATCTACCGAATGGGTATTTTACTTAAAAAACTAAATATAACCTTTTTTACGCAAAAAAATATTGTGTTGTCACAAATTTGGTGATATTCAATATTTATTCGTGTTTCATACATGAGCCGGAAATAAGTGTGCATATTTGTGTACATTCCGTATGCCCAAGGTTATAGGCATTAACGAGGGCCTTTTTTTTCGAAAATAAATACCGACGGACACTTGTAAATAAGCGTGTAAAGATGTACCTATATTAAACTGAAAAGAATGGAGTGATATATATGTAGGGTTTGAGCGAAAAAACAAAAAGGTGCCACGAACAGGCGAATGGTACATTCATAATAATAATAAATTAGGATGATTTTTATAGCGCCGTTTTTGTGATAACCTCACCTCAAGGGCGCTTTGAATATATTACAGGTTTTTGTAAGACTCGCGGAAGAAGTGAGTTTTTAGGTGTTTCTTGAATAGTGCTAAGTTGTCGATTTGCCTCAGTTCAGGTGGTAGTTTATTCCACGAGGCTGGTCCAGCCACAGCAAAAGCCACATCATATCATCACCATCACAATGTAGGGTAAACAGCGACAGGTGTGCGGGTATGTATTACCCTATAAAAGTCCCGATTAAGTAAGAGCGCCCTGGGAATGATCTTGTCATAAACAAACGGTGCTACATAAACTTCAAGTGAGGCACCGGCTTAGAATAGTGCTTTGACTCTTTTTTTTCACGCGTCCTGAAAGAACTGGTTAATTGAAAATACAAGAGGTAAAATAACGTCCCATATAGTTTAGCGATGAGGTTCACCACCCATTCTGGGGGGCAAGTCTGGTCCACCGGCGAAATCAAAACCAACCATGTTTACCCATATCATGGATATAATTATCTTATAGAGTGCTATAACATCTTAAGATATTATAGAACTCCACAAGATAATTATATCCATGATATGGGTAAACATGGTTGGTTTTAATTCCGCCGACAGACCAGACTTGCCCCCCAGAATGTGGTACCTTTTTAGGTGAGAGGAGACTGGTGTGTGAGGAAACACGTTTGTGCCGTGCCACCTTTAAAAAGGTAATGCACACCCGCACACCTTTCGCTATTAACCCCACATTGTGGGATATTCCGTATCTAATGGTACGAAGCAATAGTTACAACTTATTGAAGTAGATGTTTAATTCCCCCTCATACAACCAGATCTTTTCAATTGTCCATCTTTTCTTATAAAATATGTGTTCTTGTATCTTCAAGAATGAACCTGTCCGGTCGCTGCCGTCCAGATCATTCCATTCTATGACATATTATACTTCATCTCTCTCCTTTCTCCATGTCTTCCTCCGCATTCTGTCATGAAGTTTCGCACAAAAAAACATGACGGTCTATCGTACTCGGTGCAAACGCACTATCTTCCAGTGGTCAACAAGCAATCAACGATAAAAAACCGTTTATTCAAATAAAATATTTTTATGATTGTATATATAATAATTTAACGTCCAATTAGAAGTCTCCGCTGATAGACAATACTGTCGGTCGTAAAATGAAAAATATAGGATCATACTTAATATATTTTGATTGCATATATTTATTTATATTTTTTTGGAAGACTAACAGCTATAGGTACATTATAATATAAAAAGGATAATAAAGCCAATAAGAACACCGAAAAAAAAAATTGTGATCACCGAACTGGCTACCTACGTTTTAAGCCAAATCTGTACAATGAATTCAAGAATAAAAAAAAAAATATGGACAAAATAAACCAAAACATTAAAAATATATGAATACAAAACATAGCAGTAGAAGCAGTGTCATGTAAATTATAAATAAACAAAAAAGATATACAAAAAAGAAATCATTTTACAATCGAAAATATACAAAACCGCAATGAAAATATCACGAGTTTTTTCTCTCACAAAATTATAATGAAGTTTGAACAGTGTGTTTTATATGATTCAAAATGTTTCTGTAAATTTTACGCTGTCAGTAGATATCGAAAAAAATTAAAATGTACGATATTTATTTAAATTTTGGTACATACAAAATACCTAATTTGTTCTAATGTAGAGGTGTTTACATTGTGGAAATTCATTTCAATAAATTATTAAAATAACAATATAACTTTGTTTATTTCCACTAATTTGAGTTACTTATATATTTTTTGCTTATCGCTAATAACCCCAATGAATTGCAAGTGTCTTTCAACGGAAGCACCCTACCTAACAGCAGCTCTATCGACCTGCTTGGAGTATCTATAACGAACCAATTACACTACAAGGGCTCCATCGAAGCTAAGGTGAAATTCGCCTCCAAAAAAATTGAGCGTACTATATAGAGCGCGTAGATATTTTACTAAGACCCAGATCTGTATACTCTACAAAGCGCAAATACGTCCAATTATTGAATATGGTAGTCACCTCTGGAGTGGCGCCCCCCAATACCTACTGAATACCAAAGGCGTGCTATACGTCTGATTGATGATCCATCACTGACTGATGGATTGCAATCACTAGAACACAGACGCAGAGTCGGTATTTTAAGTTTATTCTATAGATACTACCACGGGAATTGCTCAGAAGAACTTGCATCTTAGGTTCCTCCTCCACACACTCGCAACAGAGTCACTCGCTTCACTCTATCGCAGCACCCATTTACAGTGGACCTTCAACATATACGAAAAAGTCGCTTCTCGAACTCCTTTATTAATACAGCAGCTCGACTGTGGAACGATCTTCCGAATTCTGTGTTTCCACCTTCGTACAACCCGGGTCTTTTTAAAATCCGAATTAATAAACTCTTTTCTAGATTGCAAACCCCTCTCAACGCTACGTAGCGCGCTTCTTCGGAAGAGTAAAATGGACCCAAATCCTAATAGCTGGCGTCCCCTACGTGGACATGTTAAAAAAATAAATAAACTTAATATGAACAATAGTTGTGTAATAATGTATTTAGGAAGATAACTGTTTGTGTATAGTGGCAAGGTCTGGAAAATATGTAATGTTGGGCGCCTCGCGAGTCCGAGTGGTCATTGAACCCAAAACCTGTTCTGAGGAGGGCGCTCTCTTCCAACCGCCTCCACTACCTTCACCTGCATTCCCCATAAGGACCAACTGAGATGCTGTTAAATCATGTGCAATGATGAGCGGATGCCACTGCCATAGGTCGAAACACGTTTCAATGTACATTCGTTTGATGTAATAAATACCTTTGTGTATAACAAACTATTGCAATTGTTAATAATACTGTCGCCATGCTAGACACCATACATTATATCTAGTAATTATAATAATACACACTGCCTTGCACTCTATACAAGTGGCCAGGCTTAGTGCCTAAATGCCTATTTCTCTCAAATTTCAAATATTAATTTTTAATAAATTATTAAAATAACAATATAACTTTGTTTATTTCCACTTATTTATTTAAGAACTACCGTTCTCTTCTTCAGGTGGGTTTAAACTAAAAACTAATCACTAGATTACTAGATTACTCAAGGTACCGTTAAATAAGACAGACTATAAAAAGGAGTTACAAAAAATAGAAACTATAGCTCTTAATAACGGTTACCAGAAAGATATAGTTCATAAAATATTAAACACGTACAAACACCATTCATAAATACATAATATATATTATACAAACCAAAACCACGAGAGACTGGCACAAATTTGAGAAAAATTATATATCTTAATAAAATTGAAGTAGCAATGGGCAGGTCATGTGGCAAGACAGAGAGATGATAGATGGACCCCCAAAATTCTAAATTGGAGACCCTATCATAATAGAAGAGGTGTAGAGAAACCACAGAGGAGATGGACTGACGACATTGTCGAACTGGTGGGACATGGGTGGAAGCAGAGCGCCCAGGATAGAGAGAAGTGGAAAACTCAGGAAGAGTCCTTTATCCAGCAGTGGAGTGAAAGGGGCTGAAGAAGAAGAATAAAATTACACACGATATAACGAGACAGCTTCCTTTAAACATAAAACCAGCCTTATATATATAGACAACAATATAGGACTTATACTGAAAAACAACACAGATAAAACAAGTACTTAATCTGAAACATAGTGGAATTTATGAATTGCAATGTGGGGACTGTGACAGTATTTACATAGGGAGAACAGGACGGACAATTGAAACTAGAGTTAAAGAACATAAACGCTGTCTAAATGGACACGGTTTCTCAGATTATGCAAACCACCTAATAGAAGAAAATCAAACATTTGACAATACAAACGCACAATTATTACATTAAGATACATACGGATTGAAACAAAATAATTTAGAGACATTAGAAATCCACAAAGCCATAAACAATCACAAAAAAATAATTAACAACCAGACACAACCCAACACTTCACCATTATTATCCATGTTCCCGTTAGTCACTCTCCCCTTACCCCCACCTCCCGCTATACCCATGACACTGTCACTGCACCACACCAAATTAGTTTTTAGTTTAAACCCACCTGAAGAAGAGAGCGGTAGTTCTTGAAACTAGTTGTGTAATAAAAATATGTAAGTGGAAATAAACAAAGTTTTATTGTTATTTTCCAACTGTCGATTTGTTCAGGAGAACTTTGTTCTCTTAACATATCGACAATGTATCAAGCCAGAATACGCGAGAATTGTATGGAGAGGTCTACTTTTTTCACGGCTTTTCCAACTTTGAAGTCAAAAAACACCAACTTAGAGGCTTCACAGCATATATGTTCCATACACGGATTTACTCAGAATTCGGAGTAGAACATTTCGTGTGTCTGTGTGTGTGTGTGTGTCTGTGTGTCTGTGTGTCTGTGTGTCTGTGTGTCCGTCCCCCCCTTATAACTTTTGATCCACTCAATTTACAGAGCCTAAAATTTCAGAATATATAAACAGTTACAGGCCTACAAAACTTTTATACTCGGAATTTTGAATTTTTGTTTCAGTCAGGGGTTATCAACTTTTGAATTTTTATTTTATTTTTCCATATATCTCAAAAACCATAAACGCTAGAACGCTGAAAATTTGTACAAACATAGACAAATACAAAATCTCAAATTGGTTTTTTCAAAAAAATTCCAGGGTTTCTCAAACATTTTTTATTAAGAAAAATATTTTTTTTATGATAAATTTATGAGTTTAACTGCCTATATTTCCAAAACTTTTACAATTATCGAAAAAAGCCGAAACACCCCAACTAGATAATTTAATTTTCTATAAAAAATATAAACATTGTAGTAGAAGATCTCAATTTTTTTTTAACAATTTTTTTAAAAATTGAATTTAGTGACGACATCGCTTCATACATTTTGTATGGCAGTCGCCTATACACAATATGTAAGAAGACTTAATAGTTTGATACGTCATCTCCAAACATACATACATACCATCATGCTATTTGCATATTCTGGGTAGGAAAAAGGATCTTCCTCCATACTATCCTATCTTGACATACATACCTACATATGTTGTATAGAAAACAAAATATCTGAAAATATTCAATAATTTGTATCTATGGGTTTATAGTTTGGTACATATTCTTCAACTATACATACTATCGCTATCGACAGTTGGATCTCATGTGTTACATGCAACTAGTAATAATCCAACTGTCGATTTGTTCAGGAGAACTTTGTTCTCTTAACATATCGACAATGTATCAAGCCAGAATACGCGAGAATTGTATGGAGAGGTCTACTTTTTTCACGGCTTTTCCAACTTTGAAGTCAAAAAACACCAACTTAGAGGCTTCGCAGCATATATGTTCCGTACACGGATTTACTCAGAATTCGGAGTAGAACATTTCGTGTGTCTGTGTGTGTGTCTGTGTGTGTGTGTGTGTGTGTGTGTGTGTGTGTGTGTGTGTGTATGTCTGTGTGTGTGTGTGTCCGTCCCCCCCCTTATAACTTTTGATCCGCTCAATTTACAGAGCCTAAAATTTCAGAATATATAAACAGTTACAGGCCTACAAAACTTTTATACTCGGAATTTAATTTTTGTTTCAGTCAGGGGTTATCAACTTTTGAATTTTTATTTTATTTTTCCCTATATCTCAGAAACCATAAAAGCTAGAATGCTGAAAATTGGTGTAAACATAGATAAATACAAAATCTCAAATTAGTTTTTTGAAAAAAATTCCAGGGTTTCTCAAACATTTTTTATTAAGAAAAGTATTTTTTTTATGATAAATTTATGAGTTTAACTGCCTATATTTCCATTTTTTTTTTAAATATCGAAAAAAGCCGAAACACCCCAACTAGATAATTTAATTTTATATAAAAAATATTAACATTGTAGCACTACATCTCAAATTTTTTTAACAATTTTTATAAAAATTTAATTTAGTGACGACATCGCTTCATACAATTTGTATGGTAGTCACCTATACACAATATCAAAGAAGACTTAATAGTTTGATACTTCATCTCTAAACATACAATATACATATACCATCATGCTGTTTTCATATTCCGGGTAGGAAAAAAAGACTGACCTCCATACTATCCTATCTTGACTACCTAGGTACATGTGTTGTATAGAAAACTAAATATCATAAAATAATAAATAATTTGTATTTATGGGTTTGGTACTTATTCTTCAACTATACATACTATCGCTGTCGACAGTTGGATCTCATGTGTTACATGCAACTAGTTTATTAAAATAAATTTCCACAATGTTAACGCCTCTACCTTAGAATATTTAATTTGTATAGCTTCTTGATCAACTTACTGTCAGGTTTTCCAACTGTCGATTTGTTCAGGAGAACTTTGTTCTCTTAACATATCGACAATGTTTCAAGCCAGGATACGCGAGAATTGTATGCAGAGGTCTACTTTTTTCACGGCTTTTCCAACTTTAAAGTCAAAAAACACCAACTTAGAGGCTTCGCAGCATATATGTTCCATAGACGGATTTACTCAGAATTCGGAGTAGAACATTTCGTGTGTCTGTGTGTGTGTGTGTGTGTGTGTCTGTATGTGTGTCTGTGTGTGTGTCTGTGTGTGTGTGTCCGTCCCCCCCTTATAACTTTTGATCCACTCAATTTACAGAGCCCAAAATTTCAGAATATATAAAAAGTTACAGGCCTACAAAACTTTCATACTCAGAATTTTGAATTTTTGTTTCAGTCAGGGGTTATCAACTTTTTAATTTTTATTTTATTTTTCCATATATCTCAGAAACCATAAAAGCTAGAACGCTGAAAATTGGTATGAACATAGAAAAATAAAAAATCTCAAATTAGTTTTTTCAAAAAAATTCCAGGGTTTTTCAAACATTTTTTATTAAGAAAAATATTTTTTTTATGATAAATTTATGAGTTTAACTGCCTATATTTCCAAAACTTATACAATTATCGAAAAAAGCCGAAACACCCCAACTAGATAATTTAATTTTCTATAAAAAATCTCAACATTGTAGCAGAAGATCTCAATTTTTTTTAACAATTTTTTTAAAAATTGAATTAAGTGACGACATCGCTTCATACATTTTGTATGGCAGTCGCCTATACACAATATGTAAGAAGACTTAATAGTTTGATACTTCATCTCCAAACATACATACCATCATGCTATTTTCATATTCTGGGTAGGAAAAAAGGAACTTCCTCCATACTATCCTATCTTGACATAAATACCTACATATGTTGTATAGAAAACAAAATATCTGAAAATATTCAATAATTTGTATTTATGGGTTTATAGTTTGGTACATATTCTTCAAATATACATACTATCGCTATCGACAGTTGGATCTCATGTGTTACATGCAACTAGTATATTAAATATTAATACACGCCACAAATAACAAGTTTCCACATTCTTGGGATTTATTACATTTGTTATTTCACAGATTCGGAAACAGCACTGACATACATTTTAAGTTAAATTTGCACACATATATATTGAACATCTAAATTATCTTACAAATCCAGTATAAGTACATTTTCTTAGTTATGTAATCTTAATAATATACCCTCAATATCTAACCTTTGTCTAAATGCTTTAAGAGTACCACTTCAGATCAGGCATTCAGCGTAGTGAGATAGTAAAATTTCAATATTTTTACTATGTATACCTTTTCGAAATTTACTGTACTGAAATATGTAAATAAAATAAAAAAATAAATAAAGATTCAATTAAATATAATATAGTCGGCCTTCGTGGCTCTGTTGGTTAGATATCTGACTGCTGATCCAAAGGTCCCGGGTTCGATTCCCGATGGAGACACAGTTTTTAATTGTGTTTTATTTATTTATTTTAGTCTTCTTGTACATATAATTAGTACACTGGCGGGCGTATTGCCTGATGGCAATTTCTTCCAACCAACCAGAGTAAATGTTAAATATACAAAATAATGTGAACTATGGCAATCAGTAAATAACATTACAAAATAAATAAAAAATAGCAGAAGAAAAGAAAAAAATTAAAACAAAGAAGATGGTATATAAGAACAATTCAAAGCAATGATAGGAAGACTAAAGGATAAGGAAAGGAAGAAGAGAGGAAGATGTAATCAGGTGTTGTCAGATAAATATTTTTGCTTTAGCCTGGATCTGTGAGACGATTAATATCGTAGGTCTCCAGAATGTGGCAACTTGTTATTGGGTGCGTGTTTAAATTAATTTTTGACATTGTACCTGTTAGTTGCCCGAGAAGCAATATTAAATAAATAAATAAATAAAAACTGTGACTCCACCGGGAATCGATTCCTGGATGTTTCGCTCGGAAGTTAGATATTGTATTAAAAATTAGGTATTATACCGTGATAATAGTTAGAACGTTACAAGCATAATCGATATACCTGTTTTATTATTTTAATGCTTATTTTATGCAACTTTAATATTTAGAACGTGAAAACGATTTTGAAAATTTAATTTTTTGTTGTTAGTCACGCGTTTCGACAAATAATATGAATTGATTTCATATCTATATTGTGTATAATCGTAGACATTAAAGTTTTTATAGTTTAATAACTTTACAATTCTCCACGGTTGTAGAAAAAACGTAATAAAATGCTAAAAAAATCATGTTAAATTATACAATATAATAAATATTACTATGGGTTGTAATAATAATTACGGTATGAATAAATTGTGTCCTGTCACGAGATTTCTTCGCTTATAGTAAAGGTGTAGTTTCGATTACGCGATTACTGCATTCTCCGACTTGACGCGCGACACGTGATATGAATGAAGTTGAAAACGCTGTTCGTTATCGCCAAACGATATTTTTTTTTGAACGTTATTTGATCAGATCTGCTGAACGTACAACACTATCCATCCCTATTCATAACACGGAATTTCTCAGTTCTTCGTTCGAAGAACAATCAGCAAGATTTTGGAATAGTCCGGATATTGTGTCGTCTAACTCACTTTGAATTTTCAAGAAAAAACTAAAGAAGGAATAAATAATAATAAATAATAAATTTGGATAATTTATATAGCGCCGTTTTTGTGAATATCTCACCTCAAGGGCGCTGAAAAAATGATTACGTTGTATCATTTCGGCTCTGGTAAGATTTGCGAAAAAGGTGCGTTTTGAGTTTTTTTTGAGAGAATATTTATCTCTTAACACCATATCTCCTTGTCCTTTCCTTATCATTTTTTTGCTATGAAGATGATTTTATTTTTGTTTTATTTGTTATCTTGGTGTAATACCTATACATTTTCTTTGATTTTTTGCTTTCATTTTTTTGTTGATAATAATAATAATAATAAGGACAATTTATAAAGCGCCGTTTAGTGACAACCGTGGTCACCTCAAGGGCGCTTTCAGTTTGCAAAAAATAAGTTAAAATTAGTCCTATAGCTAACACATTGAAAATGGTGAAACATAAAACTTAAAAAAATACAATAAGTTAAAATTAAGTTAAAATTAGTCCTATAGCTAACACATTGAAAATGATGAAACATAAAACTTAAAAATAGTCGATTCAAAGTAAACTGGCATAATATTTAGTAAACATAATATTATTGAACGGATGAAGGACAATCTGGATACGATTTGCGGAAAAGATGAGTTTTTAATTTCATCTTGAATTCATTGATATTTTCGGCACATCTTATGTCCATTGGAAGATTGTTCCATGACTTTGGTCCAGAAACGCCAAAAGATCGATATAGGTATTTTGGCTTATTTGTGAGATTGGTTTCTACTAGTTTTTTATTGGATTGGGTCATTGATCTTAGCGTACTTTGTTTGTTTATTGTTAAGTGAAAATGGAACACAAAGTTCCGATATATATTCCGGGGCCATGCTATTGAGTGCTTTAAAGACAAGGAGACATGTTTTAAATTCTATACGTTCTGGATGTACCTACATACACAATTTTGTTGTACCTACTTTGTAATCTCGTTTGTTGGAAGAAATTTCCTTATGGCAATAAAGCCCGCCAGTGTTCAATATATTTGATTAGATTATGTGAAAAAGATAAATACATTTTATAAAATACAATAAATATGACGTTTGTTGCAGAAATTGTATCTATAACAACGGACAACAAACATCATATACTATAAAAAATTTTCAGCATTAACTGCTACAAAATAAGGAGAGTAGTAGCTGATCTTGCTTTATTTCGTAGATTACTGAATGGTATTGTAGATTGTCCTCGACTTTTGTCACAGATTCACTTACGTGTACTGTCAAGACTCACTCGTAATAGTGATTGTTTCGCATTACAAAATGTGTACCTACATAAATTGTTAGGCTCACCAATTGGGTTATGGTGCATACAAGAGTTTTTTGTTACATATAATGAAATGATTGTATGTAATGAATGAGTCTTGACTATCTATGTATTATTGTTATTTTGTAATTAAAAAAAGTCTAAAGTAATGGTTATTGAAAAAAGCGAAAGAAGAACAGAATGCGAAATACGAGTGAATAATGAATTACTAGAACAAGTGGATGAATATTTGTATCTAGGAAGTATGTTTCAGCGTGATGGAAGACTGGAAAAGGATATAGAAAGAAGGGTAACGGCAGCAAATAGGGTGAACGGTGCATTAAGAACAATAATGGCCGACCCGATTATCTCAAGGCCAGCAAAGCTAGCTGTGCACAAGGCAATAGTCGTACCAACATTAATGTATGCAAGTGAGACATGGACATGGCAGAAGACGCATGAAAGTAAAATTAACGCTGTGGAAATGAGGTCCCTAAGATGAATGTGTGGTAGAACGATCTATGATAGGATAAGGAATGTGGACATCAGACGAGAATGCAAGATTGAAAGAGATATTGTGAGTAGAATGAAAGTAAATACACTACGATGGTTCGGACATGTGGAGAGAATGAACGATGAGCGCCTGACAAAGAAAGTATACAAGGCTGAAAAGAGTGGAATGAGAGGTTGTGGCCGCCCGAGAAAGAGTTGGCATGATGATATTTTGAAAGATGGTAATATACGAAGTCAGAATAATAGGAGAGCATGTATGACGCGATGTATGGATGTTAATGAATCAAAACTCGTATGTCAAGATAGAGTTGTCTGGCGTTCGGTCCTCTCTGCCTACCCCAAGTAGGGATACGGCGTGATGGTATGTATCTGTATCAGTATTTTGTAATTGTAAACAAATGTAAATGTATTGCACTGTTTTTACTGCTGATTTGTGTTAATGTTTTTTTTATATCTTTTTTATGTATGTTAGTTGCTTCACATATTATTTTATTGACTTTTTTGATATATTTTATTTTTATTAAGTGTATAATTGTTTTCTTTTCTATGGTTGTTCTCAGTATTTATATTTTAATGTATGTTTGTAAAAGGCAATTTATGCCGTTAATGAGTAAATGAATAAGAAAATGAACATATTCATTTTTAACGTAGGTAGGATGGTCGATGATCGCATCAATAAAACAGCACCTTTAGTGGTATGTTAAGTATGTAACATTAATAATTATCCATTAAAAGTAATATTATTACAATTTTTACTATTTTTGCATTAAAAATGCATTTTTAATGCAAAAATAGTACACAGATTATTGCCTAACGGTAATTTATTTAATTATATGTGTTTCCAGTGTTGAATCTTAAATTGTTAGTCTTGAAATTTTAAATTACTCAATCGGGAACCAAAACCGACCCTAGCTAACTGAAAATTATAAATATCGAGTAGCTAATATAATGAATCAGTGCCTATTTATAATTTTTTTTAAACATCTAAGCAAAATAATTTCTCATGATGGTTAGCAACAATGTTTATTAATTAGATTTGATTCCCAAATCTAATTAATACAACTGTGAGATAGCCCGACCCAGGCTGAAATCCCGCAAGAGCTTCCTGAGATTCACTGAGCCGCTCAAAACATCTCCAGAGGAAGTCTGGCTCACTTTGTGGCGAGAAAAATCTCCAAAAGAGTTCATCGAACCTCAGGAGCATCTCCCCCCGGGACACAGTCTGGACTGGCGCACCTGGAAATCACTAAATAGATTAAGAACGGGCGTCGGTAGATCGAAAGATAACGTAAGGAGATTGGGAATCATATCAGACGACGACTGTCTCTCGTGTGAATGCGGCCTGCCGCCGACCACTGACCTCCTACGACATAACATTGAAGACCGTATCGCTTTTCGGGCAACTAACATGTAACATGTACTATGTCAAATATTTATTTAACACGCCCCCAATAACAAGTTGCCACATTCTGGAGACTTAAATTGTTTATCGTCTCACAGGTCCTGACTGAAGACAACATTTTATATTTATATGTAGTCACATCATATTTACATTGACAACAATAAGAAGGTTACTGCTGTCCAACTAGGAAATCCTGTCCTAGGGCTAGCAGTTTACAATTTTTAGTGACAATATAAGCAATTATGTATGAACTAGGCGATTGTTCCCGTTCCACACTGAATAGGTAAGTACACAATCTTAACATTCTGCACTCATAATCATTACCTCAACAAACATGGGTTCACACAAAATATATCAACCAAGTCCTAATGTCCGCCCAAATACCTTCAGCCTACATTCAGCTTATATATTATACTAGTAAAACCCGGCAGACGTTGTCCTGCCTGTTTAATTATTTACCTCCAAATTGTTGATCGGTATGTTTCTTTTATCTAGATTCGCTAATTATAATAATTCCTTATTTCTTTCCCTTCCATCCCTACAGTCCCTTCCGTCCCGATTCATTTTTTTTTATTGCGTATACCTACATAATATGAACAGACACATAGTACAAAAATTTTAATTAATACAGTTTTTTTTTTCAATAGGCACTGTACCAATAAAGTTAAAAACTTGTGCTTGGGAACTTTTCATTCATTTTAATTTTTAAACCTTCTCGTATGCGCGCTGAAAAAAACCCACTAAGTATCAATTCAATACCTTTTTTTCAGATTTTTTTTTGTGAGATATCGAATAGATAAATATATTATAATGCATGAACCTTCTCTTGAATGAGCTGAACAAATTCTCAAAGTTTCATCGCAATCGGATTGTTGGTTTGGGAGTTCATCGGCCACATACAGACAAACAAACAATCAAATATACGCACATCCATTTTTATATATACAATAGATAAAAGACATATATTCTATTGTAAAACTTATTTATTTTAAACACAATCTGGAACAGTCTAATAGAGTAGTCTAATTCAAAGATTAAAATATATTAATGACTCAAAAAAATAATTGACTACTGGAGATTTGTATGTAGGTAAGTGTCACATAGACACAGCAGAAGATGCAATAAAATCATAAAAACGATGTGAAAGTAAGATCTCTCAGACACACGAGTGTTACAGCAATAAAAATGCGAGATAAGAAACGAGAACTTCAGACTATAATTAAATAGATGTAAAAGAGTGCATTCAGATAGTTTGGACACACACTCAAAGAATGAACTAATGAAAAACTGTCCGTGGCTTCTTCATAGTCCCGTTGATCTTGAAGTACATTCAAAGAATTCCAACGATTCTGTCATATAATCAGACCACTCAATGGGAAAATTATAAATTATATCTAGAGTTCCTGGTTATTAAGATTTGATGTCAATGACAGTTTTTTTGTGGAAACTCATACGGGATGCAATAAAATATGACAACGAAATAATAGTATGATGATGCGTAAGGGGAATTCCCATTCCCCTTATTACTCCTCACTAACCCAAGGGGATATAGTGGGGAGTTATGATTTCGCAATTATTTAGGCTATTTTTTATTTCAGAATATCAACTAGTATCATGCTGAGATTGTATTCTGAAATTTTCATCACAATGTATCTGTTTGTGTGTGCTGTGTACTATGTGCTATGTGCTATGTATGGCGTACTTATTTTTTTATCGATTATAGACTTAAGTACTCATTCGATTCTTTTCAAATTTTGCAATTTCGTATATTTAACACTCGCTTAGACCCCATTAGATTTTGAAGAATATCTGAATAGTGATTCTCATTTTTTTTAACTATCAAATATTTCAAAGTGACCCCAAGCACAGGAAACTTAAAATTTGAAATTTTTATTTTCAAATTGGTAAAAAGGCACATCACTGCATAAAATGGCATTTAAGAATTATCAAGTTTTATAATAAAATAAAAATTTCTGTCGCCAGATGCTTATTGTAATCTTGTAAGGTCCATTAATCAGTCCTACTTAATACATGCAACTTGATGATAATCATACGCTTAACCAGTTTCGATGTTAAAAAAAACTGGATAAGCTTCGGATTGAAGTCAAGCTTCATACAGTATGAAGGCCCTATAAGTATTTTGAACAGCACAGCATTAATTCCTTACAAATGTTCCAGTGTTTCCTAGCTCAAAAATGTACAAGCTCAAAAGAATCATTTTAAACATTGGTCGAGTCCATAAAAACGAAACATTAATTAACTCTCATTATGAAGACGAATATAATCGAGATGCTCAACGATTGACACGTATGACATTTGTCAAAATGAATGTAGGCGAGACATTATTAGATATTATTGAAGATGTGTATATGTTTAATATGTTAATTATGCGGGCCTAATTGGTCACCAACCATTTATGACAGTAGATATGACCAATGCGGATCAATTTCAGAGTAAGTATTTGCACATCGTGTGCTTGTTCTTTTGTTAAAAAATGAGTTTGTTATGATCGGCGCTGAACTCGACAATAGATATTTCATATGTTTAAGAAGGGTACTGTTCCTAAGAGTTTTGTATTGGGGGCGATGTGGCCTATGTCAACGGTGTGCGAGTGGCGTCCCACATTATACTACGTACCTACATATGGTGTGCACGCAATATACAGAAACTGCCAGTGCCGTCCGGTAAACTATTGCTTTTGTAACTACACTGTGTCGAGAGTTTTTCATGACATACATAGAAGATGTTGGATTTATTGGATTTGTTAGATTCACAAGGAAATCAAATATCGAATATATTTTTTTTAATTGCATATACGCAAACATTGGATTTTTTTACTTGTCGGGATTCAAATGATATTTTTATGGACAAACTTTTTAACAAAACGTTTGTGTTAAAAAGGTTGTCAATTAAAATATCATTTGACTCCCGAGAGGGAAAAAATCCAATGTTTGCGTTTATGCAATTAAAGAGAAATATTCGATTTAAATACACGTTGGTACAAGTAGGTAAACAAGCCAAAAATTAAATAATATTTCTGGCGCAGTTCAGCGGTGACATCTATGCGAGACACCGTCACCTCATTTATAAGGACTGTTGCTTTCATTGTTTACAAATAAACTAATTTCTCAATAGATGGCGTTACAAAAAAGGTTTTATCGTTACTTCATAGATGGCAATAGTATAATTCCTTATTTTCAGGTGAATTTTGTTACACATCATTCAAATATATAGAACTTTAAAAAAAATTACATTGATAAGGGATCCCAATAAGAAAGCAGTGAACGTTGCTCAAGCGCATAAAGCGATCACGTAAACCAGCCGATGACCGGTTGTAAGCCCCGTAGGTGCCTTGAGTCCCTGGTTCTTCTATAATATCCCAACTTCGTCTCTATTCAGATGTTAAAAAGCTTGTCAATAAAGAAATCAAATATGTTTTTTTAACCGGTAACCTTGTTTTTTGAATATGTATCATGTAGGTACATGATGTCTTCTTTGTAATTATATTAACTTACAAAACTTGAGGTGGCTTAGTAAAACGTGAACCCTATTTGATAAGTTATTAATTTTCGTCTCTTTAGCTCCAATATTGGAAGGAGATGATTATGGCGCTTAGAATGGTGTCAGTAGTTCCAAACATTTTTATTTTTTTTTATTTGATATGTCGATCTTGTATATTATGACCTTATCTTCTTTTGTACTTTCAACGTCTTGCATTTACCAAGTTTAACTATCAAATTTCAAAGCTATGTATGGATCTAATTAAAAACTTTTTATAATTATTCATGTAGGTATATATAAAAATATATTTACCTAAAAAAATATATTGACCCTGTAGACGTCTATAAAAAACCTCCACTTGAATTTGTATATAATGTGAGAAAAAATACGTATTATTTTGCTAATAACATTTATGAGCCACGAAATTATTAATGGATACATTAAAAACACCTTAAAATGCTAATATCACTGTATTGTTTACAACTAGTTTCGAAGAAACTAATTATTTTTTAGTGTATCAATAAATTCAACATGTATTAAAAATATTTCTGCTTTATCTACGTTTATGTTTTAGGGATAATATTCTAAAATGTATGTAGAACTACAGCAGGGAAATTAAAAGTAAAAATCTAATGAGACAAACTTTTCAGATATGAAAAAAAAGGATTGTGTACTCAAGACTTGACTATAATAAAAGTGTTTGTATTTTCTTTTGTGCACAAGTGTAAATCAAAGTTTTAGATAAAATACATTTGATAGATAAGATATTGAAAGATACTTGAAATAACGATTTAAATCTTTCAAGTTCTTTCAATAATCAAAATCCAAAGGCTTTGATATATTTTGGCAACATATGTAACTGTAGTAAAACTGAGAAGCGGGTATTGTATTTTGTTAATTTTGAAGTCCAATAGTTTTATAAAATTTATTTCCAATAGTTTTGTAAAATCAAATTACTAACCGATTTAGATTTATCAAAGACGACGAATGAATGGTCTTTATGGAACGAAAAACTGCAATTTATTGTATAAAACCCTGAGAAGCGAGAAGGTTCTTGAAAATTTAACTGAAAGGTAGGTCAAGATGTATATTAAAGTATAATACCACGGAAAGATGTATATTCTTTTGAAGAATCTTCGTTCATGGTGTTGAAGAAGATTCCCCTTGATAATATAATAAAACATATTTTTAATAAGCCAGCACACACAATAAGATAAATACTTATTTTTATTGAATGTTGCATATTTGTTATTTATTTTTTATTAAACTCTTTGTACATAATATAAACAACCATAATGCACACTGGCGGGCTTATTGACATTAGGCAATTTCTTCCAACCAACCAGATTATAGAGTGACAGAATTATATATGTAGGTAGGTATATACATCAACAAGAAATGAAAGCTAAATAAAGAACAAAGAAAATATTCATAACACCAAGAATAACAATAAAAACAAAAAAAAACATAGCAAAAAAAGGATTGGCAAATAAAAAGCAGAGGAAATCGAGATCTGGGGGGCAAGTCTGGTTTTACCGGCGAAATCAAAACCCCAGTGATTACCCATATCATGGATATAATTATAATATGGAGTTTTGACATCTAAAGATATTGTAGAACTCCTTATAATAATTATATCCATGATATGGGTAATCACGGTGGTTTTGATTTCGCCGATTGAACCAGACTTGCCCCCCAGGGGGCCTAGCCAAGATGACAAGTTAAAGGTTAATGTTTGGAGAAACGTTCGTGAGTTGGTCCGGTGTGACTTAATCAAACGTCAAATCCCACACAAATAAAATAATGCACGAACCAACCAACCACCGTTTCTCCAAACGTTAACTTTTAACTTGTCATCTTGGCTAGGCCCCCAGGTGTTTAGGGATAAATTTTCCTTCTTTATTTAATATTACGTAGAAAAGGGAAGGAAGGAAATGGAGAGGGATCAGTTATTTTCGGAGATATCCCTGCTTTATTCTTTTCATGAAAATGGAAAGCGAGTATGACGAAGTTATATCACGACTCAAATAATTCCAGAGTCATTAATAATTATACATGGGTCGATGGCAGAGCGGTTAGCGCGCTGGGCTAGTAATCCAGTGGTCGCGAGTTCGAATCCTGCCTCGACCGATTTCGTTCACCTATAGCACAAGCATGTATGCTTATTTTAGGGAACTTAGGAAGATGTATAGGTATGTACTTGTTTAACAAGGACATATTCATTTTTATATAAAAAAAAATTGGCTCAATACATAGAATTCACCATAATTTTCGACATTGTTTTTAAACAAAATGAATTTAGTAATTTCTCAAATGAGAGAGTTGACAGTTAAAATTTCATGAGGAATATTTGGCACAATGACTCATGCATTTGAGGATACTAAATTATTGAGTACCTACTTCTTCTGGTGCATTCAGCAAGATTATGATTTCGATTCTAAGAAATAAACAGAATTAGAATGCAAATCACGATGGGTACAATTTCCGTAATAAGAAATGAAATAATTCTGAAGAATTTTAGGAATCATTCCTAATTTTTTATTTCCATTGCATTCTTAGTAAGATCATTTAACGCAAAGTGCTTTATTTTTTATTTTATATATTCTTATACCTACCTACTAATTTGTCTTTACTCCTCACTACCCCATGGGTTTAAATTGTGTAATAATTCTTTTTATATGCATGTATATTCATGTAGGTATTTTATTTTTTTAGTTAACAATATGTACAAAAACTTACACTTTAAATTTTTAAATAAAAATGTGATTAGTGTTTATTAGATATTCGAATGAAAAAAAGACTTTGCAATAACTGTATTTATAGTCAGTTTAAATATTCAATGAATTTTTATTTTTATCAAGGACTATCGTTTTTCATATAAGGATTATTATGAAGGTATTTCTTTAGTAGGTACCTACTTATAAAATGTAAAGATTGATGTATTATGTAAAAACGGAATAAAAACTATTATATCGTTAATGTTAGGAAAATAACTTTGTGGCGACATTATAAATTATTTATAATATACATACACTTAACGTAGTTTACACCACTTAACTATGAGTACTAACTTCTACCGGTTTCAAAAACTTTAAATGTTTTCTTCGTCAGGAAGACTTACGTACTAAAATTAAAAATAAACATAAAATATAGACTGTTTTTATATAGGCAAAACTAATAGAAACGTTCAAACCAGAGTCAAAGAACACTTACGTTGCTTGAATAATAATAATTTTTCGGAATTTGCTGAACATCTCATAGAATTTAACCATCATTTTGATATAGACACGGGATTACAGATTATGCATACAGGTTACTCAAATTTAAAATTAGCAGATCTAGAAATTTTAGAAATAAGAAAAAGTGTTAATAATAAACAAAATATAATAAATAACCAATTAAACTTCCCAAACAACCCGATTCTAAATACATTCCCGATTAATTAATAAAATAGAAAATATTTTTATAACTAACAAAATTTTTTTGAACCACCCAGTGTCACTTATGTTTACCGTTCCGCCCCACTACTTTCTAAAATTGACTCCTCCCACAACTTTAAACCTAACAACAGTCTATATTTTATTTTTTATTTTTTTATTTTAGTACGTAAGTCTTCCTGACGAAGAAAACATTAAAAGTTTTTAAAACCGGTAGAAGTAGTACTCATAGTTAAGTGGTGTAAACTACGTTAAGTGTATATTATAAATAAAAACTATTATATAACTTGTTGTAAAATGATTTTCAAGGGGATATAGTGGGGAGTTATCAATTCGATATTTTTAAGGTTATTTTTTATTGCAGATTATCAACTAGTATCATGCTGAGATTGTATTCTGAAAATTTCATCACAATGTATCTGTGTGTGTGTTATGTGCTGTGTACTGCGAGGTGTGTACTATGTACGGCGTGTTAATTTTACTTTATCTATTATAGACTAAAGTACTCATTCGATTATTTTTAAATTTTGCAAATATGTATATCTAATACTCTCAATTTTTAAAAACTTCAAACATTTTAAAAGGATCCGATGCTCAGGAAACTTAAAATTTGAAATTTTTATTTTCAAATTGGTTAAAACGACACATCAGTACTTTCATAAAATGGAATTGAAGCATAATAAAATATTGATAATAAATTATTTAAATAAAAAAATAATTGAACAAACTCTTCTTCTTCTTCTTCGTTTAGTAGACCTAGTTGGTCTGTTCTTCAGAAACTATGCCTCCTGGGATTACGAAGTCCAGCTATCCTTTCATCTCTTGGGTGGTCTACCGGGTAGGCGGCGGCGGCCAGAAGGAATTTCATTTTCTGCTATATTTGCAAGCCGATCACTGTCCATCCTGGCTACGTGGTCCCTCCAATGCCTTCTTCTGGATCTACTCCATCGAACGATGTCCTGTATTCCACATGTTTTCCTTATTTGAACATTGCGAACACGATCTCGGAGAGTTTTACCAGTGATTGACCTTAGGACCTTCATCTCCGTTGTCCTTAGGAGCCCCTTGGTTAGTACGGTATCTGCTCGCGTTTCCACAGCAAACGTCATGATCGCTCGCACACATGTCTTATATATTCTGACCTTACTGTCAATACGCATGTGTTTATTTTTCCAGATCATATTTTTCAAAAATCCAGATACAACAGATGTTTTATTTACTTGTTCGCGGTCGTTATGGCTGCAGATCTCTACTCCTAAATATTTGAAACTCATTACTTGTTCCACGAAACGCATTACTTGTTGAACAAACTCATTTCATGAAAATGCTGAATATTTTCCATACAAAATTGCATACTTGACTTGTGAGTGAGTTTAGCGTTGCCCACTTATTTAACATTTTGATTGAAAAGTTTTATTTTCATATTTAGTGAAAGCAAATAAATAACATGTTAAATCAATATTTGCCTATTTAATAATGGTTACCTAAAACAACGATTGATCTCATGAAGTCATGCGTTTTGAAAATAAATTCTGCTCGTATGGTTTTATGGCATTGTTTTCAAACTCTTATAGCGCATTAACTTCGGTGGTTTGTACATAATTATTTATAATCGATTAAGCAAATAAATATTTACCAATTGAATAATAAAAAATCAAATATTCTTCAATATAACATTAAATTCTAAAATATTTTTAAATCTCCACTAAGTAAACACAGTCGAGGCAAAGATAGTAAGCGGCTTCTGTGCCGGGGTCCTGGGTTCGATTCCCGGCAGAGGAGATATTTTTTTATACGGCGCTGGCCGATTTACTAATGATATTAATAACAATTAAGCACTACAAAAAATAATAACACTAAATTATTATTATTACCATTATACACTTCCTCAAAAGAATTAACAGATTAATGCGTAAATTGTAAATTATTAAAAAGAGCAAAATAAAATGCAACAAACGCATCATCAAGCTTTCAATTGGGAATAGTTCACCCATCCAGATACTTAACATATCAAAGGATTAGGCTCTGAGGAGGTCTCTATACTACCTAACAACCCTACTGATTCCCGAATATTAACCTTTAAAAAATCTTTTACGATTCAACATGTATTCATTATTACCGTTTTTTGCATTTTTATTATTAAGTTTTTCGATAAAATTATAATTTCAAATTATGAATTATAGTTTTATTTCCAAAATAATTTTTAATGCATTTATTTATGATATTGATTTATAGAAACAACAGTTTTAATAGTATTATCAAAGGTATGTACAGCTTAACTGATTCCCGAATATTAACGTTTAAAAAATCTTTAACAATTCTACATGTAATCATTATTACCGTTTTTTGCATTTTTATTGTTATGTTTTTCGATAAATCTAAAATTTCTAAATTACGGATAACGATTTTGGAATAATGCCAGTGGCTGAAATAATGAACGGTAATATTATTATTTTACGAGAATGCCAGTCTTTTAATCTCGTTACCTAAAGCGGTTTATTTTCTAATTTTTTCACCAAAAGATTTAGTAATATTACTAGAATTTGGAATAGCTCCGTCGCTAATGTATGTTATTTTCACTTATTTTATCATGTATTATTATATCGGGTCTGTTATGTTGAATTGACCGGAGAGTTTATCGTTATAAATGGAGATATTATTATTTTTTAAAAGTGAAATCAGTTCATATTCATAACATGGTTTTATGTTTATCGCGTCCATAAATTTATATTTTTATTTCAATATTTTATTTATTTATTATTTACTCTATGTACATTATATGTTTGACGGTGGTTAATGCTTTAATTATCTGGCACCGTAATACATTTAAGAATTGTGTCAGAGATAAGAGCTATCTAGGAGGCATCTCAAACTTAGGTCTTCTGGATCACAGAGTAACAAATCCTTAAAGGAGTTGAACAGAGCCAACAAAGCGGCATACTGCGATCGATGCTTTAGTGTGAGTGGTCCTATAAAGTAGAATAGATTGCTTCCAGATGTCCGCAGTGCACAAAGCAAGAGCACATTGTCTAAAGGACTGAAAAGAGCTTTGTTTCGTAAACCACCATAAGACAGAATATAAGCGCCCTTGGAATGATCCCGAATTATAAAACGGCGCTAAATAAATTATTCATATTATTTTTACCATAGCGGGTTTATTGCCATAAGGCAGTTTCTTCCAACCAACCAAAGCAACATGAGGCCATAAATAGTGTAGTGGTAGGTACATTAAATTTATAACAAAAAACAAACAGAAATTTAAGCACATAACATTTTTAAGTGTATAATCATAGCAACAAAAAATGAGGGTGATAGAGGTTGTGGGATGTGAAAGAGGATGGGGAAAGACTGTCAATTAAATTAGTTTACACGTAAATCTTGCTTCTCTGGGCTGGAAACGCTGGTTAATTTGAAGAAATTGCCAAATGGAAATAAACTCGAAAATTTCACAGGGTGCAACAAAGTATTTATAATTATTTTTATATAACAATATATTTTAAGTTATTTAATTAAAGAAAATGAATATTCATCCGGTCCCAAACCCAGATTTAAAAGGATTGTATGCAAGGTCTGTCACTTACATACTATAATAAAACGACCTGGCTCACAGAAAAGAGAATAATGCTTCAGGATGGTAGGATAAATGGAAGTCCACTTGTAAGGGGGTGCAGGCCTCTTAAAAACAGACCATAAGGTCTACATAAAAGAATAAGAAGAAACATAATATTTTTTAATGCTTTATATTATAGTATTAAGGTGTTATTTTTAAAGTTCTTAAATTATAGAACATATAATAGGTTTTTAAATTACAACATAGCCGCTATGCATTATAAAATTGGTTCATTAAGTGATTGTAGAACTCTCAGCGGAATTTTATTTCTGTACAAAATCTTACATATTAATTTAATAGACTGTCCTGACTCTCTTGAATTAATTAATTTTAGAGTACAATCGTTTAATAGTAGACAACATAATGTATTTGCAATTTCACCATTTCGTACAAACCTTGGCAAGAATGAAATAATCCGTACAATTTGTGATGACTACAATAGACTTTTGACTTACTTGGACATTTTTATATAGTTTAAATACTCGGCGGATATTTTGTGGTTGTTCATATTAACCGTTTTGGCATGTGAATTTTGCCCTAAACCACTATATATTGAGTCACTATGCGACATGTTTCGGCAGCGCTGTCCTGCCATCGACCGGCTAGTTGAGACTGATGGCAGGACAGCTGGCAGTACAGCGCTGCCGAAACATGTCGCATAGTGACTCAATATATAGTGGTTTAGGGCAAAATTCACATGCCAAAATGGACATTTTTAATTTAAAATATGCAAAATTTAAGCAATTGAGTAAAGATATTGTAATATTTTCGCAAGAGCAATCCTAGAATCAACTGTGGTCCTTGAATTTGTCCCCTTTTTCTCCTCCTAGGTACCACCTTATCATAGGTATTTTAATATAACATGCTGCAGGCACTCGTAATTGGAGAGTTGACCTTACATGTTATTTTGTATTTATATATTTTGTATTTTTTTAATGTCAATTTCTCTGTGAGTGCTTCTTAAATAAAAAAATTATCTCTTGATAATGTATATTTTAAATTTTATCAGTTATGAAGGCCCTTAAATTAGTTTATTAATTATTCTGTTCATCAATCATTTTGCATAATATAACTAAATTTTTGGACCTTAAAGCTAAACGTATTTCAATCGTTATAGTATAAATTTCAGTTATAATTTTATTTCAGATTTGTACCTTGAGTCATTTACCTACATTTTGTATACAAACCGTTTTACAGTACTTTTTGTAGACTACTGAAATTTTTATGCAAATATCTCCATTCCTTATTCTATCATACACATTTTTGTTGCATAGTGTAACCTTCAAAGCGACAATTTAAACTTCTGACGCAATTATTATACAGGCGACTTTACAACTGTGCAAAATAATACGAATATATTATATTATAGCTTGACCCCCCGTGAAGATAATTTTATACGGTTCTCGAACCCGGAGTAGCGGGTTTTTAAAAAAGAACAGGTCCCAGGGATTTAACAGCTGACCACTTCCTTGTCAATGTGAATGTTGGTGTGCGACCAAGCGAGAAAAAAACCGGGTCTGACATCTTTATACGAATTCCTTCGTGCAATAAAAAGTATGCAAATTAAGTTATTTTTTTACATTTGAAAATATAATCGGTTCAATTGTACATCCTGAAATTAAGGTTTTATTTATGCCTATGTTCATATATTCTTTCATTTCTATTTGTTTTGCCCTAGTCACTGTCCCATTTACTTGAGTTCGGCTCTCCTAGTCCTCATCCTCTAATTACTTACTTCTGTCCTCCGCGTCCTTAGATCGAAGCCTTGCCTTTCTTGAGATCTCTGGTCTTATAATATGGGCCCCACCTCTATGGCAATTGTTATTAATTTTATATCATATACAATGCTATAGCAATTCACATGGGTCTATATTTTCGAAATTGTCATGTCGGTCTCATTAATTTCTGTGTCAGTTAAAGGTCAGATTGGATTAGCATATATGTCAATATTATCTGTTTTATTGTCATATCGTCACTATTTTTTTATTACATATATCAAAAATTACATTATTTTATATAACCAACATAACAAATAAATTGGGTTGGTTTGTACCACCTCACTAGGCCAGGCCTGTTCCGAGGTGGTAGACTAGTTACATAATATTAATAACTAAATCATTGTAAGCTGTTATATAGAATGATTGTGTAGCCCATGGTCCACTTATTGAGTCCTATGTTAGTAGTTTTGTCGTGTATGTTGTTATGAATTGAGAATTTGCTGACAATAGTTGATCACTTTGTTATATAACCATGTTTGTATTGTATGTATGTTGTTATGAATTGAGAATTTGCTGACAAAAGTTGATCCCTTTGTTATATAACCATGTTTGTATTGTATGTTTAAGTCTTGTATTTTCTATTAAATGTAAGTCTGGTCCAACCGGCGAAATCAAAACCCTCGTGATAACCCATATCATGTATGTAATTATTATATGGAGTTTTATGTCATCTAAAGATATTAAAGAACTCCATATAATAATTATATCCATGATATAGGTAATCATGAGGGTTTTGATTTCGCCGGTTGGACCAGACTCTCCCCCCGATGAAACTCGATGAAACTTATTTGTTTAATCACCTCTGAAGATCTCCCTTGCTATCAAAAAAGGAATAATAAAAATCGGATTATATGGTAAAAAAATACTATTGTCGTAGTAAAAATGGAAGATTTTGTTGATTTTCTCAAGGATCCCATTGTTAGATCTTGACCACATTAAAATGGGACCTATTGGAGAAAAACCCTTTTTCGAATGAAAAAAGAATCAACGAAATCGTACAACACACTTAAAAAAATCGAATATTTTATTTTTTGTTCGAATCTAACAAAAATAAAATCACTTTGAACTTAAAGCTGATTGGTAACCAGATGGGGTTACCAATAACAGTAGTTAGTAACCAGAGGGGTTACTATTAAATATTGGTGGTAACCAGAGGGGTAAGCAGTAAAGAGAGTTTACTATATTCCAAGAGGATATGATTTGAAATAAGAATACAAGGACAGTGGTTGAGAGAGAAGAAGAAAGAATGGTCAAAACTTACAATGAGTATATTGATCACAATTAATAGTTTACTTAAAGGTAAATTTACAATTGATGAAATAAGTTAAAAAGGAACTTTCTCACGATGAGTAGGTATAACGATCGAGTGTGTCGAAGTATCCGATTATTCGTATGGTGAAGAACCATCGTGCTCGCGGGGTCGGGAGATGGCCGGTGGTCGAGAGATGAAGTGTCGGCGAGACGGCGTGGTCGTAACGGAGGCGTGAAGTGACAGATGAAATACGGAAATGAAGTGACGACGTGTAGAGGTGTAGACTCCCTTAAATAGTGCTGCGCTGGGGGTAGCAAGTTCAATGTCCTCGAACTTTCTAGACTTATTTATTTGAAGTGTCATACCCAGTTGAGGAGTATTGTCACTTGTTTGACGTTGCGGGCGATGAACTCGGCCTAGCGATAAACAAATGTACTTGCCGTCGTTAGGCGCGCGCTCGAGAGAAATTTCGAGATGTGGTCTGCCACAAACTGATAAAATCCCTGTTTTTGGAAGTCGGTTAAAAATAACTTTTCAGTTGCATTGTTTGAGAGGGATGGCCGCAATCGCATTGAGCGAATGGAACAATGCCTTACTTTGACATGAGGTAGTTACAGCGTCCATGTCCAGTGCGGATCCTATTTTAGAGAGGTCAACAGTCTTCTTGCCAGATCGAAACCTAGAGGTATCGTAGTTGGAGTACCCATGTAACCATTAACATCCAAGTTGGAGTTTTCCAATCTGGATGTTAATGTGTTTTTTTCATATATTGGAGGAATGCAGCTTCGGTGCATATGAGGGCCTAAAGACAGATATTTGCTAGCTGACGCCTGTATTTTTGGACTGGCTCGGAGCCCTCGACCTGAGTGTGTGATCGTATTTTGTTTATGTTTAACTGTGCGTTTGTTGGTTTGATTTTGATGTATTCACTATGTCATACGATAAATAAATAAATAACTTTTCAGTTACTTATGAAGTGCCGCAAAGTGCTACAAGATCCCTCCCAATGTGGTAGGCCGTTTACACTGAACATGTCCAATTCCTTAAAATAATTGGTATTTTATGTGCCAGACAATTTTACTAGAGTATCCAGATCAATTTTTTTTGACACAGTTCTTAAATATAGTGTAATGCTTCTTATGTGACAGTTTGCTCGTTCGGTTGGACTGTAGTAGTAATCTGCTGGACGTTGACCCAAAGCTGATGTATATTTATTATGCACGAATGTATCTCTCTGCTTAGTTATCGGAAACTGAGTATCAGGTCGCGAGGACAAGTCTGGTTGGAATATTATTCTCAGGTAACAAAGTGTATAGGCATACCTACATAATGTAGGTATGCAGGAATCGATGTGAATGGAGTAATTTGATCACATAGATAGGTACATACGTAGACAATTCTTGCGAAAAATATACACGTGACGCGAATACAATCACACGTTATGTAGGTACTATCAAACAAAAATATAAAAAAGTACGGAGAATACGTTATCTGACGCATTTTTCTAAAGTCTCTGCAGTTCTACAACTTTGCTTTGTGCAGGCCCTAGAATTTTTTTATTTACGGCGCTGGCCGATTTACTAATGATATTAATAACAATTAAGCACTACAAATAATAACACTCAATTATTATTATTACCATTATACACTTCCTCAAAAGAATTAGCAGATCAATGCGTAAATTGTAAATTATTTAAAAGAGCAAAATAAAATGCAACAAACGCATCATCAAGCTTTCAATTGGGAATAGTTCACCCATCCAGATACTTAACATATCAAAGGATTAGGCTCTGAGGAAGTCTCTATACTACCTAACAACCCTACTGATTCCCGAATATTAACGTTTAAAAAATCTTTAACGATTCTACATGTATTCATAATTACCGTTTTTTGCATTTTATATTTATTATTTATTTATTTGAATCTTCTTGTATTATTATTAATTTGCTTATTTCAGCGTGATGGAAGATTGGAAGAAGATATTGAAAGGAGAGTAACGGCAGGTAATAGAGTGAATGGTGCATTAAGACCAGTAATGGCTGACCCAATTATTTCGAGGCAAGCAAAGCTCGCGGAACACAATGGTATCGTCGCACCGACTCTAATGTAGGCCAGTGAGACATGGACATGGCAGAAGACGCGTGAAAGTAGAATTAACGCGGTTGAAATGAGGTCACTAAGACGAATGTGTGGTAAAACGATGTATGATAGAATAAGAAATGAGGATATTAGACGAGAATGTATGATTGAAAGAAATATCGTAAGTAAGATGAAAATAAATACCCTAAGGTGGTTCGGCCACATAGAAAGAATGAGTGATGACCGTCTGACAAAAAAAGTATACAAGGCTGATAAAAGAGGAACGAAAAGTAGAGGTCGGCCAGGAAAAAGTTGGCACGATCACATAAATCGGATTTTGAAAGATGGTGATGTTAGAAGTAAGAATAATAGAAGAGCGTGTATGTCAAGAGAGAGGAGTCTGGCGTTCGGTTCTCTCTGCCTACCCCAAATAGGGAATGGCGTGATGGTATAGTGGTGTTTATTGCCTTATGGCAATATCTTCCAACCAACCAGAGTAAATGTTAAGTATACAAAACAATGTGTACAATGGCAATCAGTTAATCACATTACAAAATAAATAAAAAACAGCAGAAGAAAAGTTAAAAAAAAGATAGCATAAAAGAACAATTCATAGCAATGATAGGAAAACTAAAGGATAAGGAAAGGAAGAGGAGAGGAAGATGTAATCAGGTGTTGTCAGATAAATATTTTTGCTTTAGCCTTTTCTTGAAGATGTTTAATGAGATAGACGACGTAATATCAGGACTTAGGCTATTCCATAGCCTAGCCGAATGTACTTCAAATGAAGAACTTAAAAAATCAGAACTATGAATAGGGATAGATAGTAAAGCACGTTCAGCAGATCGAAGTGGACGCCCGTGGCTTGAAAGATAAGTGAATTTATCTTTGAGATACTGAGGTAAATTTGTATTAAAAAGGACATTGTATAGTAATGACAAGATATGTATATTACGTCGTTGTCGTATCTTGGGCCAATGAAGAAGATAACGGTAATGAGAAATATGATAGAATTTCATTTTTTATGTAAAAGTTAAAAATAAAGATACGAGATTGTCATAACATTAACTTTGCACCGCAAAATAAAAAGATACGTAAAATGTTGACGACTTGACAAAGAATGAGTGAAAAATGTCTGATGAAACTAATTATATTTTCTTTGTATATTATAGAAAGCTGACAAGAGCAAGGGGTCCAAGTTGTCCAAATAATTGATGGCACGAATATGCGAAAGATTTTCTGTTAGAAACTTGAACACCAGACTAACATGTTTGAGACGACGATGCAATTTCAGTATTACAATATATAGAACTTTCAAAATTGAATTGATAGGGATCTCATTAAAAAGGTATAATTGGTGAACGTTGCGCAAGCGCATAAAGTGATCACGTAAACCAGCCGATGACAGGTCGTAAGCCCTGTAGGTGCCTTGATTTCCCGGTTCTCCTACAGTAAATATTCCAACTTCGTCTCTATTGGGATAATTAAAAATCTGTTAAAAAATATCTTTGACTCCCGACAGGGAAAAAAATCCAATGTTTGCGCACATGCATTAATAAAAATATTCGAGATTATTTTTGTTTTATTTTTTGGTTCCTACCTTTTACTTTTTATCCTATTTTTTATATCTTTTTATCGTATTTTTCTTACTTCACATAATTTAATATTATCTGTTTTTAATTATTTTACCATATGTACAATAATGTACACAATATCGGTTCATAGCCAAAAGACCATTTCTTTCTAACAACCAAAGAACGTGAGGCCTTATATATGTAGTGTAGTGGTATGTAGGTACATTCAATTTATGACAAAACGAGTGGGTTGTGGCCAACGCTATACTCACCACTACTCAATGAAGCTTCCCTGCAAATATTTCACTCTAACATCAATATGAAATCAAATAACTTAACATTGCCAAACATAAAAAATTATCTTGTTATATAAAATTTTTCATACAAAAATCAAATATTATAATACATAATTTTTCAAACGGTTGTATGTTTTTCTTTTGATGTTGACCAACTTTGAATGCAGTTTTTTGAAAATTATTGGTATTGTTTAAATAGTTTAAACAATATTAAAATATCTCAAATATCCAGGTCGTGAGAGCATTTTTTGAGTTTTAACAGATGAAATCATAGAGAAAAATTCAGAAAAATGAACCGTTGTCTATGGAAAACTAATCAACTCTAAGTTTATGTACTTCACACATATGGTATCAATATTAAGTTCATCGGCCTTTTAGTTTGATCTATACAGAGGACACAAATTGACATATTTTTGTACGGCATACAGGATACGGCATACACACAAAAACATCACAACGAAATTCAAAGTATGCACTTTCTACATGATACTTATTGAGAAATTGATGTAAAAAAATACGCTTAAAAATTGTGAAATCATGACTCTCCACTATTCCATAATAGTGGAGAGTAAAAACACACAAAATGATAAACACGTACCATCATAATTAAATGTGAAATCACAGCAACAATGTAAGGAAGGTGTGTCAATAAAGAGTTATGTATAAGTTATAACAGCTTTAGTCTTTCTTAAAAAGTTTATTCGATTGAGATGACTTGAGGTGTTCCATAGTCTCGCTAAATGTACTTCAAAAGAGAAACTGAGAAATTCAGTGGAATGAATGGGAATAGCTAGTGTGGTACGATCAGCAGATCAAAGAGGCAAGAAAATAACATTTTTTTCAAGATTTTGAGGTGAATTAGTGGTTTCAATTCAAGTATACAGCAGTGAAAGTAAATTATGATGATACTATGTATTTTTTTACTTTGTATGTACATTTTTTTTATGATTTTGTATATTATATTTTTTAATTTTTATTTTATTTCATGTAGCTTCTCGGGCAACTAACAGTTGCTATAAAAAATAATTATTTAACACGCACCCAATAACATTATGGAGACTTACGATATTTATCGTCTCACAGATCCAGACTGAAAACAATTAAAAATTGTGTCTCCACCGGGAATCGAACCCGGGACCCTTGGATCAGCAGTCAGATACCTAACCAACTGAACCAGGAAGGCCGACAATAGAAAAAGAAATAAATAGTAGATCCTATACGTATGTATGAAATAAGATAATATAAAAATGTTACGAGCCACAGTTTGATATGATGTGACATGATTACGTAAGGCTGATATTGAATGAGAATCACGTATATAATGGTCTTAGGGGACTATTAGGAAGTAATTTAAATTATTCAACAATTATTTACAGCTGGCTGTGTTTAAAGTGTATAAAAGTACTTCAATTTATTGACTTCCCATCCATTCCTCCCGCTCCACACCACACCACTTAACAAAATATAACTCAAAAGATTTTTTTAATTTGCTTTCTAAATATCCGCTATTGAAATTATTACATTTCTGATAGAAAAGTGAAGTCGAATAAATGAAAAGATCCTTAGTATTGAATTTAATAATTCCGAGTATTTTATGCTTTGTGAAATATAATATGTAGGCACCCCAATATTTATATGACTTTATGTTAAAAAGGTATTTTTCAAGCGATCTCTTTCAATCAATTAAACCTCCAGCACCTCCAGATAGTGATGACTAAAGTATCGCAGTATCGGTCAAGGTTTTGTGAGACTTGCAAGACCATTACCAAGACCGCATGTGTCGCTGCAAGACTATGACCAAGACCAGCCTTTGCAAGACCTAATGCAAGAGTCTTGCGGTCTTGCAAAATTAAAAAAAAATAATTATTTTCAATTAAAAATTAAGCTTTTGACTACGAACTATCGACAGAATACTTCAAATTGATGAGATTTGTTATATTTCATTGTAATAACTGTATTTGAATAAAAAAATATTTTAACTACAATTTTAAACTTTGTTTACACCACGTGAGAATTGAATTTGCGACCGGTTTCGGAACTAACCGTTCCCTCCTCAGGCAGAATTTCAACTAAACGCAGAATGTTACAATAAAAATAGCAATTAATTCAAACAGAAATATAATAAATAATCAAGTAAATTTAACTTACAGCCCACTTTTAAATATGTTTCCCCTTTCCATCAATCTTACCAATCAAAGTCATTCTACACAAGACCCGCCCCTAATGATCTCCCACCAATATCCAAAGCCTTCTTTTAAGCACACAGTCACATTCTGAGTTTAGTTGAAATTCTGCCTGAGGAGGGCACGGTTAGTTCCGAAACCGGTCGCAAATTCAATTCTCACGTGGTGTAAACAAAGTTAAAAATTGTATTTAATTTTTGTTAAAATGTACCACAAAGTTAAAAATACGATATTTGATAAAAAAATATTTTTTTGTAAAAGTTGTAAGACCTGCAAGACTTTAAAGACCGAGACTCGATCGAGTATGCAATACCAAGACCAAGACCACATCTGTTAATGCTAGACCAAGACCATCTCGGTCATAGTCTTGCATACCCAGCCTCTATCAGCTCATCACTACCTCCAGTTTTCGATCTACCAAGAAGGCCGTGGGCCTCTCTAAATAGAATCCTCAATAATATGGACTCTGCGACTACATAATGTCAAAGTGGGGCATTGTTCTGTGAAATTTTATCTCAGGGAGTCTCTCCGACCAAAATGTTGGCTTTGACCGCCTTCGGCCAAAAAAAAAATCGACTTCGGGTAAGATTAAGCCGTAGTCGAAATCGAAGCCTAAGTTTTCGATCAGCTGCTTAAAACGGTAAAAACTGACTGTGTTTGTGCGAACGCGCGTGAATCTTCCTAAATTGTATTGTTTAATTAGTCAAATTTGGTCAAAGTAATAAGTATGTATAACAATAACTCTTTATGTTTTACGAGTATTTGGGGTTAAAGGTATTTGTAGTATGTAGAGCTTGCTAAAGTGCCAGAGTGGTCACTTGGTTAGAAGCGATTGCATACCAGCCGGAGCTGATATACACGCCTGTAATTGAGGTGGTAAGGTCGGTCAGTTGGACGTGTAGGTATTACCTGTTTGTCCGCCTTTAGCTACATACAACCCAAACGATATCTCACCCGCTTGGTTCGAACCTGGAGGCCGTCTGTTCGGAGAGTCCCGACAGCTGAGCCACAGATTGATCGACCAAGCAACTGCGATATCGTATACAATAGATTAAATATTACTATTAAATATTACTCAGGTAGAAATGGTTGACAGATTGAAAGATGTAACAGGAAATTGAACTTACTCTTTTATTGATCAAGTTGATGCTTACAATTGGTGCTTATTAATATTACTTGGTACAGAAAATGTTGAATTATTATTTAATGATTATAAATGTAAATTTGGAACGCGGACGATTTGAACGACGACGAGCGGTCGGGCAGCGTGATGCCTAGCCTCGAGATCTGGATAAGCGGAATGGTCTGGGCGCGCTGTGCTTCCCCTTAAATAGGAGACGGGCTGTGAATACGGCGCAGGGCAAGATGGCGCCTGCCGGTGTAACTCAGCTACGCGGCGCAATCGGCGGTTGCGCCACAAGTATAAACAGTATTATTAAATAATTCTTAGCAGTCAAACCTTTAGCTTTGGCCAAAATCTGACCTTCGGTCGGACAGTACAGGGGAGCCACAGTGCCTAATATTAAGGTGTCATTATGACATATGTGGTGTTCTTTATGACGTTTATGGTATTTTTTATGACATTTATGGAGTCATTTATGACATTTATGATGTCCCATAATTTATGGTGTCCTTTATGACATTATGGTATCCTTTATGACATTTATGGTGTCCTATAATTTATGGTTTACTTTATGACAGTTATTTTGTCATTTATGACATTAATGGTGTCCTTTATGACATTTATGGTGTCCCATAATTTATGGTGTACTTTAGGACATTTATGTAGGAACTGAATATTTTTTTTATTTAAACCTAACAAACATAAGTTGAATACGCATTTTTATGACATTTATGTTGTCATTTAAAACATTTGGATATTTATGATGTTTATTGATTAAATTTACATATATATTTGTTTCATATATTTTTTACTGTGATTTTGTTGCCTAATATGTTGTATTATAGAATTATAAAACGTAAAACCCAAGTATACCTACAAAATCTACAGTAATTGCTTCGGAACAGACTCTGTCTAGTAAAGCAGTTATTTTAAATATAATTTCTTTGTAAAATTATGTTCTTCATAAATAAATACAAAACAAATAAAAAAAAAATTTGTACAAACCATTTGTAGAAGTTGAGGAAACATTGCCACGGGCAGTCGAAAAACTGAGTCCACTAAGGGAGTGGATTACCTCTCTAACAATGCTCAACTTTGCTGTAATGTTTTGTCCGCGCTGCTGCTAAATACGCGGACTTGTTTAACCACATCAACCAGAAATCAACGAAGAGTATGCAACAAATGTAAAGGTTGGACTGGAGTTTCAAAGATTATGAAGTAAACGACCGCAAGTGTATCTTATGACCATTTGACAATAATTGACAAAGCTACTCGGGAATGCGGTTTCTGTCGCTGATGCATGGTGGCTTGCAGTGACAGCTTTCAATAGAAATTACATCGTTGTGGTCTTAAATAAGTTTTATTTGAATTCAGAACAAATAAACTGTAAGATTTGTCTGATGGTATTCAATGTTTCAAACAATATAGAAACACCACTATACATTGAATAACTGTGTGAGAGAAAAGTGATCTCCAAAACGTATCTTGCACTCGGGTAATCTGGATTACTGAGTTCGAACTCCTAAAAGAAGGTACAAAGACAGAATCAACAATGCGGCTTGTTTTGATTCATGCTTTAGAGTATGTCCTATACAATGGAAAAGAAATCTACCAAAGCCAGTAGATCTGAAAATAACGATATTTTTCCAAAAGAATGACGTCTACTTTATCAGTGATTTTTCATTTATCCTGAATCATTGGATGGAGCTATACAAACTCTTAAAAAATATAAACCTAAATCCCTAATAAATTGGTTATAATCATTCATAATATACCGATTATTATTATTATTACCAGGATGCGTATTTACCTTTCCGTGTTGTACTGCCTCGAATGAGGCTCGAAAAAACTCGTGTCGAATTCAAGGCACGTGTTCTCCAAATGCACATGGTTTAGTAACGCAAACTGTTCCTGCTAATAATAATGCTCAATTCAAGGCAATTAATTATTGAATATGGAACATATTATATAGCCATGAAGTTCGCGCGCTATTTCATTTCACATTTCGTCTGTCACTGTCACATTAGTGTTTTGTTCACAGATTATATGGCAGTAATCAGTAATTTAGTTTAAGTCTTTAAGTAATATGGAACTTTTCAAGGACAGACTTGATGGTATTTTGGACAATTCTATGCTCTATATCTTGTGAAGGTAATTACGAAGCAAAGTGTGATTATGTCATTGAAAAATTCATGACTACCAATCTCATACAAAAAAATTGTCTTTACGAATTTTTATGATATAATTTAGATTTGTGTAGATTAATCTATTAAAACAAAAACAATCATACACAAAAAAATCCTCTAACATAGCATTGTAACACTCAATCAATACACATGGTAATCGGCACTAACACATGGTAAAATTTATAAACCTATGTACGATTGAAAGACGCTTGCCTTGAATTGAACACGTATAAGCAGGAACAGTTTGCGTTGCTAAACCGTGCGCATTTGTGCCTTGAATTCAACTCGAGTTTTTAAGTGCATTAGCGCAACAAACACGTGCCTAATTCGAGGCAGTAATTGCCTCCTAATCAACACGAAAAGGTAAATACGGGATAGATAAATCCTTTTCAAAATAAAGTATTTTTTCCAACTACAATAAAGAATAAACAATCACAAGCCTTTTGATCTACCTAAGTCCGTTTCACACGAAAGCACACCATTCATCGAGTGTAGCCACAGTCATAAGTTCAATGATGAAGATATAGAATTCAAGGAGAATAATATTAAGTTTGAAATACCATTTCTCTTTATCTGTTTTATTAATGTCATTGTTAATCTATTCATGTTTGAGTATTCCTGTTATACCAACTACTCAAATCGATACGCGTAGTTACATATCTATGTAATTACCAATTTCAGAAGTTTGAACATATGTCTGTCTGTGATGTATAGTAACTGTTTCTATTATCTACACGTGTCATGAGAATGGTATTACGCCGAGGATTGTTAATGTAGGTATGTAGCGGTGAAGCACAAGTCTTGGTCAGATAATACCACTAGCGTTGCTAAGTCCGCTCGGTGATAGACAATCCAATTAGTCTAATGGCATTATAATACATTCACACCTACGATAAAAATTAAGCTCGACAAATATTATTTCCGCTCTTGGAACATACCTAATGGATTTTCCAGCCAATGTGGCAAATTGCCTGGCAAATTTGTTTCGTCGAATGGTTCTCTGATTTATTGAAGAAGACGTGGTCTCGTTGTTGTGTGTATGGAATCTAAGAGCAACAAAAATATATATAGCACCTATATAATAGACGCGTGTATGAACTGCTATTACCAATTTTGAAACCGCATGGTTGAATATCAACTGTTCGTTTGATACGGAGATTCACACAAGTGTATTGATTATTTCTATCTCATCTTCAATAAAATAGTTACTTTTTCCGAATAAAATAGTTACTTTTTCCGAATTAAAATAGTTTCCGAAATTTTAGAGACATTTTGCAATGTCTCTAAAATTTCGGAAAAATAATCCAGGGACGAAATGATCGGAAAAAAATATTATAAGGCTTCTTTAAGTACTTACTCATAATACTTACCAGTTAACGAAGAAAATGACTATCTGAATAAACTGTTAATTAAAAAAAAAATACTTATCTACATAGCGTCAAGTAAAAATTCTATGAATTTGGAAAGTATATTTTTCTTCATTGATGAAACAAACTCATGTTATTCAACTCGCATAGTGGCAATTTTTTTTAATTCAAATCGCAAAGCGCTAATATCCGACAACATCTACACGCAACTTAGTTACTATCTACGAACATTCATCTAGACTTTGGTTTACCACTGCTTCAGTCCAAAGTTTTAACAAGTTTTAAAAACTTGGGACTTATAATAAAGCGATCCAATATTCTCGAATAAGGCATTAAAACTTCAGTTAAAAATAACTTTGAACGGAATTTCCTATTAACTAAATCAATAAATTCCCCTTGTATTAATAATAGTAGTTTTGCCCAGTCGTTGTTTGATCTTGTAAAGCTGATATAATCCGAATTCAATCTTGAAAGGTAAATAAATCGACTAGACACAAAAGATAAAAAAATAGAAAAAGGTACAAGGTATTTCAGTTAAAAAATATTTTTATACAAAGAATGTAAACCTTTTTATGCCAAGTTTTTCTACTCTTTATAGTTATTTTGCTAATATTTTCGTGAGTGGGAGAAATTCAAAACGTAAAAGTTAGTGTACATACTTAGGTCGTTAAGGTAGTTTTTATCCAGTTTATTCAAACAGAATTAAAATTATAATATTATGTTCTCAACAACTGTGCAATTAGGTTTCGTTTTATCAAAAAAATTGCGGATCTCTCTGATTAGGATTCTAACGAGACACAGACACTGCAACTATCCCATACCTCACACTTCCCTAAACTTATCAAATACTTAGCTCTATAAGTGAAATACATCGATAGAGGCAGTATTCTAACCCGGGTCCATTGCATCAATTACATTATATCTAGCCCGCTAGCCGCTCTGCCACCGACTAATCTTTTCTAGAATATGCAGAATAGATAAAGTCAGAGCAGATTAGTTTTCTACAAACAATGGTGCAGTTTTTCTCTATCAATTTGTTAGTTCAAAAATAAAAAAAATCTAATTTTTAAGACAAAATCACAGTTCATTAGGGGAGATATTAAAACTATTTCTAAATTCAAACATTTTTAATAAGCTGCACAGATTTCATCGGGTCCATTCAAAACAGGGGGGGGGGACAATCCTGTGAAAAGGTGAAATCAAAACTTTTTTGACTAACCATACCATGGATATAATTATCATATGATTATTATAATATACATGATAATGGTAATCATGAGGGTTTCGATTTCACCGTTTGTGCTTCTCTTCTTTCAGCCCCTTTCACTCCACTGCTGGATAAAGGCCTCTTCCTGAGTTTTCCACTTCTCTCTGTCCTGGGCGCTCTGTTTCCACCCATGTCCCACCAGTTCGACAATGTCATCAGTCCATCTCCTCTGTGGTCTCCCTACACCCCTTCTATTATGATAGGGTCTCCAATTCAGAATTTTGGGGGTCCATCTATCATCTCTATGTCTTGCCACATGACCTGCCCATTGCCACTTCAGCCTCATAACACCATATTACTCGTACACTAATTTTCGTTTTAAAAATAGTTACCCAATAATTGGTTACGTAACATACACACTATTATTTTTTTCAATAAATGAATACGATTGGTTTAAAGATATGAAGTTTGAAATAAATAAATATTTTTAAAACGCTAAGTTTTTTTAGGGGGATTTAAATCCATTTACATAAATAATTTATCTCTGATTTTCTTAAAAACAATTTACAATTTTTTTGAGTAACCAACTAACTGATTATTTTCTGTAGATAACAATTTAATATGTCATAAAACAACTTATTTTAAAATTTCAAAACTTGTTTAAATTTATCATTAGGACGGAAGGAGAAGGAAAGAGATTGCTGTTTGTCACTTTAATACCACGTCAGTACAACCGACGCTGGAGTATTTTGTACAACGGTATCAGGACAGCAGAAAATTAGAGGAGATTTAACAAAAAGATATTGTAAACTGTGTAGGAACGGAAGTACCGAAATACTATCGACCAAATGCTACCGGTCGTTTTTCCCATTCGACCCATAATACTACACCGGATATCTCTTTCAAACCAATGCGTACAACACTTGATGCAGTATCCAGTGAAAGAGATGGAGGGACGATACCTCTGTAATGCAGTATTAAATATCAGCTTAGTGAATAGTTGTATACTCTTACATACACATAATGCACTTGTGCATATAAATACATATATAAGTGTTTGGCTCTAAGAATTGAACTTTAGTTGAATGAACCTATAGCAAATAGTTTATCTTGCTTTGAAGGCATGAAATTTATTCGGCGGGAATAAATTCAATAAATCAATAGGAATCAGCAATTAATAATTCACAAGGAATTATTAGTTTCTAAAGCAGGATAATATATTGATTTAGTTTTGTTCCAAAATCTTTGAACTTGTGGATACATGAAATGTTGATATGTATACTTGTTTTTTGATAATACTTAATTATTTAGAGGTGGATTTATTCCAATGATGCAATTTTTACAAACAATCAGAACAATGTGAAGCCTCGAATTAGTGAAAACAATTTATTTATCTTTCACGTTAGACGAGCAATGGAAAGAGGGAACTATTGAGGATTGTAGGAAAATATACATCAGGAATTATTTGACAGATATCTATAGAAATTAATTGAATAATTACAAATAAAGACATTACTTTTATTATTTCTTTAAATACAATGTAGTCCATATTTTTTCGTATATTTCAGTATGAAATAGAAATCAAATAAAATCAGAAATATTTTCGCTACAATAACTTTAATTTAAAATTAATTGATTTTGGTTATAAATTTTAGTATTTAGAAGCAAATTTAAGTAAATCATGTAGGAACAATATGAAATATATAGGCCAAATTGGTTAATTCTACGCGTGTCAGGATATCATACTAGTTAAACCGATCTATTCTATAATAAGAATAGGTTGGTCAGATTTGAATCTAGGTATTATTGACTTAGGTATTAAAATTAATATTGTTATATGTAAAAAAAAGAGGTTGGTTAGGATTATATGTACATAGTTAATTATTTTTTTAAATATATATTGCGCTAAAATTTGCACTAATAACTACATCCAAATCAAACTAACCTATTCTTACCAAAATTTTGGTTAGATTGGGTTGGATACGTTATAATATTGTCCTGGACTTAACTAGTACATCCTGAATCCTGAGACGCATAGTAAAATAAACGCTGTAAAAAATGTCTGTTTTTGAATATTTAACAATGACATGACGATCAAACTAAATGAATTTCTTTCCTTATTTCTTAAATCGGCTAACAATATTTTATTTTATACAGATTAATCATCAAAATTACTCACCAATCTCCGCTTACATAATATCCAACATCTTTTGTCTCTCCAAAATTCTTGTGTATTGTCTGTCATTTCAAAATTCATATTATCAAATAATTTAAACATAAATTAAATTAAAATAATTTAGCAAAAATTTATTTCCTTATAAACAGTAAACATCAAATTGGCACAAAGCACTCTTTTCAGGGTGAATTGCCTAATACAAAAAAAAATATTTTTGAATATTCTTATTATTGCATATGCGCAAACATTGGATTTTTTTCCCTGTCGGGAGTCAAAGATATTTTTTAACAGATTTTTAACTATCTCAATAGAGACGAAGTTGGAATATTTATTGTAGGAGAACTGGGAAATCAAGGCACCTACAGGGCTTACGACCTGTCATCGGCTGGTTTACGTGATCACTTTATGCGCTTGCGCAACGTTCACCAATTATGCCTTTTTAATATTTTTGAATAATTCAATCGAAAAAACAATTAGGATACCAATACGTTGAAGAGAATGAATAAATGAATCTTTATTATGATATTGTTTAGGTTCTGTTTGTACGGCGTGAAATGATTTATTTGATGTTATTCATTACATAGTTGGCTTTTTGTCCCCTAATGGAGCATAGATACATATTCATGTATCCACAATGTCCATAGATAATTCGTCTTCCGATGTAGCGCGACAAAGTGGGTCAATATAGTTAGCAGCCAACATTCGATCCACCACTCGCATTGTATGGCACACTCTACTCTATGCTAATATAATCTAATAACATAACGCTTCTGTGTACTATACAGTGAACATCTCCGTCGCTTCATGCTCTCCTAATACAATTTATTCAATAATATCGATCGCCGAGTAATCAAACTAAACTGGTATCGTGAAGAGAGAGTAGCGAAATAAAATATCATTGGTAGCGAAGTAAATAAATTAGTTGTTTGAATAGGGAATTATATATACAACTTGTGTTGAATATACACAACTTGTATCAAATATAATATTATTTATTGATTCGGAGGATTTTTTGTGGAAGTAAATATCAAAGATTTTTGACATATTATATTTCAAGCTATATAACACTATTTTTATATAAGTTACTTCGCGACATGTTTCGGAAGCGCTGTCCTTCATCGACCGGTGTATTGAGACAGTCTCATCGACAGTCGATGGAAGAACAGCACCCTCGAAACATGTCGCGAAGTGACTTATATGTAAAAAATACATATAGCTAGTAATATAAGTCAAAAATGTATAAAATATATGTATTATTATTTATAATGCATGCCCAACTATACTGTGAGGTTTGGAGTTCATCAGGGCTCAGCGCTTAGTCCCCTAATATTTATTTATTTTTATTTTTATTTATTTAACTTTTTGTACATAATATAAACAATTATAATGCACACTGGCGGGCTTATTGCCATTAGGCAATTTCTTCCAACCAACCAGATTACAGAATGACGGAATTATACATGCACATCAATAAAAGAAAAAAAATTAAAGCTACAAAAGAACAAATAAAATATACATAACACCAAGATAAATAAAAAGAAAAACATCATAGCAACAAAAAAGGGATTGGGAAGGAATATGAAGAGGAAATCGAGATCAGGTGTTTCGGGATAAATATTATGTAGCAAAGGGAAGGAAGAAAAAGGAGAGGGATCAGGTATTATCGGAGAGATATCCCTGCTTTAGTCTTCTCTTGAAAATGGAAAGCGAGTTTGACGAAGTTATATCAGGAATCAAATTAATCCAGAGTCTTGCTGAACGCACTTCAAAGGAAGAGCTGAAAAATTCAGTGTTGTGAATGGGGATAGTTAATGAAGTACGTTCAGCAGATCGAAGCGATAAGCCGTGATTAGATACATAAATAGGTGAATTTGGTTTTAAGGTACTGCGGTGAATTAGGATTAAAGAGCGTATTATAAAGAAGTGACAAAATATGTATGTTTCGCCGTTGTCGTATCTTAGGCCAATGGAGAAGATTACGGTAAGAGGAAATGTGATTGAATTTTTTAAGTCCAAAGATGAAGAGGATACAAACATTCTGGAGGCGCTCGAGTTTGTTGATATGATCCTCGTTCGCATCCAAATAACAAACGTCAGCATAGTCAAGTAAAGGAAGGAGAAGCGATTGTGCTAGGGAATATTCATCATGGTGATGGATTATCTTAAAAACGAGTGGGTTGTGGCCAACACTAAACTCTCCACATCATAGTAAGCGTTTATTTTTTCTTCTTCAAATGTTGACAATCTCAATATGGTAAAATATGCTTATGTTATATGAAATATTTTATTCATTCTAGATTTTACTACCAGGAATATAAATTTTCTAACGAAAGTATATTTTTATATTTAGATATACAAACTATTAATGCAGTATGGTGAAGAATGCGTATGTTGTATGAAATATTTTAATAAAATCAGATACATTTTGTTTTAAAGAACGCGAGAGCATTTTGAAAATTTTGACACGTGATATCATTAATCAGTTCTATGTTCAAGCTATTAATATTCTTAGATCAATATGAAATCAAAGAACTGAACATTGCCAAACATAAAAAAATTATCTTGTTACATATAAGTTTCATACAAAAATCCATTAAATAAAATATAATTTTTGAAACCGTTGAATATTTTTCTTTTAACATTGACCAACTTTGAATACAATTTTATTTAGATTCTTGGTGTTGTATAAATAGTTGATACCAAATTAAAATATCTCTAATTTGCAGGTCGTGAGAGCATTTTTTCAGTTTTAATAGATGAAATCATAAAGAAACATTGAGAAAAAATGAACCGTTGTCTATGGAAAACTAGTCAGCTTTAAGTTTATGGACTTAACACATATGATGTTAATATGAAGTCGATCGGACTTATAGTTTGGGCTGTAGAGAGGACACAAAAAGGATTTTCCGTACGCCGTACGCCATACATGCAAACACATCATGACGAAACTCACAGTGTGCACTCTCTTGAGAAATTGATGTAAAAAAAATTCACTTAAAAATTGTGAAATCATGACTCCATAGTGTGGAGAGTAAAAACAACCAAAACAATTGCCGTGGTGCATGCTATACGCAGATGATATTGCGCTAATGAATGGAGTGCATGGCTGCCTTGGAGGATAACGGTATTTAAATAAATAGAGCAAAGACTGACTACATGAAATCGTTTTTGATGTGAGTAAAGTTGGCCATGATATACACATAGACGACACACCTCTTCCAAAAGACCAGCAGTTCAAATAGTGATGCAGATGTAACACACCACGTGAATACGGGCTAGATGATTTGGAGATTTTTATCGGGTGTTATGTGTGACCCAAGGATGCCCATAAATTATATGGGCAAAACATGAGACATGTTATGCTCTACGGATCAGAATGCTGGACCATGAAGAAAATACATGAGAAAAAGATGCACACAGCAGAAATGAAGTTGCTTAGATTGTCTGCAGGTGTAAACAAGGGAGAAAAGAATTAGAAACGAATACGTTCGAGGTCAGTTTCGTGGTTGCGCCTATTCCGGAGAAACACAAGGCGACCAGATTCTGATGTTACGGACACATAAATAGACAAAATGACGATCACATGGTTATATGGACATATCTACCCACTCGGTCTAGAATTAGAGGTCGTCCACGGGCCACCTAGTGAAGAAGCAGAAGAAGGAGCAAACCCCAGATGAAATGGAAAGAGTCAAGGAAAACGAAGCATGTAGGTACAACCGCGTTCACAAATATAATGCAAAGAAAGTAATATAAAGGAGAGAATAACTTGTCGTATTTCGAATTCTAGAATTTGAATATTTGTAAATTCTCGCCGTCGAACACAAAACAAAATTAGTTGGCGAATGAACAATATTCTAGGCGTTATTTTGAAATTCAAGCCACGTGTCATTCGATTAGATCTATAATGGAACATTCCGAGAAAGAATTCCGTTGTGTTGATTTCGAATTCGTTAGAAGGAATAATAATTTTCCGTTGATCATTTTCCCGCCAAAATAACGTCCGAATGAAACGACAGTACTGTGCACGCAAGGTCGCCGACCATAATATTATAAAGTCAAGCGGAATAAGGTGACAAGTCGAGCAACATGTTGAGAGATACCTATATAGTGTTTGTACTGTCGCGTCGCATTGGAAAATTTTATTATGAATGTAATATATTGATATTAAGTTTTATAATTTTATTTATTTATTTATAATAATTTACAAAATCATTTTTTTACATATTATATATATCCACCTCCAATTAGTTAATTGTGTCAAATCTTCTTTTTTTTCTGAATAATAAAAATCAAATACTAATAGTGCTGTTGTAAGGTAAAAGAACAGCTTTCGCTTATTTTACTTTTATTTATTTTTTATTTAAAATTATTTAAAACAAACGCACAGCCAATTTAGTACATAGCACTAACAGGCAGTTTTACAACAATTAAACAAATAAATATTATAATTCGTTAATTCGTTACTTCTGGTGGGTTACAAAGTTATAAATTATATCATTGACTGCCCAATTTTGCTTGAGCACCTAGGCCTTTACGCTCCCCCGAACTACATGAGAGGTAGAGGACACCACTTGTTTAATTTACCTGCCGCTCGTACAGACGTGGTTGCTCGCAACACTCTCGTACGAATATCTGTTTTGTTAAATGGTTTACCTGTTGAAGCAGACGTCTTCTTCTGGGGCGTTCAGCGATTTAAAAAATATATTAAATAAAATAACGAACAGGTGTCGCACTGTAACTGGCGTAAAGCTGTCGTGCGAGAAGGAAAAAAAAATGAAGAGATACATCATCAATAGCAAAAAACTTTGTGCTGTAAGTGAAGAAATTTGGAAGTAAATGGGGGGTAATGGGAAGCGTGTGTGAGATCACTCAGAGTGATGAGAGAACGTGGACAAAATGAATAATTTAAATCTTCTATCAAATGAGTTGAAGAGATCAATGTCATGGAAGGAAGAAATCATAATGTCTGCATGCTCTGTATATGAAAAAATGCTGTGCATAATTTTTGCTACAAATACTAAGTCTGAATGTATATTTTTTTCTAGTTATTTGTTGGTCTTACAATGTACTAAACCGGGTTCCCCGACGTTGGCAATCACTTGATCTCTCCTGTACCATCCGGAACAACTCCTCTCTCCAGTCCATTCTCGGATGTTACGCATCCGTGACGTCTATCTTCCGCCAGATCCACGCTGTCCCTCAATCTTGCACAACTGCAACACTTGGAGGACCTGATATTCCGGCCCACGGAGGATGTGACCTAGATAGAGATTTTGCGAATCTTTCACATTTTAAGAGTTCTCTGCTGCTGTTAGTTCACATAATCGGACACTGTACCAAAATAGAAAAACATTTGAGCAATTAACAGACTGCTCACAGCAATGAGGGAAGGAAGGAGTTAATTGAATAACGAAGAAGAAATAATGTCGTTCAAGATTTTTTATTTTATGAATGCAATTGCTTTGAAATACATTTGAATGAGAATGAATAAAAAAAACAAAAAGTAACATGGAAAAACAAAAATTTAAAACTATACTTAAATCACACAACTATCTTACATTTTTAATTCTCAATGTAAAAAATATTTTACAATTATATGTAATATCTCTCGTCTCGTCAAATATTTTGTTATTAACTTTTTCAATCAAGTCAAGTCGATATCGACAGTTTTTATTAGCATATTAATTCAATCACGATGGTACTAAGCCTCCATATTCTTTACAATTATTTTTCTTGGTTGTTGTTTCGATTAGTGATTAGCAAAGCCAAGTTTAATACCAAGATCAGGGTGTTATTGTTCTGACATTCCTTATTTTGATCTTGGAGTTTCAAGTTTCGCTATTTCAAAATAAGTTCCTATTTGTTTTATTGCAAAATATATATTTTTTTAATTTATTGTGTAAACAGACAGTTAAGTTAAATTCACTAATATACATACATACTATGACATGTGAACCTTCACAAAGTAGTCGAATATGAATCAAATGTTGTGCAACACACCTTCGGTTCGTGTATCGGTAACTTTATTATTGTCCCTCATTAAATGTATTAAAAAAATAAACAATTTGAAATAAACTAGTTGTGAGTGAATAGTTGCCTGCACGACATCCATTTTATGACTACCTTAACAAGTTACAAAGACGATGGACTAATCGAAATTATAGTCCAATTTCATTTTATTCACCATAATTGTAACATTTTTTCCTTCAAAGTAAACAAACTCAATGTGGAATTGTGATTCGTTTTGAGAACCTACTTTTGAAGGAAATATATCTGATTAAAGGCTAGCGTCCATACAAGCGCAGCGGACGGATTGGATTTTTGTCTTCTAGTAACAATAATAGCAATAATGAACGCGCTTGGAACGATGTCGATCGATCAGTGGACGTACTCATGTGAATTCCTATACAAAGTGCGTTTACTAAAATGCGTTTATTGCGCTGCGACTGTATGGGCGCTTGAATGCTAGCGTCCATACAGGCGCAGCGTATTCATACAAGAGCGTCCACTTATCGATCGGCATCAAATGGAGCGCGCGTATTACATATTATCATTGTTGCTAGGAAACAAAAATCAGAACCGTCCGCTGCGCCTGTATGGACGCTAGCCAAAGAGTGCATGACCGCACCACATTTTTTTTTTCAGAAACAAGCTCTTCAGCTTTTTTACAAAATATATCATAATTCAGTTTATTTATTTATTTATTTATTTATTTATTAATTTATTTATTTATTTATTTATTTATTTATTTATTTATTTATTTATTTATTTATTTATTTATTTATTTATTTATTTATTTATTTATTTATTTATTTATTTATTTATTTATTTATTTAAGTAATTATTTATTTATTTATTTATTTATTTATTTATTTATTTATTTATTTATTTATTTATTTATTTATTTATTTATTTATTTATTTATTTATTTATTTATTTATTTATTTATTTATTTATTTATTTATTTATTTATTTATTTATTTATTTATTTATTTATTTACTTATTCGTTTATTTATTTATTTAAGCATGTAAAACAGGCTATAAGCCCAGTGGTTTCATTTATGAACATATATATTGTATGGAATGATTGGACGATTAAATTATCATACACACCCCAATTATCAAAGAAATAAGTCAATTACGTTTCACTAAATAATATAAATATTTTTACACATTATATCATGGAGAAAACATTGATCTGGATTCAAGGAATGAGATTCAGGATATGGTTATGAAACTGGAAAATGATAATTTCCCAAACTGATGCTTGTAACTTGTACCGATATTATAGACTAAAGTACTTATTCGATTCTTTTCAAATTTTGCTAAATTGTACGTCTAATACTTGCCTAGATCTCATTCGATTTTGAAGAATATCTGATTAGTGCTTCTCATTTTTTTAAACATTTGAATATTTCAATGTGACCTGAAACTCAGGAAACTGTTTTTTTTAAATTGCTTAAAAGGCAAATCACTTTCATAAAACGGCATTGACAAAATCATTTTACTTTATCGATTAAAGACAAAAGTATCATTCGATTTTTACATATTTGTATTTCTAATACTCGCAATGACCCCATAAGATTTTGAAAGATGTCTGATCAGTGCTTCTCATTTTTTAACTGTCAGATATTTCATAGTGACCCCAAGCTCAGGAAACTTAAAGTTTGATATTTTTATTTTCAAATTACTAAAAAGGCACATCACTTTCATGAAAGATCATTGAAGAATTATTAAAATTTCATAAAAAAATATTCAAATTAAAAATAATTTAACAAATTCATTTCACGAAAATGCTGAAAACTTTCAAATTTTGAATTCTTTGTGGAATAACTTGGTAGTGTGGAGTATAGCGTTGGCCACAATCCTCTCGTTTTTTAGATATTGTGGTGAATGGGTGATTTTTAAAATATTATTATATTGCAATGACAGTTGATGAATATCACGACGATCTCGTATCTTTGACCAACGAAGTCGATCATAATCTTGATATTAAAATTAAGTAGGTATGTATAATTTTAAATTAACCCGCGCCTAGTTCTACTATTATTATATTTTAAAAAAACAGATATAATCAGTATGTACATAAATTAAAATGAATTAAACGTAACACAATTAAAATTATTTTAAAATGGTGTTCTATTCTATTTTTAAAACCGATTTTCATTTAAAATGTTAAGCTGTCAGATCCAAGTCCCTTGTGCATTCTCTGCTTTGTTTACTCGGCATATTTACCTCCTCAGTATGTCGCACATGCAAATAAAATTTATGCTCGGTGAAAATTTCTCTGAAATTAAATGTAATCTAATTCATTCATTCCTTACTTTGTCGTCTGTAAATATCAGGATAGCAGAACATGCCCGGGGTAAATAAATTACTTTCATCTCGTTCCACGTTTCGCTACAAGTGATATTTAAACATGTTATCCTGGTTGGAAATTATATAATTTCATACCGACATAATTAGTTATCTCATGTGTTAATTACATAATTATGGTTTTATTTTCCTTTCTAGTCTTTTATTTTTCACCATGTGTATTATATTTTACTTAATATTTATACAGTTGATATTTCTATACAAAAACCTTGGAGAAATGAACAAAATTTTTCTGATGAGGTATTTAAATATTTCGTTAATTAAAAGAATCACAGTGATAGAACAATAAAGGAAAGATCAAATTTTGAATTATAAAATGTAGATAATATCACACTTGTTCATTATTTTTCAAAAAAAAAAAACTATGATCATCATCCTAGCTCGACAACCCTAGGTGGGCCTTGGTTGATTCATGCATTCCCATCTATTCGTTGCCTTGCCTTTGTTATCCAATTTCTAATGTCTGCTGCGGATGCTTTCGCATCGACACCGTCCATCTATCGAGTCTTTGGTCTTCCTGGTCTCCTTCGACATTGTGGCATAGAGTCTGAGGCGTTTTGTGCGGTTGTCGTCGTCCATTCGGATTATGTGACTATCCCATCTCAAGCTCTCATATAGCTCCCTGTTGTATCGACGACGCCAACCATTATTCTCTCTTATTGTCCCGTAGATCGTTCGAATGATTCTTCTCTCCGGCGAGGACCGGCTTGATGTAATTTGTGTTTCTCCTAACCAGTTTTGACCTTAGCTGCTTTTGTAGGACGTTGAAGCGTTTGTTAGCATCCATAATTCTTTTACTAACATCCTCTCGTCTGTCATTGTCGCTGTTTACCGTGGAACCGAGATATGTGAACTTCCTAATCACATTAAAATTGTAGTTTCCGGCTGTGAAAATCTATAGGGCTGAGTAACGTACTTTAGAAGCGGTTATTATCTTCATTTATGCTAAGTCCCTTTGTGCTTGAAGTCATAGGTTTCTAATAAGGACCTTCAGAGATTTGTTTAAAAAGTTATTTGATGTTAATAAATATTTGACTACATATGCATTTTTAGTCATTAGTTTTATTTATTTATTTAATAAAATAACAATTATACATTAATAATAAAAAGAATTACAAACAGTTTCTTAAAATTAAATTATTTAAGATCTATTCATCCCTCAGTTGAGATCAAATCTCGTGTTCGAGGGAGGAGCACAGTCAATAACATAGGTATAATATTACTAAGAATAACACGCATAGATTTACATTAATATTACGTGAACTGATGAACAGTTTACGGATGAATTCTCACCAATGGAGCACTCTATTCTGTTATTAGTTCTGTGCTGGATGTAAAATTAACTTGCTTTTTAATGTATTAATGCAATTATTTTATAATTTTAAATGCATTTCTATCGTTTATATATTTTTTTGTCTTTTTTATGTTATCATTGTAGCTATAGATACTGTATTTAACTGCTTTTTACCATTTATTTATTTATTTATTTATTTTATTTTACCAAGGACAGCACACAGTACATGCATACAATTATTGAAATTAAATAAATAAAAATACAAAAATAACATGTACCTCTTACGTACTATACCTAATATCAAAATAATACAACAAAAAAAGTGTGAATTAGTGGGGTGCGCGCATGAGAGAAGAGTAATATATTTGTGAGTGAAAGAGATATCTAGAAAGAGTGTGAGTGTGTGGGTGTGTATGTGTGTGTGTGAGAGAGGGTGTGCATGTGTGTGTAGACGAACATATATTGACAGATTCATGATTTGGGAAGAAAAAGAAAATATATTGCTGAGGGTGGTTGGGAAAAATAAAATTAATCAGTACCTAATTGTTATAATGTCACGATATTAGATATAAGTTTATTTTTGAATGTTATATGTGAATCGAAAAATATGTCTAAGTCGGCATTTTTTTCGTTAGAGTTAAATAAGTTTATCATTCTGTTAATCGGAGCGTTAAAAAAATACTTTATTGTATTAAAAAATGTAGCTGTAAGATCGTCTTCATGGGTGAAGCCACAGTCTATGAGTAGAAGGAAAAAAGTATGTTGGTTTTCTATGAACATTCGTAGTTCCCGTAGAAAAATCTGTAAAAATTGAATAACGAATTGCGGGTTTTTCGTTGATATTATTTTTTTGTCTCGTCGAATGAAATAATGATCCGAAAAATTCACGTTTCGTTAAACATCCTGCTGTATTAAAATAATAATTTTGTATGCATTTGCTCTACGGTTGATTTGTTTCGGTAATAATAATAAAAGCATAATATCCATGTACCTCCTTTAGCATTATTTGCTCCTGTTATAAATATATTTAAATAATGCATTCACTAATGGGAAATCATTTGAATTTATTGAAATGTATTTTCCGGAATGTAAAATTCCACTACCGGTTATTAAAATAAATCATTTCACTAACTCACCCTAGTAAAAGTGGAGTTTAGTTGAATCTAATACAAATTGAACTTCATCCGGAAATATTTTGGCTAATTATTTAGCAGTTTTATATTTATGTGTAAGTTCTTTTATTTCCTAATCCAAAATCAATATGTCGACATAAGAAATACATGAACCAATATAACTTGTGTTTTATGAAGAATTGAAAATGGGAATATTTATCACAGAAACCGTGCATGGAAGTTTGATAAAGATACACTGACCAATGATGTTTCCCTGTGATAGAAATGCATTGTTTTCTGTCACATCTGCTTTGCCCTTTAGGGATGAATTAATGTATTCTCGATTTAAATTAATTGAAATCAATTTTGTAACATTGTCATGTATTAATTATCGTATGCTTGTTTTTTTTTCTTCTCTTTGTAAATTTAAGTTGATACAATAACCATAAATAGTTTCATTAATGTTTAATAATAAATAGTTTAATTGCGCCTGTTTAAGTTTAATAGGCGCGATTCAGGGGTGACATCTGTGCGAAGAAACTGTAACATCATGTAAAGAATTGTTGCTTTCATTGTTTAGAAAAAAAAACAACTTCTCAATAGATGGCGTTACAAAAAAAGGTTTCTTCGTTATTTCATAGATGGCGATAGTAAAAATGTGTTATTTTCAAACGAATTGTATCCTATTATTGAAATATATAGAACATTCAAAAATTGCATTGATAAGGGAACTCAATAAGGCATAAATGGTAAACGTTGCGCAAGCGCATAAAGTGATCACGTAAACCAGACGATGATAGGTCGTAAGCCCTGTAGGTGCCTTGAGTTCCTGGTTTTTCTATAATATTCCAACTTCGTCTCTATTGTTTTTCTTTGTATCTTAGATAGTTTGTTATGGTTATGAAAATCATTTAAATACAATACATTTTGTATTATGAGCTGATACACTATCTTCCTACATTGCTGGTTGGAAGAAAAAAAAATTTATGTTAACAAGGTTGTCACTGTTCAATATATTTATACGTGCAATATATAAATAAATATACTTCAAAGATTCGTGTTGCTACATTTTTTGCCGAAAGATTTATTAGATTATCAGAACTTCGGATATTATCTCTCAATAGATTTACAACGTCTAAACTCTTCAAATAAATCCTCTTTGGATGTTTTAAACGTGGAAATATTTCACTGGGCTTTGCTGTTTTTCCTGTGCAATGCACTAATCCTCTCTTGAAAGAGTTTACCTGCTTCGTAGAACTTGTATTTTTCGCCGTAATAAATCGTGGCAGCAGTGGTTTATGCAAAGCCCCCAATCTGGTGAAAAGCTGAACAAATTAGCAATGAAGTGGTGTGTAATCTGTTTTGGAAATATATTTCTGTGCCAGGATTACTGATTCATGCAACAGCGGATAAAACCTATGTACTAACAAACAAATTCACTATTCAAAAAGATCTGAACCGGATTCACAAAAGTGCGTTTTAGTGGAAATAATATTATTTCATTCGACCAAAAAGATAATTTAAATAGGTATTAATTAAATTTAAACAGAAAGAAAAAGTATAAACCCGAGAATAAAAACACACATTGAAAAACATATCATAGACCTTACATTCGTTGTCATGTTTACTTCATAAAATTGAGCACTTTATTTTACTTCTCGACTGTTCTCCATAGCAAGTTAGTGAAAAAATAATTTTGGGTATTAAACACATTTTTAAGTTCAATTGTTGTTATTTTTGGAGACCGTGATGGGATAAAAGACCACAAGGGCAGCCACCAACCTCAGTAGATGGGAAACGATCTGCATTTTGGGTTTGCCAATCTAAACAAAAAAAACTGCGTTAAGGGATTATCAACAAAACAACAACATAAAACTGCATTAAGGGATTGCCAACCTAAACAACATAAAACTGCATCAAGAGATTGTCATCCTAAACAATATAAAACTGCATTAAGGGATTGCCAATCTAAACAACATAATACTGCATCAAGAGATTGTCATCCTAAACAATATAAAACTGCATTAAGGGATTGCCAATCTAAACAACATAATACTGCATCAAGAGATTGTCATCCTAAACAATATAAAACTGCATTAAGGGATTGCCAATCTAAACAACATAATACTGCATCAAGAGATTGTCATCCTAAACAATATAAAGCTGCATTAAGGGATTGCCAATCTAAACAACATAAAACTGCATCAAGAGATTGTCATCCTAAACAATATAAAACTGCATCAAGAGATTGTCATCCTAAACAATATAAAACTGCATTAAGGGATTGCCAATCTAAACAACATAAAACTGCATCAAGAGATTGTCATCCTAAACAATATAAAGCTGCATTAAGGGATTGCCAATCTAAACAACATAATACTGCATCAAGAGATTATCAACTAAAACAATGTAAAACTGCATCATAGGATTGCAAATCTACAAAACATTAAACTGCAAAGGGATTATCAACCTAAACACCATAAAAATGGATAAACCAATTATCAATCTAAGCATCATAAAACAGCATTCAAGGATTGTCAAACCCAAAGTGCATTTAGAGATTGTCAACTTGAATAACTCATAACTGTATTCTGGGATTGTCAACAATTGAAGAATTAAAAATTCATCGTAACTATTACATTTAACTAACCCAAACAAATATTTACTACATTAATATGTACAACAACTAGGGGTTTTAATGATACTACATTGAATGTACACAATGTATAATTAGCATCCTTTGATATAATTAAATTTGATGTCATGATACGTCGATAGTATGTTGTAATATATCTTTGTGATGTGGTTTCAGTCCATTATTATTATTCATTTCACCCAATCGAACTAATATTAATGTTTACTAAATTAATTGGTGAAATCCGTCAATTAATTGTACATTTCGATTGTTTTGTCCGTATGTCTTGTGATAATTCGTAAAATGTATGTCTTGTGATAATTCGTAGTTTAAAAATAACTGACAGTAATAATGTCATGTTTGTATTTTTTTCATACTGTTTATTTTATTATGTGATTCTATAAGCATTTATTTTTTGGAGAGAACAATATGTATATGGTATCATGGCCTAAAATTTGACATCAAATTAATGTAGAGTGAACGAGATAAAAATGGCATTTTTCACACATCTCTCTTTTACTGGTATTCTTCTTACAGTATTATTTATAAGAATTCATTGAATCGTGGTTGAATCCTGGTTCAAATGAACACGGTTCAAAGTGTTCATTTGAAAGTGAATGTACGTTCAACTAAAACCTCATTTATAAAAAATAATTTAACCGCAGTTCAGTTGATACTCTATTTTAAGCTCTATTTCTTATTATGACAGGACCAACTTTTGTCCTATTGTTGTTAAAAATAATTTGTTTAAAATGTTATTAAGTGTCTCAATTGGAGTTATTTGGTCTCTTTTGGATTTTTTTCTATAAATTGTATTATTTTCATGTATAATAATGTTGACACTATTGGATTTTTTGTTTAAATTGAGATATTTTCATCAGTATCGGGAATAATTTTGTCTCTATTGGATTTTATTGTTATAAATTGAGATATTTTCATCAGTATCGGGAATAATTTTGTCTCTATTGGATTTTATTGTTATAAATTGAGATATTTTCATCAGTATCGGGAATAATTTTGTCTCTATTGGATTTTATTGTTATAAATTGAGATATTTTCATCAGTATCGGGAATAATTTTGTCTCTATTGGATATTTTTTGTCTCAATTAATTTTATCTCGAATTGGATTGAGATTTTTTCATCAGTATCGGAATAATTTTGTCTCTTTTGGATTTTTATGTATACATTGAAATATTTTCACTATTATCGGAATAATTTTGTACTATGTATTGTAATTTGTTGTATAAATTGGATGAGTTATTGGGTAATTATTTCTCTATTGGATTTTTATGGAGAAAAGAAATACTTTGATATTAGAATTAAGGAATAGAATTAAGAAAAAAATTTGATATTAGAATTAAGGAGCATTTTAGATGTTTAAAAAGTAACAATTTTTCAGAGTTTGCCAATCATTTGATTGAAAATAATCATTCTTTCAATACTCAAACAGGCTATAAAATCTTGCACATAAATAAAGAGGGCTTAAGATTAGATAACTTAGAGGCATTAGAGATATAAAAAGCCTTAAATACAAAACAAAAAATAATAAATAATCAAGTACATTTAAACAATCCTCCATTATTTAATATTTTTCCTTTGACAACCTCTGCTTTCAATAATGTAAGCTCCGCCCATCAACGTTCCGATACATAATTTAGGCACACGGGTCACATTATGTACATAGTATCTAAGTTTAATATAAGTTTGTCCGGACGAAGGAGCGGTTACGTCTCCGAAACTAGTTGACATATAAATATACTCAACGTGGTTAAAAACTAAGAGATTTTATTTAATTATATTATCTACTAAAATAGTTTTGCCTCTATTGGATTTCTTTGTGTAAATTTAAAGATTGTTGCCAATATTGGAATAATTTTGTCTCCAATGGAATATTTTTGTTGACCTTATTTTTTTTTAAATAACTACTATTCTTTAAAGTAACGGATGTATTATTATATTGATAGGAAGTTAGTTATCTGGATAAATAGGTGGGTATGTGAATATGTGGTTCAATTCTGTTTATAGTTATATATCACAATTAGTACAAACAGACACCATACGGTGATATATTACAAATAAATTATACATTTGATTCAATAAATGCGTTGTCACCAAATATGAGTCTACATACATACTACATAATATGGCCGTCCATTGTCCAGATTTATTGTGCATTATTAGGCTATTTAAACACTAGCAAATTTATTGGCGCTATCAAGTGGGTCCGTTATTTTTACGGGAAAATAGTTATTATGACTGTGGAATAAATATTTTTTTTTGTTTTATTAATCAAGTTACATATACATGCTTTGGAAACAAACCTATAGCTTATAGGTACTTGTCTAGCTTGCCTTCTTCTTTAGTTAGGTCTATATATATCCTGTTGTTCTCCTAACCTGCTCTTGGGAGTTGGATGTCCAGCTAACCAGCAGTAGAGGGTAGCTTGAGTTCTATTGTTCTATTGAGCTCGTTGGTAATATATAAATACATACATACAAAATTAATATTAAAAAAAAAACATCGTTCATAAAACGCCTGTTTTTCTGCAGATTGTATAACTTTCCGTCGATAAATTTAGTGGGCCATTTTAAAACCACGTGAGTAACAAGTTTGTTACATGTTCTGGTTGATTATTAAAAAATCCATGTCAATAAACCCAAATTCGACTTCTGCGCATCCTACATCTATATAATATTACAATGCTTTTTGTTTCATTTTCTGAGTCGAATATTACTACACGTATACCTATGTATGATCAAAATCATAGTTTGAGCTGCACTGATGATAAAAAATTTAATTTTACGTTATACATACAAAAAATAATGATGAAACTCATAGTATGCAGTATGCACTCTCTACATAGTAGGTACCTGCCCTGTTGAGAAATCGATGTAAAAAATTCCTTATTTCACAGTAGTGGAGTTTAAAAAAACAATATAAGGTCTCTGCGGTTTAAAAAGATTTGACGTTTATTCGAATATGGCGACTGACCCGAACTGAGCAACGGATTGTTCCGATCAAGGGAGAAAAATGTCTCCGGTTGATTTATAGTCACGCCTGTCAAGCGGGATTATTTTCTCCGACATATTGTGATTCCATAATATTATTTATTACCGCTCTGGCAACACCGGCCCCTACTGTTTTCCCGCTCGATTTCAATATAGAATTATATTATTTTATTCCATATTCAAAAGTGACACGGACCGAAAGCGTTGCGTTTTGAATAATTAATTCGAATGGTTCATTTGAAAAACCTGCGGTGACGTAATAATAATTAAAATATTAAAAAAAATGGGATTTGCTTCATCCCTGTTTTATAATACAGACACACGTACATTCCCATACAAATGAACAATACATGATGTATTACTGAATTAACCTGTTTCAAGATATTTAATGATATTATTTATGTAGCTTATAATAGCGAAATGGGTATTAACGAAATAATTTTGAATATTTTTTTAATTCTAATACCCACAGACAGGCTATGCCTTGTGAGATTTTTGAGTGTACGGTTGATTTATTATAATTGATTTTATGTTTATGTATATTGTATGTTAACCGTGTACCAAATCTTAAATAACTAAATTTTTTATTTTGCATTATCAATTTTTTTTTCAACCGTTTTCATTTAAATTTGAAATGCATTTTCCATTTTCAAGAGAGGCTATAGTAGGCTAAATAGTGAAAATTTTGAAAATCTTTTCCACAGTAGGTACCCTTAAAAGATACGTCTTTGAAATAAAAAATAGTTAATTTTTATATCTTTTTAGCGTGAGTATGAAATTTGATTTTGTTTAATACTTATTGTAAAATCAGTTTTAGTTAAACCCTTTTTTATTTTTTACTGTATACAACTAAAAAAAATTAAGGCTTTTGAAGTAGATTTTTACTTCAATCGTTCGAAAATATGAAAATCTGCCCATTTTTTCACGATTTTAATCTTTAATTACTATTATTTCTCCAAATTTTACTTTTTCTTCACGAAAAAATATTCTATATCACAGATTTGGTGATATAAAATATTTTTTAGTATCTCATTCATTAGAAGGTGATTTAGTGTGCATATTTGTATAAATTCGTATGCCCAAGGTGTACAAGGGCCTCAATTCATTCCCAACCATTCGGAAAATATTCAAATACAATATATTGATTGCCACCAAATGTTGGTGGCGGTGTGTACCAAGAAATATTGTATTTTTCATGTCTATAGGTTTAAGGAATATACAAAATAGAATTTTTTTTGCTATAATACATTCAGGGATTGTAAATCTTTCAAAAAGAAAGTGTCTTCAACCGAGAGATGGAGAGTATTGTATTGGTCAAACCCAATTGTTTTTTCAATTAATATATTATATTTTTTAAAATAATTAAAATTACATACACATTTTTCGGCCCTCGTGCTACATATCGTAAGTAAACGCTAAATATCGTAAGTCTCCAGAATGTGGCAACTTGTTATTGGGTGCGTGATATATTAATATTTGACATAGTACCTTTTAGTTGCCCGAGAAGTAATATTATATAAATAAATATACACCCTCATACATTTCCTAAACTAAGCATAAATGCTTGTTCTATAGGTGAACATAATCGAACTCGCGATTACTGGATTTCCTACATAGTGCGCAAACTGTTCTTCCACCACCAATCTTATTATTATTATAATTGTATCCTTTGCTTTAATTTGTCTTTAGTCTTTTGGCTAATAACTATTGATATCTTTATTTATCTCGCATAGCAATAATCTGACAAAAGGTACCTAGGTATTATCAAACGATTAGCTTCAAAGCATTACCATTACCGTTTGATTATATAAATAATTGATTATAATCAATGGATTAATCACAAGGGATGAATGAAGATTTTGACATCCTTATATGAATTATGTTCAAATACAATAGGTACCTATTCCTTGGCCTCGTGACGGATGATGGGAGCTAAACTCAATGACTCGATGTATGGTTTGGCTTTATGTAGGGTGATTTTGAGCAGAAAAAAATATTTGAGTGAGTAAAACTTTTAAATAAAAAATTCTCCTGCATTGAACTCGGGAGGTCACGCCAGTACAAAAGTCAATCGATTTACACCTTGTCTCGGTTTTAGGCGTGTGTTAAATTTATTTTTGACTATGTAGGTAGATGAAATAAACAAAAAATACGTTATTAAAAATATTGCAACTCGCTTACGCGAGTCATTAAGTATTTGAGTATCACACAACCAAACCTAAGTATTTGAGTATCACGACCACGTTCTCAAATGTCGTAATATACTTACTCATGTGTCTCAAAAACAAAGTACCTACTAATTCGAATCCTACGTCCTCCCTGTAATAAAATATGGTTAGGAAACCATGACTTTGACTGTCCCCACCATACATTATATACTTAAATGCACAAAAACGTCTATGGAAAGACAAATGCTGGGAATAAGTCTTAGGGACAAAATACGGAATAATGAAATTAGACGCCGTCGTACCAAGCTTCTTGACATTATAGACCATATTGCAATATTCAAATGGCAGTGGGGAGGTCACTTGGCAAGACAGTAAATTGACAGATGGGCACCACGAATTATATAATGAAAAAGGAGTAAGACGATCCCAGAAAAGATGGGCTGACGATTTAGCTACAGTCAGGATAGAGAAGGGCGGAAAATCTGATGGAGGCTTATTATACACAATAAAAAAAGGTTTGATTAAAAAACGAGAACATCTTGATTTTACAAACGATACTTCTCCTTCCTTCAGTCATCTCTCCACTGCCTCTTAGGCCTCCTCTAAGTAATTCCATTCGTCTCTTTTGAGATTTCTGGACCCATCTCGTTCCAGCGTCGGGGACAATGTCATCGGCCTACATTTTCTGAAGCCCTTTTCATATTCCGTGGTCTTCATTTCAGAATTCTGTGTGCCCATCTATCTGTCCATTCGCTGTCTGGCAACATGACCCGCCCATTGCCGTTAAAGTTTTGCATCTCGATCCATGACATCGACAACTTTTGTATGGCGTCTGATTTCCTCATTTCCATGAATCTTTGAGTGCTTTTAAGCTTATTTACAGTGTTTTTAAGCTAGTTTCCAGACCATACGTAAGTCTGGAAAACAACCGTAACTAAACCATAATCATGAGTCCATCCAACAGCATCATCACAATTGATTGAAAGAAAATAGATAGGTACTGGATCAGACTAGGTTGGGCAGCGTTTGGAAAACTTAGACAAACGGTATCAATGTTTTTAAATCAATATTTGTTTTATTTTTTTATCTAAGTGCACGTATAATTATCAAGACATTGAAACAATTAGTTTTGGTTTTAATACACAGATGCCATATAACTAGCAAGTCCGTTTCTTCGCTTATTTTCCCTCCCCTTCTTCCCAGTCCGTTTGAAATAAAAAAAAATCATTCTCGTTGCTATAAAAAAGCTCAGTGATTTATTCAGTTATCGAAAGGGAGTTGTCTCTCACAGCTTCGATCTAAAAGTTAAGTAAACAATAAATTAGTAGGTAGGTGTAATTTTATAAAAGGATTGATAAAGCTGTCGGCCGCTAGATGGCTGACTGTGTAGTAAGACTCATTTGGCTGCCTAACATCCCGGAATAGTTAACGAACCCGAATTTATTAATAGCACATTAAGTGCGAGCTGGAAAATTTCTTGATTTTATATTATATGAAGCTACTCTTTTGTAGTTACTTACCCTTTGGTTCTCTTCTCGGATATCTCGTCAGATTTGTATCTCTCTCATACACACACACGCAACGCACAATATAAATCTGAAACTCTTTCAAACTTTACCGTTTAAAATAAATCTGTAAACTCAACGATGAAATCAAAAACGTTTTTTGTCAATAATCCAACTGTCGATTCGTTCATGAGAATTCAATTCTCTTAATGAATCGACATTATTAAGCCAAGATGCGTGTACGAAGGAACATTTTGTATGGCGTAGTGGACTTTTTGCATGCTAATAACACCAACTAAAGGCCTCGCAGCATATACATATGTTCTCATACATGGATTTACTCAGAATTCGGAGTAGAACATTTTATGTGAGTGTGTGTCCCTTATAACTTTTGATCCGCTCAATTTACAGAGCCCAAATTTTCAGAATATATAAATAGTTATAGGCCTACAAAACTTTTATACTCAGAATTGTGAATTTTTGTTTAAGTCAGGGGTTATCAACTTTTGAACTATTACTTTATTTTTCCGTATATCTCAGAAACCATAAAAGCTAGAACGCTGGAAATTGGTATAAACATAGACAAATACAAAATCTCAAATTAATATTTTTAAAAAAATTCTTGGGTTTCTCAAACATTTTTTATTAAGAAAAATATTTTTTTTTATGATAAATTTATGAGTTTTACTGCCTTTATTTCCAAACTTTTTAAAAATATCGAAAAAAGCCGAAACACGCCAACTAGATAATTTAATTTTCTATAAAAAATATTAGCATTGTATTAGCTCATCTCAAAATTTTTTAACAATTTTTATGAAAATTGAATTTAGTGACGACATTGCTTCATACAATTTGTATGGCAATAGCTACACACAATAATCTAAGAAGACTTAATAGTTTGATACTAATCTCCAAACATACATACATACCATCATGCTGTTTTCATATTCTGGGTAGGATCAAAGGACTGACCTCCATACTATCCTATCTTGACATACATACCTAGGTACATGTGTTGTATAGAAAACCAAATATCTTAAAATATTAAATAATTTGTATTTATGGGTTTATAGTTTGGTACTTATTCTTCAACTGTACATACTATCACTATCGACAGTTGGATCTCATGTGTTACATGCAACTAGTTTAGTTATGTGCCGCTCTACGAAACAAAGCTGTTTTCAGTCCTTTAGTGAAAGTGCTCTTACTTTGAGCACTGCGGACATCTGGAGGCAGTGCATTCCACTTAATTGGACCTCTCCCACCGCTCAAGTCTATAATAAGAGAAAAAAGTTTTAATTTCTCACGCAACTCATGCTCCTCTGGCCTGGAAACACTCGGTAGTTGTAAAAATTTGACATTTGGCAATACTGCACTCGCGACAAAGATGTTGTATTTTTCTCTGACTGAAGAACTGAAGACCGCAAAAAATCCTCCATGAATATATATTATATATCTTTAAGATGCAATGGTAAAGTTTAATCTAATCTGATAGCTAAGAAATAAAATAATGGAATTAAGGCAGAGTAAATTTATGGCCGAATTGTAAGTTTATATCGGTTAATTTAAATTGTATAAATACCTATATCTTTACAACATCCACTAATGTTTGTCTTAAATTAATACTTACACAGCACAAAAGTTTAGAAATTCGACAATGGAATATTTTGAATTAGTTTTATAGGCTAAGTCCTGATTATTTATTAAACACTTCCTTACATTCTGTGCTAGTGGCAAATATATTGTTAAATGACAATTTCATCCAACTAACCATTTTTCCAGCACAGAGAAGCAATATAAGCTTGTCGTTTGCTGGAAATCGAACCTATGGCACCGATACTGAATAATTTAAAATCATCATTTTTATTTGAACAAAAACAAATAATTACATATTAGATGGGTGGTGGCAGAGCGGTTAGCGCGTTGGGTTTGTAATCCAGTGGTTGCGAGTTTGCATCCTGCCACGACCGATTTAGGGAACGTATGAGGATGTATATGTATTTGTTACTACAATAAAAGATCGGTCATAACATTACAGGTACCTGCTATGTAAAATAATATTGGTTTAATCTCGAATGCTTCAATTTTATTAATTGTTTTATATATAATGGCATATTCCACCTCAGTTCCACAACATTTAAATACTCTATACAAAAGAAAATCGATACCCGATTAGTATAGAATAACATGACGGTGTTTTACTTGATGTAATTACGTATAAGTGTACCTACGTTTCATGTTTTGGAATATTTACATAGTTTTATATATATATATATATATATATATATATATATATATATATATATATATATATATATATATATATATATATATATATATATATATATATATATATATATATATATATATATATATATATATATATATATATAATATATATATATATATATATATATATATATATATATATATATATATATATATATATATATATATATATATATATATATATATATATATATATATATATATATATATATATATATATATATATACATAGTTTTATATTTTAGATTGTTTGTAAACTTGTAATATTTTTATTTCCTAATATTAGAAATCGCTAAATTCATCTCCACCACCGGTATTAATATATAGCTGATTGTAGGAAGCCTTTCACTCGACCATTAGAAGGTGACTGACGCATTTAATGTTTTATTGTAAATTCTTTAATTGCTTGTACATATGCTTCCCTTTTGCAATCATTTAATGTAAACCCCTATTTCTCTGAGATCTAATGGAATTCTGTTTTTACTCTTCTTTTCAACAGTAAATATATTATGATCTAAATTGTACAGCACAAATCCGCCTCTATTGGTGGCTGACATATCGTAGCGTGAGTACGTTCACCAAAGTACCTACCTAGGTACCTATATCTGGTACACACCAACCTGTTGCATTATTTCTATTTTGCTATTGACAATAACACGATATTTTTCCTCTGTTTTGTATTGATATTGTTTTATAATGATTTATTCACAGGTTTTTTTTTTCGAGATATTATATACTTACTAATATCTTATAAATAGGTGATATTTCTGGTCATTCATTCCAAAGTAATTAATCATTATATATAGTTATAAATCTTAGATCGGCAAACTTTTGCTGTAAAAGGTACAAATTAATATTTTATAAATATTTTTGAAGTATAGTATTTTGTCTATATGTGAATCTTGGGAGCCGCTGGATGCCGATAAATATTTAAATATTATTATAACATCACATAAAATTATAATCATCGTGAAATGAAATTAATAAACGTTTCAATAAATAGATCAACATAAACACCTTACAAAATTACGTAGGTACCTGATTATAAAATTCATGACATCACCTAAAATTATAATCATCGTGAAATGGAATTAATAAACGTTTCAATAAATAGATCAACACAAACACCTTACAAAATTACGTAGGTTTTGATTATAAAATTCATGAAATCACATAAAATTATAATCATCGTGAAATGAAATTAATAAACATTTCAATAAATAGATCAACACAAACACCTTACAAAATTACGTAGGTACCTGATTATAAAATTCATGACAACACATAACATTATAATCATCGTGTCAACTGTGTCTCCTCCGGAATTGAACCCGGGACCATTGATTCAGATACCTAACATAATTAAAAACTGTGTTTCCACCGGGATTCGAACCCGGGACCTTTGGTTCAGATACCTAACACAATTAAAAACTGTGTCTCCTCCAGGAATTGAACCCGGGACCATTGATTCAGATAACTAACATAATTAAAAACTGTGTTTCCACCGGGATTCGAACCCGGGACCTTTGGTTCAGATACCTAACACAATTAAAAACTGTGACTCTACCGGGAATTGAACCCGGGACCTTTGGTTCAGATACCTAACACAACTAAAAACTGTGCCTCCACCGGAAATTGAACCCGGGACCTTTGGTTCAGATACCTAACACAACTAAAAACTGTGTCTCCACCGGGAATTGAACCCGGGACCTTTGGTTCAAATACCTAACACAATTTAAAACTGTGTCTTCGCCGGGAATTGAACCTGGGACCTTTGGTTCAGATACCTAACACAACTAAAAACTGTGTCTCCACCGGGAATCGAACCCGGGACCTTTGGTTCAAATACCTAACACAATTTAAAACTGTGTCTTCGCCGGGAATTGAACCTGGGACCTTTGGTTCAGATACCTATCACAACTAAAAACTGTGTCTCCTCCGGGAATTGAACCCGGGAGCTTTGGTTCAAATACCTAACACAATTTAAAACTGTGTCTTCGCCGGGAATTGAACCGGGGACCTTTGGTTCAGATACCTAATACAACTAAAAACTGTCTCCACCGGGAATTGAACCCGGGACCTTTGGTTCAAATACCTAACACAATTTAAAACTGTGTCTTCGCCGGGAATTGAACCTGGGACCTTTGGTTCAGATACCTATCACAACTAAAAACTGTGTCTCCACCGGGAATTGAACCCGGGACCTTTGGTTCAAATACCTAACACAATTTAAAACTGTGTCTTCGCCGGGAATTGAACCTGGGACCTTTGGTTCAGATACCTAACACAACTAAAAACTGTGTCTCCACCGGGAATTGAACCCGGGACCTTTGGTTCAAATACCTAACACAATTTAAAACTGTGTCTTCGCCGGGAATTGAACCCGGGATCTTTGGTTCAGATACCTAACACAAATATGTGCCGACCGCTGTGGCACAGTTGGTAAGCCGTTCGGTTTCTGTGCGGGCGTCCTGTGAATCCGAGACGTCTAAATGTGAATCCGAGGATCTTGCAAGCCGATGGATGCCGACCCATAGTATAAATAATATTATAATCATCGAGAAATTAATAAACATGTCGATAGATATGTATATAGAATATGTATGTAGATCAATACAAACACCTTAGAAAATTACGTAGTTATCTAATAATAAAATTTTATTCAATATTATAACATCACATAAAATAATAATAATCGTAAATGAAATTTATAAACACTTCAATAAATTAGATCAATACAAACACCATTGAAAATTACAATCTTCGTGAAATGAAATTGATAAACATGTAGATAGGTATGTATGTACAGTATGTATGTAGATCAATACAAACACCTTAGAAAATTACGTAGTTACCTAATAATAAACTCAATTCAATATTATAACAAAATAATAATAATCGTAAATTAAATTTATTAACATTTCAATAAATTAGATCAATAAAAACACCTTTGAAAATTACAATCTTCGTGAAATGAAATTGATAAACATGTAGATAGGTATGTATGTACAATATGTATATAGATCAATACAAACACCTTAGAAAATTACGTAGTTACCTAATAATAAAACTTTATTCAATAATATTATAACATCACATAAAATAATAATAATCGTAAATGAAATTTATAAACATTTCAATAAATTAGATCAATACAAACACCTTTGAAAATTACAATCTTCGTGAAATGAAATTGATAAACATGTAGATAGGTATGTATGTACAATATGTATATAGATCAATACAAACACCTTAGAAAATTACATAGTTATCTAATAATAAAACTTAATTCAATATTATAACATCACATAAAATAATAATAATTGTAAATGAAATTTATAAAAATTTCAATAAATTAGACCTAATAATAAAATTAAATACAATATAATAAACGTCACATGAATGAATGAAGAATGTTGACAGTCTGTTCTGGGTCAGCACTAGTTTAAAAATTCCCATGGTTATTCTACGATCATAAAATAGATATTTCTATATTTATTTATTCACAAATTACACAGGACAAACGAGAACCAAGTCAAGAGAGCAAGTCTTGTCAAACGGTGGATTCAAAACCCTCATGATTACCCATATCATGGATATAATTGTCTTATTGATATATAATTATTCATAAGATAATTATATCCATGATATGGGTGATCATGAGGTTTTTTTTTCCACCGTTTGACCAGACTTGCCCCCCTGGATGCAATACAATTATACAAAATAAAATACACATGATTTATTCTAATTCCCTAATGGGCATATTTCTAGTATGTCTGGGGTCACAAATTTCCGGTAACAAACACTTCATATAAAAAATTTTTTTTTTTTCCATTTTGTTTTTCCAATATGCGTCATCTTTTTCAATTAATATATATATACTCTCAATTAATATTTAAATATTTATATACTCATAATAATAAATACCAATAATATATAATACCTAGAATCTGCATATAAATAAATAAGATCTCGTACTAGAAAAAAAAATTATACTCAATAAATACTTCTCTTGGAACAGTCGGTTGACCATTTGGTGCGAGCGTACTGGTTTCGATCCCCAGCAGAGGTGAAATGTATTAAAATTAATTTCTCACGCTAATATTGCTTCTCCTGGCTGGAAACACTGGTTAGTTGAAAGAAATTGCCATATGGCAATAAACTCGCTACATACGCAGGGTGCAAGGAAGTGTTTATTATTATTATTTCCTATAAAAATAAAGAATAATAATGCATCCTGCGCAAGTGGTGAGTTTATTACCGTATGGCACTTTCTTCCAACTAACCAGTGTTTCCAGTCCAGAGAAGCAATATTTGCATGAGAAATAAATTTCTCCTCTGCTGGGAATCGAACCCAGGATGCCCACACAGAAACCGAACGGCTTACCAACTGTGCCACGGCGGTCGGCCTATAATATTATACAATAATACTAAATATCAATTTATACTATAATACTAAACACCTATGATTGGTTGGAAGAAATTGCGTAATGGCAATAAGCCCGCTTGTGTGCAATTTGTTTTTTTATAATATGTACAAAAAGAAAAATAAGTAAATAAAAATATAATATTAAATTTCAATATTAAATACCTATAATACTCACTAATAATAATAAATAATTACTACTTTCAATAATTGTTATACTCTTTATCTAGGTATGACAATTTCAAAAAAGTAGGTACATACCTCATGATGTTATTCATAATATGAATAACATCATGAGGTATGTGTGAGGTATTATGTTTAGCGGATTCCTTCCGACTCGTGGAAAGCTTAGGTATCTTCTTATTTTTTGCCATGTTTTGCGCGAGAGTAGTAATAATTGACGCGTAAACGAGTAACACACCCTTCCCGTTCAAATGTTACACTCATACTGAAGTAGAAGCAGCGGGGTTCGTCCCGCCATACATTTTGTACGACTTGACTAGCGCGAACTGGAACGACGTAAGTCGCAATATGAATAATACCTTTTTTTCAAAAATCAGGACATAAATTAAAAAATATAAAACTGTCAATGTGTTGACATCATACTTAACAATATTTCAGCTGAATTATAGTTTTACATCTAATAAATTAAACGGATAACGTAAGAATCCTGCAAATTTCGGGGGAAATTTCGGATTTTTTTTTTATCGAGAGAATTTTCAAATATTATGATTCTGGATTTGTCAAATTGTAGACACAACTATGAATTATACTTGTCTTTAGTTTCAAAACGATAGTGTTGGTATTGGCTGAGTAGATTAGGAATCGCTAATGCAAATATTCACTTGGGAGTACCAGTCTCCCCTTAATACCTGATGTCATTATTGCATTGTTTATGTCTTAACTCTGTTTTTTTGTCCAAATTTTACTCAAATAAAATAAAATAAAAATTGTTTAGAGTCCAACCTTCCACTCCGTACAACAGTACCTTCTGGCAACACGTATACTTTAACAGCTCTCCATCTTGTACTTTGCTTTAGATCTCGGTTACACACCAGGGGGGCAAGTCTGGTTCAATCAGCGAAATTAAAACCCTCGTGATTACTGACTACCCATATCATGGATATAATTATTTTGTGGATCATATAACTCCATACGATCATTATATCTATGATATGGGTAATCAAGGGTTTTGATTTCGCTGGTCTGACTAGACTTGCCCCCTAGTTTTGCGTTTTGTAGAAGGTGCCTCGCCATCTCAATTCTGATATTTTTTCGAAATCTGGGTTCCACTCGTCATTCAACCAGCACTCCAGGTATTTAAAAGGGGACATCTGTTATATAGCACAGTCATCGATATAGAGGCTATTATCGTTGGATCTCCTTTTGCTTACAATCGTTGTTCGGTACTTCCATCACCACCCGCTCGTCATATGGGGGAATGTAAACGGCCTCTTCACAGAACGCCAAGTGAGCGAAGAGAAAAACATGCATAACACGATAAGTAGCTCATGGAGCCCTCTAGATTAGTAATCTCGGCACAATAGTGCAAGATGTTGTTTGATGCGCATCTATCGCGCAGAGAGTTCTAAATACGATGGAGAATGAGTTGCTGTCAAAAGACGCAAATCCACATATTCCGTGGTGATAGATATGCTTTTCTACAGTATATAGTGGAGGGAAAGAATGAGGGAAGACGGAGTATGGGGCGCAAAAGAATATCTTCTTCTTCTTCTTATTTTAGATCGTAGATCTGTTTTTTTCGAGAAAGCTATTCCTGTGAAGCTGAGGTCCAGCTATCCCTCCACCTCTTCGGTGGCCTTCCGGGAGGTGGCCTTTCGGTGCCCTGGTGGGATTTCGTTTGCCGCTATGGATGGGAGCGAGATGAAAAGAATATCGTGACTTAAAAATCCTAGGCAGTGGTTCGGGATTCCGGTTGGCACAAGATCGAGATGATTTTGGTGTGATGGTCGCCAACTTCCGTTGGGAGTGGCAAAAGAAGAAGAAGAAAATGTTTCACATCGAATTAATAAACGAAGAACGCCTGATGTTAAAATATTAATTAATTTGATTTAAATAAAAAAAAACGAGTAGAAACAAAGATACAAAGGAGACATAAATGGAACGAGAGGTCGGGTTCGTCCAAGAAAAAGATGGCTCAACAATGACTAAACGTTGGAAACTTGATGGACAGACGGTATCGTTTGAGATGATACATTAATGCTGATGAGACCATCGACGCGTGCCAATATAGAAAAAAAAAATGGCGTTTGGTTTTGTCTGCCTACCGCAAATAGCAAAACGGCGTGAAGTATTTAGATATTCATTGCGTTGTGCGTCTCTGCCAAAAGAAGAACGAGATAAATCTTCCAAAATAGAAGGAAACTGCTTTATCCGCTATGTTTTATTATTGTTTCTTGCAAACAATATCAACGATTGTTTCCGTCGTTTCCCGCGCAAACTTTGCCGCTATTACTGTCCAAGATAAGAAAAGGGTAGATGAGATAACCTGAGAATATTGGGGTTAGGGGAAGACATTTTGGTTTTCGTATTGCCAGTGTGTCATATTTTGTTATATACATAATAATAATTATTATGTAAGAATTCCTTAAACTGTGCCATTTGTTTTGTAGACCGTTTTGTTATCATTTAACGTGCCTATGTATAAAATGCCATATGTTTAATTGAGTCACATTTTACATTACACTGAAAAATGCTAAATTTTATTTCAGAATCGTCAGGCTGGCAAAAAAAAACTTATATGATAAAATTATACACGCTGTGGTGAGGGTACCAGATGTGTATGGAGGCGGTGATTGGGTGCCAATTTCTATATCGTCGAATTGGAAATAAAAAAGTTTCGCCCCGGAACCATTATTGGTGAAGTTTACCTTTCACTCGAATGAATTTACATAGATATGATATATATGAGACTCCTCTTCTTCATTATTTGCTCTGCTTCTTGCCCGATAGTTTACGTTCAGCGGCACTCGGAAAGGTATTTAATATTTTGCATGGGGAGGAGTTTATGTGACCACCTTATGTCCTTTATATATAGCCCAGAGAAGTGTCTTAAAAATAATCCTCAGAAAACCACGTGACTACAGTACTAGCCAATTGTACAGTGAACTGCCTGTCCCTTCGGTACAGAATATATACAAGAAAGTGGCTATTTGTCAGGTGGTCAAAGAGTTGATTGTTAATGGGGCAAATAATGACATATTGTATGTAACTCCTAGACTACAACTTGAGGGCTATATAAGACTCCCCATGAGGTTAACGAAGTTGGGGCAGAGCCATTATTCATTCATGGGTGTAAAATGGTACAATGCACTGGATAGCAATATAAAGTAATAAATAATACTGACAACTTGTCAACTTTAAAAAAAAAGTTAAAATAATTTTCCTCCTCATTGTACCTACTATATGATTGTATTAATTTTGGTGTATTGAATTGTGTGTGTGTGTGTGAGTATATCTTTATTGATTGTTAGCTTTTTTTTATTTATTTTTCCATGTTTGTAAATTAAAATAATATATATTTTTTTATGAACTCTTTCTATGTATTTTATGTATCTTGTTAAATTTAAGTTTTGTGAACTCCTCCCCGAAGCACAAGGTTTCCTTCTTTTCGGGGAGAATTTCAAATTTATTTGTGATGTATATATTTTTTTTTTTATAATATGTCAAAATGTATCCTTTTTATACTTTCTTATTAATAAAATTTACTTACTTACTTATTTTTTTTACTCTCATTCCAATTGTATCTCCTTTTTTACTTGTATTGGAAATGTGAAAAGTTTTCAACCAGAATCGCAGAATATTCAGCTGAATATAATTAAACGATTTAGTCTATCGACCGATTATAATGGATATATTAGTTTTATGTAACACATGAGATCAAACTGTCGATGGAGATAGTATGTATGATTGAAGAATACGTACTTGCTTACTTACTTCCGATGGCCATACAACTCTGGTTGAGCTTTAGCCTCCTGAACAATAGTTTTCCAAGCCTTCCTGTCAGCTGCAGTGGACTCCCAGTCATCACAAGTATTCAGCACGTTCAGATCTCGGGTAACATTGTCCATCAATCTCTGCCATGGTCTTCCCGGGGGTCTCTTGCCCACAAAGTTATTTTACAGGATACGTTTTGTGGCTCTTTCTTCCCCTGATCTGACAACATGTCGAATCCAGGCTAATCTTCTGGACCTGATTTCGCTGGTGATTAAAGGTTGTCCTGTCAATGCCGCGATTCCTGGTCTTGGGCCAAATATTTTTCGCAATATCCTGTTTTCAAATGTTAGCAGTCTTTGTTGGTCCTTGAGTGTCATGCACCAGGACTCGGCACCATACAGGATTACTGGTTTAATTAGGCTATTATAGACCTGGAGTTTCACTCTTCGCGATATGGACTGCTGAAAAATACGTACCAAACTATAAACACTTAAACACAAACTAATAAATATTGTAAGATATTTAATTTTCTATATAAAACATGTTGGTATGTATTTCAGGATAGGATAGTAGAGGAAAAAAGACTGACATAATAATATACGTGTTCTTCTACAGTCACGTAACTCCTGTACTAAACGAATAACGCTGGTTGAAGTGTCCAGAGCGATTTTATTATAAGATTTGTTTGACAGTGTTTAATGCTTTGAATAACCCAGCACCAAAATACATTCAAGAGCTTTGTCAGAGAAAAGAGCTCTCAGCGGCCTTACTCTCCACTACAAATCCGATCCCAATACGATCCCATTCGCTAAGAACCTACCTTTGTAACGTAGAATGAATGCGGTAGGTAGGTATGTTTTAATCCAACTGTCGATTTGTTCAGGAGAACTTTGTTCTCTTAACATATCGACAATGTATCAAGCCAGAATACGCGAGAATTGTATGGAGAGGTCTACTTTTTTCATGGCTTTTCCAACTTTGAAGTCAAAAAACACCAACTTAGAGGCTTCGCAGCATATATGTTCCATACACGGATTTACTCAGAATTCGGAGTAGAACATTTCGTGTGTCTGTGTGTGTGTCTGTGTGTGTGTCTGTGTGTGTGTCTGTGTGTGTGTCTGTGTGTGTGTCTGTGTGTCCGTCCCCCCCTTATAACTTTTGATCCGCTCAATTTACAGAGCCTAAAATTTCAGAATATATAAACAGTTACAGGCCTACAAAACTTTTATACTCGGAATTTTGAATTTTTGTTTCAGTCAGGGGTTATCAACTTTTGAATTTTTATTTTATTTTTCCATATATCTCAGAAACCATAAACGCTAGAACGCTGAAAATTGGTACAAACATAGACAAATACAAAATCTCAAATTAGTTTTTTCAAAAAAATTCCAGGGTTTCTCAAACATTTTTTATTAAGAAAAATATTTTTTTTATGATAAATTTATGAGTTTAACTGCCTATATTTCCAAAACTTTTACAATTATCGAAAAAAGCCGAAACACCCCAACTAGATAATTTAATTTTCTATAAAAAATATTAACATTGTAGTAGAAGATCTCAATTTTTTTTTAACAATTTTTTTAAAAATTGAATTTAGTGACGACATCGCTTCATACATTTTGTATGGCAGTCGCCTATACACAATATGTAAGAAGACTTAATAGTTTGTTACTTCATCTCCAAACATACATACATACCATCATGCAATTTGCATATTCTGGGTAGGAAAAAGGATCTTCTTCCATACTATCCTATCTTGACATACATACCTACATATGTTGTATAGAAAACAAAATATCTGAAAATATTCAATAATTTGTATCTATGGGTTTATAGTTTGGTACATATTCTTCAACTATACATACTATCGCTATCGACAGTTGGATCTCATGTGTTACATGCAACTAGTCCAACTGTCGATTTGTTCAGGAGAACTTTGTTCTCTTAACATATCGACAATGTATCAAGCCAGAATACGCGAGAATTGTATGGAGAGGTCTACTTTTTTCATGGATTTTCCAACTTTGAAGTCAAAAAACACCAACTTAGAGGCTTCGCAGCATATATGTTCCATACACGGATTTACTCAGAATTCGGAGTAGAACATTTCGTGTGTCTGTGTGTGTGTGTGTCTGTGTGTGTGTCTGTGTGTCTGTGTGTGTGTCTGTGTGTGTGTGTGTCTGTGTGTCCGTCCCCCCCTTATAACTTTTGATCCGCTCAATTTACAGAGCCTAAAATTTCAGAATATATAAACAGTTACAGGCCTACAAAACTTTTATACTCGGAATTTTGAATTTTTGTTTCAGTCAGGGGTTATCAACTTTTGAATTTTTATTTTATTTTTCCATATATCTCAGAAACCATAAACGGTAGAACGCTGAAAATTGGTACAAACATAGACAAATACAAAATTTCAAATTGGTTTTTTCAAAAAAATTCCAGGGTTTCTCAAACATTTTTTATTAAGAAAAATATTTTTTTTATGATAAATTTATGAGTTTAACTGCCTATATTTCCAAAACTTTTACAATTATCGAAAAAAGCCGAAACACCCCAACTAGATAATTTAATTTTCTATAAAAAATATTAACATTGTAGTAGAAGATCTCAATTTTTTTTTAACAATTTTTTTAAAAATTGAATTTAGTGACGACATCGCTTCATACATTTTGTATGGCAGTCGCCTATACACAATATGTAAGAAGACTTAATAGTTTGTTACTTCATCTCCAAACATACATACATACCATCATGCAATTTGCATATTCTGGGTAGGAAAAAGGATCTTCTTCCATACTATCCTATCTTGACATACATACCTACATATGTTGTATAGAAAACAAAATATCTGAAAATATTCAATAATTTGTATTTATGGGTTTATAGTTTGGTACATATTCTTCAACTATACATACTATCGCTATCGACAGTTGGATCTCATGTGTTACATGCAACTAGTAGTAATAGTCGATAATTTGAATGTACGCAGGCGACAGATAGGTAAGTTCTAAATGAAAATTTGAAATTGGGATCGGATTCGAGTTTCAAGAGTAAGGCTACTGGTAGGCATCTCATACTCAGGTCGTCTGGATCACAGAGTAAGAACTCCCTAAAAGAGTTGGACAGAGTCAACAAAGCGGCTTACTATGACCGATACTTTGTTGTGATCCGCAGAAGACCTGAGTGTGATATCTCCCAGAGAGCTCTTTTTCTGACGCAGCTCATGACTGTTTTGTGGTGCCGGGTTATTCAAAGCATTAAAACACCGTCAAACAAATTTGCAGTCAACTCGTTCGGGATGCGTATTTACCTTTCCGTGTTGATTAGGAGGCAAGTATTGCCTCGAATCAGGCACTAGTTTGTTGCGCTAATGCACTTAAAACTCGTGTTGAATTCAAGGCACGTGTCCTACAAATGCACATGGTTTAACAACGCAAACTGTTCCTGTTAATACGTGTTCGATTCAAGGCACGCATCTTTCAACCGTACACATGTTTATGAATTTTACCATGCGTATTAATTGAGCGTTACATTAAGGCTGTGTTAGAGGCATTTTTTGTGCATGATTGTTTTCCAACTGTCGATTTGTTCAGGAGAACTTTGTTCTCTTAACATATCGACAATGTATCAAGCCAGAATACGCGAGAATTGTACGGAGAGGTCTACTTTTTTCACGGCTTTTCCAACTTTGAAGTCAAAAAACACCAACTTAGAGGCTTCGCAGCATATATGTTCCATACACGGATTTACTCAGAATTTGGAGTAGAACATTTCGTGTGTCTGTGTGTGTGTGTGTGTGTGTGTGTGTGTGTGTGTGTGTGTGTGTGTGTGTCTGTGTGTGTGTGTGTGTGTGTCCGTCCCCCCCTTATAACTTTTGATCCGTTCAATTTACAGAGCCTAAAATTTCAGAATATATAAACAGTTACAGGCCTACAAAACTTTTATATTCGGAATTTTGAATTTTTGTTTCAGTCAGGGGTTATCAACTTTTGAATTTTTATTTTATTTTTCCATATATATCAGAAACCATAAATGCTAGAACGCTGAAAATTAGTACAAACATAGACAAATACAAAATCTCAAATTGGTTTTTTCAAAAAAATTCCAGGGTTTCTCTAACATTTTTTATTGAGAAAAATATTTTTTTTATGATAAATTTATGAGTTTAACTGCCTATATTTCCAAAACTTTTACAATTATCGAAAAAAGCCGAAACACCCCAACTAGATAATTTAATTTTCTATAAAAAATATTAACATTGTAGTAGAAGATCTCAATTTTTTTTTAACAATTTTTTTAAAAATTGAATTTAGTGACGACATCGCTTCATACATTTTGTATGGCAGTCGCCTATACACAATATGTAAGAAGACTTAATAGTTTGTTACTTCATCTCCAAACATACATACATACCATCATGCAATTTGCATATTCTGGGTAGGAAAAAGGATCTTCTTCCATACTATCCTATCTTGACATACATACCTACATATGTTGTATAGAAAACAAAATATCTGAAAATATTCAATAATTTGTATCTATGGGTTTATAGTTTGGTACATATTCTTCAACTATACATACTATCGCTATCGACAGTTGGATCTCATGTGTTACATGCAACTAGTCCAACTGTCGATTTGTTCAGGAGAACTTTGTTCTCTTAACATATCGACAATGTATCAAGCCAGAATACGCGAGAATTGTATGGAGAGGTCTACTTTTTTCATGGATTTTCCAACTTTGAAGTCAAAAAACACCAACTTAGAGGCTTCGCAGCATATATGTTCCATACACGGATTTACTCAGAATTCGGAGTAGAACATTTCGTGTGTCTGTGTGTGTGTGTGTCTGTGTGTGTGTCTGTGTGTCTGTGTGTGTGTCTGTGTGTGTGTGTGTCTGTGTGTCCGTCCCCCCCTTATAACTTTTGATCCGCTCAATTTACAGAGCCTAAAATTTCAGAATATATAAACAGTTACAGGCCTACAAAACTTTTATACTCGGAATTTTGAATTTTTGTTTCAGTCAGGGGTTATCAACTTTTGAATTTTTATTTTATTTTTCCATATATCTCAGAAACCATAAACGGTAGAACGCTGAAAATTGGTACAAACATAGACAAATACAAAATTTCAAATTAGTTTTTTCAAAAAAATTCCAGGGTTTCTCAAACATTTTTTATTAAGAAAAATATTTTTTTTATGATAAATTTATGAGTTTAACTGCCTATATTTCCAAAACTTTTACAATTATCGAAAAAAGCCGAAACACCCCAACTAGATAATTTAATTTTCTATAAAAAATATTAACATTGTAGTAGAAGATCTCAATTTTTTTTTAACAATTTTTTTAAAAATTGAATTTAGTGACGACATCGCTTCATACATTTTGTATGGCAGTCGCCTATACACAATATGTAAGAAGACTTAATAGTTTGTTACTTCATCTCCAAACATACATACATACCATCATGCAATTTGCATATTCTGGGTAGGAAAAAGGATCTTCTTCCATACTATCCTATCTTGACATACATACCTACATATGTTGTATAGAAAACAAAATATCTGAAAATATTCAATAATTTGTATTTATGGGTTTATAGTTTGGTACATATTCTTCAACTATACATACTATCGCTATCGACAGTTGGATCTCATGTGTTACATGCAACTAGTAGTAATAGTCGATAATTTGAATGTACGCAGGCGACAGATAGGTAAGTTCTAAATGAAAATTTGAAATTGGGATCGGATTCGAGTTTCAAGAGTAAGGCTACTGGTAGGCATCTCATACTCAGGTCGTCTGGATCACAGAGTAAGAACTCCCTAAAAGAGTTGGACAGAGTCAACAAAGCGGCTTACTATGACCGATACTTTGTTGTGATCCGCAGAAGACCTGAGTGTGATATCTCCCAGAGAGCTCTTTTTCTGACGCAGCTCATGACTGTTTTGTGGTGCCGGGTTATTCAAAGCATTAAAACACCGTCAAACAAATTTGCAGTCAACTCGTTCGGGATGCGTATTTACCTTTCCGTGTTGATTAGGAGGCAAGTATTGCCTCGAATCAGGCACTAGTTTGTTGCGCTAATGCACTTAAAACTCGTGTTGAATTCAAGGCACGTGTCCTACAAATGCACATGGTTTAACAACGCAAACTGTTCCTGTTAATACGTGTTCGATTCAAGGCACGCATCTTTCAACCGTACACATGTTTATGAATTTTACCATGCGTATTAATTGAGCGTTACATTAAGGCTGTGTTAGAGGCATTTTTTGTGCATGATTGTTTTCCAACTGTCGATTTGTTCAGGAGAACTTTGTTCTCTTAACATATCGACAATGTATCAAGCCAGAATACGCGAGAATTGTACGGAGAGGTCTACTTTTTTCACGGCTTTTCCAACTTTGAAGTCAAAAAACACCAACTTAGAGGCTTCGCAGCATATATGTTCCATACACGGATTTACTCAGAATTTGGAGTAGAACATTTCGTGTGTCTGTGTGTGTGTGTGTGTGTGTGTGTGTGTGTGTGTGTGTGTGTGTGTGTGTCTGTGTGTGTGTGTGTGTGTGTCCGTCCCCCCCTTATAACTTTTGATCCGTTCAATTTACAGAGCCTAAAATTTCAGAATATATAAACAGTTACAGGCCTACAAAACTTTTATATTCGGAATTTTGAATTTTTGTTTCAGTCAGGGGTTATCAACTTTTGAATTTTTATTTTATTTTTCCATATATATCAGAAACCATAAATGCTAGAACGCTGAAAATTAGTACAAACATAGACAAATACAAAATCTCAAATTGGTTTTTTCAAAAAAATTCCAGGGTTTCTCTAACATTTTTTATTGAGAAAAATATTTTTTTTATGATAAATTTATGAGTTTAACTGCCTATATTTCCAAAACTTTTACAATTATCGAAAAAAGCCGAAACACCCCAACTAGATAATTTAATTTTCTATAAAAAATATTAACATTGTAGTAGAAGATCTCAATTTTTTTTTAACAATTTTTTTAAAAATTGAATTTAGTGACGACATCGCTTCATACATTTTGTATGGCAGTCGCCTATACACAATATGTAAGAAGACTTAATAGTTTGTTACTTCATCTCCAAACATACATACATACCATCATGCAATTTGCATATTCTGGGTAGGAAAAAGGATCTTCTTCCATACTATCCTATCTTGACATACATACCTACATATGTTGTATAGAAAACAAAATATCTGAAAATATTCAATAATTTGTATCTATGGGTTTATAGTTTGGTACATATTCTTCAACTATACATACTATCGCTATCGACAGTTGGATCTCATGTGTTACATGCAACTAGTCCAACTGTCGATTTGTTCAGGAGAACTTTGTTCTCTTAACATATCGACAATGTATCAAGCCAGAATACGCGAGAATTGTATGGAGAGGTCTACTTTTTTCATGGATTTTCCAACTTTGAAGTCAAAAAACACCAACTTAGAGGCTTCGCAGCATATATGTTCCATACACGGATTTACTCAGAATTCGGAGTAGAACATTTCGTGTGTCTGTGTGTGTGTGTGTCTGTGTGTGTGTCTGTGTGTCTGTGTGTGTGTCTGTGTGTGTGTGTGTCTGTGTGTCCGTCCCCCCCTTATAACTTTTGATCCGCTCAATTTACAGAGCCTAAAATTTCAGAATATATAAACAGTTACAGGCCTACAAAACTTTTATACTCGGAATTTTGAATTTTTGTTTCAGTCAGGGGTTATCAACTTTTGAATTTTTATTTTATTTTTCCATATATCTCAGAAACCATAAACGGTAGAACGCTGAAAATTGGTACAAACATAGACAAATACAAAATTTCAAATTAGTTTTTTCAAAAAAATTCCAGGGTTTCTCAAACATTTTTTATTAAGAAAAATATTTTTTTTATGATAAATTTATGAGTTTAACTGCCTATATTTCCAAAACTTTTACAATTATCGAAAAAAGCCGAAACACCCCAACTAGATAATTTAATTTTCTATAAAAAATATTAACATTGTAGTAGAAGATCTCAATTTTTTTTTAACAATTTTTTTAAAAATTGAATTTAGTGACGACATCGCTTCATACATTTTGTATGGCAGTCGCCTATACACAATATGTAAGAAGACTTAATAGTTTGTTACTTCATCTCCAAACATACATACATACCATCATGCAATTTGCATATTCTGGGTAGGAAAAAGGATCTTCTTCCATACTATCCTATCTTGACATACATACCTACATATGTTGTATAGAAAACAAAATATCTGAAAATATTCAATAATTTGTATTTATGGGTTTATAGTTTGGTACATATTCTTCAACTATACATACTATCGCTATCGACAGTTGGATCTCATGTGTTACATGCAACTAGTAGTAATAGTCGATAATTTGAATGTACGCAGGCGACAGATAGGTAAGTTCTAAATGAAAATTTGAAATTGGGATCGGATTCGAGTTTCAAGAGTAAGGCTACTGGTAGGCATCTCATACTCAGGTCGTCTGGATCACAGAGTAAGAACTCCCTAAAAGAGTTGGACAGAGTCAACAAAGCGGCTTACTATGACCGATACTTTGTTGTGATCCGCAGAAGACCTGAGTGTGATATCTCCCAGAGAGCTCTTTTTCTGACGCAGCTCATGACTGTTTTGTGGTGCCGGGTTATTCAAAGCATTAAAACACCGTCAAACAAATTTGCAGTCAACTCGTTCGGGATGCGTATTTACCTTTCCGTGTTGATTAGGAGGCAAGTATTGCCTCGAATCAGGCACTAGTTTGTTGCGCTAATGCACTTAAAACTCGTGTTGAATTCAAGGCACGTGTCCTACAAATGCACATGGTTTAACAACGCAAACTGTTCCTGTTAATACGTGTTCGATTCAAGGCACGCATCTTTCAACCGTACACATGTTTATGAATTTTACCATGCGTATTAATTGAGCGTTACATTAAGGCTGTGTTAGAGGCATTTTTTGTGCATGATTGTTTTCCAACTGTCGATTTGTTCAGGAGAACTTTGTTCTCTTAACATATCGACAATGTATCAAGCCAGAATACGCGAGAATTGTACGGAGAGGTCTACTTTTTTCACGGCTTTTCCAACTTTGAAGTCAAAAAACACCAACTTAGAGGCTTCGCAGCATATATGTTCCATACACGGATTTACTCAGAATTTGGAGTAGAACATTTCGTGTGTCTGTGTGTGTGTGTGTGTGTTGTAAAGTGATGGAAAAGAAAGGGTCGTCTTTCTTTATCTTTCATCACGTTTTTAAATTTATTATTATTGCAATATTATAGGCAGAATAAAATTATTGTATGAAGTGAGAAAGAGAACTATTATCATCCTTGTGTGTTCTTACCTTGCCCTGAAGAATTTAAACATAAAGTAGAGTCCATTCCCAGGAGGTAAGATATCCAAGGTTCAGCAGGCCAGCAGCTCAGTAGTTGGGCACTTTCATCTTTATGTCTCAGGTTTGATATGATGGGTTGGTTGAAAGTGAGTGCAAACACCAGATCAGTGAGAGATGTAGATATAATTTTAAGTATCAAAAAAGGGGACATTAGCATTTGACAATATATCATGATAATCTGATGACGTTAGCGAAGACTGGCGCGAAGAGGCAGTGAAATATTAGTTCGTAATTATAACAATAGCTACATACCAACTCGTAGAGTGGTTACTTTGACACTGTCTCACGCGAGTCGACGCTGACGCCTGGTACAAGCAACTAGAAAAAGAAGAAGGCAGGAAGAGTATTAAATGTATAAACACATGTATGCACCCCAAAGGAGTTTTGTCAAAAGACGAATTAATTAATTGAAGTTAGATATATCAAGGAAACAAACATTCAATGTAATAGTAAAGGTCACGTGTGAACATGAGCAATGGGGTTGACCTTTCCTGCAAATGATGTTATGTCAGTTAAATTTATGAAAATGAACACTTCAATCAAAAAGGCAAAAGTTGAGTTGTATAGATTAGTTATTCATAATTTATTACACATTAAGTTGATTATCCCTGCAGAGGTTATAGATCTCAAAGAAAAATAATGTGAAATAGGTATATCAAGTCAAAAAGATAAATTCAATTTTCAAAGATTAATTATTTATCATTATCTAATGATAGGGTTGACTATCCCTGCAAAGTTTATATGTAACAAAGGGGAAACCATGTAAAACATCTTAACTTCAAAATTATTAAATTAAATTTGATTACATACCAGGGATCTAGATATGAATTAGGATTACTTATAACAGATGTGACACTGTGAGATTCGGATTATTCTGGCAAGATTTCTCTTTGATAAAGCTGGGGAAGCGCGATCGATTACATGGAGTCCTTGTCGATGGAGAATTATCCTTAAATCCATGAAGGGACGAAGAGACACACACCAGGCACGAGGTGATGTAATACTGGGCAGCGACGTCATTGCGGCGAGACGAATTCCTCGAAAAGATACTGGATCGTAGAATAACAGGTTGGCTGGAGTCGAGGGACGATCAATGGTCTTGAATCGGCATGGGATCGACCATGGAATAGATGCAAACTTGAGCGATTTCTAGGTATGTCCACAGCAGAAGGTTAGATTATCAGATCAGAGGCACGAGGAGACTTTGAGATATTCAGGCAGTTGAGGCTAAAGCATATTAGATGAATCCGTTATACGTCATGAGACGAAATATGAAATTCCACAAGGGTATACTTTAAAGTTAATGAGTTTTCACAAAGGATAAGTATAGCCCAAAAGCGAGGTAGGTGGTTTACAGCTTGCATTCTTGGACAAGAAACTAGTATGAGAGGTTAGAATAATCAATAATACGCTTCAACACTGATAAAAGTTAATGCACTATAGATTGTCGTTCAAATTATATATATCGGAGCACAAGAAGACATCATCAAATCGATCGTTAACAACTTGTAATTTTTAACAGGAATAATGTTTTCAAATCAACGCGATTATGGATACTAAAACGGCCTTCCCTTTTGTTAGGCGAGAAAATAATACTTTAACATTACACATGAATGATTTTTATCACTGACCAAAGTTAATACACTTCGCACTGTTGCTTAAATTATATATCGGACCACGAGAAGACATTATTAAATCAAACTTCGTACTGTTGTTTTAGGAATGAAAGACGCCGTTTTTAACGGTCATTTTTAATAGTGTGCGGATTGTTCTAGAAGCTACTGGACACTGTTTGAAGAGGATATTACACATTTGACACAGAACAATATGCGAGTTTTATCACTGATAGATTTAATTTCGCCACACGTCGTCGTCCGAATTATTTAAAATCAAAAGACTACATTTTGAAGCCGTATTTAAAGTTTCTTTACGAATAATGAATGGATCACACACGCACGGGCTGACGAGCGTATCGGAGTGTTGTTTTTAAACTTGAACAAAAACCGTTCGGGGAAAAAATCGACGGTCGCCGCGGAGAGGTAGGTACTGACATCTCTCGGTGATCCAAGAAAATAATGTGACATAACATAAATTGAAACAATCAGCGGGGAATTTGAATGTTTTAAACTGAAGAATCGAACGTATTAGATTAAAAAGTAGCGTATCCATTATTTAAATAGATAACGCTACACCCCTCTCCTTCCAGTGAAAGGAAAAAAAAAAGAAAGAAAGAGAAGAAAAAAAAAATATCCTTTTGTAATTGGTTAGGGAAACGACAGTCATTAGGATAAGACCACAAACGGGGGGGGCAGAGATACGTAGGCAAGGGCCAGCATGAATATAGTTAATGTTTAAGTAAGGCTCCTTATAAACTAGTGAAGGGAAGGTATACTTCCGTGAGACGAACGCACTATACAGGAATAGTTACGTTAGCGCGTATAGGGCAGGACCTTATCGGTTTAGGACCGAGGGTTTCCCATATATAGAGTTTATTTAATATCAAAAGCAGTTTGAACTCATCTATATAGATTTCTATACTGAAATGTGTTGATGTAATTTACTGACAGTCATGATATTGAAGACACAGGGTATCGACAAAACAATTCGACTTTGAAATTCAGTACTTTCACGATGGAAGTTGCAAATATAAGAACCAGGGCCATGACGAGCTCGCATGAGAGATTCGTGCTTTAAGTCCGAACTCTATTTTATGAGAGATAAACCATAACACGATAGGTAATATGTACAACGGGGATAGAAATCTAGGTGTTTAAATCTTTTTACAACAAGGCCAATACAACAAACTGCAAATTCCTTTAGTATACTAACTTCAGACAAGATATATGACATTACGTTGATAAGAGGATAACACAGGAGATAATATTTTCACGAAGGAGGCAACATTATGCGTTTGTATGGTCACGATGACGAAGCATACAATATATGTGACGTTATTACATTATTAAATTAAGACCTTTAAAGAGTGTTGAACTGATATACAAAATTGACAGAAGGAGAATAATGGTGCGCATTTGGCAGACTAATATGGGCAGGACGTAATGACGGATGGTCATATGTCTTCCATGCCTTCATTGCACAAGGTAAAATTTATCTTAGCATTATTGATTATAGATCAGATCTGCGGTTTCAAACCGAGACGGCGAACAGATAGGGAATGTTACTTCTTAAAAGGCGGTGACACTTTGACTTTATATGAACGCAACGATGACAGACATTATTTAGACAATACCATTATATGAGTAAATTGAAACTTTCAAAAAGGATATTTGAATCTACAAAACTGACAGTACATGATAAGAAGACAATTTGACAAAACTCAAAACAGTGAATGGCTAGAATACTTGACAGAATGACCCGCACTCTAATTTTGACACTCACATGCACAGAGAAATTATCAAACAGGAAGGATTCGGATTTTAATTATCAACATGTTCATACTGGGAGACGAAGAGATGTGAAACGTTCAGGATGTCACATTGATACCGAAAGAAACGTGAAATTCCCGATTCTTATGGAGGCATCATATAAAATCCCAAAACATTAAAATAAACGTGAAACAGACATTCAAAGTTGCAAATTTCGGATAAAGAAATACTCGCAGTGGTTATTAATTATTAAATTCTTAGGACAGTTGAAAATCTGATCTAAATTACTATTCCAAAACTGGCTAATTCTACTCCGAGCCACACCACGGAGATACACAAAATAATATCTGGACAGGAATGCTTTACACATAAAACGTCAATAACCAGACATATCAATCAAATTTTGGAGATGTACAAAATAATATTTGGACAGAATTATCTCTCACATAAAACATCAATATCCAAACATATCAACAAAATTTTACACAGATTAAATAAACAATACGGGACCAGGGTCGGTCTCGCTACCACAAGAATTCTTGATCCTGGAAGTCACGGGACACAATAGTTCTTGGGTTCTTTACTGAACATACGTGTACGCAAGGATGGGGGGTCAAATTTTAGGCAGACAACGCCATGGCGGACAATCGCACAGTATCAGTAATCTCAATACACATGTCATTCTGGAGCTCCAGATCTGACACATGTTCCGCACTGAACAAAGGGATACGTGAAAGATCTTGGGTCGGATTATGAGGTGACAAGCCTATCATGAAAGACGTATTTGTTACAGTGTTTATACAAGGCATCTTTTTGCGTGAACGAGCGAAACTGTCTCTATGCAAAACGGAGGGAAATCGAACTCACGGGACAATAAGTCTCGTTCTAAAACTAGCATCCTATACGTGAGTGAACGAACGATAACCAACACTATAAAGTACAGAGGAGAATCGGATTCAAGCGATGACAAGTACTCTTTATCTTTTAATAAGTCGTATTCCGAAAACACAGGTAACGGGCAAACAGAAAACAACCTCATAACAAGTTATGCAATTATTTCTTCAGCGGGATACACTGTATTCTAGGCTAAGTTAGTTTTTCTTGATCACAAAGACAACACAAAGTACATTCTCTGATAACAATTTCAACTGACAAAAATCCTTGCTACATTAACACAGTGGAATATTAGGGCACGACCCTCTCGTGTCAATATATAGCAGGAATGACGACCTATATTCAACGTTTGCAAACATTCACAACACGAGATGATTATAATGGATTCTCTCCAACCGCGTTATGAATTTAAATAAACTAAAACTAACACCTATCAATACATCAGCAGAGAGTTAATTATGAAGGCGCTGTGGCGAATTAACCTCAAAGAAAAAACAGAAAATAAAAAATAATAATATAATATTTAAGGAACATGAACGAAGTCATCTGGGAGATGCTCAGAAAGGATGTGACTCAGACAAACGTGAAAAGACCCGTTATTCTATATGCAAGGCACAAGTCCTAAACACCATAAAAATATGAGACAACTTACATGCATGAAAAAATTATTTATGTAGATTTACAAAAAAATGGTTGAATACCCCTGGAAAGTACAGGACTTATTATACACTGTACGCAGGAAAAAACATCATCGCTAAATACGCCAAACAACCAGTCACAATATTTTAAAGTGGTGATGATGATGATAAAAAATTAAAATTTGAAAAACAGAAACAAGTTATGCGTTGGACACAACAGTGGAGAATATATCTCACATACCTTTCATACATTAATGGCCGAAAACGTTCATACCTAGCAGTCATACTATATAAACCTAATTTTCTATATTTACATAACTAAACCTATTTTTTCCTAATTTCCTATATTTACATAACTAATCCTATATATATATAAACCTAATTTCCTATAATATTTACTGATTCACGCGTATTCATAATTTTCTTTCGTAGTTCATTCATTCAAAATTTACTCAACCACTGCAATGTCAAAACATGACATACGATGAAGGGGGGGGGTATTCGGAAAAGAATTTAAAATTGACAATTCGAAGCTCTAAAATGCTTGTCAATAAACGTAACTTAGTTTTAATTATGCGAAAGGCAAGTGGGAAAAAACAATTGGTAAAAACTAAGAAAACCTATGAAAAGCTTGCGACCAGCCCAAAGGAAAAAAATTGAAACAAATGGAGCGCCACTCAGTCTTTTATTTATGCGAAACACAGTTCGAGAACAATAGGGTAGACTAAGAAACCTTGGAATACATTCTAGACTAACTCAACAATAATAGGAAATCAATTCTTGAAGAATTTAAAACATCACTTTTCTTTTTTTTTTTGATACGGAACACACTTTGAAAACGAGGGGAAACAGTGAAAAACCCATAAGCATTAGTCTATTTTAAGTCAACAATAACATGCGAAAATTATTTTTTAAACAATTTACGACGTTACTCAGTTTTTATACGAAACACACTTTGACAACAGGGGATAACACTGAGAAACCGTGTACATTTATGAGAAAAAAAATTAAAATGTACCGACTATTAATTACATTAGAAATTTAAGCAGCTTGACTTTACTTATAAAAATTGTTCGACAACAGTGGTCAAAGTTCTATGAAGCCCACTATTTACTCATGAAAAAAAATTGAATAGATCGGAATCAACTTGTTTGTGTGTGTCGAGAAAAAAAATATCTGCTCAGAAAAGCGTGATAACATCGTATGAAATAAATTTACTAAGGATGTTATAATATCGTGACACAGACAGACACGAGTAAATATTTGTCTATATAAGGCATTAGAAAAAAATTTTACAACAGTACGACGAACGTGATAAATCTAAATTAACCCGTTTGCTAATTAAACCGTTCTAAACAATACCTTATTCAAAGATCAGTGACAATTGAAAAATTTCAATCGTGATGGTAGATGATCTAAAAGTAATTTTTAATTATCGGATTTTTACCGAATGCATAAAAAATATATTTAATTAAAAAAAAACAGTAGACGTATTCTAACGCCGGGCCTACACAGCTTTAAATTTAAGACGACGTAAGTAAATCAATTTTTTAAAGTGAACAATTGGCGGGATATATTGGTAGCGGCAAGGTACGTACCTATATGTGTGTGCTAGCAGGGCGGGAAGGAATTACGTCGCCACACTCACGAGGCGTGAATGGTGCAGTAATTTAGACAATAGTTACTTACTAGTAAAAAGGGGAAACGAGGCGTAGGGTAACAGTTTCGAAGGCGGGCGAGTAGAAATTTCTTCGTGTGCCGACGCACACATCGAGTCGGGTAGTTTACTAAAATTGATTCCAGTTAACAATGTTATGAAAAGGTCAGCATTTTTTTTCCTGTTCAGAATTTAAATTTATGCTAAGGCGAATCACACACACGGTGTTTTCGGGCAGTGGAATGATATAGAAAGAAAACATTACATATATTAGCGGGGGATTAGATCTATACCTGAATATAATACCAGTTCGGATTTGAGAAGTTATCATTCATATCTTTTGTCATTTTTACCACGTTGGGAGGTCATTTAAATAAAATGTGCATTATATAAAAATTAAAATTAACCGGGGGGAAGGTGAAATCTCAAGGCAATGAAGTGGACAAAAAATTCGTACCGAGTTCTAGCGTGAATTGAGCTGAGGGGAAATCAGAATCTCCAGTTTACAAATGATCTGTTCACAAAATTATACAAACATGCACAAGAAAATTATCTCTCACTGACGCTGTATGCGTGCACGCAACTTGCAACATAAAAATTGATTGACCCACGTTTCGGGCGCCAATGTAAAGTGATGGAAAAGAAAGGGTCGTCTTTCTTTATCTTTCATCACGTTTTTAAATTTATTATTATTGCAATATTATAGGCAGAATAAAATTATTGTATGAAGTGAGAAAGAGAACTATTATCATCCTTGTGTGTTCTTACCTTGCCCTGAAGAATTTAAACATAAAGTAGAGTCCATTCCCAGGAGGTAAGATATCCAAGGTTCAGCAGGCCAGCAGCTCAGTAGTTGGGCACTTTCATCTTTATGTCTCAGGTTTGATATGATGGGTTGGTTGAAAGTGAGTGCAAACACCAGATCAGTGAGAGATGTAGATATAATTTTAAGTATCAAAAAAGGGGACATTAGCATTTGACAATATATCATGATAATCTGATGACGTTAGCGAAGACTGGCGCGAAGAGGCAGTGAAATATTAGTTCGTAATTATAACAATAGCTACATACCAACTCGTAGAGTGGTTACTTTGACACTGTCTCACGCGAGTCGACGCTGACGCCTGGTACAAGCAACTAGAAAAAGAAGAAGGCAGGAAGAGTATTAAATGTATAAACACATGTATGCACCCCAAAGGAGTTTTGTCAAAAGACGAATTAATTAATTGAAGTTAGATATATCAAGGAAACAAACATTCAATGTAATAGTAAAGGTCACGTGTGAACATGAGCAATGGGGTTGACCTTTCCTGCAAATGATGTTATGTCAGTTAAATTTATGAAAATGAACACTTCAATCAAAAAGGCAAAAGTTGAGTTGTATAGATTAGTTATTCATAATTTATTACACATTAAGTTGATTATCCCTGCAGAGGTTATAGATCTCAAAGAAAAATAATGTGAAATAGGTATATCAAGTCAAAAAGATAAATTCAATTTTCAAAGATTAATTATTTATCATTATCTAATGATAGGGTTGACTATCCCTGCAAAGTTTATATGTAACAAAGGGGAAACCATGTAAAACATCTTAACTTCAAAATTATTAAATTAAATTTGATTACATACCAGGGATCTAGATATGAATTAGGATTACTTATAACAGATGTGACACTGTGAGATTCGGATTATTCTGGCAAGATTTCTCTTTGATAAAGCTGGGGAAGCGCGATCGATTACATGGAGTCCTTGTCGATGGAGAATTATCCTTAAATCCATGAAGGGACGAAGAGACACACACCAGGCACGAGGTGATGTAATACTGGGCAGCGACGTCATTGCGGCGAGACGAATTCCTCGAAAAGATACTGGATCGTAGAATAACAGGTTGGCTGGAGTCGAGGGACGATCAATGGTCTTGAATCGGCATGGGATCGACCATGGAATAGATGCAAACTTGAGCGATTTCTAGGTATGTCCACAGCAGAAGGTTAGATTATCAGATCAGAGGCACGAGGAGACTTTGAGATATTCAGGCAGTTGAGGCTAAAGCATATTAGATGAATCCGTTATACGTCATGAGACGAAATATGAAATTCCACAAGGGTATACTTTAAAGTTAATGAGTTTTCACAAAGGATAAGTATAGCCCAAAAGCGAGGTAGGTGGTTTACAGCTTGCATTCTTGGACAAGAAACTAGTATGAGAGGTTAGAATAATCAATAATACGCTTCAACACTGATAAAAGTTAATGCACTATAGATTGTCGTTCAAATTATATATATCGGAGCACAAGAAGACATCATCAAATCGATCGTTAACAACTTGTAATTTTTAACAGGAATAATGTTTTCAAATCAACGCGATTATGGATACTAAAACGGCCTTCCCTTTTGTTAGGCGAGAAAATAATACTTTAACATTACACATGAATGATTTTTATCACTGACCAAAGTTAATACACTTCGCACTGTTGCTTAAATTATATATCGGACCACGAGAAGACATTATTAAATCAAACTTCGTACTGTTGTTTTAGGAATGAAAGACGCCGTTTTTAACGGTCATTTTTAATAGTGTGCGGATTGTTCTAGAAGCTACTGGACACTGTTTGAAGAGGATATTACACATTTGACACAGAACAATATGCGAGTTTTATCACTGATAGATTTAATTTCGCCACACGTCGTCGTCCGAATTATTTAAAATCAAAAGACTACATTTTGAAGCCGTATTTAAAGTTTCTTTACGAATAATGAATGGATCACACACGCACGGGCTGACGAGCGTATCGGAGTGTTGTTTTTAAACTTGAACAAAAACCGTTCGGGGAAAAAATCGACGGTCGCCGCGGAGAGGTAGGTACTGACATCTCTCGGTGATCCAAGAAAATAATGTGACATAACATAAATTGAAACAATCAGCGGGGAATTTGAATGTTTTAAACTGAAGAATCGAACGTATTAGATTAAAAAGTAGCGTATCCATTATTTAAATAGATAACGCTACACCGTGTGTGTGTGTGTGTGTGTGTCTGTGTGTGTGTGTGTGTGTGTCCGTCCCCCCCTTATAACTTTTGATCCGTTCAATTTACAGAGCCTAAAATTTCAGAATATATAAACAGTTACAGGCCTACAAAACTTTTATATTCGGAATTTTGAATTTTTGTTTCAGTCAGGGGTTATCAACTTTTGAATTTTTATTTTATTTTTCCATATATATCAGAAACCATAAATGCTAGAACGCTGAAAATTAGTACAAACATAGACAAATACAAAATCTCAAATTGGTTTTTTCAAAAAAATTCCAGGGTTTCTCTAACATTTTTTATTGAGAAAAATATTTTTTTTATTATAAATTTATGAGTTTAACTGCCTATATTTCCAAAACTTTTACAATTATCGAAAAAAGCCGAAACACCCCAACTAGATAATTTAATTTTCTATAAAAAATATTAACATTGTAGTAAAAGATCTCAATTTTTTTTTAACAATTTTTTTAAAAATTGAATTTAGTGACGACATCGCTTCATACATTTTGTATGGCAGTCGCCTATACAAAATATGTAAGAACTTAATAGTTTGATACTTCATCTCCAAACATACATGCATACCATCATGCTATTTGCATATTCTGGGTAGGAAAAAGGATCTTCCTCCATACTATCCTATCTTGACATACATACCTACATATGTATGTTGTATAGAAAACAAAATATCTGAAAATATTCAATAATTTGTATCTATGGCTTTATAGTTTGGTACATATTCTTCAACTATACATACTATCGCTATCGACAGTTGGATCTCATGTGTTACATGCAACTAGTGATAGATTAATGTATATAAATCTACATTATATCATAAAAATTCGTTTAGACATTTTTTTTTGTATGAGATTGGTACGTACTCACGAATTTTTCAATAACATAATCACACTTTGCGTCGTAATTACCTTCACAAGATATAGAGCATCAATTTTACATTGGTAATTATCCTTGTCTCCTTCGTTATTTACAATTTTAAAATTATCCAAAATACCACCAAGTATGTCCTTTAACAGTTCCATATTACTTAAAGACTTAAACAAAATTACTGATTATTTTCAAATAATCTGTGAACAAAATACAAATGTGATAGTGACAGACAAAATGCGAGCGAAATGAAATAGCGCGCGAACTTCATGGCTATATATATTCCATATTCAATAATTAATTGCCTTGAAATCAACACGAGTTTTTAAGTGTATTAGCGCAACAAGCTAGTGCCTAATTCGAGGCAATACTTGCATCCTAATCAACACGGAAAGGCAAATACGCGTTCGGGACACTTCAAAACTCAACCAAGCAAAAAAAAACAAATTTGCGCTATTTTCAGTCCTAGCAATAACTCGAAATTGAAGACTACGTTTTCTAATTGAAATAAAAAAAAAAAAATAACATTGCATTGAAAAAAATATTATGACAACCGAACTGGCTACCCACGTTTTACCCAAAGCTTTGTTATCAGTAATAAAGGTTTATCTATTTATGACTGTACTCTTTGGCTGTGTGCACAAAACCATATGTTTTGTAGTCACTAGTTCGGTTAATTTTAACATGAAATTTCGTTACTATTTACATTTTTTTTAGTGTCTTCATTGCACGAATCGCGTCGATATAATTCAATTAATAGAAACTCATACCAAGAATTCTTAAGAGGCTTTTGAAAATAATTTCCCTAATATACCTAAAAGATACGTCTTTGAAATAAGAAACAGTTTGTATGTACATCTTTATTCTATTAGGTACATGAATTTTTTGAATTTTGATTTTGATTAATACTTTTCTTGTAAAATAAGTTTTAGTAAAACCCTTTTTTATTTTTTTGTTGTAAGTAAACTAAAAAACTACAAAGCCTATGAAGTAAATTTTTACTTCAATCGAAAGAGAATTAAAAAAACCTCTTAAATGTACCCATTTTGCACAGTAAAATGTTGTATGTCACATTTCAGGTGATATACAATATTTTTTCTTGTTTCATACATTAGAAGGTAATTTAGTGTGCATTTTTTCGTGCACATATACCCAGGGTATACAAGGGCCTTGATAATAATATGGAGTGCTGTCGAGATTTTTGATCAACAAATTAAAGTTGGTAAAAAACAGAAGATATACACTGAATTTGACCCTTTTGACAGTAAATATTCTTGGTGAAGGTTCTCAAAAGGCGTATTAATTTTATATGCATGGCACTAGCGGTAAAATAATGTATTCTCACCAGGATTTACTTATCTTTCCAAAGACACGATCAGAGCCTGCACAAAAGATGCACAAGAGATAGATAGAGTATTAAAGATGCATACAACAGCCACTGGTGAATTCATCTCCGCACACCAGAGGAGAATAGGAAAACAGAAGAACAGAAGAGGTTTCTCAGCTTGAAAGGATAGGTACACTATAGTACTCTTTCAAGTGCTACCCACTTCAAAGCGGCATCTTCAGACATCCTTTTGTATCGCTCTGTATCGTTCTCCCACGTGTACCAACCAAGTGAGATGCTGCGACAAAATTTAGAAACACATATAGTTATTTTATCTCGTTTCACACACACTGAAAGAAAAAATATAGAAAAACTAGTATTCCATTAAAAAAAAAAAAAAAAATCCGTATGAATTAATTTTTGAGACCAAGCTCGGATTTTTAATTTTCTATACAAAATATTACCATTGTAGTAATTGAATTTAGTGACGACATCGTTTAATACAATTTTTATGGCAGTCACCTATACACAATATCAAAGAAGAATTAATAGTTTGATATTTCATCTCCAAACATACAATACATACCATCATGCTGTTTTCATATTCTGGGTAAGAAAAGAAGACTGACCTCCATACTATCCTATCTTGACTACCTAGGTAAATGTGTTGTATAGAAAACCAAATATTTTGAAATATTAAATTATTTGTATTTATGGGTTTATAGTTTGGTACTTATTCTACAACTATAAATACTATCGCTATCGACAGTAGGATCTCATGTGTTACATGTAACTAGTAAATAAATAAATATTCATTCTTAAATAAAAACAATTTGCGATTACTTTATCTACCTATGTTTCTCAAATAGCTTTACTAATTTCAGATTTACAATGACGCTCTGTGTCGTAGATATTGAACTATGAATATTTCCCGATATTAACTAGTGCTCGTAAATGTTTCCAATCAACTACAATAATGTTGCTGTATATTTGAAATCGTCATTCAAAGTAAAGCATTGATTGATATTCACGGTAGAAATACAATTCTATAACGCTTTTGTCATTTTACGATCACGCCGAGTGAATAATATTGTTAGTTCGGGCGGATCAATGGGGTTTTACTGTGGAAATTACCAATATTAAGCGTCGAGGTACGACATTAAAGTCTAGCGTGTGCAATGTGCAACTAAATAATATGTACAGTGTGTAACTTGGAATCCGGCGGAGCGGCATAACCTGCTATAAACACATACATATATGATTCCCTTGTTCAATACCTAATAATTTAATATTTCATCGCGTCGTCTTGTCCTAGAGTAGAAATATACTAAACGCTTTTTAGCTTGTGGAGTAGAAATATACCAAACGATTTTTGGGTAGTGGAGTAGAAATCCACTAAATGCTTTGTTGGCTTATGGAATCGAAATCCAACGAACACTGGCATAACCTGCTATAAACACATACATATATGATTCCCTTGTTCAATACCTAATAATATAATATTTCATCGCGTCGTCTTGTCCTAGAGTAGAAATATACTAAACGCTTTTTGGGTAGTGAAGTAGAAATCCACTAAATGCTTTGTTGGCTTGTGGAATCGAAATCCAACGAACACTTGGTGTATAAAAAAATCAAACAGATTAAAAAATGGTCTTCATCTTTACCATTTAATACTAAAAATCAACATTTTAAAGCTATGAAATATGAAAAAACTATCGTTTTGATAGACTTTTTGCTGTCATAGCCGCGTGCGCACACTACGGTTGAATATTGATCACAAATATCGGCGGTTGCTATACGACACGATGCGACATTTGAAGATATTTGTATGTAAAAAATTACGCAAAATTAATTAAGTCGTGCGTAATTACTTACAGTTGTTGGAAATAATTATGTCCTTTAATCTTCGTAATAATAATAAATTAAAGCTTAGATTTACCCTTGTCACACTCACACATATACACACAAAGTACGTGTGGGAGGGAGAGGTACCTAATTTCCTAAAAATCAACTGTATCCTTGATTATACAAAGAGTGATATAATGACATCTTGAAATTGGAAGGCAATTTCGTTTCATATTTTCCTTACATTCGTTACCAAGATTGTCTAACAAACAGACTAATCATAATAATTAGGATGTGTAATTTCTTTGCTGAAATATGTGCGGCGTAATACTAGGGTGAACATATTTCTTACAAAGGAAAAAAAATACTAATTTAAATGTTTTTATTTTCACAATCTAACTTTCCTTGTTTCTTGAAAATGAACTTGATGTTGAGATTATCAATTCAGCGTGAACGTGTATGTTAAGCAATTTATTTTTACCACGTTGACCGATTTCGTTGACTCTTTTGTCATTAAAAAGGGGGTATCTTCCGATTGGTCCCATTAACTTTACTTTTCGCGTGTCTCTGGTACTTGTATCCTCTTCGCCCACAGTATTTATGGGCAGCGTCTGAGTGTTATAGCTTTGGATCAAGTTCTGTCAACCACTCTACCGCCTCCGGTCTAGCTTCATGGGTACCCTGGAGGGTGCCGCTTAATTTCCTGAGCTGGCAGTCTTGCACCATGTGCTTTACTGTCTGCTCAGCTCCACATTCACAGTCTGGGTTCTCCCTCTTTCCCCATCTCCAGAGCAAGAAGTTATAGGAACCTTGTTCCGTTCTTAGCCTGTTTTACTGTACTCATATTTTTCGTGGCAGTTCGAATCCAGGTACTCGGGTTGTTGGGTCTACAATTTGATTAAGATATGATTATGAGAAATTCATCAAATTCTTTTGCACAATTTGCACTTCAGCGATAAGTATTCTTTACAAAACTGTCCGATTTTAATTATTTATTTTTACATAAGAAGGGAGCGCTTCATAAATCAACACACGTATGAATTTCATCGAGTTCTGATGATGGAATCCCCGAGACAAAAATATCAAACTCATGAATTTGCAAAGTCGTCTACAATTAATAATATTTTTTTATCACGTCGTTCGAATTCGATAGGAAATCGTCATAGGCTGGTTTACGTGATCTCTTTATACGCTTGCGCAACTTTCACCAATTATGCCTTTATTGAGTTCCCTTATCAATGTAATTTTTGAAAATTCTATATATTTGAATACTTTGTAATAATTCACCTGAAGATAATACATTATTACTATTGCCATCTATGAAGTATCGAATAAACCTTTTTGTAACGCCATCTTTTGAGAAATTGGTTTATTTGTAAAAAATGAAAACAACAGTTCTTATAAATGTTTACAAATAAACCAAGTATCCCAAGTAAAAAGGTTTACAAAGAAACCTTTTTTGTAACGCCATCTATTGAGAAATTGGTTTATTTTAAAACAATGAAATAATGATTGCTGCTTTATAACATTTCATTTCAGATTATTCTAAAAATAATGTCTCCCTATATCCTTTGCCTTTCTTAGTAATTGAGTTATACATTGCTTTGATACGAAATGTAAGTGAATCATTAATGAACGTTTCTATTTCGGACCGTGGTGAGAGAGGTGGAGTAAGGAGAATCATTCCGACAAATGATTTAGAAGCGGTATTCCAAAACCGTTCATTAATAATTTCAAAATTTACACAAACCGCAACTGACTGAGATATTTCTCGGATCATCAATAAAATCTCTCGCTTGAATTATGCATGCAGGTTTTGTTGAGAGAGGGTCACAAAACACACAACTACACAGGCAGATATGAAAGTACCTCAAAAACCAACGCCGAGGAAAGATTTTACATCCAAATTAGAAATATAAGCTGACAATTTAGTGATAGGCATAGAAATCTCAATATGTGTTAGCGCTGAAATTGGCGTTTGCAAATCGAGAATTCAGTGGATTGTATATAATATTAATGCTGAATTTATTTTGTCACGACGTGTTTGTAATTCATTCATCTCTCAAAAGATGTACAGGCACCCCTGCCTTGGAGTCTGTTGTACGTTGATGACATCGTCCTGATTGCAATTAACGCATACCAACTGCAAGGGGCCCTATCAAAGTACTCGAGAGATTTGGGCTACGTATAAGCAGGAGAAAGACTGAGTTTATGGAATGCAACTAAAGTGGAGTGTCAGGCGCATCGGCGGTGTGCTTACTAAATGGCACTGCCGTACCTAAGGTGACAAACTTCAAGTACTTAAGGGCCGAATTAATAAACAATATGCAATGCTTATGTCGTAAACGCGTTCTTAAGCATTGCAGCGCAATCTATAGAAATATATCGAATGCTCAAGTCGCCCGGCTACCTATCTTGGAGAACTACTCAGAGAGACGGAACAGGACAGAGCTATACCGAGTGAAAGAGATGATAATATGCGTGTTCACAACTTCGCCATTATATATTTTACAGTTGTCAGTTTCGTGTGTTGCATCTCGTTAAATTTTCGGCTTTCGCTCAAATTTATATAATATCTATTTGGTTTTTACTTCAACATTGGTTTTTTATTTGACTGATACTTGCCATAAATACTTATGATGCGTTGAATTCAGGGATTTAATAGGGATAGTGATGTTTTCTGTAAAACAACCTTAATTGTTTTTTATATGATCCTTCTTTTATTGGCATATATATTTGATTAATATTTAAACTATTATAGATGTAAGAATTTGTTTATACTTTTTTCCATCATAGTAAAAATATACATAAATACCTACAACCATAGTTTTTTTTTATTATTTGTATGTTTTATTATAATATTTTTACTGTGTACTTACTTATATTTTTGGTTATATTCATGGTTGTTCAAAATTAGGAATTCTCTTTATATTTTAAGAGAATCATCGTTATAATATATTGTCAATTCACCATCCCATATCTAGTTGTTATTATTATTATAAAAGTGCGCACGTGTCTATGCAATTAGTATTCAGAATCCCCACGCAGCGGCCCTAAATGTGTTGGTAATATCAAGTAAAAAATACAACTCATAGAAAAACGTTGTTCTCGACTGAGTAAAGTCAAAGTATTGTTTATTAATAGGACATTGTTAGTAGTTCTCAGATTCGTTTGAGTAGTGCTTACGTGAGAATTCTCAGAGTCACCATTTGAGAATTGTTTATAAATTCGGCCCTTGAGTCGGTTCTCTCAGCGGATGCCAGTGTGGATGCTGACGTCTCCCACAGGGTGTGCGTGACTTGGAGTAAATGGAGAACGCTCACGGGAGTTCTGTGCGATGCACGTATGCCAATCAAAACTAAGGGCAAGGCTTATAACTGTGAGACCTGCCATGGCATACGGTGTGGAGTACTGGACAGTAAAAGGCACTTTTTTTTTAACATTGGTTGCCTATTAATGTAAAGAAAAAATACAGAACAATGCGTTGTGTGTTTCTGGTTTTACAATTCTGCTGTCGTCCTAGCGTTCGACATGGTCTATCTAAAAGCTTGTTCTGCTTCGTCCCTGTCTTGTTATGTCCTCGATAGATCTGATCGTTTTATTACTGATGCGGTCCTTGGAGGTTTCTCCTGCAATGGGGCGTAGAAACTTCATTTCAGCCACTCTAAGACAGCTTTTTGTTCTATTTGGAGTCGGCTATTACTACTATCCCATATTACGTCATAATGGGGCGGACACAGGCCTTGTATATATTTTCAAATGCGCTCTTGCTTTATCCTTGGTTCTACAAAACAAATTTAATAGGCTTACTCAATAATTAACTCAAAGTGTCAAGACTCTGAACTCAACGTGAATTAGGGTGTAATTTATTTTTAATTCAAAATATGTCGCAGTCATCAAGGCTTCAGGCGGAACTGCGTAAGATAGGAATTACCTAAAACATGACATTACCAAGGCGATGAATATATTAAGAAGTTTTACTCCACGTTGAAGATTTGACTCTGGGTTGAGTTGAAGATAGGTATATATGGCTGGTTGTGGTTTAAGGATGGTAAGGAAGGCAATCAGCTCTTACTTTATTGGATTATATCGGCGGAGAAGTGCGTTAGACGCACAAGATTAATTGTATTAGAAGCAAAACCAAATTCATTTATTTTATAAGCTAATTTGATACTAAATTTACCTGGTGACATAACGCCAAGGGGTTGAGTCAAATTTTAAGATACATAATATTACGATTTACCTTATTTTGTTTAACTATTATTAAAATATCTATGATGGGTTGGTAGGCAAAATTTTGGTACTTGGACACATTGATTTAATTTTCTTGTATAAGGGTTTGAATGTTTAAGGATATTAAATTAAAGTTATGAATTACATATATATTATATAATTGTTTCAAAATTTTACCAAGTATTTCCAAATTCAGATAAGAAATGCATGGTATATTTAATATTTTGTCGGCCTTCGTGGCTCAGTTGGCTAGGTATCTGACTGCTGATCCAAAGGTCCCGGGTTCGATTCCCGGTGAAGACACAGTTTTTAATTGTGTTTTCAGTCTGGATCTGTGAGACTATTAATATCTTAAGTTTCCAGAATGTGGCAACTTGTTATTGGGTGCGTGTCAAATTAATATTTGACATAGTACCTGTTAGTTGCCCGAGAAGCAATATTAAATAAATAAATAAATACCTACGCATTTACCTACTGACCTAGCTTTGACATATTGAAATTTGTATTGTTTTTTTTTGCAATTTGTTTATATGTATCATAAATATTACCTAGATCAGTTGAATTCTCTACCATGTAATAGTCTTTATTCATTCTCATAATTGTTTTTTTTTTATTTTATTTTATAATCATAAAAGTGGTCAAGTACTCGTACATATTACATTTTAATGATCGACGTAGTTTTTATTTTGTAGAATTCCATTATAAATTACGTCTATAATGAAAGTAAACCACTTTTTGATTCTACATGAATTTCCTAGCAAACCCTAACAAGGCGAAATAGACCTATCGCACATAATAAAATTCATGTAGAATCAAAAAGTGGTTTACTTTTAATTAAATACATAATTTACACATTACATTCCTTAAGTTATTGGGTAATTATTTGACATAGTACCTGTTAGTTGCCACGCTTATTACATTTCCGTCTTTCTGAATATCGTTCATGACATCCCTTTCTTGGGCGTCCCCGACTTATCAATACATTTCTGTCCGCAATGTATATTTTCTTCATCAGACGTTCCTTATCCATTCTTCCCATGTGGCGGTAAATAATAATACTTAATTGTTTTTATAATCATAATGCACTTCCTCAAAATAATTCGCAGATCAGGGCGTAAATTGTAAATGATTTAAACGATCAAAATAAAATGCAACAAACGCACCGATCAAGCTTTCAATTGGGAATAATTCACCCATCCAGATACTTAACATATCAAAAATTAGGCTTTGAGGAGGTCCCTATACTACCTATCAATCTTACTGATTCCTGATTATTAGAGTCTGCATTTTTAAGTTTTTTCGACAAATCTATAATTTCAAAATTACGTCTACACGATTTCGGAATAATGTCAGGGCTGACGTCATGAAGGAAAGTATTACATATATTATGTATATTTACCGATGACCTTGCAACTACAGTAGAGCTTTAGCCTAATGAAAAAATGGATTCCCAAGCCTTTCCTGTCAGCGGTAGCTGTCTCAGTCATCACAAGCATTCAACACAACACACATATCTCGTGTGACCATCAATCTCTCTTTAGCCTTCTCATTTTCATTTGGTATTTGTCTGATATTTTTTCATCATTACAACCATCGACAGTTTTCTTTATTTATGTAGGTACCAAATAAAAAAACAATTGTGCATTAAGTAAACACATATTATTTTTTTTGTTTCAGGTAAGAGATATTGGACACAATTGGACTACATGGAAGACTTCAGATCTTTTCATGATATGTATGTTTTAAATTTACTTTACATACATTAAAATAATAATAATAGATACATCATCACCATGGATCCAATATTCCCCATTGGCAGCAATTAAAAACATCACACAAAATCTTTTTTGGAATAGAGATATAATAATTACAGATAAAACCAACCTGCACAATAGACCCGATATAACCCTGATTGAGAAAAATACAAAGCAATCCCATTTAATTGAAATATCTATTACAAATACAACAAATTTAGAAAAAAATCTAAAATATCTCCCGTTAGCAGAACAGATCAAAACCCAATGGGGACAAATGAAGTTACAATAACACTGTATATTTAGAGGAGTTGTACCAAAAAATATGAATCAAAAAACTCGATCAGCCCAATTTTATAGTCACACAGTTTCAAAAGAGTGTGATTATAAACTTATGTTGAATAGTTCGTCACCACCATAAATAACATACATAATAACTAAGTAACTTGAAAACTCCTCGATGTTTTTTTTTTTCATCGTTTTCTTCGCGAAGAGACTGAATAATATTAAACAATTCGTTGCATTCTGCGCACGTTGCACATGATTGCTGTTTGAAAAAAAAAATACAGGAGTTTTCCATTTCATAGAATGAACGATAGTAATTGTAAGATTTTTAATTTGTTTACACTCACTTAAACACGCATAAGTAAAAGTTAGTGATTTTCCAACAAATTCAAACTATGATAGAAAAAATAGCGTTCTGTACTCCCTGCCTACCCCTTGAGGGACGTGGAGTGGTGGTTTGTATGTGTATAATTAATTCACAAGAGCAATTAATTAAAAACTTTTACATATTTCACCTTTCTCTTTTGCAGATCATCTTCCTTGCCTGCTATTAAAATTATCTGAAACCCTGTCATTGCATTTATGAAATAATATCTTTTATCAGATTTTTAATTATCTCAATAGAGACGAAGTTGGAATATGTACTGTAGGAGAACCGGGAAATCAAGGCACCTACAGGGCTTACGACCTGTCATCGGCTGGTTAACGTGATCACTTTATGCGCTTGCGCAACGTTCACCAATTATGCCTTTTTAATGAGATCCCTATCAATTCAATATCAAAGTTCTATATATTGTAATACTGAAATTATTTTCGCTTGAAAATAAGCAATTTTTACTACAGCCATCTATGTGTGAAATTGTGAACAACATTCTTATTATTTTTTATTTCTTTTTGTTGTAACGCCATCTATTGAGAGAATTGGTTTTTTGTAAATAATGAGAGCAACAATTCTTATACCTGAGGTGACAAATGCATTTTTCGCATAGAAGTCACCCCTGAATTGCGCCAGACTTATAAGGTCATTTTTGTCTAAATGTCATAATGGTGCCTTGATTTCCCGGTTCTTCTACAGTAAATATTCCAACTTCGTCTCTATTGAGATAATTAAAAATCTGTTAAAAAATACCTTTGACTCCCGACAGGGAAAAAAATCCAATGTTTGCGCATATGCAATAATAAAAATATTCGAATATCTTTTATATTTTTAACATGTTTAAAACTGTTCGTTTTTAATATATATAAAAAAAAAGAATGTGGATTGTGGCCAATGTTTTACTCCTCGCTACCAAGTCACCACAAAGTATGGAAAAATCATCTTAAATTTAGTATGGAAAATTTTCAGCATTTTATTTATTTATTTATTTTATTTTATAATTTATGTACACGTGTACAAAGACAGGTTTATTGCCATAAGGCAATTTCTTCCAAACAACCCGAGCAACGTGAAGTCTCTAAGTTAAATGGTACAATAATTATTTAGTGAGAAATAAATTGATAAAAAAATAAAATAAAGGAGTAGGAAAAAAAATACAAAGAGAAAAAAAATAATGAAAAGAGAGTTAAAAAAGAAGAAAAATAAAAGTAACACTGATCATAGCAATGAGGAAAAGGAGGTTACGGAAGGATATGGAAGGAATTCAGGAACTATTTGACAAATAAAGTTTTTTTAGGTTTTGTCTATAATCGATAAAGTAACATAGCACATATCGTATGTATGTACATAGCACATATCACATAGTAGGTAGGTACACAGCACACACACACACATACATACATTGTGATGAAACTTAGCATGGTACTAGTTGATAATCTATCCTAAAAAATAACCTCAAAAATTCATAATATGTCCTTGGGGTAATGAGGAGTAATAATTATAATCTTCGCTTTGTATTTCTTACTATTAAGTACTTTGTTTTTTCTTGGTACGCCTTTTCTTTTGATTTCATCTCTTTTAGACTTATATATTATGAAGTTAATAAAATATACGATTCAATTCGATTGGCCTGAGATCCAAATTTATCTGAACTCATCTGAATAATCTTTGACATATTAATTCTGTGGGTTTTGTGGTTCGAAAAAATATGTCGACCGTTATTTTTGACGGTCTCCGAAACGGCGGCTTCGGATAAAAAAATGTCACTGAATAATTCTTCGCGATTCTTACAATTTAAACCCCAAATTTTTCTCCTTTCTGTCTTGACACTTACTCGAGGGTCAAGCAGACCCGACCCCCTCCTTGCTCGCATTCTCACATCCCCCCCCCCTCATGTCGTTCCTGCTAATGTTGTATGTAGATTCCAACGATTTGTTCGTAGCCGTAGCGAACGAATCAAATCATCAACTTTATGATATATTTATCAATTAATGCGCAGATATAAGTGTAATATATTATAAGTCATTTACCAAAGAAAGAAATGAATAAAATTCAGTCAGTTTTCAATGCTGCAGCCAGACTCATCACTAGAGCATCCAAATTTTCTCACATCTCTCACCATCTTCGCAATCTACATTGGCTTAAAGTCCCCGAAAGAATTGAATATAAGCTTTGTCTCATAATCTTTAAAGCACTTCATGGTATGGCTCCTACTTACCTCTCCGAACTGTGCATTCCGCTTTCAATAAATGACAGACAATCATCACTTCGTTCTGCTTCTTCATCCATGGTTGGGAAATTAGTTGAAATAAATAGAGTGCACACAACTAATTTCGGTGATCGTGCATTTGCTGTGGCAGGACCAAATGCATGGAATAAGCTCCCACATACCCTCAGACAAACCGAAAATATATCTTCTTTCAGAAAAAAACTCAAAACGTACCTTTTTCGCAAATCTTACCAGAGCCAAAATGATACAACGTAATCAATTTTTCAGCGCCCTTGAGGTGAGATATTCACAAAAACGGCGCTATATAAATTATCCAAATTTATTATTATTATTATTATAAATGTGTAATATATTGGTCTTGCGCCTTATAACAGTCAATTTGTATAGCTGATAGGCATTATACGAGTTTGCACGAATCGGGAGTTCGGCATTCTTCGGAAGTTGGAAGATCCATATAAACAAGTGTCTGGGGTAAGGCCGGGGCTGGATTGATCGTTTATAGTGCGCTCACGTTGTGGTTCATTTGTATAACTATTATTGAACTTATAAATATCAATTACTGTTTTCAATAATAAATAGTCAACGCGTTTATATATTTAAACATATACAGTATTTAAAAGTGCCATATATATTAAAAAATGAATAGTTTCAATTAAAACAAAAATATTATCTTATTACACATATCGCACGCGTATACGTTATACAATAAAAAGACTGACACGTTGTTGACAATACAAGCACGACGAAGAATGAGCACGATGGCTTTAGTTTGTCGTCGGTCAATCCTATTTCACGAAGACATCCGACTGTCTCCGAGGATAGTATACATAACTATGTCTATAGGTACTAGGCAAAACTATATACCTACCACAAACTTCAAAAAATATTCATATAACGATTTTTTAAGATTTTTACTCCTCACTACCCCAATGGGATACAGTGGGGAGTTGTGATTTCGCAATTTTTAAGCATATTTTTTATTGGAGATTATCAACTATTATCATGCTGAGATTGTGTTGTGAAAGTTTCATCACAATGTATCTGTGTGTGTGTACTATGTTCTATGTATGGCGTGTTTGTTCTATTTAATCGATTATAGACTAAAATAATCATTCGATTATTTTCTATTTAAACGCGTTTCGTGCATGACACGTCGTCAGAAATTAATTATGGAGTGCATAATAACTATAGGGAGTTATATCAAGAATAATTACTATCGACCGGCCAACTAGACGTAGTAAAGTTTACATACATACCATCACGCCATGTCCCTCACGGGGTAGGCAGAGAGAACCGAACGCCACTTACTTCTATCTTGACATACATTCATCGCCTCGTCAACATTCATACATCGTCTTATACATGTCATGTTCGTCTGTTGTTCACGCTTTTAACATTTTCGTCTTTCAAAATACCGTTCACATGGACGTGCCATCCCTTTCTTGGGCGGCCCCGACCTCTCATTCCATTCCTGTCCGCAATGTATATTTTCTTCGTCGGGCGTTCCTCATTCATTCTCCCCATGTGGGCAAACCATCTCAATGTGTTCACTTTCATTTATAAAATTTATTCACCTTTATACGAGACTGGTATGCGAGGATACAAGCACGTAGCGTGCATCCTTTTACAAGGTTGCGTACCTACACTCACACACCTGTCGCTGGTTACCCCACATTGTGTTAGGTTTCTGTGCGGGCATCTTGAGTTCGATTCCTAGCAGAGGAGAAATTTATTTAAATTCATTTCTCACGCAAATATTGCTTCTCTGGGCTGGAAACACTGCATGGTTAGTTGGAAGAAATTTCCATACGGCAATAAACTCGCCACTTGCGCAGGGTGCAAGGAAGTGTTCATTATTATTATTGTGGGAATACGCCGTAATGGCGTGAATGAATTTATTAAATTTCACATTTTCTTGTATGTAGGTAGACTGAACGATTCGTTACTTTGAACGAGATTCACTATTGCCAGTGGTTGTCACTCATCCTGCTCCCTTCCCCCCCCCCTCCGAATTCTCCTATTTTTACACCCCTCGCTGCCCATTCGGTATTATTCAATTTGATTTATCACATAAAACACTTTGAGCCACCGCGCAGTGTTTCTTTCTTCTTTCTTTTTTTTATTTTGTCGAAGACTGTTACCCTTTGGATAGAGCGGGGCAAGATTGGAAAGTAAGAAAGGGTAGTTAGGTACTACATACATATAATATCTATCTACTTACATACAGAACAGCAGTGACTTGTTACTTACTTGTTACATACATACATTTAGAGAAATTGTTTTCTTTGTGCGTGTTCTCTCCCTCTCTTTCTTTCTCTTTCTTTCTATCATTCTTTCTTTCTCAATCGGCCGTCTCCAACCTTTTTCCAGTTTTATTTTTTCGACGTGTAACATTGAACATCCCTAGCTGGTATGTTGTTTTTAAAGGCCAATTTACATGAGGAATTTTTATTCGAAATCGATTTGACAGTGAACCATAAGATTTGTCAGTGAAAACTGTTAAAGAAATTATATAAGTAATATAACATATTCGTAATAATTTAATATAACACAGTAAAATCATTAGATTTGACAGTGAAAAATGTTAAATAAATTATGTTAGTAATATAACACAGTATAATCATTAGATTTGACAGTGAAAACTGTAAAAGAATAATCAGGAATTAATATAATATGTACAGTAAAAGTATTATATTTGACAGTGAAAACTGTAAAAGAAATAACGTGAATTTATATAACAAAATAAAATTATTATATTTGACAGTGAAAACTGTTCATGAAATTACATTAATAATATAACACAGTGCAATGGGGTAGATCACGAAGATTCTGGAGAGATGATGTGGGGAGAGCAGGTTTGGATCGAGTGGTGAGGATCGCAGCGGATGAGGAGATTACAAATAGCAGACCCCCTGGAACACCACCCAAGCGATGGAGGGATAGTTGGACGTCCACTTCACAAGAGCAGACTCCAAGAATAACAGGACACAGTCCTAACTAAAGCGGAAGAAGAAGACACTTGCTGAGTCACTTGCATCAAACGACCAGTTTCAGGAGAGCACCCAAAGCTAGTTGCGTGAAGTGCAAAGCTAGTTGCGTGTATTTGCATTATTCTTATTGTAGTAGAATCATATTCTATCTATATGGAATTGACAAGCATTTTTTTTTATTTTAATTTACGGCGCTGGTTTTTATTTAATTTAATTTGTTTTTATTTTTTTTATTTTAATTTATGGTCTTCTATTTTTCCAATGAATATTATTAATAAAAACAACACACATATGTCAATGGACCACTTTCACATATAGATCCAACTAAAACATAATGTCAACAAGATACATGAGGTACCTCGAACGTATGAATTTATTAATTAATCGATTGTTCACATGAAGATTCATGACTTGCACTCAACATCAGTTACTTACATATGTAAGTGCTGTCTGAATCCACTTGCTATGTTTTCTGTCTTGAGTATGCACATTGCAAATGCCAATAACTTTTTTCTTTAAGTTGTTTGGGAATAGTTTGGTCATTTGAGAATATAGGATAGAACATGGAAGCATTTGGAGAATGTAACATACTAAATTCACAGATAGCAGCTAAATAGTTAAAGCAGCTAATAAATGCCGATAGTTTACCAAAAGCAGGTTTAGCGATCTTCTAATATATCATAGATAGGGATGGTTATTTTAGAGAAGAGAGGGATGATTTGCATAGATACTAACCAAGCAAAAAACCCAAATTTGCACTTTGCGAAGCCCCTGTGATTTTTTAAATAAATGAACGAAGGATTTTTGCGAAGGATGTTACGGGTAAGCCTAGTCGGTATCGTGAAATGAACTGTCTCCGTGTGGACTTACCTCAGGTCGACATCTTATCAGACAAATTATGTCAACTTGTCCGAGACGAGGATTATATTTCCTCATTTTTTGTCGATCGTTTCTTTGTGTCGCGCGACATAATGCTGTCGTCTGATTCGTCAACTTTTGTTATTATTTTTGATATTCGTTTGTATTTTTGGCCAAAGAGATTTACTATTTTTATTTGTTTTATTTTTAACGCCATAAATGAGGTTTTACATAATTATATAATAAAAACATCGATGAACCACGAAGACAAGAACCATGTTATAATATATTGATTTTTTTTACATAAAATGGTATGTATGGTGTTATTATGAGGTTTAACATACCAAATTATGTTAATTTAAAAAGCCGGATTGAAAAAAACTATGTTTTCACTGAAAATTGAATCCTGGATCATTGTTTCAGAAGTGATCATCAGCCATCATTGGTTCAGTGTTGAAAATAGGGCTCCTCTCTCGACCTCCAAGCGTTCATATCCAACGCCACCTCGTGTCATTGACCTCCGGCCACTCTTTTTATATCTTCAGACCATCTAGCTTGTGGTCTGCCAGAGTTTCTGCAGCCAGCTCTCGATCGATCGAGATTGGTCAATCGATTATTTGCTGTTCTCACTACACGACCAGTCAATTTCCGTTCAAGGAAGCTTTCTTAGTAACCTTAGTCCTCTCGATCTATTCAATACGTTTCCAATCTAGAAGACTATTCTTTAGCATCCTCATTTCCATGCTCGTCGCGTTACTACACTGAATTTTTTTTGTTAATAGTAACAAAATTTCATGTTAAAACTAACCGAACTAGTTTTGTGCAACTCAATATTATGTGCACACAGCCAAACCATGCAGTCATAAAAAGATAAACCTTAGATACATATATACATGTCCCTCGCGGGGTAGGCAGAGAGAACTGAACGCCACTTATTTCTTTCTTGACATACATTCATCGCCTCGTCGACATTCATACATCGTCTTTTAGATAAACCTTTATTACTGATAACAAAATTTTGGATTAAACGCAGGTAACCAGTTCGGTTGTCATAATATTTTTTCAGTGTATATGTACCATCACGCTGTGTCCTCACGCCATATTTTTACTCTTTCGAGCGTATTTTTTTACATTAATTTCTCAACGGGTATCATGTAGCATTGATACACTATTATTATATTAACAGGTATCATGTAGAAAGTGCATACTATGAGTTTCGTAACAATGTTTTTGTGTGTATGGTGTATTGTGAAAATTTTTGTCCTCTGGGAATCTTATATTTGTTAAAGAATCTAATAGAAATGTGCTTCATAAAAATGCATTTAGAGATTGTCAATCTTTCAAGACGAAAAAATGTTCACATACTATGATGTGAAGAGTTAAGTGTTGGCTACAACCCAGTAGTTTAAAAATAGTATTAGATTTGGTAGATGGGTTTTTGATTCCTTCCAAAATATATTAACCCTACCAATCCTTCCCTTCTCACAGTCTACAATTAAGGGCCGATATCTACTAGTTAATGCCATTGAATTTGGAAATTCCCTGACAGGTGCTTTCTTTCACCGAACATTGTTTTCTTAGCTTTATGTTCTCACTACTTCTTACTTATCGTAAAACAATTATTGATTTCTTCTTCACCCCATTAAAGGAAATGGCCAACGCGGTAGTTTTTTTTAACAAAGTTCTAACCCTCTCATTGATAACACGCACAATGTTTATTAGAGATATATCAGCCAGTGGAAATATTTCACTTCGATTACAAAGAAAGTTTAAAATTAAATTCAAATAATGTTTATTACAATACGATTAAGTTATTTTTAATTGAGTAAATATACCTAAGAAGAATCTGTAATAGAACGATCTATGACAGGGTCAGAAATGAGGACATATGTAAGGAAAGAATGTAAGATAAAGAAATATGTCATTAATAGAATGATAGGTTGGCGCAGGATCGGGATGAGTTTGGTGTGATGTTCGCCAACTTTCGTTGGGAGTGGCACAAAAAGAAAAAAAAAAGAATCAATATGGATGTTAAATCTTTTTTGGCCGACCTCTATTTTTAGTATCTCTTTTATCAACCTTGTACCTAAGCTCAATCATATTATGAAGCTGATAAGTAATGCATTTTTTTGGATTTTTTCTTAGTACTGCTACTCCCGGACAAAATCCTCACCATAATATTTTGGAAAGTAATATTTTATTTTTATTTTATTTTATTTTATTGATTTTAAAGAACCAACAGTTTACAATATGAAATTACAATAGGTATAATTATATTAACAGGATATAAACCTTTTAAAAGTTAATATGTATGTATGTAAGTATTTTTTTAGTATACTGTTCAATCAAAAACTAGAAAACTTTAAAGGTTAAATATTCTGCATATCGCTTCCTTTGCGACCAGTGAGTAACCTAGGCAAATTTAAAAAAAACTTTAATGTTTTATTATATGACTAGTTTTTGACACCCGGCGTTGCTCGAGAAGGTAAATATGAAGCAAAATGCTTCCGTATCAAGAAAATCGTTTTCGTAATTTTGAACTGTTTATTTGTTATGATAAATTCAGAATGAGTAAAAAATATCCAATACAATAAATAAAAATTAACAAAAATAAGTCCCTTCTGTCCCTCCATCCGTCCCTTCCCTTCAGTCCTTACTGTCCCATCAGTCTCAAATAATGTAAAGGGAAGTGGTTTGAAATATCATTAGGATTGGACTGGGAAAGAAATTTCAGCAAGAGTTGAAAAGTGGTTTAAAATTTGAATTAATATGAATGAAGAGTTTAGTGAAAAACTAGCTAATAATAATAAACTTGGATGACTAATAGCGCCGCTCTTGTTATAACCCAAGGGCTTTGATTAGATTGCTAGTTAAAGGTTTTGTAAGACTTGCGGAAGAAGCGAGTGTTTAGGTGTATCATGAATATTTTTATCACTTTTTAGCTATGAGCATGTAAGATAATATGTTTATAATATTGTGTTGTATTATTTTGTGTATATCCATTGAATCAATTCTGAGAATGTGTTGTGTCGCTCTGATATTCCCCTTTTATAATAATAAAGAAGGAGGTCTGAAACTGGAAAGTTTTCTCATCAACAGCTCGAAACGAAATGTAATTTCTTCAAAACCTCAAGTTTGCCAAATTACCCATCCAACCCAAAATGTGTGGAATTCATTTTTATGCCCTTTAAAGGAATGTCTTCGTTTGATATATTATATACTTTTATTTATTGCTTCAAATGTTTCCATATAAAATTTATACCTACTTGCTATGGTATTCAGGCGTTTAGATTTAATTTTGTGAACGAAAGTGGAATCGAAATAGTTATATGTACAGATCTTGATGAATCAGAGTTGAATTCTTTAGAAAATACCAAGAATCAAATGCTTGTCTAAGAATTCCTGATACATTCTCTAGGTAGTTATGTCCTTCCTTTCTTAATTGCTGTGATAAATTGCTATAATGGAGATAAGTTAGAAAAAATAAAACTGACAGTTTTGTAAATTAAAAACTATTTATGTATCAACTAAATATCTGCGGTCTTTATATCATATTTGTTGATATTATTTTTTTTATTTTAATAAAAAAATGAATATGTCCTAGTTAAACAAGTACATATACATCTTCCTACGTTCCCTAAAATAAGCAAATAATGCTTGTGCTATAGGTGAACGAAATCGGTCGAGGCAGGATTCGAACTCGCGACCACTGGATTACTAGCCCAGCGCGCTAACCGCTCTGCCACCGACCCATCTAAAATAATTACATAGGTGTATGTAATTACAAATATTGTCTTTTTTTTACTTTGAATATTTTACTTATTTACTAGTCGTCGTTCTCAATGCTGAGGTTAGTGGCCATCATGTACCCTGCTGCGGACCATTGCTCTCCAGGTCATCCTGTCAGCTGCCGGCTCTTTTGAGTGACGAAGCAGGAATATTTTGCCTTATTTGGTCGGACCAACACATCGGCGATCTGCCCCTCGGTCTTATACCAGGCGCTTTACCGACCATGATGAGCTTTTCAAGGCTGTCTTCCCCTCTACGAGCTATGTGTCCAAAAAACTTGAGTATCCGTTCAAGACAGAGAGACGACAATATCGCTGTGATACAAAGTTCTTGAAGAATAGATATATTTGTCATTCTTGCTGTCCAGGAAATTTTCAGTATTCTTCACCTCCAGACTGGTCATAGTACTTTTTGACGTTCTTATCCTTCTCTTGAGTAATATTTTAATATTTTAGGATGTTTATATTTAGATAGTCATAAAATTTTTTTTTTTTTTTAAATGTATACCCACACACAGACAATGCCTTTGTGGCAATTTTGGTGTTTAGGTAATTTTTCATGCGATTAAAATAAATAAATAAATTCATACCGGCGCATGAATGAATGTTCGACTGATTCAGTACAGACAGCATTTCTTTTTAACCAGCTGTATTTTTACGCCTTTAAGTTCACCCCTTAAGCCGTTGGCGCAGCGTGCAATTCTTGTTTATAATATTGTTTTTCTGATTTTCATTAAAAAGTTTTCTTGTTGTGGCAAAACTTCGAGGCACAGTTAAAACAACCTACTTACAGTCACAGTTAAGACGTGATCGCCATACTTTCTCTACATTTTACCTTATATACCTATAGGGGATTATTTCAATTTCTATGATACCTTATTAAAATCATTTTAAATATTCCAACTGTCGATTTGTTCAGGAGAACTTTGTTCTCTTAACATATCGACAATGTTTCAAGCCAGAATACGCGAGAATTGTATGAAGAGGTCTACTTTTTTCACGGCATTTCCAACTTTGAGATCAAAAAACACCAACATCAATAGAGGCTTCGCAGCATATATGTTCCATACACGGATTTACTCAGAATTCGGATTAGAACATTTCGTGTGTCTGTGTGTCTGTGTGTCTGTGTGTGTGTGTGTGTGTGTGTGTCTGTGTGTGTGTCCGTCCCCTCCTTATAACTTTTGATCCGCTCAATTTACAGAGCCCAAAATTTCAGAATATATAAACAGTCATAGGCCTACAAAACTTTTATACTCAGAATTGTGAATTTCTGTTTCAGTCAGGGGTTATCAACTTTTGAAATTTCGGTTTATTTTTCAATATATCTCAGAAACCATAAAAGCTAGAACGCTGAAAATTGGTATAAATATAGACCAATACAAAATCTCAAATTTAGTTTTTTTTAAAAAATTCCAGGGTTTCTTAAACATTTTTTATTAAGAAAAATATTTTTTTTATGATAAATTTATGAGTTTAACTGCCTATATTTCCAAATTTTTTAAAAATATCGAAAAAAGCCGAAACACCCCAACTAGATAATTTAATTTTCTATAAAAAATATAAAAGATGTATTAGCACATCTCAAACTTTTTTTAACAATTTTTATAAAAATTGAATTTAGTGACGACATTTCTTCATACAATTTGTATGGCAATCGCCTACACATAATATCTAAGAAAACTTTATTATTTGATACTAATCTCCAAACATACATACATACCATCATGCTGTTTTCATATTCTGCGTAGGATCAAAGGACTGACCTCCATATTATCCTATCTTGACATACATACATAGGTACAAGTGTTAATCTTAAAATATTAAATAATTTGTGTTTATGGAATTATAGTTTGAACTTATTCTTCAACTATACATACTATCGCTATCGACAGTTGGATCTCATGTGTTACATGCAACTAGTTATACTTTCAGTGTAGGATACTACAAACTACATATATTTTCTTGGCAATTTTTAAATCTCAAGATTTAAATGACAAAATAAATACCTACCAAATAAATTCTATTATTTGACAAATTTTTAAAATTTCAATAGAGACGAATTTGGAATATTATAGGAGTACCAGGAACTCAAGACACCTACACGGCTAACGACCTGTCATCGGCTGGTTTACGTGATCATTTTATGCCCTTGCGCAATGTTCACCAACTATGCCTTCTTATTCAGTTCCTTTATCGTTGCGATTTTGAAAGTTCTACATACCGTCACTCCATGTCCCTCACAGGGTAGGGAGAGAGAACAGAACGCCAATTTTTCTATCATAGTTTGAATTTGTTGGAAAATCATTTACATTTACCGACGAAGTTGGGATATTTTTTTTTTTTTATATAAAAAAAAATGAATATGTCCTTGTTAAACAAGTACATATACATCTTCCTACGTTCCCTAAAATAAGCAAATAAATGCTTGTGCTATAGGTGAACGAAATCGGTCGAGGCAGGATTCGAACTCGCGACCACTGGATTACTAGCCCAGCGCGCTAACCGCTCTGCCATCGACCCATCTAATATTAATCTAATATATTATTGAAGAACCAGGAACTCAAGGCACCCACAGGACTTACGACCTGTGATCGGCTGGTCTACGTTATCATTTTATGCGCTTGCGCAACGTTCACCAACTATGCCTTCTTATTGAGTTCCCTTATCAATGTAATTTTTGAAAGTAGTTTATATTTGAATAATGTGTAACAATTCACCTGAAAATAAGACATTAATTCTATTGCCATCTATGAAGTAACGAATATACCATTTTGTAACGCCATCTGTGAGAAATAGATTTTTCTTGTAAACGAGGAAAGCAACAGTTCTTATACCCGAGGTGACAGTGTTTTTGCACAAATGTCACCCATGAACTGCGCCAGAAATATTATTTTATTTTTGGCTTGTTAACCTACTTTTTTTAATATTATTGACTCACGAAAGGGAAAAAATCCAATGTTTGCACGTATATGCAACTTTAATATTTGTATATGCGACTTAATACTATTTATAAAATACTACTGGTAAATACCAAAACTATAAATATCATAACTAACAGTGGAGGGCTTAAAATAGGTAACATTTTATCTGTCATAATACTATAAAGTTCAGTGCACACCACCGCACATGTTATAGTTAAGTAAGTTCAACGTAAATAATTTCCACATTCCTGTGAATTGGAGTAAACTGACCACATTGGTGTTGCCTCATAGTGGAAAATGAATTCGTATTATTTATTAATTCACCTTAGATCCGTGTGAAATTGGGGTGAAATGTAAATTCAGGGAAATTAACTCGCCTTTAATACATTCATACATTTTACAGGTAGGTAGTAGATAAAATTGCTATCGTTTTAAACGATTTGTTTTACGCGAATTCATACACAAACATCACAATTTACTAAAACTACAGAACAAAAAGATTGGTACTGAGTTATACATAATTTGGGTATACATGAACAGCACATAGGTTTTTCTTGAAAACATGATATGTCCTTTTTAAATTTTTGATGTGAGACACCGGCTTAGAATAGTGCTTCTACTCTTTTCTATTATTGTTTTCGAGTAATCGAAAATACAACAGGCAACAATAACATCTCACATAGTTCAACAATGAGGTTCACCACCCATTCTGAATATAGTGCCTTTTTGGGTGAGACGAGACTGGTGTGTGGGTATACACAGATATGTTGTGCTCCCTTTTATAAGGCGATGCACATCCGCACACCTTTCGCTGGTTACCCCACTTTGTGGTATATGCCGTGATGGTATGAATGAATGAATGAACATCTTAATACCTACATTTCTGAAATATTCTTTTATTATGAAAAAAAAAATGTGTTCTAAGTAAATAATATATAGGTTTTATTTCTACGACCTAATTTTTCTTACAAAATACTCCTTTTTTACAAACACCAAATTCATATACATTCTTATTCATGGTTACACACCTAGTATAGGTTTGCACCAACAACTCCGTTTCTTCTGTTGTAAGCCAGCCTTTTCATCTCTTGGTAGCTGCTACAGCGCACCTCACTGATCTCCTGATCCATATAACTGTCTCTAGGGCGACCTCTATATATAGTGTAGGTATTCTTCATGGTTACAATCCTAGGATTGGTTTGCACTGCGCACTCCATCTCTACAGATATCTCTGTTGTCCGCCATACCTCTTCATCTCTTGGTAGCTGCTACAGCGCACATCACTGATCTCCTGGTTCATATATTACATTTCCCAAATGTAAGCAAATGTTTGAATAAAATCGGTCGAGGAAAGATTCGTACATGCGTCTACTTGATTATTGATCCAGCGACCTAAACGTTCTGCCACTGATGCTTTCAATATTGTGAAAGAAAGAAATGTATGAATTGTAAAATAATTATTTAAATAATTTTCTTTGACTTACATTTCATTCCATTTCAAAAATTAAATAAAAATGTAATGGAATGAATTTAAATGGAATGGAATGAAATGTTCTGAGGCAGTACCTTTTAATTTGATTTAGGATTTCATGTTATTAAAAGAATTTACAAAAATAATTAAAAAATATAATAATCATTAAACAGAAAAATAAACAATGACTTCTCAGTTATTTGAATCTGCAGATGACTTGATGATATCCTATCCTTGCTTCGCTGGCTTGATGGTATATATGGCTCCTATCGCATTTTGTTATGTTCGCGGTCTATTTGATTATTCCGTTTATTACTAGGGATGTAATAATGTCATTATTCAAAACAACCCTTCCATTTTGCTTTTGATGCTCCTTTGTAACGGAGAAATTGACCGCTGGCTGTTGAAATGAAAATTGGGCAATAAAAGAAATATTTAGATGCCATCAACCCCTAAACCAGTTTCCAGCCGTGAAGAGGAAACTATTATTTTTAATTGTCGGTTTACCCCACCCCTTTATGGCACTTTCAACCCTTATTCCGATAAATATGTTACTGAGGGTCCGTTTAACAAAATATTATATTTTCAGAGCATGTCGTTTCTGGAATTGCTCCTGATATTCTCGTTTAGGATTCGACAAATATTTTTAAGCCATCACGTGAATCACGTCTTGTCTCTATAAATCGTATTAGAAAAAATAAGATGAGGCTTGTATCACGAAACAATTCTTAGAAACGTTAAGCACTCTAGTTCCTTTCCACACACTTTTTATTTTGATATAGTGGAATTCAATTGTGTAGGTGTTTACACTCAGTGTAAGGAATGGAAACTAAGGCCCAAATTATAGAATAATTCTCAAGACCGTTCTCCAAATGTGTCATCTCAAGACCATCTTAAGATCATGCTCGAAAATCCGTATTAAAAGTAAAATACGTACGCCGTCTCATTTGAGAAAGCGTACTCGAAAAAAATGTGGATGCAGCTCTATATATAAGTACTTTTTCTCGCGAATGGCAATAATTTCAGCGTTGTTATGTTGGTAGCAACGAGTTGGAATAGCTATTTATAGATATTTTCACAATTCGTTGTCTTGGTAATCTTCGAAAGTGTAGAGAAATTTATTCGTCACAATATTATGATACTTGATTAAATAGTGAAAATGTCGACCACTGTATTCGGAAGAGGAAAATAAATACTTCTTCTTTTATCTGTCACATAGCATATTACGGGAATGTGTGTACCTACAGTCAATAGTTTCAGGAAAAGCAGCCATTTCAAAATATGATTCAACATGCATAGAATAACAACATGATATTTACTGGATGTACCGGAAATTTTATGAAATCTTACAAAATTTAATTCACATAGTTAGTTTATGAATGATTGTGTGTAGGTAAATTACCCCCGGAAGGTTCTAAATAAGATTCTCGATCCATTATAGTACCTATCGCTAACAATGTAAACGTCAAAATAGTAATTAATGCAAAATTCGTCCGTGTCTATATGCGTCTCTTTTTCGTGTAAAGCGCTGTCTCCTTCTCTCTTATTGAGACCGTTCTCAAGACAGCGGGATGGCTGTCCCGAAGCAATTTCAACTTTTCTATACATTTCGAGACAGGTCTTGAGATCAAGCTCAGTGACTTTTGTTTCTTTAATACCATTTTGGTTGAGAACGTGTTCTCAAGACCAGTCTCAAGCTGCAGAACGAATCTATAATTCGGGCCTAAATACTTTTGAGATTTTGGGAATTAATAAAGGTAAAGTGAAGATAATATCCAATTACCGAATATATTCGTCACATTCTTTCAAACTTCGACACACCCACATAATATTATTGGGCAACATTGTAAATATCACTGTAACTCCGCACTCACATCTGTTGACGTTGTAAATATCGAGTGTTGGACTTGTCTTATCAAATTTAGTTTAATTTAGATCTTGATTATGCCGAGTCAACTCGCCGAAAACGTTACGTTCATTATCAAACGAATTTGTGGAAAAAAGACTTTTCCTATTTTATTTGTATATTAAAAATATTTCTTACTAAAACGTTTGTTACACTAAATAAAATAATGAAAAAATTGGCTTATTTCAAAATCAGAATTCCTTATCGAAAATCGGGAATCAACGTAAGGGATTCTCGTTTTTATACTTTAATTCTTTTCATTTCAGTCTACTTTTAAAATTTTCGTGTATCAAACAAACAATATTTAAAAGGAACCTACTGATTATCCTTGGAGGGAATTTTTCATCATCTTTTTACTAGTGGATATAGTCCTATTCCATTTACTAAAAGTCGTCTCTGGAAAAAAAGAGTTGTTAATAGCTTTATATGCACGCCAATATCAGAAAAAAACGTCAATTTTTAAGAAAATCCCTGGATTTGGGAAAAGCTGCGGTCAACACCGTAATGTGGAACATTCGATTCTTCTTGCGAACCCGATGAAACACAGCGCTTTCGAATATGTATAAGAATCGTTGCTACGGATTCAATTTTACGGATTGGCGAAGATGCAAATGGGAATCGATTCTTTACCGAGGCTCAGATTAAACCGTATTTTATTACACCATATACTAGTATTTTCCTTCTCAATTCCCCAACCAAGCCGATATATATCCAGGAGTTCGCATAATTTCACAATCGCGTGGTTCTTCGGCGTTTCCGAGTTCCATCCAACCGTATCGTATGCAGGTCCATTTTATATATTGTGGTACCTACCCACATGCAAACCTAGACATGCTGCCACGATCGGCTGAATAATTCAAACTTATCGCTCATAAGAAGGTTACTATCCATAAAAAATGTATACATCTGATCTGCCTTGAAAGCACACTAAGTATAAGAAAGATGAGTGGTGACAGAGCGGTCAGCAATCCAGTTGTCGCATCCTGCTTTGACCGATTTCATTCGCCTATAGAACAAGTATTTATATTCAATTCAAGGAACGTATGAGGATGTGTAATGTATAATATAAACTTGTTTCAAGGATATATTCATTCTTCTAAAATACAGCGTTATATTTTGAATGAACATCACAAGTTCAACTACCCTGGAGGGGCCTTGGCTGAATGCATTGACTGCCATTGTTTGGGCTGCCAAGCCATCGCAGTTTGGGCCTTCCTGGTTTTTTTTCGTCCTTGTGGGGCGGAGATTGTGAGGCATTTTACTTGGTTGTTTTCATTATATTTTGAATAGGTATAATTTATTATATATAGATATTATGGCAAGAAACGAGAGAGCACTACGGGAGGGTTTCGTTGGTCTTGAAAGAGCTGCAAGGGAGGTTGGATTGATTATTAATGAACAAAAGACCAAATATTTACTGTCCTACCCATTGATTACGGTACCTTTTGATGTTGGAAATTATAGTTTCGAAGCGGTGGACAGGTTTACGAGACTTACGATATTTATCGTCTCAAAGATCCAGACTGAAAATACAATTAAAAACTGTATCTCCACCGGGTATCGAACCCGGGACCCTCGGATCAGCAGATCAGCAGATCTCATGTGTGTAAAATAGAGACGTGAGATTATTTTACATTCCATTCTTTCTTCTACATTCTAATATTGGTGTTTGATAGACCTATAGTTCAGTATCTGCAAAAGTTTTTAGACTACTAAATTGTTTAAGAGTTCTGAATAGGACCGTTATCAGTTTTATTTAAAACGTGTTGTGCTGGGGAAACTACATAGGTACCTATAATGGTGAGCGTTGTTTTTAATTAAACTTTGAAACCATTTCTTTTGTGTTTGGGATCTGGGGGGCAAGTCTTGTCAATCAGCGAAATAAAAACCCAAAATCAAAAGGGTCCTTCAAAAAATTACGTAATTTACTGAGAGAAAAAATGTCCAACTTATTTGCATTAGTCATTGAACGAAACACTTAAAAATGAACCGGTATATCTGTCCTGTATAACTTTATTGCACACAGAACATCACAATGCTTAATTCTGACGATGAAACTTTTGAAGTTTCATGTCCCAGTATTATATATGCCAGTGCTATAAACAGAAAGACGTACAAAGCTACGTCTAATGCCCTATATAATATCTGACACGTAGTATAACAATATGGACCTACAAACTTACTTACCTGCTCTGTTTTGTACCTGATTTGAGATCATCCAGACCAGATTTGAGAACCACATGTCATCCACGAATACATATGTCAGATGTGGTGAAACGTCATTTGTTCAAGATGTATCAATGAATTAGTATATAGTCATATTGATGTTGGATTCAGGACAGAGCAGATACGAAGATTTCAAAGTAAACATTTATAATAAAAGTCTGTCTTCACTAGAGTATACCGTTTTACCGTCTTCTTCCTGATATTGACGACCTTTTAAGAGAAGGCTTCCATGTCTTAGGCAATACGAAACAACTCCTCCGCAGTTTCAATTACTGTCGTCCACTCACGAATGTTTATTCACCAGGAATGTCACTTTGTCACCAGAACTATCGACTAAACGACAGTCCAATAATTAATATTTCAATTAATATAATTGCTTTCTTCTGTTAATTCTGTTATTTAATTAATTCTGTTAATTCTTAGTTCTGTTCCCCTTTTCACCTAGCAAGGTTGGGTTTAAGAACTTATTTCTTTGTTAATGTAGCCAAGAAGAAGGCATCTTGGATCACATATTTTTTTGCAATTTCCCTTCATCTAAGTTCCCAATGTCATTAACATAAAATTAAATTCAAAATATTTCCCCCTTATAATATCACGCTTCCCTGAGGTTTGGGTTAGAAATGAACCACAGCAAAACCAAAATCATGAGTCCGTCCAACAGAAATATAAAAATTGATGACAAAATAATTGAAACTGTTGAAGAATACATGAACCTCGGACATAACTTAAGAATGGGAAAAGAAAACCAGGTGGCAGAAATACCCAGAAGAATTGGACTTGGTTGGGCAGCCTTCGGAAAGCTATAGTGAGTCATATAGTGAGAAACAAGGATATCCCCATTATTTTAAAAAGGATATCCTACGAAGCATGCGTCTTGCCTGTGATGACATATGATTTCGAAACATTTGTAGATAGTTATTTAATTTCAATAAATATAATTTGTTTATTTCACTGGTGCTTACATATGTACATAGTTTAAGCTATCTCTTTTTGTTTGTATCTTTGTTACTAGCCCCCTCACAGGGCATAGCCTGTGCTAAGGTGAGCTAGTTTTATGTTATTGTCTATTGCGTTGTTTATTTATAGATACATTAAGTCATGCACACACAGCAAAAATTGTAAAAATAAATTATTTGTTGAAAAAAAATTATTGATTGAGAGAAAAAAAAAACAACAAAAGTACTTATTTTTCACTTTTTTTCAATTGTGTATTTTGTTGTTTGTAATAGTGTATTTTACATTTTATTTGGTAGAATTATTTCCTTCAGGATTTTTTCATCTAATTCATAAACCCATCATAATCATAACATGTAGAATCATAATCTGTGTTTTGATTTTTATTAATATATTATATCGTGCAAAGTTGCTTTTGCAAACCACTGACAAGGACTCCATTGTATAAATATTTGGGTATCTACATTGATCACAACTTAAGATGGACAGAACAAATAAACACAGTTGCAGGTAAAATAAGAAGGCTTATTTATATTTTTAAAAACATTCGCAACATAATGACTAAAAAAGACTTAAAAACAATATATTACGCGTTAGCTCAATCGATTATAACACACGGAATGATTGGTTGGGGTGGCGCTGCTAAAATTAATATGGATCCTCTTATTAAAGCACAAAAAGCTTTAATTAAGGTTATAATAAAAAAACCATTTACATATCCAGCAGTTCAATTATTTAATGATTTTCCAGTTTTCAACATTCCACAGCTATATATCAAAATTATTTCTATTCATTTTCATAAAGATAAAACAATTCACATTACACCGCAACACAATTACGAGACGACACGCAGGAATTTTCTCATGACTCCAAAGACAAACACGACATTCGGACAAAGACATTACTATTATTTAGCTCCAAAAATTTTTAATAAGATAAAAAGTGAAATAACGGACATACAGTTGATGAATAATTTGAAACACAAGAAAACAATAGAAACATGGATTAGAAACAAGGGCATTATATACTGCGGAAACATGATCAAGCTAAAATAGTTTATATTTTATTTTTATAATAGGTATATTTTATAAAAAGTTTTAGTTAAATACAAGTTTAATATTTTTCTGTCAGATATAACGCAAAAAAAAAAATCTGCCACCTCGGTACAGGCTCAGCCTAGTGAGGTAGTATATACCAAATAATCCTATAAAAAAAATGTTTCATATAACTTATTTAAATTGTACTTTTTTGTAATATTTTTATTGTTTGTAACTATATTGTTATATTTTGTTTGGTTTCAATAATAAAAAAAAAAAAAATTGTTTGGAGTGTGTAATGTGCATACAGGAAGCCATACACAGTTCACAAAACACACAGCAAAATAAACATGCAAAAATGCGAGTTTTCGTTTTATCTATCGTTTAAATAAACTATTTGAACAAGTGATCCGTTTCAAATTGTTTGCAAAACCCATCCTATAATAGCGTCAATTTGTTCTTAGTGTTCACCCCAATCAAATGGTTAGAATAAACGTTTACATCATGATATTGGCAGCAGTGATTGCTATACATCAAGTGGAAAACTCCATTGCCTAATGAATGACCAACACCTGGACAGTAGGTGTCCGTGTTCATTGTACAGGAACTAGACAAGATTGATATTGATACAGTTGCCCGGAGCCTGGATCGATTGGATGTAGATAAGTGACGTGTTTAGAAACAGCATTCACACGCCAGAAGCTATAGTAGGCTAAATAGTATTTTTCCCCAATACCCTGAATAGAAACGTCTTTGAAATAAATAACGCGACAAGTTTTTTATATACTTTACGATGTTGGGCTCATTGAGCATATGTTCTAGCTCATGGTTGTATCTTATCCTCCATGTTATATTTTCACAGACAGGCCCGAAGATTTTTTGAACACCTTTGTAGGGATATAAACGTCGGGAGTCACCAATTATATAGGGAGATGGTTATTAAGTTATGAGATTGATTTTGATTTTTAGTTTTAAAGAATATTTATAAGAATGATTATTTGCGTGTTCAAAAGGTATTGTTAAAACTCATCTTATCTATGGGGCTGACAAAAGATGCCACATAACCCCTCTCCTTAACGAGCTGCACTGGTTGAGATGCCCAGAGCGAATAGACTATAAAGTGTGCTTGATGGTCTTCAAAGCTCTGCATGACTTGGCTCCGCACTACATTCAAGAACTATTTCAAAGGAATACACCACCACAAAGACGTTTAACATTGAGATCATCAGAATCACAAAGTATAAATTATTTAAGGGAATTGGATAGAGCTAATAAAGCGGCCTACTATGATCGTGGTTTTAGTGTAAACGGACCCATTAAGTGGAATAAATTGCCTTCTGACGTACGTGGAGCGCAGAGTCTTGGGACCTTCAGTAAATTACTTAAGACTTCTTTGTTTCGCAGAGCCAACAACTAAGTGAGAGCGCCCTTGGAATGGTCTTGATATCATAAAACGGCGCTATATAAATTTGATTATTATTATTATTATTATCTCTCTATATTGAGATATACTACAGACAATTAGGACAACTGAAAATTTATATAATAAAAGATAGTACTCCCTCTGATATTTATTTAAATTATGGTTTTACATTGTAGTTGTTTAATAATTTTTATATTCAATTTACACGTAGTAAGAATGTCAAGGAGAATTCGCGATACGTCAGGCCACGAATTGCATAGATGGAGACGGCTTTTTATAACTTCAGCTTTCGTTGGTAGCAACGAAGTGAAGTAAGTGATGTGGGGACATCAAAGGGATGTTCCACCCCACCTTCCTTTCAAAGACCAGGGGCTTTTTTCCCATTCTCGTGTAATATTTTGCGATAAGTTCCGCTAATCTTTACGTATCACATAGTGTAAAGGGAAAGTTACGTATCAGGAGCTGTCATTAATAACTATAATCTGTAAAACGAACGAATGTGTGTACGCGTCGCTTTATGTCTTTACACAAAACTTACACCACCTCGATGTGCTGCATAAAACATTGCGAATAAATTCACCTGTCGAATGTCATACGTATCAAAAAAACCGCGTTACGAACGGCGAACGGAGGTTTTCTCAACATGCGCGGATGTTTACGCGGGCTAGTGTCCGCGGAAAACCGGATAACGATCTGCTTCAAGAAGCGCATGTAGCGTAAAAACTTGCGTATATTGCCGTGATTAAAAAACCGGAATAGTCCAGCAGAAACGCATTTTCGTCTCATTTACTCAGGACCCAGCACTCACCTCCGTACACAAGTACTGGTCTCAACAGCGACAGTAAACAATTACACTTACAAGATTATTAAATTTGATCAAAATAACAAATAAATCAAGCTAGAAACAGTTTTAAAATACATTGTCGTCGGTAATACACAAACTGGTCGGGCAGTTAGTTTGAACTCGATTGCCAAATTCCAGTACGGACAGACAGGTGAAGTTAAATAAAAGTCTTCAAAATAGAGGGCTTATCGTATACTAGTAGTTTTTAATGTAGGATTCCTACCTATCTCGTTTTGAGCGTGAATTTTGAATTAGGTAGGTAATTACATATTTAAGTAAACAAGGGTTGATGTTAAATCTATCGATCTAATTATTTCTGCCATCTTTCAAAACTCGTTTATGACATTTGCTTAGGGTTTTTGGGAAACAACATAAATTTTTAATGGAATCTTTATGATGATTGACATTTTTTTATTTACCATTTTCTCCGAAGGTTAAACAACTTTGTTGGAATATAAGGCACCGAAGGTCCAGGTCAGATGGTCCGTTTTGTAAGCCCTTTCCTTTTGCCGGTGCTTATGTAGGTTCCTACATTCATAAATATTTATTTGCTTTTTCCCGGCACTTTTTGGACAAACTTGTCGAGATCGTGAGAGGTTTGGGAATATAGTTTCTACCGGTATCGATACACGTGTTGGTACCAAATCAACTGAACGTAAAAGATTAAATTTTATTTTTTATTTTTCCTCAACATCATTCAAGACCTAGGCTGTGTTCAGGTAGAACACTCGACGTCGGGTGTTGAATGTACCTGAAGTTGCAGATTATGGCGTTTTTCACACCAATCTCACTGAACGCTTTCGAGTGGCGTTTCAATCTGAATGCAGCATCGGGCGTTTTAAAAGTCCTTTGTCATGCATGTATCTTTATGATTATATTTTCATCGAAAGACAACAATTGGACAGTGGAGTAAATAATGCTCTCTGACCTTTTATTGTAAACTTTTGAGTGATATTTTTATAATCGTTTTGGCATGTGAATTTTGCCCTAAACCACTATATTTTGAGTCACTATGCGACATGTTTCGGCAGTGCTGTCCTGCCATCGACCGGCTATTTGAGACTGAGTGTTGATGTTTAGTTTTTGGATGTGTCAGATGTGTGGGGAGGTGAGTAGAGGGGGTTGGTGGTGGACGGATTGGTGTCAGGAGGGGCGGGGGTGGTACAGGGTCGGATTTGATTCTTTATAGTATTCTTGTTTTTTATGGGGAAGGCTGTCAAGAGTGGAGATGTATTGAGGAAAGTTCTTTCACATCCGACACATCCAAAAACTAAACATCAACACTCAGTCTCAACAAGCCGGTCGATGGCAGGACAGCACTGCCGAAACATGTCGCATAGTGACTCAAAATATAGTGGTTTAAGGCAAAATTCACATGCCAAAACGGTTAATATGAAAAACCACAAAATATCCGCCGAGTATTTAAAAAAAAATGATATTTTTATAAATTAACCTCTTTGTGAATGCATATTGTTATCATAAATAATGTCAACTGACATAATAGATACCACAGAAACAATTTGAAGTCATCTTACCTACCACAGACAAAATAGAAGTCAACAGATACTATAATTGTCAAAGCGTTTTTAACCCGACGATTATGCAGCTTTTGGAGCGTACACTCGACGTTCAATCTGAATTCGAAAGAGTGTTTTTAGAGCGTTTGATTCCGGTCATTCTGAACGGTTTAGAGCATTACTAAGTGCACTCAGCGTTCAATGTGAACGTAGCCCTAAACAACAAAATATTAGATTCCAATATGATAGGATTTCGCTTCATAACGTTAATAATTACATCATGTTAAACACCATATCGGCTCAGTAGTCAAACGATAAACTATCTTGCCAATCCCTTTACTGTAGGTTACTTTTTATTTTACAATTTATATAATAAGGATTGGTCAATTACAATAAGGATTGGTACAATTTTATACAATAAGGATTGGTCAAATATAATTCTTTGGCTCCCCAAGGCAACCATTTTATAAAAATGCATAGATTCAGAGTAATTTGAGAATTGTAATTATGTTGTCCTTCAATTATTCTATAGTTTTTTCTTCTTCAACTGCTTTTTAATGTTACTTTTCATTGTTTTCAACAGCGTGACCAGTGAACACAAACTAATTGAGAAACGGTATAAGAAAGGAAACTAGACGATAAACACAAAATGAGTTTGAATTATTTTAATTAAAGTGCTCAAAGAGCTTTTGCGGAGTTGCACTTCTTGTTGGAAGTTTGCTGTGAAAACTAGTTAAAAAGGAAAACAGCCTGTGTGGCAGTTATTAATTCGAGTAGTAAAGATATGTATGTAAAGTTGAGATAGGATTTTGAAATTTTTTCAATAATTGTAAATCGCTGATTGTTTTCATCAAGAATATTTAGGAAATACTGAAAAAAAGTAATCGTTTTTTTACAATCAACGTTAAAATATGCTATACTGTTCTGGTATATTCTACCTATAACTTCGTTTATTACAATCTTATTTTTCTTCCTGGCACTGTCACTGCTGTTGGGGTCGGCTTTTCTCGTCCTCAGATTTTTTTTTTCTATTCTGTATGTCCTCTTCCTCCAGGACACATCTCCGCAGGATTCTGTCACACTGTGTCATCCAGGTGTACTTTGGTCTCCCTCTTGATGGATGTCGAGTATAAGATATAAATTATATAAAATACTTATATATAATAAATTAACACACATAAGAAATATTTAATACATATCGAACGGGTAATATTTTATATAGATAAAAAATAAATTAATATCGACACGATGTATTTCTTACGAGCGCTTATCGAAGAATGCGAGCCGCGAGGTACATGTCCCCCGCAGTCTTTCGGTTTTAACAAAGACATACGAACTTGTCTTCGGGGATTGTACCAACGTACTGACTAACATATTCCACAATTATACAATAATAGTAGTTAGTGTTTATTTCTGAGAGTAAAAACAACTACATATGTACACTCAGCATGATTTTGTGTACCGTGATTGTACAGTGTACAAGTGTACAATCCATTATTTAATACACTCGAAATCTCTGCGAACTGTCTCCTCCGATTTTTCCTAGTACCTACTTGGATAATTGGAGCAGCATTCTTATTTTACATATTTAAGTAAGTTTAGTTTGTCGATAGACAATACTTGATAGAACTCCATTGTACGTTGATATGTTATAAAAATATATAAAAATACTTGGTTATAGTTCTATTGTATTTATTAGATTATTGACGCGTTTCGTGCAAAGCACATCGATAGAATAATGATTCAGATCGTCAGATTATTCTGACGATGTGCTTTGCACGAAACGCGTCAATAATCTAATAAATACAAACGCAATTAGATTCTCAACTTCGCAGCTTTTTGAAGATAGCAAACTCCTAGATCTGAGGAAACTCTACATACTCCGATGTCTTAAATTTATCCATAAGAGGCCTCATTTATTCAATCTGAACACACAGAACAGAGTCAGCCAGCGATTAAATAATATGTACAAGGTCCCTAATTATAAAAGGAGAAGGACACAAAGACACGCTGTAATTGTTGCACCTAGAACATTTAATAAATTATCCAACTCTTTAAAGACAATCAAGAATCATAAAACTTTTATCAGACATATAAAATCTTGGCTACTCACAGACCAATGTAATGTGCAAGAGTATTTGTTGTGATTTTGATTTTATTACTCGATTTTTTATTTTTGTTTATTTGTTAATTAATTCATTTATCTTTCAAATTAAATTGTGATTGTTGACTGCTTGTATTATCTGAGTTGATAAATGAATCATAATTTTTGGTTCTTGTCTCCTGACCCTGCTTTTATTATTTTTCTTTTATTTTTATATAAGTATTTTTTTTCTACTACAGATTTTACTTGTTGGTGTTACAACTCTATTAAAAATTTATTCTGAATTTATTTAATTTAATCTACTGCTCCTTATTATAATTTGTATTTATTTGTTTCTTACTTGTTGGGTTTTCAATTTGGTGCACTTATGTCTTTCTTTTTCTCAATATTCTGCTCTTGTGTAAAAGTTCAATGATTTTTTTATATTATTATTATTTTTTTTTTAATCATTATTGGAAATTCTCAATTTTAACTAGAAAGTGTAGATTGACTGCGACATGCATATCCTTGTACTTGCCAAGTATTGTTACTATCGACTGCGGGTATAATATTTGGTAGCACCGCTGTCAGTCTGCTGATTCATGTAAACTTATTGATGTTTCGTATATAAATATGTGTATGTATATTTTTCATATATAATTTGTATACTTTATATTTTTTGCACTTGTTTCCTGCCTAAGCAATTTGCTATATTTTATTTTTATAAATAACTAATGTTACTAACGAAATAATTTTGAATATTTTTAATTGGTATACCCACAGACAGGCTATGCCTTGTGGGATTTTTGTGTGCACGGTTGATTTATTGTGATTGATATTATGTCTATGTATATTGTATGTTAACCGTGTACCAAATCTTAAATAAATAAATAAATAAAATAAAATCAACTTATTTTAGTGTTTTTTTTTTGTTTCAGTAAATTTATTAGATATTATTTGTATTGTATCCGGTGTATGATAGGGTCAGAAATGAGGACATGAGATTGTTAGATGTCATTAATAGAATGAAATCGAACCCATTGAGATGGTTTACCCACATGGGGAGAATGATTGAGGAACGCCTGACGAAGAAAATTTACATTGCGGACAGGAATGGGATGAGAGGTCGGGGCCGCCCAAGGAAGGTATGACACGTCCATGTAAACGGTATTTTGAAAAACGGAAATGTTAGAAGCGTGAATAATATACAAACATGTATAAGACGATGTATAAAATTTTTACTGACAAACTTTTTAACATCTCAATAGAGACGATTTTGGGATATTATAGAAGAATCAGGAACTCAAGACACCTACAGGGTTTACGACCTGTCATCGGCTGGTTTACGTGATCACTTTATGAGCTTGCGCAACGTTCGCAGGGGAAAAAATCCAACGTTTGCGTATATGCAATTAAAAAAAATATTCGATTTACGATGTATGAATGTTGACGAGGCGATGAATGTGTTTCAAGATAGAAACATGTGGCGTTCGGTTTACTGCCTACCCCGTGAGGGACACGGCGTAATGGTATGTATGCATCATATTAAATAATGCATGGAGTTTTCACTGGTCCACTAATAAAGCAAAACAGCATAGATTGTTTTATAAATTTTACAACACTAACAACCAATAAATAAATAAATATCGTTTCTGTCCGTCTGCTCTTTATATTTCAATACGAGTATGTAGTTAGATGTAAATGTCTACTGTTGAGATAAAGGGAGAGTACACACATGACCTAAATCTTCTTTTGTCCCCTATAGATGGGAGATTTTTTCGAGTCCGAGTGGATTAAAGACAAAGAAAATCTTTGTTTTATTTAAGACCTGGATTTAGAGAGCCATAAACTTGAAAGGGAATAACTCACTTCGAACTGAAACCTCTTACCGACCGCGTCATGTATCAAATAAAAAAATAGATAGGTATTTATTTATTTATTTTTTAAGCAAACAAACAGTCAAACAATATACATTACAAAAAATAAGTGTAACTTAAATTGTAAACCCAAAATGTTTGCAGTAATTTTACTCGTCTTGAAGAAGTGTTCCATATATAAAAATGTGACACCATATATAAAAAGTTATTAATTTGATCCATTTAGGCACTAACTAAACTAATGAATGGATTAGGAAGAACACAGGAGTAGCGGATGTGGCCAAAAGAGTTAAGGTGGAGTTGGGCGGGTCATATATCTCGGATATCGGACGACCGATGGACAACAGTTGTGATGGAATAGAGGCCAAGAACAGGAAGTAGAAGCGATCGGACCAGATGGTCCGATGACATAAAAAAGTGGCAGATCCAGAATGGCGAAGAATGGCACAGGGTAGAGACCAGTGGAAGTCCATGCGGGAGACCTTTGTCCAATACTGGACCCAAGAAGAGGCTGAGTAAATAAGGTACCTACAGCTTAAATCTCCCTGGGTTGTTCCAGACTTTTGGACTTCCCAATTTTTCACAGGACACGGAAACTTTAAAAGTTATCTTCACCGATTTAACATTGCCTCCTCCGCTTCATGTCATTTCTGTCAATACCCGGACCAAACTTCGGAACATATCCTTTGGGAATGTTGCCACCCAATGGTGTCCTCATATAGATCGGAGCTCCTCGTTGCTGTCCGTGGGCCTCTTCAAGGTCCCATTGGTCATGCGGATTTTGTGATCTCGAAGAAAAATTATAAAGCTTTTAAGGGTTTCTGTCATAGATATGGTGCCTTACTTTTAGAAGATTCCCGTTAAATTAATTATTTCCAGAGATCTTGGTCACTTCTCTGATGGTCTGCATGTAGGGGGATCTGAGGTCATAGACAGTCCACGGGTGTGAATTTTCTGTTCGCACTCGTTGATTGTTTCTTTTTGCACTATGGTGCCGAGATTGCTAATCTAGAGGGCTCCATGAGCTACTTTTCGTGCTATGCATTTTTTTTTGTCGTTCACTTAGCGTTCTGTGAAGGGGCCGATTACAGTCCCCATAGGCAGAGCGGGTGGTGGGAGTAGCGAAAAAGGTACCTACAGCAGAATAAAATAAATAGAATGGAAAAAATAACAAAAACTTTATAAATGTGCTCATGAGGAAAGAAAATAAATGGAAGGAAGTGGGAAACAGAATCACTGCAATGTTATCAACCTCTCATCAATGTCTCAAAGACTTGAGACTTGAATCTGGCTTTTGTGTGTTGATGAATGTCTACCGCACCAAAAAATGAATGTATGTATGAATTTTGGCAATAGTTTGTTGTAAATTGTGGAAGCCTAAATGTGAAAGTAGTTCTTGTTCGTCTCAGAGGAAAATTAAAGTTAATCTTTTGGAGAAGAACGTTTGAGTATATTTAAATATGTTTCCCCTTTCCATCAATCTTACCAATCACAGCCATTCAACATAAGAACCACCCCTAATGACCTCCCACCAATATCCAAATACATAGCCTTATTTTAAGCACACAGTCACATTCTGCGTTAAGTTGAAATTCTGCCTGAGGAGGGAACGGTTAGTTCCGAAACCGGTCGCAAATTCGATCGACACGTGGTGTGAACAAAGTTAAAAATATAGTTAATTTTTTTTAATAAATGATTGGCGATATAATAAATTATTACAACCATTTTTTTCCTTATTTTTTTATTCATTTATTACAAAATTATTTTGCACGAGAAAATTACATCAACAAAATAGAAATTCAAACACTTTATAATAAAACTATTTTCAATAAGAGATGAACAAGCGTTTTTAAAGGAATTTTAGAATTTTACAACAAAATAATATAGAACAAAATAATCACTTATAGCAAAAATAACCATATTCAACAAAAGACAGTAAATAAAATCTTATTTTTATTTTATTTCCTTTGTTTTGTGATCAATAATCTTATTTTATTTCTGAGTAGATACATAATATCTGTATGTCTCTTCTCAGGAAATAGTTATTTAAACCAATTTACGCCAAGATACGTATAGTGGTTCTGCGAATAAGCCGTCCTTTTCTTTCTACATATATTGAGCATCATATTAAATCGACAAGTGGCCCTTACAAATTCAGAGAGATATACTTCATCGAGGAAATACTCTCTGTAGACCTGCTTCAATGCATATTTCTCTTATAAATATCATGCAATGATGGGACTTTGCCTCGGTAAAAAAAGCTAGTCGTAGGGTAATCTCTGAGTTTATTAAAGATAATATAACTATATTGTCTTTAACAAATGTCTTTAACAAAAAATATTACATTGTACCATCAACTATTTTAATATAATTTGCGGAGATTATCATCTAAATTTCATCTAGTATTTAAATCTTTTTTTGCGACACCGCTTAGCTTCCTTCGTTTTAGATAGAGAATCTAATGGACGGGAATTCACTTTGTGAACTTTATTTTCAACGGATCTCCGCGAAATGATATTATTTTCACATCTTTTTAATCTGCTTTTTTCACCTTTTTCAGCATCCATTTCAACTCCATACGTCTGCTTTCTGGTGTCTGTTACCCCACTTTGTGTTCATCTGCGATTCAACATTTTAATGCTAATATCAGATTAAAACAAATAGTATTACTGTCGTATGAGCAGTATTTTACATGGAATACATAACCAAAATAGTACGCGAGATTTTATATATTTTTGGTCTTAGTACTCAGTATTTATTTATTTATTTTAATCATTATGCACACATAACATATTTAATAAAAGGACAATGGCTGGGCTTATTGCCATATGAAAATATCTTCCATACAACCATATCCATTTGGTGAGGTAAATTGTGTGTTTGATATGGACCAGTTTATCTGAATAAAATAATATAAACATAAAAATAATAATATTAAAAAAAAGGTGAAGGAGAGGAAAAGGATAAAGATATGATAAGGAGACAAATTTAAATGTTATTCATTTTATTTATTTAATCTTCTTGTATATATAATTAGTACACTGGCAGGCTTATTGCCTAATGGCGATTTCTTCCAACCAACCAGAGTAAATGTTAAATATACAAAACAATGTGTACCATGGCAATAAGTTAATCACATTACAAAATAAATAAAGATAGCAGAAGAAAAGTAATAAAAAAACACAAAAACATAGAAGATAGCAGATAAGAACAAATAGCAATGATAGGAAGACTAAAGGATAAGGAAAGGAAGAGGAGAGGAATATGTAATCAGGTGTTGTCAGATAAATATTTTTGCTTTAGCCTTTTCTTGAAGATGTTTAGTGGGATGGACGACGTAATATCAGGACTTAGGCTATTCCATAGTCTAGCTGAGTGTACTTCAAATAAAGAGCTAAAAAATTCAGAACTATGAATAGGGATAGATAGTAAAGCACGTTCAGCAGATCGAAGTGGACGCCCGTGGCTTGAAAGATAAGTGAATTTATCTTTGAGATACTGAGGTAAATTAGGATTAAAAAGGACATGATGTAGGTAAGTTATGTGTAAGGAAATGATGGTTTCGATTTCTTTTGAAAGCGTTAAGTATTTTAATGAAATCCGAAGTTGCGATGTGATGTGATTCCAAAGACGAGCCGCTTATACGGAGAAAGATGTGGTGAAAAAGGAAGTATTGTGTACTGGGATACTGAGTGTTCTTTCAGCATTTGAACGAAGAGGCAACCCGTGTTTTGAGAGGAAGTGAAATTGATTTCGTGGATAATCTGAAGCTTTAGGGTTATTTGAGACCTTTTAAAGAAGTGTATGTAGGTTTCTACGCTGACTGATTATCAACCACTTTAAATTTGTTCGGTAATACGATATGTGGTTATTTTTTTTTTCATTTTAAAAATATATGAAATGCATGTATGTATTTTGTCATAAATTTTTCTAAGAGTTCTTAATTCGCGTCTTTAAGACAGAAGGAAATAAATATTGATTAGACAAAGTTATTGTGAGAGAAATCTAAGGGTAATAATATTTGCAATATTTTTAATGAGTGATGCATATAATGAAATTTACTGCTCACTTCAGCAACCTGTTCCCGCAAAGATACGTTTGATATATTATTATTCCTAGGTCTGTTACGTTCTAACAAAGAAGTTTAATGTAAAAGGGATTACAGGGATTGCCAAGCAATTTTTGATAAAAGTTTGTAGCTGCCTATTGCTTGTGATATAGGATTGATGATGATGCCATTAGCTGTAAGTTATCTACGTGAGAATTTGGCTAATATTATGATTCAAATAGTTAAGAGCGGAGTATGTGTTATTTTAATCACAATGCAAATACAATTGAAGATCGTCAGCATAAAAGTGATAAGAGCAATTTCAAATATTAGGTATGGAGTTAAGAAAAATTGAGAATAACAGTGGTGGTAGAACACTCCCCTGACGAACACCGGCAGACAAATTTACCAAATCGTACAGATTTTTCTGAGATTTCACACATTGCGCTGATGCCTATCCATTAAACTCTTGAACCACCGAATAACTGAGTCTGAGAGATTGACTAACCTGAGCCTCACAAAATGAATATCGTAGTCAACATAGTTTAATTAACTACTAAAATCAAGAAGGGCAATGATAGTAATTTGTCAATTGTCCTCTGCCGTTGGACGTCTGTGATTTTGGCAAGGGAGCATGGTGTACTTTGTCCAGTTCGGAATACAGATTGAAATTACAGATTGGTCCACAGTACCCAAATGTTTGTAAAGGAGACCAAAGAATATAAAATTATATAATAATTTCTTTTTAAGTTACGTTGATATGTTTTATGTATATATATTTATTGTGTTGTTTACTTATTTTATATCCATATGTATCGTTCGTTGTCTGTTTGTCACTGAATTTTGCATTAGATTTTTAACTTCAGAATTTGCGTATTCCCGATGACAACGTATATTTAAACTGTTTCTAGCTTGGTTAATTTGATAACAATTTTGTATTTCATATAAAGTAGAAATAATGCTATACCTAATTATTATATAAAACCAGGAGTATTTTTATGAATATCTATTTACAATAACATTTCACCTTGGGGTAAATTTTGATAAGAGTGTCTCTATTTTTTTTTATATCCTACTTATTTATATTTGTTTGTCATCGTCCTTATTCAGTCTTATTAAGCATAATAACATAACGTTTCAAGAAAGATTCTCATTTCAGTGGATGTAAATTTACAGATGGCGTAAAGGCTTGTTGAGAAAACTTAACGTACGGATTACTTGTAACGTAAATTATAACGTAAGGAATTATTGGGGATTGTCAAGCATCGAATTATAAATGAAATTTAGCAAAGGACGTTCTCTATTAGCTCTCTATTAGCTTGTAATATCGTCTACTCTAGAATAATAAAAAAAACTTACGATGAAATATCTTATTTGATGTCGTTATTCAATGATACATTTCCATTATATCTTCATTGTTGTAATATTAAAAGGATATTGGTGTAAAGACGTATCAGGAAAGCAGGACAGGAGAAGAATTATTACCAAAGTCTTTTTTTATGTTTCTCAAGCTTACTGTGGTTTACTTTGTTCGAGAGATGAAAATCTGCTCTTATATAATATAATCCTTAGTATTATGTTGTTTTTACTACGCGACTTTGAGACTTCCAAGAATCTAGTTCTATCTCAGTATCAGAAATATTCCACTTCTTGTTCCCAAAAGTCTATAAACAAAACTTACGGTTCAATGATTGGAATTTATATATTTTAATCATTTTAAATCAAACTATCCATTGATTAAAATAAAAACATATACGGACTCGACTCCACAAAAAAAATACCAACTAGACAGACCGAACAGGCTAAAATCTTAACAAGACTCAAGACAACATTCGGATAAAGAAACTTCCTGATTTTTGGAGTCAAATTGTTCAACGAACTACATGCAAGACTTAGACATAACAGGTATTCGAAAACATTTAAACGAGAGATTAAAATTTGTGTTAAATAAAAGGGCAGATATTTATAAAAATAAATTCATCGCCTGAAATTCACATAATCAAAAATGAAAACAAACATGACTTAGTTAACCTAAATATGTACAAATGTTTGTGTATTAACTTGGATGGGTGGATGGCAGAGCGGTTAGCGCGCTGGGTTAGTAATCCAGTGGTCGCGAGTTCGAATCCTGCCTCGACCGATCTCGTTCACCTATAGGACAAGCATTTATGCTTAGTTTAGGGAACGTAGGAAGATGTATATGTACTTGTTTAACAAGGACATATTCATTTTTTTTTAAAAAAAAAAAAAATAAATAAATATCACTTGCTGAGGATTAGAGTATTCTTCGTCTATAAAGCATGAAACTGAGAAATATGAAAATAAAAAATTAAAAAATATATATTGTGTCCCATTAACAATGACACTGGAAATTGACATTTGACATTGATATGAGAGGAATCAAATTTTCGATTTTGTATACAAACATTTTAAAGAACCAATTAAACTATCATTTTTTTTAAATGGACATAGAATACTTTAATCCTCAGCTAGCAATATACATATACTATCTCAGAACAGGATTTACCTAGTAAGGCAGTTTAAGTTAATTTAAAAAAAATGCATATTAGAAAATTTTATTTTAAAATACTTCCAATCATAACATAGGTCCCAGATGGTTACATCAGTAGTTTATGTAAACCATAACTCAGTGTACGGTATTAGCCTACCGCTGTACGGTATTACCCGAAGTATTCGGGTAATACCGTACTTTCCACTTTTTTAAATATGTTTAATAAAACGATTTATAATAAGTTTTTATTTATTTTTTAAGACACCATTGTAAAACCAATTAAAATTGCTGTGGAACTGTATTTTATTGAACGTGTAATTTTTGTATAGTTATGACATAATTTCAACTTTAGTTTTGGTGTACGGTAATATACTCCGCTCCCCTAAACATTGGATTTTTTCCCTGTCGGGAGTAAATGATATTTTATAACAAGTTTTTACATCTCAATTGAGACAAATTTGAAATATTATAGGATAATCAGAAACTCAAGGCACCTACAGGGCTTACGACCTGTCATCGTCTGGTTCATGTGATCATTTATGCGCTTGCGCAACGTCCACCAATTATGTCTTCTAAGTGAGTTCCCTTTCAATCCAATTTTTGAAAGTTCTATATAATTTAATCATGAAAATCTGTTAGTTTGAGACTAAGCTGAAAACACCATTGCCCTCTATGAAGTGAGGAAAAAACTTGCCATCTATTGAGAAATTGGTTTGTACACATTGAAAGCATCAGTCGTTATATATTAAAAAAATATTTTAGTTTATTTCAAGAACGCCATTACGTGTCAACATCCTACACTTAATTCCAAATTTAACTTTCGTTTTTATATTTTGTTGATATCTTTTAAGTCTGAAGGTTGTAGATATCTTAGCGAAATCAACCAAGTAGGTATACAATTAGCGTTTTATGAAAACATGCTAAGTATTCAATTAATATCAGCAATCAATAGGCAATCAAATCATGAATAACATCCTTTATTATGTAAGTTAGCAGTGAGAACGTGGTTCCTTGTTTAGTAATTATGTGAAAACGCTTAAACGGTCGCCCTGACACAAATAAAAATATCGGAAGTATTTAAATAGCTGTAAACATTTGCTATCTTTGTAGGTAGATAGTTGCCATTTTGTAAATAATTTAATTGACAAATATGTAATTAGATAACTGTCGGCATCAGCAGTCGACAAAAAAAAAAAAATATATTTTTCATTCATTCGTACTACCACGGATGAATATGTCCATGAAACAAGTACATCTACATCCTCATACATTCCCTAAATTAAGCACAAATACTTGTGCTATAGGTGAACAATATTCGTCGTGGCAGGATTCGAACTCGACCACTGGATTACAAACCCAGCGCGCTAACCACTCTGCCATCACACATCTATCTCAAAATGGACGTAAGAAAGAAGATGATGAAATTTTGTGTGGTCTTTGTTGTTATACATATGGCTGTGAAACTTGGACGCTGAAGATTAACACCATGAACAGGTTGGAAGATTTTGACATGTGGTTGCATCGCATATTGCTCAAAATCAGACAGATCTGATAACGAACCCAGAATTCCCGGGTTTCTTTCTCATGATGTGACCTAGATATTTTTTAACAGATTTTTAATTATCTCAATAGAGACGAAGTTGGAATATTTATTGTAGGAGAACCGGGAAATCAAGGCACCTACAGGGCTTACGACCTGTCATCGGCTGGTTTACGTGATCACTTTATGCGCTTGCGCAACGTTCACCAATTATGCCTTTTTAATGAGATCCCTATCAATTCAATTTTGAAAGTTCTATATATTGTAATACTGAAATTCTTTTCGCTTGAAAATAAGGAATTTTTACTACAGCCATCTATGGGTGAAATTATGAACAACAATCTTATTATTTTTATTTATTTTGTTGGAACGCCATCTATTGAGAGAATTGATTTTTGTAAATAATGAAAGCTACAATTCTTATATCTGAGGTGACAATGCATTTTTTCGCATAGAAGTCACCCCTGAATTGCGCCAGACTTATAAGGTCATTTTTGTCTTATTTACCTACTTGTACCAATGTGTAAGTAATCGAATATTTTTATTATTGCATATGCGCAAACATTGGATTTTTTTTTTCCCTGTCGGGAGTCAAAGATATTTTTTATCAGATTTTTAATTATCTCAATAGAGACGAAGTTGGAATATTTATTGTAGGAGAACCGGGAAATCAAGGCACCTACAGGGCTTACGACCTGTCATCGGCTGGTTTACGTGATCACTTTATGCGCTTGCGCAACGTTCACCAATTATGCCTTTTTAATGAGATCCCTATCAATTCAATTTTGAAAGTTCTATATATTGTAATACTGAAATTCTTTTCGCTTGAAAATAAGGAATTTTTACTACAGCCATCTATGGGTGAAATTATGAACAACAATCTTATTATTTTTATTTATTTTGTTGGAACGCCATCTATTGAGAGAATTGATTTTTGTAAATAATGAAAGCTACAATTCTTATATCTGAGGTGACAATGCATTTTTTCGCATAGAAGTCACCCCTGAATTGCGCCAGACTTATAAGGTCATTTTTGTCTTATTTACCTACTTGTACCAATGTGTAAGTAATCGAATATTTTTATTATTGCATATGCGCAAACATTGGATTTTTTTTTTCCCTGTCGGGAGTCAAAGATATTTTTTAACAGATTTTTAATTATCTCAATAGAGACGAAGTTGGAATATTTATTGTAGGAGAACCGGGAAATCAAGGCACCTACAGGGCTTACGACCTGTCATCGGCTGGTTTACGTGATCACTTTATGCGCTTGCGCAACGTTCACCAATTATGCCTTTTTAATGAGATCCCTATCAATTCAATTTTGAAAGTTCTATATATTGTAATACTGAAATTCTTTTCGCTTGAAAATAAGGAATTTTTACTACAGCCATCTATGGGTGAAATTATGAACAACAATCTTATTATTTTTATTTATTTTGTTGGAACGCCATCTATTGAGAGAATTGATTTTTGTAAATAATGAAAGCTACAATTCTTATATCTGAGGTGACAATGCATTTTTTCGCATAGAAGTCACCCCTGAATTGCGCCAGACTTATAAGGTCATTTTTGTCTTATTTACCTACTTGTACCAATGTGTAAGTAATCGAATATTTTTATTATTGCATATGCGCAAACATTGGATTTTTTTTTTCCCTGTCGGGGGTCAAAGATATTTTTTAACAGATTTTTAATTATCTCAATAGAGACGAAGTTGGAATATTTATTGTAGGAGAACCGGGAAATCAAGGCACCTACAGGGCTTACGACCTGTCATCGGCTGGTTTACGTGATCACTTTATGCGCTTGCGCAACGTTCACCAATTATGCCTTTTTAATGAGATCCCTATCAATTCAATTTTGAAAGTTCTATATATTGTAATACTGAAATTCTTTTCGCTTGAAAATAAGGAATTTTTACTACAGCCATCTATGGGTGAAATTATGAACAACAATCTTATTATTTTTATTTATTTTGTTGGAACGCCATCTATTGAGAGAATTGATTTTTGTAAATAATGAAAGCTACAATTCTTATATTCAGGGGCAATTCAGGGGTGACTTCTATGCGAAAAAATGCATTGTCACCTCAGATATAAGAATTGTAGCTTTCATTATTTACAAAAATCAATTCTCTCAATAGATGGCGTTCCAACAAAATAAATAAAAATAATAAGATTGTTGTTCATAATTTCACCCATAGATGGCTGTAGTAAAAATTCCTTATTTTCAAGCGAAAAGAATTTCAGTATTACAATATATAGAACTTTCAAAATTGAATTGATAGGGATCTCATTAAAAAGGCATAATTGGTGAACGTTGCGCAAGCGCATAAAGTGATCACGTAAACCAGCCGATGACAGGTCGTAAGCCCTGTAGGTGCCTTGATTTCCCGGTTCTCCTACAATAAATATTCCAACTTCGTCTCTATTGAGATAATTAAAAATCTGTTAAAAAATATCTTTGACTCCCGACAGGGAAAAAAAAAATCCAATGTTTGCGCATATGCAATAATAAAAATATTCGATTACTTACACATTGGTACAAGTAGGTAAATAAGACAAAAATGACCTTATAAGTCTGGCGCAATTCAGGGGTGACTTCTATGCGAAAAAATGCATTGTCACCTCAGATATAAGAATTGTAGCTTTCATTATTTACAAAAATCAATTCTCTCAATAGATGGCGTTCCAACAAAATAAATAAAAATAATAAGATTGTTGTTCATAATTTCACCCATAGATGGCTGTAGTAAAAATTCCTTATTTTCAAGCGAAAAGAATTTCAGTATTACAATATATAGAACTTTCAAAATTGAATTGATAGGGATCTCATTAAAAAGGCATAATTGGTGAACGTTGCGCAAGCGCATAAAGTGATCACGTAAACCAGCCGATGACAGGTCGTAAGCCCTGTAGGTGCCTTGATTTCCCGGTTCTTCTACAATAAATATTCCAACTTCGTCTCTATTGAGATAATTAAAAATCTGTTAAAAAATATCTTTGACTCCCGACAGGGAAAAAAAAAATCCAATGTTTGCGCATATGCAATAATAAAAATATTCGATTACTTACACATTGGTACAAGTAGGTAAATAAGACAAAAATGACCTTATAAGTCTGGCGCAATTCAGGGGTGACTTCTATGCGAAAAAATGCATTGTCACCTCAGATATAAGAATTGTAGCTTTCATTATTTACAAAAATCAATTCTCTCAATAGATGGCGTTCCAACAAAATAAATAAAAATAATAAGATTGTTGTTCATAATTTCACCCATAGATGGCTGTAGTAAAAATTCCTTATTTTCAAGCGAAAAGAATTTCAGTATTACAATATATAGAACTTTCAAAATTGAATTGATAGGGATCTCATTAAAAAGGCATAATTGGTGAACGTTGCGCAAGCGCATAAAGTGATCACGTAAACCAGCCGATGACAGGTCGTAAGCCCTGTAGGTGCCTTGATTTCCCGGTTCTCCTACAATAAATATTCCAACTTCGTCTCTATTGAGATAATTAAAAATCTGTTAAAAAATATCTTTGACTCCCGACAGGGAAAAAAAAAAATCCAATGTTTGCGCATATGCAATAATAAAAATATTCGATTACTTACACATTGGTACAAGTAGGTAAATAAGACAAAAATGACCTTATAAGTCTGGCGCAATTCAGGGGTGACTTCTATGCGAAAAAATGCATTGTCACCTCAGATATAAGAATTGTAGCTTTCATTATTTACAAAAATCAATTCTCTCAATAGATGGCGTTCCAACAAAATAAATAAAAATAATAAGATTGTTGTTCATAATTTCACCCATAGATGGCTGTAGTAAAAATTCCTTATTTTCAAGCGAAAAGAATTTCAGTATTACAATATATAGAACTTTCAAAATTGAATTGATAGGGATCTCATTAAAAAGGCATAATTGGTGAACGTTGCGCAAGCGCATAAAGTGATCACGTAAACCAGCCGATGACAGGTCGTAAGCCCTGTAGGTGCCTTGATTTCCCGGTTCTCCTACAATAAATATTCCAACTTCGTCTCTATTGAGATAATTAAAAATCTGTTAAAAAATATCTTTGACTCCCGACGGGGAAAAAAAAAAAAATCCAATGTTTGCGCATATGCAATAATAAAAATATTCGATTACTTACACATTGGTACAAGTAGGTAAATAAGACAAAAATGACCTTATAAGTCTGGCGCAATTCAGGGGTGACTTCTATGCGAAAAAATGCATTGTCACCTCAGATATAAGAATTGTAGCTTTCATTATTTACAAAAATCAATTCTCTCAATAGATGGCGTTCCAACAAAATAAATAAAAATAATAAGATTGTTGTTCATAATTTCACCCATAGATGGCTGTAGTAAAAATTCCTTATTTTCAAGCGAAAAGAATTTCAGTATTACAATATATAGAACTTTCAAAATTGAATTGATAGGGATCTCATTAAAAAGGCATAATTGGTGAACGTTGCGTAAGCGCATAAAGTGATCACGTAAACCAGCCGATGACAGGTCGTAAGCCCTGTAGGTGCCTTGATTTCCCGGTTCTCCTACAATAAATATTCCAACTTCGTCTCTATTGAGATAATTAAAAATCTGTTAAAAAATATCTTTGACTCCCGACAGGGAAAAAAAAAATCCAATGTTTGCGCATATGCAATAATAAAAATATTCGATGACCTAGATATGACTGGAGTTGCCTGGATATTCAAGTCGAGCTTGAATATCCAGGCAACTCCAGTCATATCTAGGTCACATTATGAGAAATATACCACTTGCTTAGTTTAATACTGGAGGGCAAGATAAAAGGTCGCCGAGGGACTGGAAGGAGACAGATGTCCTGGCTGCGCAACATTAGGGAATGGACGGTCATCAGAACTGTGAGTCAGATATTCCGGGCAGCACAGGACACAGAGGGATTCGCCAGAGCGATTGTCAAAGTCGGGGTTTCCTGACAGGGTACCAGAAGTTGAAGAACTAAATCATGAGTTCTTCAAAACACAAGTTTATCCCTTTTTGAAGGATGAACATTTTCTATTTCATTAATGAAATTTTCTTGTGTAAAATATTTTTTGTAACGAATAAATAAAATTAAAAAATTAAAAAAATATTTAGTACTCGTAGTTTGGTTATTTTTAACATGAAATTTTGTGACAAATTTCAATATATCTCAATAGAGACGAAACGGGAATATATATTTTCATAGGAGAACCGGGAAATCAGACACTTTCCCTTTTAGGTCTTTTATGACATCGGATGGTGATCGCTTGCGTTCACCTATATGTGATCGATCGTTCACGCATTGTGCCTTTTTATTGATTTTCTCTTGTCAATCCTTCTTCTTCTTCTTATGTTAGGCCTAAGGGCCTGTTATTTGCAGAGACGTTGTTCTCCTGCGAGGTTGAGTCCCAGCTGTCCTTCCACCTCTTTTGTGGTCTGCCTGGTGGTCGTCTTCCTTCGGGTCGGCTGTGTAGTGCTATGTAAGGGATCCTGGATGCCTCCATCCTATTTACAAGGGCATACCAAAATCTCCTTCTTTGCCGACCCCATCTGACGACATCCTCAACCTCGCAGATCTCTCTGACTCTCGTGTTTCTTATTCTGTCTCTAAGCGTGAGACCGGCTATTGCTCGAAGAGTTCTCATTTCTGAAACTCTTAGTGTACTCTTCGTCATGGATGTGTCAGCCCTACATTCAATTCCATACGTCATTATGGGTCGTACACAAGTCTTATAAATTCTAACTTTACTTTTAAGTCTCATGTCCGGGTTTTTCCATATTGAATTCCTTAAGCACCCTGAGACAGAAGCAGCCTTGTTAATTTGACCCACAATTTCTTCTGGAAGGTTACTGTTACCACATAAGTCAACACCCAGATATCTGAACTTATCAACCTGTTCTACCGCCTTCCCATCCACAGATATTTTACAGCCCATTGTGGTTCGAGAGAAGACCATACTTTTGGTTTTCAATCCAAATCAATCCAAGTCAATTCAAATTTGTGAATTCTGTATTTGTTACAAGATGACAAAGAATAGTTTGAAAATAAGCTTGGTAGCATCATCGCCACTTTATTGCTAATTAATCAGTGAAACTCTTCACTATTATATAGCAATGGAGAGTAAAAAATAATGGAATTATTTATGATATATATATCCTTAAGATACGATGATTGATGTTATAGCAATGCTGTTAGTTGCTCATTTGGATAATTTATTTCAAGGCCATCGATTGCATATTAGTTGTGTGCAATAAAATGTTGGTACCCACATTATTATGTATGTAAATATAGTCACGCTTTCCATGTACGTATAGTCACGTCATGATGGTTACAGGTTACAGGTCAAGCGTAAAGTCAATACCAATTAACTATGAAAACATCATTTTTAAAGATTTAATTGTGCTTGATTGTAACCATGGATATTATGAGTTAGTGCGAACCCAATAATTTCCACGAAATTGACATGCGAAGAATTTATTTATTTTTAATTTGACGAATCAATAATTTGTGACAACATATTGTTTAAAGTACCAATACAGGCGTAGACACGGATCACACAATTACAAGTTGCCACATATTTGAAAAAGCGTGATCGTAGGCGACTCACGAATCCGGATTAATAACACAATAAAATGATGGGTGGTGGCAGAGGGGTTAGCGCGCTGGGAATCCTGCCTCGACAGATTTCGTTCACCTATAGCACGAGCATGCATGCTTAATTTAGGGAAAGCATGAGGATGAATATGTACTTGCTACAAGGAAATATTAAATAGTACAGACATACATACCATCACGCCATGTCCCTTGCGGGGTAGGCAGAGAGAACCGAACGCCAAATTTTTCTATCCTGGCACGCATCTCTCGCCTCGTCCACATTCATGCATCGTCTCATACATGTTCGTCTATTGCTCACATTTCTTACATTTCCATCTTTCAAAATTTCGTTCACATGGTCGTGCCATCCCTTTCTTGGGCGTCCCCGACCTCTCATTCCATTCCTTTCCGCTCTGTATATTTTCTTCGTCAGGTGCTCCTCATTCAAATATTAATTAGTAATAAAAAAATATCCACTCGGAACAGAACATGAGACTGATATTCACAGAATCACAAAGTTTCATCCACCCTGAAGATGAATGGATCGCTTCGAAACCTGTCGAATTGAATAAATTATTCGCTGTTTTAACAGTGTGTCAAATGTGTCACAGAGTTTATCCAAAGTTATTGAAAAGTATATAATAATTGAAGTGGAGCTGGGCAGAGCGCGTCTCCCGAACCACAGACTCCAGCTGGACTAAGAAAGTGCTGGAATCGCGACCTAGAACGGGCAAAAGAAGTTTTTATTGACAAACATTTTTTTAACATCTCAATAGAGACGAAGTAAGGATATTCTAGAAGAACCAGGAACTCGAGGCACCTACAGGGCTTACGACCTGTCATCGGCTGGTTTACGTGATCACTTTTTGCGCTTGCGCAACGTTCACCAATTATGCCTTCTTATTGAGTTCCCTTATCGATGTAATTTTTGAAAGTTCTATATATTTGAATAGTGTGAAACATTTTACCTGATAATAATGCATTATTACTATTGCCATCTATGGAGAAACCTTTTAGTAACGCCATCTATTGAGACATTGAGGAATTAATTTTTATTTGTAAACGATGAAAGCAGTCCTTATAATTGAGATGACGGTGTCACACACAGATGTCATCCCTGAACTGCGCCAGAAATATTATTTCATTTTTGGTTTGTTTACCTACTTGTACCAATGTGTATGTAAATCGAATATTCTTTGTTAAAAGAAAAGAAGTGTTGGGAGGCCTCAAACAAGGTTGTCTGACGATATTAGACGAGTGGCTGGTGGCGGATAGATGCGGTCTGCCCAGGAAAGGAAGCTGAGGAGCTCTCAGGGGGAGGCCTATGACCATTACCTGTACGTACGAGGGCTGACGAAGAAAGAGAAGAAGACGAAGAGATCTTATAATAAAATTATTGATTTCCAAAGTGCATATTTCGGCGACCTTCGTGGTGAACGAACGCACGGTCTCGGGTTCGATTCGCAGTAAAGTTACAGTTTGGAATTGAGTCCTCAGTTGGATCTGTGATACGATCAATATCATAATGCGGTAACTTGTTATTAGGTGCGTGTTTAATTCTTAAATATTTGACATCAAATAACCTAATACACGAAGAAGACCAATTGATTGGTGAAAAGATCTTCAAATATCCAAACACAAAGAATGTTAAAAACAAACAATACCTGGAAGTTAAATAATGATGAAACCACCACATCTTCAGTGTATGTATAAGAATTAACTCAAGATGTAACTTTTTTGGATGGATAGGTTGGACTAGTTTTCTCCCATTCCTTGCTTAATCAGAACTTACAACTCTATACATCATCTAATGCATAATATCGATAACTTCTCAAATCCCAAACAGACATTCAAACATTATATTATTTCTCAGTTCGAAACCGTTTAATTCTCGTGTTTTAATTTGTGTAATTTCCAACCGTAACAAAACGTAATATTAAAAATACACTGCATCTACCACACACTGCACAATGATAGTATAATATTTGCCCACACAGTACGTACTATTATGCATAGAATATTTGGGTATTCTTGCCTGTTTCTATGCTCAATAAAATAATAAAAGTGTTCATCTCATTAGAAGGGATTGAGGAATGATTATTTAGATCTCACGACTGCTCATATAACAAGAAGTATTACACATCTGGCGCTTTTTTCCATAATATATCCTCCTCAAACTGGAAAACTGACTCCATTGAAAAAAAGACAATGTGGGTCGTGGGTAAAACACCAATAAATAAGGCTTTTGTTTTATTATATTATACAAATGATTTGAGTGTGTACAAAATTATATTTCGGTATACGTACCTTGAAATTTAATGCACTTATTTATAAATCCGATTTCTATAATAATAATGATAAAAAAATATATGTACATAAATTTCTTTTAATATGCATCATTTCTTCCTGTTTTTTCCTGTTTTAATCAGGGTAGGCACCTTATGCTACTTCTGACATACATATGGTATTTTAGTTTCATAATTTAGTTATTTAGGTTAACTAAGTACATTTTAACAATGATAAATAAATAATATCTATATAATAAATACACATTACAAAGAGCACCTTATGAAAGATATCATGCAATGTCAATAAAGTTATGTTTAATAATTGAAGATTATTATTAAAAGGTCTGTGGAGTCAAATTAGATGCGTCATTTTCAAGTTAAAAAAGTGAATGTCGGATACATGTTGTAACCTTTTCTATATTATTTGTTGAATGTATGTTCAACCTTAATACTTTGGGTAAAATATCCACTTACTGACTGATAACATTTTATTATATTTTCATTTTATTTTTTTGTTTATAAAATTATTTTATTGGGACAATATCAGCTGTATAATCTAATGTCATAAACAATGATCTTTATAATATGGACTGAATTAAAGATCCTAAAAAAACAACAGCATGATTGACGTAGCATAACAATATGCAAAGTACGCTTTTACATACATGTATAAAAAACATAGACAAACTAAACTGTACACAGACAACTATACCAAATAAACAGACCGAACCGATCATTATACCTAGACACGAGACAACATTCGCACAAAGAAACTTTCTATACTTTAGGATCAAATTGTTCAATGAACTACCTTGAACACATAGACAAAACATAAACTTGAAAACATTTAAACGAAACATCATAATTTGGATTGAACAAAAGTGCACAGATTATGTAAAACGAGTGGGTTGTGGCCATCACTAAACTCTCCACACCATAGATAGCGTTCACTTTTTCTTATTGAAATGTTGACAATCTCTAAATGCATTTTTATGAAGTACATTTCTATTAGATTTTTAATCAAACATAATATTCACAGAGAACAAAAGTTTTCACAATACACCATACACACAAAAACTTTGTCACGAAACTCATAGTATGTATTTTCTACATGATACCTGTTGAGAAATATTAAGTAAAATTGCATTACTAACAAGATGGGCATTTATGAGACAGTATATCGATGCTGATGAGGCGATGTATGTGTCCAGATAGAAGAATGCGGTGTTCGGTTCTGACTGCCTACCTTCAGTCTTATTATTCCTAAATTTAGAAAAATGATAACAATGTTATTTGATTACATCTCAGTAAATATTCAAGAATAATATACTGATTTTTTTTTTGTCAATAGTAACAAAATTTCACGTTAAAATTAACCGAACTATAATGACTAAAAAACATTTGGCTTTGTACAACTAAATGTTTTGTGCACACAGCTAAACAGTACAGTCATGAATAGATAAATCTTTATTACTGATTTCAAAGGTTTGGCTAAAACGCAGGTAGCAAGTTCGGTTGTCATAATATTTTTTCAGTGTAGATGTGTATGGCTCTCGGCTCTCTTCGCCTACCACGTATGGAATATGCCGTGATGGTATGTATGTATGTGTATAATATGTTCCTTAACAAGTTCATTAACATGCTCATACATTGCCTAAAAGAGGCAATGCTTCGAGTTAAGATTCGAACCTGCCAATGATAGATAGTTATTGTTGATAATTAAAATTGGTTCTTTCTGATTTTTTTGTTTTATTTTAGATCAACTAGTGTGTATTTTACCCTTTGTAAGTATACATTGAACATCACCTGTTATTAGTTTTTTTCTGTAATTTTAAACATTGCATATGTTTATTTTGAATTTTGTTATTTGTGTTCATCGAACGTGCGACCTTCACTATTCATTTAAAAATATAATCAGGTAATTTTATTTTAATAAGTTTAAATTAAATATCATCTTTGGAATGATAGTAAGTCCTTGTAAGGTAATAAATACATAATTACTAATATCTTTACCATTCTACTTTTCGAGAATCACTACCAAAAATTTGTGACATCAGATTTTTAGTTATTTACCTACATATAAAAATAACTAATAATTTATTTATTTTATTTTCATTAAATTGTTTTCTGAATTGCTTTGTTTAAATTTTTATTTATTTTGATTTACATTATTTAATTTTTTTTCGTTTTTGATTTATTTCATATTTTTTTTCAGTGCATAATTTGATTTTGATTTCATTGTATAATTTGATTTTGAGATAGCTTGCATTGTAAAACTGTATATACATTTTTGTGTAAAAATAATATGTTCTAATGCAAACTTTGAAATATAAAACAAAAATATTCTATTTATACCATCACGAAAAATTCCATAATGTGGGATAACCAGCGACAGATATGCTGAAGGAATCACGTTTACCCTGTGTTATAAATGAGCAGTTCATATTTCAAGAAAAAATATCAGTAAGGAATAGAAATGTATAAGAAAACTTTGAGAAAATATTCACGTTATATCATCGCTTTAACACCTTTGAGTTTTCCCTTTCGAAGCTCGCGCATCGTAACAATGGCTGGCGTTTCCCACGCTCTGCTAAATTTTCACACGACACTCTGCTCGCAGGTGAACCGGTAACAAGGTAAAATTACCTGCTTAACAATTTATATGCGGGCCGATTCTTTCTTCGTCTCGCCACGTAACTAAAAAGTAACGGAATCATTCGAGCGCCAAAGTTGTTTGGGTAATTTTGCTAGTACATTTTGACATAGTGCCGTTACTGATGTTGGTACAATTGCAACTCTACCGGAACATTTATCGTGGCGTGATACACCACACCTTAGAATGAAATTGTAAAGGAGCGACGTAACAACGCCCGAACCGAACAACGAGCGAAATTATCTTTAATGTTGTAATATTAAGATGTGTGTGCGAGAGAGATGGATGTGGTGTATAAACAGCTCACGAGTGATTAGGTCGAGCTCACCGATAACAATAATATAACAGATAGGATTGACATTTTAAATTAATAGACACATGTTGTCCCCAACCTAAAAATAATATTTATTTATCGAAAACAAACATACAGCCAATTGTGTACATATGTAGGACAAGCAGACAATAATATGTACTACAAATAAGCCAAAAATGTTTGATGAATATAATCGATTAAAACATGAATTGAAAAAGAAACATCCTCAATAACATAATATTTTTTGCTCTAGGAAAAGGAAATTGGAAGGAAATGGGGCGTTATGGGGAGCGTGCGTAAGATCACTCAGAGCAATGAGGGAACATGTCCAAAATGGATTGTTTAAATCTTTTATGCGATGAGTCAAAGAGATCATGGTAGAAAGAATCATAATTTCTGCATGGTCTGTATATGAAAGAGTGCTGTGCACAATTTGTGCCACAGATGGGAAGTCTAAATGTATATTTTTTTCTAGTTTGTCTCGTCGGTATGTTGAAGGGAATTTTAGCAAGAAGTGCATCAGTGTCAATAACACATAGCAGATGGGCTTTACGCAACAGTGATTTTAGTGATTTTCATTAGCGTTATTAACCATTTTACTATTTTAGTACTTACAATTTCCTTATCTTTTTCTAATTCTATAATTTGTTTATATTTTCAATAGTGCATTATGAGACATTCTTATATGCTGAATTAAAGAAATTATTTTTAAACTCAATTGGTAAAATTCAATTTTGATTTGTTCCTTATTTATTTAACACTACAGATAATTGTTTAAATAAAAATATTATAAATTTACTTTGTTTAAATGTTCCAGCCAACTTTCTTTTTCTTACATTATTTGTTGTCGTTTCGCTTCTTTATGTTCAATCTTATCTTTAGTGTACTTTATCTCTTACAAATTTTATTACACAATAAATATATCCATGTTTTGATATTAACATTATTATTTTTCTTGCAAATTACAGTAGATTCCGCAATGAGGTGATATATTTTAATTTTCTCAATACTTTTGCATAACTTTTCTATTAAAGACAAATAAATATTTATATTGTAAACATATGTATCTGCCTTCTGATTTCTTAAAATTGTTCAATAACTGAGGTATTTCCTTTAAAATAACACAATTTTAAAGTACACTTTAATTTCAGTATTTGATTGACTTTATTTAGAGTGTTAAAAGTTGGTTGTCACGTGTTTACACTAGAAATATTACAATGAATATGTGTTTGAATTCATATGTATCATTAATAATATTTTAAGATTGTAGATATTTTTTAGAAGTTCTAAAATAAAATATAGAAATACCATTTCAGAAACCCTTAGAAGTTTACGGTAACTGGTTCCTGCTTTGTTCAGTTTGACTAACACAATCTTCATTTCCCTCTTTTCGTCATTATTATTCTTCTGATTTTTTTTGAGTACCAACTTTATATATTTTTTAACTGCAATTGGAAACGAATGATTAGTCAATATTATGGGTATTCTAGTCATACACAATCGAGCGCAAAAATAACTTATGTTGATCCAGTTGCCTGGAGAGAATACTTAAAATTTGTAAAATTGTTTTTATCTTCAGCCAATGTGGCAATTATCTAAGTGGTAATATTGTGGATTATAGCTTCATGCATAAATATATTAAGAAATGCTCAGTAAGAAGAAAATAAATTTGAATGTCATATAGTGTTAGAAATAATATTATGATTAAAATAAATTGGTAAATTTCAATGACTGTGTTCAATTTAATGTCAATGTATGAAATATTAAATTGTTTTTGGTATAGTAAAAAAAATATAAAAATAAAATAAGACGTTCTTATAAAATAACGTCACAGAAGGTTAAGAAAGATTTGATTTTTTGAATAGGCATATCCTCTGCTACATACATTGTTATTAAGACAATTATTTTACTGACAATTCTACTGTCGTCCACGAGTTCGACGTGGTCTCTCCCGAAACGTCTTCCGCTACATCCCCATCTTGTTATGTCCTCGACACCTGATCGTCTCGTTTCTGATGTGGTCCCCGAGGGTTATTATTGGTTCTTAATTTCAGCCATTCCGAGGCAGCTCTTTGTTATGAGATGAGATTGTAAAGACGAAAGTACCCAACAACAGAAGACTGCCCAGAAGACCTATGTAGAGATGAAAGGACATTTGGACCTCATCCTCCCAAGTTTCACAAAAAGGAATAATGACCTAATGAACGATGAAGAAGAAGACTTTACATTTCGTATGGTTTTACATATATAAGAATCAATAGTCTCAGTTTCAGTGCTGAGATTCAGTTCATTGCTTCTGGTTTCACCTCGTGGATGTCTTGGAGGCTACTACTAAATTTCTAAAGTTGGCAGTATTGCACCACGTGTTTCACCGACTGAAATTGATTATTTAGACACTAAATTTGATTATTCTGACAATAATGTTGATTATTTTGACTGTAAAGTTGATTATTTTGATTCTAAAGTTGATTATTCATTCACAACATTGACTTTTTCGGCTCTTCCTTCGAAGTACGTTCAGCAAGACTCAAGGAATAATTTGAGTCCTGATATAAATTCGTCAAACTCGCTTTTCATTTTCAAGAAAAGACTAAAGCAGGGGTATATCTCCGATAATACCTGATCCCTCTCCTTTTCCTTCCTTCCCTTTGCTACATAATATTTATCCCTGGATACCTGATATTGATTTCCTCTTCTTGTTTCTTCCAAATCCATTTTTTTTTGCTATAATGTTTTTTTTTATCTTGGTGTTTTGTATATTTTATTTGTTCTTTTGTAGCTTTCATTTTTTTTGTTGATGTACCTACATGTATAATTCTGTTACTCCCGCCCGCCAGTGTGTATTATATTTGTTTATATTATGTACAAGTTAAATAAATAAATAAATTATTTAGACACTCAAGTTGAGTATCTCAAAATAAATATTTGCAATTAGTAATTCATTTGCATCGAAATTTCTTCTTTATATTTCGTTAATGTATGTATTTTTTTTTAAATTGAATGCTATTTGTTGCACGATTTGAATATGAGTGGACGTGTTAGTGAATAATTGTGACTTTTCTTCCTTGACACACTATTATTAATGGATGATAGGACACATAGCCAAGACATTGACATGTTACTTTACAAATTACTTATAATAATATTAGCTTTAACCTCATTTGTGTCATTTTGAATAGTTCGTGAAGTTTTTTTGTATCACGCAGCGATAATGATGTGGAGGAAAGACACGACTTTTTATGTAAGTCATATCTTGACCTTCGCCTAATCGTTCAGAAATATATCTTTAATTCAATGAAATTCATGTAACAAATAAGATCAATTGATTTGATGTTTTTTTTTTTAATAGGAATGAAGACTAAATTTCATCTCAGTTAGAGGTTAAATCAAATAAAATTTGTATTCATAATTAATAAAATAGTTTATTTATTAAATTATTGTTTAGTACCCACTATTTAAGTGTTTTTTTTATAAATCAATGGCGGACAACAAATGAAACAAAAAATAGAAAAAAAATAAATTGTTTACAATTTGCCATAAACTATGTATCATCGACTCCCGACAGGGAAAAAATCCGATGCTTGCGTATACGCAACTATACAAATATTCGATTTACATACACATAGGTAAATGCAAGTAAACAAGCCAAAAATGAACTTATAATTCTGGCGCGGTTCAGGGGTGACATCTGTGAGAAAGCACTGTCACCTCAAGTATAAGGACTGTTGCTTTCATTGTTTAAAGAATAATTTCTCAATAGATGGCGTTACAAAAAAACTTTCAGAAATTCGATTGATAGGGAACTCACTAAGAAGACATAATTGGCGAACGTTGCGCAAGCACATTTATTTATTTATTTATTTATTTATTTTATTTTGCGAAACAAAACAGCTGTTACATGTTTTACATTAATAAAAAAATAACAATCAGGAAAGTAAGCCAATTACATTGTTCCACAGATTAATATACATAATAAAGACAATTCAGTACAAAGTCAAAGACAAAAGTGTGGTGTAAGTGTACAATTGTGATGTGTGTGTATGTGTGTGTGTGTATTTTATGAAGCGAGGGTGGGACATGAAGAAAGGTAGGAGAGGAGGAAAGGGTGAGTTGTCATATTAATACAGTATTGGACATACCAAAAATTGTACAATTTGGTACATAAAGTATTCATTATAATATTGATGTTAGTTGTTTTTTTAATGAATGTAGGCTATTGTTAAAAATATCTGGCTTATGATTAAGGTTATTGTACATATTGCAGCTGCGGTTAATAAAAGTGTTGTTTGCATAGTTTGTTCTTGAGTATTTAGTGTAAAAGAGGAGGTTCTGGCGGTTTTGTCTGGCGGGGCAGTTGAATGGGATTTGTCCTAAGAGATACGGACTATCTATTGGGTTGTTAAGTAATTTATATAGGAAACATATATCAGTTATACCCCTTCTTTTGTTAAGTGGTAACATTTGGTGATGTTTTAAAGATTCCTCATAACTGATACCAAATCGCCTAGTTCTAAAATCGAGGTGTTTGATGAATTTTTTCACATAAAGTGATCACGTAGACCAGCTCATGACAGGTCGTTAGCCTTGTAGGTTCCTTGAGTTCCTGTTTCTCCTATAATTTTCCAACGTCGCGTCGTCTCTATTGCAATGTTAAATATTTGTCATAAAAAAATATTCTGTTATTGACATATATTGACAAAAAAAGGAAAATATTTTAGAAAATTAATTCTAAATAACGAATTAATTTTTAATGTTTGTAAGGATTTTTGTTATACTCGTCTAGGTTTAGGATTTAACAATAATGTGTAATAATTTTATTGTAAATTGTACTATTTTAATATTATAGGACAACACATACGGCATTTGTCCAAAGTTAAATTCATTGCCTAGGCCCATGAATATATGCAACAAAATAATTCCGAACTTTGCCAACTCAATCTCTTCAAGTGGGAAAAACTTGGCAAAATTGGTGACCAAGTGGCTCATTGATAGAGGAAGAAATGAATCAGAAAAAGACTTAACCTACATCATAAAATAACAAAATGACAATACTTTAGACGATATACATGAGACAACTTACACTTACACACTTGATATTCACATTCATTTGCATATTATTACTTATTACATTCACTACACACATCATACATACATCATGACAAAAATTAATAAAAAATAGTATCACCTCAAAACAGACCTATGTAGGTCTAGTGAGGTGATATATTCCACATAACTTTATTAAATTGTTTATAATGTAATACCAGATGTTTATATTTATAATGTTTAAATTTATTTCGTAATGTGTTATTTTCCGGATATTATGAATTATAAAAAAATTGTGTAAATCGTTTATCTTAGATAAAATATATTTTTTATGTATTTATTTTTCTCAAATGACTTCTCGCCGCTTACCGCCGTTGGTATGCAGTGGCGTACCGTGTAGGTATAAACGTGCAGGTATTATGTTATTATAATAATTAATAAAGCTTTCACCTAGAGGAGCGCTTAGTTTTCCGTACAAGCGCGAGGTTGCCATATTTACAACTGGAAACCAACCCCATTTGGGTTAATCGAATTAAAATGTTGCCACGGTACATTCTCCCGACCCCGTAAACCGCGTAAATGGATATTCCAACCGCACTCTGAATGAATTGTTTATTTTACGCTGTACAATTTTATTTTTATTCATAGTTCTATTATCGCCGAGTTTGGAACAGGATTCTAAATTAACAAAGTAAATATAGAAACGTTCCGGAATAGTCGGACGTGGTCGGCGGGCGGTTCAAATGAACGTCCGCCATTTTTGATTAAATAGAGTGACTAAATATTGTTTTTAATCTTAGGTTAACAAAGATAGTGGTTTAGATAGTTTTTTTCATTGTATGAATTGGATACCTACGCAAAAACTCTACGAACTAGTACGAAAATAATATTTAAATATAAATTTAACTAAAGAAACATAATGTTTTGTTTAGTGGGAAATACAATTATATATTTGTACAATTGTACAGTACAATTATTATTTTGTATAGGTTGAATTGTCCAGAGCGAATTGACTACAAGATTTGTTTGACGGTGTTTAATGCTTTGAATAACCTGGCAAAACAATACATTCAAGAGCGTAGCATAGAAAACAGCTATCTGGGAGGCATCTTCCACTCAGGTCTTCTGGATAGTAACAACTCCCTAAAGGAGATGAACAGAGCCAACAAAGCGGCTTACTATGATCGATACGTGTGAGTGGTCCTATAAAGTGGAATACATTGCCTCCAGATGTCCGCAGTGCACAAGCAAGAGCAGTGCACAAAGCAAAGCAAGGACTGAAAACAGATTCGTTTCGTAGAGCAACATAAAAAAAACAATCATAAATAAATATCTAACAAAATGTCAATATAAACCAAAATGTATGTCAACACTTATGTACATATACCAGCAAACGCTGTCTGTCTTGAATTTTTAAATAAATAAATCCTTTGAATAAATAACATAAGACAGAATATAAGCGCCCTTGGAATGATCCTGAATCTTTAAATGGCGCTATATAAATAATTTATATTATTATACATATTTGGGCAAACCGAATTTTTAATGCATACATACTAATCTGATATTGCACCTATTCGTATATTACCACGGCTATAGTTTTTGTCGGCCTTCGTGGTTCAGTTGGATAGGTATCTAAGGGTCCCGGGTTCGATTCTCGGTGGAGACACAATTTTTGATTGTGTTTTTAGTCTGGATCTCTGAGACGATTAATATCGTAAGTCTCCAGAGTGTGGAAACTTGTTATTGGGTGCGTGTTAAATAATTATTTTACGAAGTATCTGTTAGTTGCCTGAGAAGTAATACAAAAAAATAATATAAGACTTTGAAATAATTTGACACAACCGAAAATGTAGGTATAAGTTATTTTTATTATTTCTATAAACATATTATTTTTTATTGAAAATTATTAAGCGTATGTAGGTATGCTTGATAGAGCCAATGAAATATCAGTAAAGTAATAGGTATTATATTTCATCGATTCAAAATTGTGATCCTGTTTTTTTTCTTTCTAGCGTTTCTATTTCTTATGTAATATATTATTGCTGTCCAAGACTTTTTTTGTCATCTTACCTATTCGTGTCATATTCTTTTCTTTTATTAAACAGCGTTCATTCTTTTTCCTGTATAAGATTTTACTTCGTCATCTTTTATGTTATTTTGTGGTATCTATTTAAATATTAACTACTCTCAATGGTCGGTCTTTATAGGCTTTTAATAAATTGAATAAAAGTCGTCATGGCTAATAAGGCACTTATCAACTGATTGACATAGCTTCATCTGCCGAAACGTTAAAGGAAATGTGTGAAGGATTCATGGGATAGCTCCTACTTACGAATCTGAGTTTTGTATTGCATTTTAAATAAATGAAATACTCTAAAATAATTTCGTTCTGCATCTTCACCCATGGTTGGATAATAAACAGAAATAAACAGGTTGCCAACCACTAATTTTGGTATTCGTGCGTTTGTTTTAGGAGGACCAACTGCATGCTAAACTCCCATACACTACAAGTCAAACCGAGAATATTACATACCTATTTCCTTCAGAAAAGATTACAAAACGCACCTTTTTCGCAAATTCTACCAGAGGTGAGATCTCCACGTAAACGGCGCTACATACATAAATTGTCCAAAATTATTTTTTTTATTTATGAAACTTCAATAAGTAATTTGATTCAATAAAACCCTAAGATGGAATTTAATAATATCAGTGCCGTCGGCATTGACCAAATAAAAAAAAGTTTTAAAACTCTGCATGATTTCGTGCTAATGTATCGTACCTATGTAGGTATTTGTAGTATGAATTTTATTAATTCGCAATGAAAAATAATTGAACATAAAATAAACATAAACAAGATTACAATGTACACAAACAAATTCACGGCTTAATAAAGCATTTCATAATAAGCTATAAGGAATAACACGTTTGAAAACATTGTTGGCCGTTCGCTGTTTAAACTTAGATGTTTATTTTATTCTCCCGTATTAAATAATTTCTATACAAACAATTTATCCATACCGGATTAAGCAATTTTATATCCTACAGAGAGGGTAACACCAATGCGGTTTTCTTCATAGCCGGAAAGTTATCAAGCGTCCATTAATTTGGAGCTACGCGTATATTTGTTAAGTAAGTAATTTTGTTGGAGTATTAAATATTTGCGGTGAATGGACCACAAAGTGAATTTTACCTACAGGTTATTATTTATAGACTTAAATATTATTAATTCGAATAAATACCAGAAACTTTGTACCTACCCACCGAACGTTTTTACGTCAAGTCGGCAAGAGTGTATATAATTTGCCGCGCGGCTGTCTTTATTAAAATTTCGGTGTCGGTTTGCAACTTTTCGACAGTAAGGTATTATTTACAACCGTCGAAAGTTTCGGTCGGCGCAAATGAATAACAAGCAACCGAAATAATAATAATAATCATCATTGAAATAATATTAAAAAAAAAGTTTTTTGATCAGAGTGCCGCCACTGTAAAACAGTGCCGAAAATAATTTCTTTCGATGGTAAAGCCAACTCATTTTATTTAAAAAAAAACTGCATATTCTTATTCGTTTATTTATTGTTTCACTTGTGTAATTATTTTTTAAATTATATAATTTACATTTTTTTAGCAATTCCCCCTTTTATTGCGCCCTACAGAGTATATTAACGTCACTTAACAACATTAATTACCTTAAAAAAACAAAAATATAAATATTTCTTGAAAAAAATATTTGTGAAAAGTATTATAGATTTTATTTAATTAGGTACCTACGTATTTATTACATGATATATTCATATTTATAATCATTATTAAAAAAGTTAAATCATTTTAATAAATTTGTAATTTAATATTTTTTAATAATTCAAATAAATATAAGTACATACATACAAATTCTTATTTCACATTGCTTTTTTCTTTCTTTCCAGGTAAATTGTTCGATTTCCTTGAGAACCAATCCAGCATTTCTGCTTAAAACCAGGTATTAGTGGCTTATATCTTTGAACTATATTATCTGATACAAACTTATTTTTACAATCGGTATCTACTTGAATTTAAGTAGGTATATTTTTAGTGTATTTAACTATTCCAAATTTTCCAATGCTTTTTCTTCCCTTTTCTTGGTCGATATATTTTTACCTTTGTGACAATAATGTACTGTAAATTGTAATTTTGGAGACAAATTTTTGTAGCAGTTTCATATTTTTTATGAAAATTAAAAAAAAAATTACATTGAAGAGACATGCCTGCACTTCAAAGTGAATTATGCTTGTGATGATTGATCATATCTTAGATAGACTTTATATTTTAAAATTCAGAAATATCACATTATTATTCGTAAAAAATAACACGCGATTGATTGTCTATAAACAACAGCATTCAAAATCGTAAACACCAATAAAGGATGTTTTTTTTAGAATTCAGATTGCGTTACTTTCGAGAGAGTCGCGGTGTGAACCATCCTTTATATAGTATTAACGATCCTTGACACCATTGTTGTTTATAGAGAATCAACTTATACCGTATAACTAATTTATTAAAAATTAAATCCAAAGTGATGGTATTTGAGAAGAGCGAAAGACGAACAAAATGCGAGATACGAGTGGAGAATGTACAATTAGAACAAGTGGATGAATATTTATACTTAGGAAGCATGTTTCAGCGTGATGGAAGATTGGAAAAAGATATTGAAAGGAGAGTAACGGCAGGTAATAGAGTGAATGGTGCATTAAGACCGGTAATGGCTGACCCAATTATATCGAGGCAAGCAAAGCTCGCGGTACACAATGGTATCGTCGCACCGACTCTAATGTATGCTAGTGAGACATGGACATGGCAGAAGACGCATGAAAGTAGAATTAACGCGGTTGAAATGAGGTCACTAAGACGAATGTGTGGTAAAACGATGTATGATAGAATAAGAAATGAGGATATTAGACGAGAATGTATGTATGATTGAAAGAAATATCGTAAGTAAGATGAAAATAAATGCCCTAAGGTGGTTCGGCCACATAGAAAGAATGAGTGATGACCGTCTGACAAAAAAAGTATACAAGGCTGATAAAAGAGGAATGAAAAGTAGAGGTCGGCCAAGAAAGAATTGGCACGATCACATAAATGGGATTTTGAAAGATGGAGATGTTAGAAATAAGAATAATAGAAGAGCGTGTATGAGACGATGTATGGACGTGAATGAAGCGAGGAATGTATGTCAAGAGAGAGGAGTCTGGCGTTCGGTTCTCTCTGCCTACCCCAAATAGGGAAATGGCGTGATGGTATGGTATGGTAAAAAAAATACATTTTGCATTATACCTCTTCCATCAAAATTAATCCATCATAAAAAAAATCGGTTTCACAAAACAAGCCTTATATAAGCGTCATTAATCAATTATAACTTTTATATTAACATTGAATAGAGTAATTATTATAGGTGTATAGTTAATTGCAAATTATACACATGATCAATGTAATTTCGTTTCGTTTTTTTCATTGACTTTTCCACAGATAAATCTTATCGTCATCTTTTCACATCATTTAGAAAATAGAAAAATATCTCAGAATAATATGATTTTATCTTTAGCTGCGATCTTTATTATATGTAGTGCCTATGAACCAGAGTACAATTGGTATTTTATTATTATGTATGAGCTTAATGTTTATATTAGGTACTTGACTATCAAACATTATACAGAAGAAAGTGAATTTATAACATTGTAAATAATTAGTTTTTATGAACAAAATTTTTAATATTTTTTTGTGTATTTGCTATATTGGTGAACGTCATTTTTTTATATTATATATTAGGTAAATTAAAATTAAACAATATATTTTTGATTCGACGTATATTTTTTAATTCGTCGATAGCTATTTCGCCTTGTTAAGGCATCTTCTAGACTATGACGGCGTGGAGTTTCTGTCGGGTTATAAAGGTAGAGGGTTGAGCTTACACTTTTTTTTATTTTTTTTTGAGTTTTTTTGATCTATAAACTTTTTTATTTTGTACATGATAATTTCACTTTCATTCATTACAATTCAATTGAGATATTTGTTTTCCGCCCTTAAGAGGAAGCTATCGCTTTGAATCAAATACAACTGCATTGTCGACTTTCGTTGGTCAGTTAGTTAGAAGTCTGACTCCTGAGTCAACGATTTTAGTGTAAATTTCCAGTAAAGACACATTTTATTAATATTTACATTCTGGGTATGTGAAACCATTAAAATCACAAGTCCATAATGTGGCAACTTGTTATTTGGTGGGTGTCATATTGAAATTGGTTACCAGAGAAGCAAAAAAAGAAAATACGGTTTGTATGTACTATTTTAACTAAAATTTGAGCACTTTATCGTAACAGAGTGAATGGAGCACTTAGACCAGTTATAAATGATCGCAACATATCAAAGGAGGCTAAAGTTGCCATTCACAATGCTATCCTAGTGCCGACCTTGACGTATGCAAGTGAAACCTGGACATGGAAAAAGTCGCATGAAAGCAGAATAAATGCAGTTGAAATAAGATCGCTCAAAAGAATCTGTAATAGAAAGACGTGTGACAAGGTCTCAGAAATGGGGACATAAGGAAAGAATGTAAGATAAAGAAAGATGTCATTAATATAATGAAAGTGAACACATTGAGAAGAATGTAAGATAAAGAAAGATGTCATTAATATAATGAAAGTGAACACATTGAGATGGTTTGGCCACATGGGGAGAATGAATGAGGAACGCTTGACGAAGAAAATATATATTCTCAAAGGAATAGAATGAGAGGTTGGTGTCGCCCAAGGAAGGGATGGCACGTCCATGTGAACGGTATTTTGAAAGACGGAAATGTTAGAAGCTTGAATGTCGACGAGTTGATGAATATGTGCCAAGATAGAAATAAGTGGCATTCGGTTCTCTCTGCCTACCCCATGAGGGATATGATGATATGTTTATGTATGTAATTTCAGTCCTAAATTTCTTGATGGTTATACATGCCATTCTACATCGTTGCATTATAAACAAAACGATGGCGTTATAGTATATATAAGCAATGAATTAGAAGCACAAATAACAGAACTAAAAATTAATGACACAAACTCTCTACAAATTTCTTTTGGTAAAGAAAACACCCTTCTAGCAATATACAGATCACCAGCAACCCGTAATATAAATACATTTCTTTCAGAAATAGAAAGAGAAATTAATAACCTAAAAATGGTAAAGAATTTATTTATTATGGGTGATTTGAAGATAGACATATTGCGAAATGGACATCCGCAAAAAGATGAATATATATGTACAAACCTTAGCTAACCTCGGACTAATCAACGACATAAATATCCCTACGAGAATTACTCATAACTCACAACACATGTATTGATCATGTTTTTAAAAAAACGAAAAATTCTACACAATCTTTAGTGTATAAATCAACAATAATAGATCATTACACAACAACAATTTTGTCAATTAAAGAAAACAGTCCTCTAAAAAAAGATATGAAAAAAGAATATATTAAATATGACATAAATTATGAAGACTTAAAAAATTAATTAAAATTAGAAAATTGGGTACAATTAAAAAACATAGACGATACCAATGACTCACTAATATTTCAATGGGAATATTTCACTAAATATTTACAGAATAAAATACAAAAATTTACTTCTAAAAAAACAATACGACCACCCCATAAAAATAAAAGACTCAAACCATGGATAACACAGAGCATATTAAATAGTATAAGGAAAAGAGACAAACTGCATGAAAAAATTTAAAAAAATCCAATCGATATATATACCATTGATTTTTATAAAAGATACAGAAACATTTGTACTAATATTATACACAAAGCAAAGGAAACATACTACATAAACAAAATTAATGAATGCAACCAGAACACTAAAAAAATCTGGCAAATACTCAAAGAAATCACACATTCAAAAAAAATAAGGACTCATTTATTAAAAAAATTAAGATTAATGAAGAAACAATGCTATTCGAAAAGAACCCAGATATGATAGTAAAACATATAAACCATTATTTTGCAAATTGTGGAGAAGAAACTGCAAAAAAAAATCAAAACACATAAACCACAAAACCAAATCGACAGGATGGTAACAACAGACACAAACTCCGAAATTCGCTCTAAATTTGAATTAAAAGAAATTAAAATTACGGACATAGAAAAAACTATTTCATCACTGAAAACAAACAGTGCACCTGGGAAAGATAATATTTCATCAAAAACACTCAAAATACTACAGCAAGAACTATGTGAACCACTAACACACCTTATAAACTTATCAATAAAAAAAGGAGAATTTCCAAACATACTTAAACAAGGAACAATATTGCCGATTCACAAAAACGGTAGTAAGGAAGAAATAAATAACTACAGACCAATAAGTTTACTAAATTCAATGTCAAAAATTTTGGAAAAGGTAATAAAGAAGCAACTGATGAACTATTTAAACAAATATGACATCCTCTCTAAAAACCAATACGGTTTCAGAGAAAATAAAAGTACCTCAGATGCAATTTCGTATGTCACTGACCATATTAAAGAATTAATGGATAAAGGCAACAAGTGTCTTGCAGTTTTTATTGACCTAACCAAAGCTTTTGATACCATTAACCACAATTTGCTCTTCAAAAAGCTTGAAAACATTGGTGTAAAAGATACTTCCCTAAAATTCTCAAAAATTACATGACATGCAGAAAGCAATGTGTAAAAGTGGGAAAGCACATAAGCGAAAACCTAACAATTAACTGTGGTGTGCCTCAGGGAAGTGTATTAGGGCCTATCCTGTTTCTTATATATATATGAATGACCTATGCAATATTCCCACAAAAGGACATATCATCAGTTATGCTGATGACACAGTTTTCATCTATTACGAAAAAACTTGGAAAAAAGTATACAAAATGGCTGAAACGGAATTGACAGAAGTAAAAAAATGGCTTGACAGGAACTCTCTGGCACTAAATACAAACAAAACAAAATACATTGCATACAGCATAACCTCCCGAAATAAACCTAGTGACGAAAATGAACTAAGAATTCATGATTACTGTACCGAAAACTTAAGTAATCAACCAACATGTAACTGATCATTGAACGAACAGAGAGCATAAAATATCTAGGAATTATATTTGATGAAAACTTGAGATGGGACTATCACATTGACTGCGTGACATCTAAAATGAATAGATTAATATACTTCTTTAAATCAATCAGAAATGTTATTGACCTAAAACATTTGAAAAATATATACTATGCTCTTTGTCATTCAATAATGGAATATGGAATTATTGGATGGGGAAGTGCAACGCCATCAATAATAAAGAAAATAGACATAGTCCAAAAAGCTATTATAAAAGTTATACTTACGGTACCTATTCGAACGAATACTGAAGAGATTTTTACTAAATTCAAAGTTCCAACAATTACAAAAATATATGCAAAAAATCTGATAATATACAAGCTAAAAAGAGAAGACCAATATACTAGCTCACAACAATATAAACACACTAGATTAAGTACAACAAATACCTTAAATATACCATATATTAAAACAACTTTTGGACAACGTAGTGTACGATATTTTTCAACAAAACTTTTCAATAGTTTACCAACAAATATTAAAAACATCAGTAATGCAAAAGAATTTAAAAAACTATCACTAAGATGGGTTTATGAAATAGATGAAAAAATCCTTAAGGAAATAATTCTTCCAAATAAAATGTAAATGCACTATTACAAAATGAAATATTGTATTTAGAAGGAAAGATGCATACGTTTGAATGCGTAGCGTATGTATGTACATGTACTTATATTATATGTAAATGTATCTATAAATAAACAACGTAATAGACAATAACATAAAACTAGCTCACCTTAGCACAGGCTATGCCTAGTGAGGGGGCTAGTAACAAAGATACAAACAAAAAGATATGGCTTAAACTATGTAAGCACCAGTGAAGTGGTAAATTGATATTTATTGAAATGAGATAACTTATATTTACATTGTATGTTAACTATGTATGAATAAGCTTATATTATCTTAAGATATTTTGTATCTCATATATACTGTATATTTTTGGATAGAAATAAATAAAAATAAATAAATAAATAAAGTAATAAATAAATATTTGATAGGAAATGAAAAAATGTCCCACGTCGATATTCACAGAAATATGACTTTTTTCACTAATAATGTCTGTTGATAATAAATTTATCATTGATCGCTTTAGTGTGCGCTTTCTCGCGATGTAAATTATACCTATCTACATAACATCCCCCCATAATATTTTCTAATCCCCCAAAACAATATTTTCTCAAAATAAAAAAAAATCTCCAACGATATCTCGTGCAGGGGCTGGAACAAAAGATTTTTGGGGAATCGTCCGAATATTTCTTCGGAGAGTGCGTAATTTATTGGAATTTTATGTAGAATCTTCCTATTTGTGGAAATTTATGGCGCCGCCCTTGCCTTTTACCATGGCCGGATCTTTCGTACGTTCAAGGTGTGCAGTTGTTCCGGGCGCTAGCAAATTTGTAGCTGAAAGGAAGAATATTCGAAAGATGAAAAAGTAGAAAAACAAAACTTCACCATCTCAGGAAAATAGATTATTCATATTAATTGTGTACAAAAAAAGTGTATATTGCCGTACGACAATCTCATTTATCTAATCCAACCCTGTAGGTATGATCGTCGTTATAATTTGTTTTTAATATTTTTTTTTAAATAGAAGCTAAATAAATGTGTTATAATTATGTGTTAGACATTATGGGATGGATTGGTATTGACTGTGTCATTTAAAATGAATATAAAGCTATTCCGACACAATTACTGCTTAGTGGCATAGTTGTTATCCACTGGATGTTGGTACTGATAAATTGTATGCATTTTGTCAGTGCCAACATATTCTAAATTGTCTATTTTTCATAATTTAAGTTGTTCTATGTTTCACTATTGTACTGTTGCAATTTTTTGTGTGTTATTGTGGATTTTGAATAAATAAATAAATTAATAAATGAAATTAATAAATGAAACAAAGACTTTTGTATGAAGTGAAAGACTGGACTCTCATAATCTCAACAGTTAATTAAATTCAAGCATTCGAGATGCGTCTATACAGAAGATTGATGCGCATCTCATGGGTCGATCGAGTCTCCAATAATGAGTTTTAAATAGGAGAGTGGCTCACTGACCTCTGTCAAGAGACGCAAAGTGGCATACTTTGGCCAAATATTCCGTGGTGATTAAAATTCCCTTCTGCAACTAATAGTGGAGGAAAAAATAGAGAAAAGACGAAGTATGGGGCGTAAAAGAATATACTAATTAGGTTGGCACAAGGTCGGGATGACTGGTAAGATGATCACAAATTTGCGCACCCACGTGTCATGCTCAAGTTGTTTTCCGATGACTATAATCTCTCCAGTTGTGTCTTCTTGATCTTCCCCATCGCACAGAATCGCCTCCCCTTCCTATTTATTTCAGAATTATCAGTCCCAAAATGGGTTGGACAGTCTTCGTTTCAGTGTTCTCAAGAGGTTTTTCGTTACCATAACAAATTTCCTATTTTTGAGGCATGGAAGGCGCCTTTTTCGCTACCTCCACCACTACCCGATCTGAATATGGGAACTGTAAACGGCCCCTTCACAGAATTAAGTGAGCGACAAGAAAAAATGCATGACACGAAAAATAGCTCATGGCACCTCTAGATTGGCAATCTCGACACCATAGTGCAAAAAGGACAATCGACGTTTGACCAAGATCTCTGTGAAAATTAAATTAATGGGAATCAATCAATAGTAAGGCACTATAACTATGACATAACTTCTTAAAAGCTGAAAATATTCTTAATAGAGATCACAAGCTCCGCATGACCGATGGGACCTTGAAGAGGCCCACGGACAGCAACGAGGAGCTCCGATCTTTAAGAGGACACCATTGGCTGGCAACGATCCCACAGGATATGTTCCGAAGTTTGGTCCGGATATTGACAGCACAGATATGAAGCAGAGGAGGCAGTGTTAAATCGGCGAAAGATAACTTTTGAAGTTTCCGAATCCTGTGAAAAATTTGGAAGTTTAAAAGTCAGGGACAACCCAGGAAGATTTGAATCGATTCAAAAGTTATTCTTCCCACCGAGCAGGCCGTCCAACGTGTCTGCCGGATATTCTGTAAATTTTCGTTTACAGTCCTTTCAAGAACACTGCGTGAAGATGCCATTTAAATTTATTCCGCCCGGCTCTGTAAACTGTAGATGCGATCCTGCATCTTCGCTGATTCACCCCCGCACTCCACGTGCCCCTAGGTGCCGCAAATCATGACCAATTTGAATGTCAAAAGAATGCCAACCTTTCATTTCGTCTAACGTGAGATATGCCTCCTTGGTACATACCCACATATATATAAAAGTGAACCTTTTTCTTGTACTGATAGGCACAACCCAGGTATATTCTGTCAAAGACAATTTTGCCTGCAGGAGGCCGTTTTGTTTTACTACGTCACTCACTCTCACGCACTCTATACTGCTCTGTTATGTTTGATACGTGGAAGAATGTGATGAGTCTGATGTTAAGAGACAAACCTTGTATAAGTCAACTTCAAACGCCGGGGTCTCACTGAATTAATACTAAGATTTTTTTCATCCCACTGGTACGTAATGTTATACATAGTTCAGGAATTCCGGTCTCAGTTATATTCAAAGCGATCCATCCATTTGAAATTCACACATAGAATATCAAAACAGCCAAAAAAAGAAGGAATATATCTCTGATGAAGGATTATCAAGGGGCCGGGGAGGCGTTCAGTGAAATTCCCCGCTAAAAGCCTCTTCGGGGGTTTATTACGTGCGAAAAATGCAAATTTCATCTATCAAACACCTCACCGATGTTCACAGTACCTAACAGACATACATACAAAACGGCAAATTTCAAATATGTATTTCAAATATAGGTACCTACGCTTCCACGTAGGGCGGACTTAATTGCTATGAAAAGTTGCTGATTTTACGATGTTTAAGTGGTAGTTTTGAAGTTATGGGTATATGATGCCGGCATCTATTAAGAAATGCAAAAGCAAAAATAATGTATAAAGGCTTGTCAAGTAATGGCTATTGAGGTGTGGATTTATAACTATATAATTAAGATCACAAACGATTTTTACTTTTTTATCATTTAATTTATTTTTATTATTTTAAATAGATAACTTTTGTAACATAAGGAAGGAGTGTGTGTTTGTTTGGAAGATCATCTTTGTGTGACATTTGTATGTCTCTTTTTACTGTAATGTTGTTTGTTATTTTTAAAGTATACATAGATATTGTCTTGAGAACACGCCGACAAGTCTAGAAATAAGACTTGGCGTGACTCAGAATCATTGTTTCCTTTTTGTAGTATCTTATGTTTTTTTTTAATATTTTTCAATAAAAAAAATAAGGAGCTTTAGAAATTTTTTTCGTTAAAATTCAATGAAAACATAAAAACTAAACATATCAAACTACATAATTGCCTACCAACCTCATTAAAACTGCTACCACAAAACACATCGTCACAAAAAACACATAACAGCATGGATGTATAACACCGGTTCAGAACAAATCATTAACATAATTACACCAAATCAAATATAATTCACATTTTTTTCTCAAATATCATTTAATTCAAGAACTATATACATAATGTACTATCTATGTCACAAAAATGTTCAAATGATCACCTCGGCACAGGACTTCCTAGTGAGGTGTTCATTGTATTCTATCAATTACAAGATTTATCAATAAATAATACACATGCACACGCGCACGCGCACACACACATATGTACACGCGCACTTAATTTCCAGCTCTAGTGCGTAATTGTATTTTTCATTGTATTTGTATCTTCCTCATTTTATTGTCAATAATAAATAAATAAAACAACCGAAAATGTCGTGATAAAAGAAATATACTTCAAATAGAATCTAAAATGTCGTGATAAAAGAAATATACTTCAAGTAGAATCTAAAATGTCGTGGTAAAAGAAATATACTTCAAGTAGAATCTAAAATGTCGTGATAAAAGAAATATACTTCAAGTAGAATCTAAAATGTCGTGGTAAAAGAAATATACTTCAAGCAGAATCTAAAATGTCGTAATAAAAGAAATATACTTCAAGTAGAAGTGAATGGAGTGAAGAGTAAGCTGATACGCGCAATCGCGTCATTATATGAGAACAGCGAAGCATGTGTTCGTGTCAACGACACAGTAACATCGTGGTTCTCGATAAATAATGGCGTTAGACAGGGATGCGTGCTGTCTCCATGGCTCTTCAACCTGTACATTGACTTCTGTATAAGAGCCCTTAAGGATGAAAGCAAGGGTCTGAAACTGAGCACTGTAACAGTGCGTGATTTGATGTATGCAGATGACAAAGTACTGTTAGCTGAAAGTGTGGAAGAGTTACAGTATCTTGTAGGTAAGCATGGTATATGAAGGATGCATAGAGAACGGTCTGAGAATGAATGCCAGCAAATCAAAGGTAATGGTCTTTGAAAAGAGTGAAAGCAGAACAGCGTGTAAAATAAGAGTAGAGAATGAATGGCTCGAGCAAGTCGACGAGTATGTATATCTGGGAAGCATGTTTCAACGGAATGGACGACCTGATAAGGATATCGAAAGAAGAGTTATGCCAGGAAACAGAATGAATGGAGCACTGAGACCAGTTATGAATGATCGCAACATATCAAAGGTTGCCAAAGTTGCCATTCATAAGGCTATCTTAGTGCCAACGTTGACGTATGCAAGTGAAACCTGGACATGGCAGAAGTCGTACGAAAGCAGAATAAATGCTGTTGAAATGAGATCGCTAAGAAGAATCTGCAATAGAACTATGTATGACAGGGTAAGAAATGAGAACATAAGGAAAGAATGTAAGATGAAGAAAGATATCATTAATAGAATGAAAGTGAACACACTGAGATGGTTTGGCCACATGGGTAGAATGAATGAGGAACGCCTGACGAAGAAAATATACAATGCGGATAGGATTGGATTGAGAGGCCGGGGCCGCCCAAGAAAGGGATGGCACGACCATGTGAATGATATTTTGAAAGACGGAAATGTTAGAAGCGTGAACAACAGACGACATGTATAAGGCGTTGTATTTATGTTGTCGAGGCGATGAATGTATGTCAAGATAGAAGTAAGTGGCGTTCGGTTCTCTCTGCCTACTTCGTAAGGGACATGGCGTGATAGTATGTATGTACTTCAAGTAGAATCTAAAATGTCGTGATAAAAAAAAGTATACTTCAAGTAGAATCTAAAATGTCGTGATAAAAGAAATATACTTCAAGTAGAATCTGAAATTTATCTAGGTATGAAAATAGACAAACACTTTAATTGGCAACCACATATTCTATCACTTTGTAATAAACTTAGAAATGTTTTAGCTAAACAATATGTTTTAGGAAATATTTTTCCGTTTACAGTATTAAAGCTAATTTATACATCACTTGCTGAATCCTTAATTCTATATGGTATAGGGGTATGTGGTAAATAATTTTAAACGTATGTAGACAAATTTAAATAATTAGAAGCGAGATTGTTAAAACTAATAATACCCAAATCAGATTTATGTATCTTAATGTAAAGACAATGATGAAATGATATTCAGTGTAACAGGAATACTGCCAGTTAACACACACAGACAGACACACAGACAAACTAAATGTTCTACTCCGAATTTTCAGTAAATCAGTATATAGAATATATATGCTGCGAGGCTTCTAAGTTGGTCTTCAAATTTGGAAAAGCCGTGAAAAATGTAGACCGTGCATACAAATCTCGCGTATCTTGGCTTGAAACTTTGTCGATATGTTAAGAGAACAAAGTTCTCTTGAACAAATCGACAGTTTGATTAACCATGATAAGAATTTTATTTTATCCTTAGTAAAGATGAGCCTTTCACTTAATTATTGTCTTCAACACATTGTCTTGAAGGCCGTTGCAAAGGATTGCCAATATGAAAATATCACATCGCATTCTGACATTTCAATTTGTTAATAAACTTTATGATCGAAGATTCAGCATATTGTATAGATATGTAATATGTAGGTTAGTTATAATAACCAACTATCGAGATTCTCGGATATATGATGTGTAATTATGTTGACCCAAAGATGCATTCAATTCGCGGCCCGCGGCAGAAATTTGTTCCATATGGTGTATGTACATTCCTACTAATATTAGCCGATTTTTTTATATATAATTTTATATTGCTTCTTGGCACTGTAAGAATCGTGTTAATGAGTGTATGAGACGATGTATGAACGTGAATAAAGCAAAAATGTATTTAAAGAAAATAGAGGCTGGCATTCTTTCTGCTTGCCCCAAAGAGTGATGGCGTGATGGTGTGGTATGGCTTCTGGATCAAAATCAATAGGTACTGTCTAAAATTAAAATTTCACAAGCATAAAACAACAAGCTGGCACATTTTAGAGAGATAAAATGCTATTCATCTTACAAATCCAGACATAAAACGCAGTTTAAACTGGGTCACTTCACCGGATTCGAACCCGGGAACTTTGGCTTGGGTATAAGCTATCCAACTACATAACTGAGCCAACTGTGAAAAATATTAACATAGCAAACACACAATTATCACATGTTACCATTTTTTTAATCATAGACGTCTCACAAATCCAGATTACTTCAAAATCTGTAAAATCCGTCCCAATATTTTTTTTTATTTTGATACCTTTTGTTTTTTGTATTGATTTTTTTTTCTTATTTTCAATTTAATGATTTTTCCTTATTTTGTATATTTTGTTCTTTTTCTAATTTTTTTTATATTTTTTTTCTCATATTGTATTTAATGTTTTTTTTCTTTCTTAAATGAATTATACTAAATACCTACGTAATACCTATATATTATTTTTTTGTAAAATGCTATTTAAACCGTTGATAAAATAAAAATGAACAATCGACGAGCATGTATGAGACGATGCATGGATGTAAAGGAAGCCAGAAATGTGTGCAAAAATAGAGAAGTATGGCGCTCGATTCTCTCTGCTTACCCCATAAGGGACATGGCGTGATGGTATGTATGTATGAAATAAAAATAAACAAATATAATTAACTGCTAGCCCTAGAACATGGTTACCTAGTTGGGCAGCAGTAATCTTCATAATAGTCTGTGATAAAGGTGTGAAAAAATAAATAAAATAAATAATAAAATTAATATACAGTAAAACCATTTCCACAAGGAATAGATCTTGGTACCGAAATTTACAAAATGACAAAGTTTTCATCCTTCCTGTAGAAGAAAGAGTCGCTACATATTGTTACAAAATTTACTCCAAAATTATGAATAAGTAGGTATCCACATTATAATTAAAATTGATTTAAAAATGATTTAGTCGACCTTCGTGGCTCAGTTGGCTTGATATCTATCTTCTAGGCGAATGATCTCGGGTGCGATTCTCGGTGATGATACAGTTATTAATTGAATTTTCAGTTTCATACGTCTTATTTATTATCTTAAAGGATTTAAGTACAATGTAGGGTGTTGTTATTATATTACATTAAAAAGTTATAAAATGTTATGTGTTTATTGTAAGCTGTTTAAAAAGCAATGACCTTTTATGTATGTTGGTTATTATTAAGAGTCCATTGGTTAAAAGCCGATGTATTATGATGTTTAATAACATTTATTTCTACCGTGGAAATCTTGTGCCTAAAATTTGTGATATTAAACTTATCAGTAACAAATAGACTATAATATTAATATGTTTTGTGGTTTTACATTATATATATAAAATATGTAATCTCATTGTTACTTTGCGATATAGGTAATAAAACTGTAAAATATAGCGATAATTCTGAAGTTTTTGTGTGGTTACAATATTTACAACGCCGACCAGCGATATTAAAAAAATAATCGACACGTTAATACGGTAATAAACTCGGTAAACAAAAAGAAAGGCACATGCCTCACTTATTTTTTACCGTACTTAAGTTGCACGCAAGATTTTGTAGTGTTCGGACGTGTTGTCACGTCAAAATGCCATCTTGTGCGATGAAAACATGTAAAAATTACACTGGAATTGTGAATAACCGACCAGATTTATCTGCATATTTATTCAATAATTAGTATATGTATTTCTATGCATTTTAAAATTTTTTTTTGTTTAAACAAGAGATAAAGACTCTGCTGATATGTCAAGTCAGCATTTTTACTAAATCTACCTTGTGAGTACGCCGATGTCGTCACGAGCCTAAAAAATATACTACTCAGCAGGCTAAGTCTGTATGTAGATCTCGACCGATAAATGTCGAGACTAACTGTAAAAATATCGACTAGTCTATGCGTCCGTAAATGTTTTCCGTAGGTATAAATTTGAAATATTTTTGATTTTGAGAAAGTATTCTTGTAAGCTATTTTATCACATATGTATTTTAACACTTAACAAAAGAAAATTCGGCGTAGTTTTTAGTAAAAAAATAACACGCTGCTGTCATCAAACATGATAAATTGATCGAAATATTATTAAAAATAATTTTTAAAATTACTCTCAAAACATTCAATAAACACAAAAGAAGTTAATTTAATCGTATTATAACTTGCTTTCGTGCTTAAAAATATGACCATATTATATTTATTTAACAAATTTAAGTAAACAAATTTGACATTTATTCAAATCATGGGGAAAATATTGTGTATTGCCATAAATGATAATTCAAAAATGTACCGCAAGCCAGCCTAACGGCGACAAATACTAATAAGTGCATTTGCGAACTCGACAGCGCTTAGTGACTACGAATTATCGTCACGGGAGTAAACATGGCGAGAAGAGCGGCGATACGTTGTCGGATCTCGACTTTTTTACTGACTTGGCCTGCTGAACTGATCGAAATATAATTTACATTTTGTTAATACGCTTTGTGTCACATTTTCTTGCAACAGAAGCGAATGCGATGCAGTATAAGTTTGTCTCTTTCACAGTTATTTGGTGACGATATAATTATAATGTGATTCTTCTTCTTCTTCTTTCTCAGCCATCTCTCCACTGCTGGATGTAGGCCTCTTCTAAAATCTTCCACTCGTCTTTTTTCTGGGCTTTTCGAACCCATCCACTTCCAGCGACAGGGACAATATCATCGGCCCACCTTTTCTGGGGCCGGCCTATTCCCCTTTTCATATCCCATGGTCTCCAATTTAGAATTCTGGGTGCCCATCTGTCCGTACCCTGTCTGGCAACATGACCTACCCATTGCCATTTAAGTTTTGCAACTCGATCCATGACATCAACAACTTTTGTCTGGCGTCTGATTTCTTCATTTCTAATTTTGTCTCTTAGACTTACGCCTATCATTTGCCTTTCCATGGATCTCTGAGTGCATTTTAGCTTATGTATGGTCCTCGCAGTTAGCGTGATAGTTTCCAGACCATACGTAAGCACAGGCAGGATACATGTTTCAAACACTTTTCTTTTCAGACATGTGGGAATATCTCTGTTTTTTAGGACATGTTTAAGTTTCCCAAAGGCTGCCCAACCTAGTCCGATCCTTCTGGGTATTTCTGCTGTCTGGTTATCCTTTCCTAATTTTATCTTGTGTCCAAGGTATATATATTCTTCAACAGCTTCAATTATTTTATTATCAATTGTGATAGTGCTGTTTGATGGACTCATGATTTTTGTTTTGTTAATATTAATTTCCAGGCCGACCATTAGGGAAGCATCATAACATGAAGTTCTTCCAGATCATCACTTATAAGCACTATGTCATCTGCAAAACGGAGGTGGTTTAAGTTTGTTCCATTTATTTTTATTCCCTTGTCTTCCCAGTTCAAAGTTTTAAATATGCCCTCCAAAACCAAAGTAAATAGTTTAGGTGATATGGTATCTCCTTGTCTGACACCTCTTTTTATAATGTGATTACACGAGAGTAAAAGAGAAAATACGTCTGCAGTGTGTTTCTGAATATTAATTTATCGTTGCTTTATCTCTTTTTCACTAATGTATTCCATCATTCCTTGCTCTTTCTTTGTGATGTTGTAAGAATTCCTTAAACTGTGCCATTTTTATAGAGCGTTTTGTTCTCATATAACGTGTTTAATATAAAATGTCATTGGTGCCAACAGCCGTGGCATAGTTGGTTAGCCGTTTGCCTTCCGTGCGGTCGCCTGGGTTCGGTCCCCAAGAGCTCAGAAATTTATTAAAATCCTTTTTAATTTAGGTACTAATATTACAGTATATGGAGACAATCAAAGTATACTTTTCTCGCTCTATCGCATTCAAAATCTTCTTGTCAATATCCATAGTTTTGACGACTTAAATTTTTATGAAGCAATATAAAATGAAAATTTAAACAATTACTCCCGCTCAATTAGTAAAATTTCAACGAAATTATGTTTTAACAATTTAATTGTTTATTGCTACTTATTTTACGTCGTAAAGCAAAATGGCGGAGAAAAGTTTGATAATATTGTCGTTATCAGTGCGAAATACAATAACGCTCCTAGTGTGTATTTTGTTAAAGATACATTACAAAATCGTTATTTTTCCAACGTGTCAGTCACAATGAATGATTGCTTCCGGCGTCCTGTATTTCTTGTAAACAGTAATTTATTTCAGATAATTGTATCGTTTTCAAAGTAGAAAAGCATCATGTGTTTATTTTGCAATCGACAAAAAGTAAAAAAGTATTAAAATATTGGTTAGTTGGAAGAAATCTATGGCAATAAACTCGCCACTTGCGCAGGGTGCAAGGAAGTGTTCATTATTATTATTATTATTTAACGTGTCTATATTAGGCTTTCCACTCCAATATTTTAGATGGGTCGATGGCAGAGCGGTTAACGCATTGGGTTAGTAATCCAGTGGTCGCGAGTTCGAATTCGTTCCGATTTCGTTCACCTATAGCACAAGCATTTATGGTTATTTAGGGAATGTAGGATGATGTATATGTACCTACTTTAACAAGGATATATTCATTAAAAAAAATGAGAAATATCAAGAAGATGCTTGAAATAGAACAATATAGTAGTGTGTAGGTAGAGGATTTTAATTAGAGATGAAAAGGTAGGAAGGACACACTAAAAATATATTATGACAACCGAGCTGGTTACCTGCGTTGTAGCCAAACCTTTGTTATCAGTAATAAAGGTTTATCTATTTATGACTGTACCTACTGTTTGGCTGTGTGCACAAAACATTTAGTTGCACAAGACCAAATGTTTTGTAGTCACTATAGTTCGGTTAAGTTTAACATTAAATTTTGTTACTACAAACATTTTTTTTTATTTCAGTGCAAAGAGGTAATACATTAAGTAGCTATTGTTGAATTAGTCTTGTCAAATTTAGTTTCATTTAGACCTTGAAAATGCCGAAACACCTCGACAAAATTTTCGGTCGCAAAAACACGAATTTGTGGGAAAAAAAAATATATTTTATTTGTTAATTGAATTTATTGTGTAGGTACCTATATCTTTATGTTAGGTATATATACCTAATGAAGCTCAGACAATACATATTAATATAGAAGATTACGCCCATTGTTTATATTTAATACTTCGTAATATGTGTAATACATTATAGAGATACGTAGGTAAATAGTTAGGTATATAATGTTGTTATATATACTTAATGTGGATTATTGATATAATAATCTCACTGTTTCCTGTCTTATCGGACACCCACACGCGACATTACATACAATTAAATTAGGATAATTTGTACCAACATAAATACTCATGTATAATACCTATAGGTACATGAGTATAGGTACAAGTAACAAAACAATTTCATTAATGGTAAACTATATATGTTCAGAATTATATATTTTATTAAATATTAAAAATAAACTAGAGATTGAGTAGAGGTAAATTTTTGTCTGAAATTCATTAAATTTTTAATTTTAAAAAGTTATTAATTCCGATCTTTGATAAAAAAAAAACATAAATAATATTTCCGGCGTAATTCAGGGGTGACATCTGTGCTAAGAAACACTGTCACCTCATGTATAAGGATTGTTGCTTTCATTGTTTACAAAAAAACCAACTTCTCAATAGATGGCGTTACAAAAAAAGTTTCTTCGTTATTTCATAAATTGCGATAGTAAAAATGTGCTATTTTCATACGAATAGTATTCCATTATTGGAATATATAGATATTTAAAAAATTGCACTGATAAGGGAACTCAATAAGAAGGCATAATTGGTGAAAGTTGCGCAAGCGCATAAAGTGTTCACGTAAACCAGCCAATGGCAGGTCGTAATACTTGTAGATGTCTTGAGTTCCTGGTGCTTCTATAATATTCCAACTTCGTCTCTATTGAGATGTTGAAAAATTGACATACCTATCATTGACTCCCGACAGGGAAAAATCCGATGTTTGTGTATAGGTATGCAACTTTTAAGTATTCGATAAAAAACAAAGAAAGTTATAGGTTTTATTGTTTAAGTACCTACTATTTATATTGTTTCCCCGTCTTCTTCTTCTTCTTCCTATCCTTCCCTCCACTGCTGGATGTAGGCCTCTTCCATCTGTCTCCATTTTTCTCTATTCTATGCCGCTTCAATCCATTTCTTTCCGGCGACCACAACAATATCGTTGGCCCATCTCTTCTGTGGCCGAGCGACACACCTTTTGTATTCCCATGCCCTCCACTTTAAGACTTTGGGAGTCCATCTTGAATTTGGCTGCCTGCTGGCAATGTGTCCTGCCATGATATTGGCGACTTTTGTGCGGCGACTGATTTCTGTTTCCCAGGAGCTATACAGATATGTATTTTCCTTTAGCATATTATTCTGAAATTTGAATTTAAACAACTGCGTCGTAGGTAGGTACCTACACCAATGACAGTTTAAGGGGGGGGACTGCTGCCAACGTACCTATTTTTTCAATTTGAATTTGCGTCATTACTACAAAACGAATCATTTTGAAAAAAAAAATAACCTAGTTAGTTTGGATATTAGTAAATAAAAATATACCTTAATTTTTTAATTATGTTCTGTATATATTCTTGTAGGAAAATAATAAGCATACCCCAATTTTTGACATTTACCTTAAATTTCTAAAAAACTATAAGGTATAGAGCATTATATTTTTTTATAAATTAAAGAAGATCAAAATATCTGGAAAAATACGATGTAACCTTGCATTAATGCATCAGGTTAAGTTAATAAACCAAAAAAACTTATATTTCGCAATGGCGCTGAATGCAAAATAAATGTTTTTTAGGTTTATTTTCTAAACCTGAAGCATTAATGCAACGTCACATCGTATTTTTCTAGATATTTTTGTCTTCTTTAATTTAAAAAAAAATGTTGAACTACGCCTTATATTTTATTAAAATATAAGATAAACGTTGAAAATCGGGGTATGCCATTATTTTTCTACAAGAATTTATACAGAATATTATCAAAAAGTAAAGATATATTTTTCTTTATGAATACCTAAACTATCTAAATCATTTTTTCCAAAACGATTTGATAAGAAATAATGATGGTATATCAAATTGAAAAATAGGTACGTTGGCAGCAGTCCCCCCTTAAACGTTAACAACGATCATGAAAGGGAGAGGATACGTAGGTGTGATTACTGCAGTGTGACTGTATGCCACCAGCTTAACATCTTGGCCACAATAGCTTATACCACGCCGGTGTATTAAAGTAACGCCTCCCCTCTCTTTAACGTTCTAATGGCCAATATTTCAATGTACAATTAAATGCTTGATTGTCGATTTTCTCAATGGTTTTCGGCATGTCTATGGTTAATCGGAGTTTGGCGTTATTTCATTACAAAATCAACGTTGATCGTCAATTACGAATTGTCAAAAATTGATTGGCCGTTTTTCGGCAATCAAGCGAGTTAATTGTGTTTTTTGTTAGCAAATAACTGTCAATTGTGAACATAACCTTTGTACGTTTTGTGTTATATGGTTTTGTTTTTTTTATTAAGTATCTATATTGTATTAAATAAATAAATGGTTGTTTCAAAACAATATGTTATTTTATTATAACAGCAGTTAAGATTTCAAAACACCTTTTCAGCGTGTTTCACTGAAACCAAAGCTGCACAAACCTACAAATTTTTATCTCAGGGTCCTAAAGGTAAATGAAAAGAAAGATTCTATAAAGCATCTAATTTTATTGAATTAAAAATTGGGATAATGGACATTTTACAAATTGAGATAATACGAATTCTGTATCAGTGACCAACTAACTGTATAGTTTGCTTAATGTACATTTTATTTTATACATGAATTACAAAAAATAAAATAAACATTAGATACATCTGTGTATTGACGGGCCGGCCATGATGTAATGAATATTTCACAAAAAAAAAACATTTTAAAAATTGAGATAAGACAAATTCTATATTACAATATACAATTAATTATTATCTTTGTAAAATTATTAAATTCTATATTACAATTAATTATTATCTTTGTAAATTTATGTGATTGTAAAACAGAAAAAAAAATAATAAAAATTCTGACAAATATGTCGACTATTATGTTAGCGTCCCGCAGTTGTCACAACATAAAATAATGCAAACAGCTGTAAACAACGAATACCATAGAGAATAAGTCGGTATTACACGTGTTAAAAACATTGATCGACGATAAGTTGATTTTTTTGTGTATTGAAATAACAAATTTTCTAAATTGGCAATCAGTTGATTGACAATTAACTCCATTTTTTATTGTCCATTGAAATATCGGCCATAAGGAAAACAAGCAATGGTTTGTGATGAAAATTATTGTGATATATACCTACACAGACATAGTACAAAACAACGAGGTTTCCACACAAGTAATATTTGATTTTACTACTTAATAATGAGTAATTCGGATTCTCAAGTAAGAATGCAGTTGTTTATTTTTTTTTGAATGACATGAATTTAATATTATTCAAAAAGAAAAAAATAGTTGATTGTGATTGCAAAGAAGAGCTTACAAATTTTGTAGTGAATACAAATTTTTGTAGTGGTATGTGTGATACGTTGTGTAAATCGAATATAGGTACAGGGCCGTGATTTGGCAGAAATAAAAAGAATGTGTAATTTTTTTGATATATTTTTTTAAATATGTTACGTCATAAACTTGATATTTGATTTGAGAGTAATCAAATTTAAGTATGAATATATTGAACACATACTAAATTTGATCATTGGTGAATACACAGAGGGAAAAATGAAAAAGAAAGATTAATAAAACTACTGCGCACGTAATATTTAATATTACCTACCTGAAAAAAAAATCACAAACACAATAAAGTATAAAATTTATATAAACTTACAATTAAATTTTATAGATCTCACCAAATTAAAGCGTATGGATTTTATTTCTTTATTAATTAGAAAAAAATAGAAACCGGGTCAATTCGAAATTGTCGCCATACCTACGTTATACATTCCCAAAATAGTCTTCAAATGTAAATTATATCTTAGAAAACATAGCGAATATCGTTATACCTACTCAAACAAAAATACCGCTAGAATCTATGATATCCGGCCTACTACTATGCGAGTGAATGCGACTGAACGTTGTTTAGTACTGTACCTTCTTTATTCTCCATAGATACATCGGGTATGATTCTTGCTAAGGAATAATACATAATTTAGAATGTCAGAAAAATATAATAGGTACCATTTTACTCCTCAGTACCCCAAGGATATATATTAGTGAGATATGAATTCGCAATTTTAAGGTTATTTTTTATTGCAGATTATTAATCAGTATCATGTTGATATTGTATTCTGAAAGTTTCATCACAATGTATCGCTGTGTTCAATGTAAGGCGTGGTTATTATACTTTATCGATTATAGACAAAAGTACATATTCGATTATTTTCAAATTTGTATGTATATCTAATATTCGCTTAAAACCCATAAGATTTTTATTAGGATATCTGATCAGTGTTTCTCAATTGTTTTATCTGTCAAATATTTCAAAGTGACTCCAATTTCAGGAAACTTAAATTTTGATATTTTTATTTTAAAATTGTTTAAAAAGCACATCACTATCATAAAATTTCATTAAAGGAATATCTTGTTTTCATAATAAAATATTTAAATCAAAAATACATTAAATACAACTCATTTCATCAAAATGCTGAAAATTTTCCATACAAAATTTGTTGTGGAGTGAAGAATATAGCGTTGGTCACAACCCACTCGTTTTAGTTCTATTGTAACAAAATATAATAAAGGTACCTACATGTAACACAATATTTGTATAATTCCTCTGTTTTTGTTTTAAATCCTAATTATTGATGTCAAATAACTTTTTATTGAATTCCACGTATGTCATAAATAAAATACAACTCGCTCACGCGAGTCGCAAAAATTACACAGTATAAAACATAACACTTATCATGAGTAATATAATACTCCAAGGGTGATTCGCGCCAGCGAGTTGCATTATCATATAAAGATATTTAACTTTTAAGTTAAAATAATTTGAATAAATAATTATTAATAGTGTGATATATAAAATACGAAAGCCTTTTTTGCTTTATGCTTTATGGCAATTCACCTTAATTAGAGCGCTTTATGTCTTGAATTTAAATAAAATAAAAATAAACAAATGGTAAGGAGTAGTTAAATTTTTAGGTTAGGTTATGTTAAGTTAGGTATGTAGTTCATAATTAAGTTAAATGTTCAATGAGTTCGAATCCTGCTTCGACCGATTTCATCCACCTATAATAGCACAAGCATTTATGATTAATTTAGGGAATATAGGAAGATGTATATGTACTTGTTTAACAAGGACATATTCATTTAAAAAAAATAAAAATAAAACTGTTTGTTTTAAGAATTTTTAACATGGAACGAGACAGAAATGATTGCGTTAAATATTCGCGTTTGAATCCCACTGCGCATGTCCAAACAGCCAGAGAATGCTCGAGGTACGGTGCTAAACAACGTCCGGTGTGAGTGCGAGCAGAAGGCTTTACTGAAGAACAGAATAATGTATTACAGCCTGGGGCTGTAAGGTCTTCACTCGACATTCGACCGTCAGACGTTCGGTCGATTAGACGCGTGTGCATCGCCTACGCCGCGAGACGCGAACATCATCATCAAACCTTTCGAAATACTTCGACACAACACGACAAATATAATTGATAATTATATTTATTAACACGCGATCAAAATATACAAAAAAATCATTCCGTCAATGCACTTTAGTGTTAATTTCAGATTTTGTAATCGTATGAGTGAAAGCTATAAATTTGTGAATTTATTAGTGTACTTAAGTGTTATTTTTACATATCATAAACATACTTTTTCTTCGTAACTGTTGAGTTTTTTTTATCAATTTATGATTTTGACGTGTGGCGAATTATTTAAATCGTCTTTTGGACGATTTTTTTTACATCTTACATGTCGGGATAGAATTTTTTGTGCAAATTTACGTTTTTTCAACACACATTTACATAAACATTTCTAGTTTTTTTAATGACGTGTGGTAAATAATAATTATTCTCTGATCGGTTTTTTTCGTACGGATCAATTTATTCTACGAGTCATCAGGATCGGAATTATTGTGTGATTTGTGATTTTAGTGTTGTGATGTGATTTGTATTGTTGTGTGATATTTCTTCGCCGGATACCTATTCATGTGGTATACGAGTACCTGGTGAGGAAAAACAAGGTATTTTTTTATAACATTGAATTAATTGTTCATTTATAATAACTTATAGATGTTTGCTATAAATTTCATGCTGTCAATGTTACCGGTATTATTTATATTATTATTATAACTCCATTTTATAAGTTTTTTTTTTCATCGAACAAATTTATTTAGTTCCGCCTATGTATTTTCTTTCGGACAGGACGACAAAAGGAAAACGCATAATAATGAGGAACTTCAATTAAAAATTATAAGAATCATTAATAAAAAACGAAGCAGTAAAAATATGTAATATGCAAGGATAGGAATGTGTGGCTTTTTACGAAAACTACATATTTTTGAACCTTGGATTGTTTTGACATTCCATATCGTGTTTACAATTCGATAATAATATGATTAATATACCTATAGATAACTAGGTATTTGTTTAAAAAATAAAATAAGTCAGCCTTAGTGGCTCAGTTGGTTAGGTATCTGCCTGCTGATCCAAAGGTCCCGGGTTGATTCCCGATGGAGACACAGTTTTTAATTGTGTTTTCAGTCTGCATCTGTGAGGCAATTAATATCGTAAGTCTCCAGAATGTGACAATTTGCTATTGGTTGCGTGTTAAATTAATACATGACATAGTACCTATGTATCTGTGCCCAAGAAGTAAATTTAAAATAAATAAAATTATAATTTAATTGTTGAAAAAGATAAAACCTGAAATTAATGCTTTCAATAATTTTGAGTAACCATAGGCAGGTGTGCATTAGGTTATAAAATAAAGCACGACACATGCTTGTATCCATTTTCACCGATCTCGTCACACCTCAATAGGTACTTTATTCAGAATGGATAGTGAATCTCATTGCTGAAGTAGTATTGTGAGATGTTTTTGAGAAGTATTTTCGATTACCCGGGTACAAGCAATAGAAGATAATAAAAAATATCGGAGCCTCACGGCTTAACCTTAAATTTATCAATATATTATTTAACGAAAAAAATATTTTTATCTAAATTATAACTTTTGTTGGTAGGTGTTTATTTTTTATCATTGAATTATAAATAACATGATTACCTTGAAACATAATGCATTATGACTATCTTAAAGTATTTAAAGTACTTCATAAATTCTTGTATCAGGGTATAAGGAACGAAAGAATAAACTGTTATAAATAAATATTGATAAAGTTTAAAAAGAGCTTGGCGTCTATGCAAGTATTAGATACATAATTTTGCAAAATTTGAAAATAATCCAATGGGTAGTCTTTAATCGATATAGTAGAATAAACACGCCGTACATAGCACATAGTACACAGCATACATACATAATATATACATTGTGATGAAATATTAAGAATGCAATCTCAGCATGATACTTGTTGATAATCTGCAATATAAAAATTGCCTTAAAAATTGCGAATTCATAACTCCCCACTATATTCCCTTGATATGAAACACTAGTATACGTTTCATTGATTGTGTATGTAATTTGTAATCAAATATAACAGTCAAACTTCAACTATAGTGTTTTATTCTATCTATGGAAAATATCTTCATCTTCCTAGGTTTTAATCTTGGGGATTTGTTGTCAGCAAATCGATGCATCTTCCGCTCAGCTCGTTCTTCACCGACTCTCTTCAAGTCTGTGTAGGAGGTACACTTCATGTCCTCGCACACCTGTTATAGATACTCTGAGGACGCCATCTGACAGTTGTTCCCTCAATCATTTCTTCCAATATGATGTGTAGGAGATCCTCGTGTCGACACATGGCCTATCCAATTTGCACGGTATTTAACATGTGCCTGGTTTCTTCAATTTTGCTGAGAACCTCATAATTGAATTGTAATATACCAAGTATTCTTTGGTCCAAGTATCTTGAAGGCCTCCAATATTTTACGGTCTCCACAAATATGTTTTAACCATACAGAAAAATACTCCACAAATATGTTTTAACCAGATATTTTCGGAGTTTAAGATTTAAAATGTGTCGTAAACTATTTTCTTGAAAAAAAAATGAAAATTAAGACAACTTAGAAAGATTCAAAAGACAATATTTTATGCGTATGTTTGAGATTATATATAATTTAAATTATATATAATTTAGATTATATATAATTTAAATTATATATAATTTAGATTATATATAATTTAAATTATATATAATTTAGATTATATATAATTTAAATTATATATAATTTAGATTATATATAATTTAAATTATATATAATACATAATGTTTTATAATATCTGAAATAATCTGCTTTACCTGTTCTTATTTTGTTTATTTTAGTTCTTAACTCTGTTCCCTGTTGTTTTTCGCTCGTGACTGACCAGTCTACATCGACTCCTAATTGACCATCTAACATCACCAATTTACATAAGTTATAAACCAATCTGCTAGTGCGTCTTTTTGATAAATAAGATACAAAATATTTTACGATCTTAATTTGTTTTTATTTTATTTTATTACGGGTTCATTGTAAAATTAAAGCTTTATTGATCATCGGTGAGATCTTTGATCGGCGAGCCCACGTTCAATATGAATTTTAAGTGTTTTTTTTTAATTATTGTGAATATTTTTTTCTTTAACTTGTATCCTTTAATATAGATCGTACTTATAATCAAAACTATTTAAATATACATATTAATTTTACTATGCTTTCTCACTTTTTATCTGGTAGGTTTAAATAAATTTTCGTATGGCATAATCCAACTGTCGATTTGTTCAGGAGAACTTTGTTCTCTTAACATATCGACAATGTATCAAGCCAGAATACGCGAGAATTGTATGGAGAGGTCTACTTTTTTCACGGCTTTTCCAACTTTGAAGTCAAAAAACACCAACTTAGAGGCTTCGCAGCATATATGTTCCATACACGGATTTACTCAGAATTCGGAGTAGAACATTTCGTGTGTCTGTGTGTGTGTCTGTGTGTGTGTGTGTCTGTGTGTGTGTGTGTCTGTGTGTCCGTCCCCCCCTTATAACTTTTGATCCGCTCAATTTACAGAGCCTAAAATTTCAGAATATATAAACAGTTACAGGCCTACAAAACTTTTATACTCGGAATTTTGAATTTTTGTTTCAGTCAGGGGTTATCAACTTTTGAATTTTTATTTTATTTTTCCATATATCTCAGAAACCATAAACGGTAGAACGCTGAAAATTGGTACAAACATAGACAAATACAAAATCTCAAATTAGTTTTTTCAAAAAAATTCCAGGGTTTCTCAAACATTTTTTATAAAGAAAAATATTTTTTTTATGATAAATTTATGAGTTTAACTGCCTATATTTCCAAAACTTTTACAATTATCGAAAAAAGCCGAAACACCCCAACTAGATAATTTAATTTTCTATAAAAAATATCAACATTGTAGTAGAAGATCTCAATTTTTTTTTAACAATTTTTTTAAAAATTGAATTTAGTGACGACATCGCTTCATACATTTTGTATGGCAGTCGCCTATACACAATATGTAAGAAGACTTAATAGTTTGTTACTTCATCTCCAAACATACATACATACCATCATGCAATTTGCATATTCTGGGTAGGAAAAAGGATCTTCTTCCATACTATCCTATCTTGACATACATACCTACATATGTTGTATAGAAAACAAAATATCTGAAAATATTCAATAATTTGTATCTATGGGTTTATAGTTTGGTACATATTCTTCAACTATACATACTATCGCTATCGACAGTTGGATCTCATGTGTTACATGCAACTAGTGATTAATACCTAATAATATAATTTCTTCACGAAATAAATAAAACGAATATTTTCGCAAATTGAAATTTGGTACAAATATATTTTTTGTTTTAACCGCTGTGAAAAAAAAAATATTTGTACCAAATTTCAATTTGCGAAAATATTTAAAATGTGCCACAAAGTTATAGCAACGTATGAAGAAAACGAATATTATTTGCTTTAATAATTTAATTTTATATTGCTTCTCGGGCAACTAGGTACATTTTGTATGGCAGTATACACTATTGTTCATACAATTTGTATGGCAGTATACACTACACAATATCTACGGGGACTCTCAATTGTTTGATACTTAATCTCTAAACATTCATAAATACCACCGTGCTGTTTTCATATTCTGGGTAGGAAAAATGGACTGACCTCCATACTATCATATCCTTACACAAATACTTACATAGAAAAATAAAATATCTCAAAATATTCAATAATTTGGATTTATGAGTTTAAACTTTGGTATGTATTATTCAACTAAACACATACTATCGCCATCGACAGTTGGATCACATGTGTTTCATGCAACTAGTAATATTTACCTACCACTTATCATACATTCAAAATACAAAGTTGAAACATATGTAATTCTGTACGTTAATAACGTACAAAATAATGATATTTGAGTCTTCATGGATGTCCGGACTACATTATGTATGGTCCCATCATAATCACACATAGATACATAGATTATTATAGCCACAAGCAATTACCAATTAGGAAATCCATTTTACAAAGCGATTAATTACCTTTTGCACATCCGTTCTCATACCATTCAAATACCGTAAGCAGAGGTTATAATGTTGAATACATCATGTGTTATAGACACCAAATGCGTTATTATTAACTTTAATAATATGTTATTATTAGAAAATATACCTACCTACCTACTTACCTACATAATATCTATTATTAATATTTAACTCACAAATGTTACATTTTAATTTTTTCAAAGTTTTTTCGTTAACACAGTTATAAATTAATAGTAATAAATAATAAACACTTCCTTGCACCCTGCGCAAGTGGCGAGTTTATTGCCAAATGGCAATTTCTTCCACCTAACCAGTGTTTCCAGCACAGAGAAGCAATATTTGCTGGGAATCGAACCCAGGACGCCTGCACAGAAGCCGAACGGCTTACCAACTGTGCCACGGCGGTCATTTGTTATTTGATTTATTTACTATTTTAAATTTTATAAAAAAATATTCATATAAAATAATATTAAATACAGTAAGTTTTAATCCATAAAACAGCAATAAATTTAATGGCCTTCACATTTTCGCTAGTCTCTCGCTAGCATCATCAGCCCCCCTGTGTCATTTAGTTCAAGAAAAGAAACAAGAAAAGATAACTCAATGTGTGGAAGTGACAGTTGCCAGTCACGTGACAACTGTCACTTCCATATATTGAGTTATCTTTTCTCGTTTCTTTTCTTGAGCTAAATGACACGTTGTATAGGGAGGCAGATGCACAATTTATTCCGTAGTATGTGTAAATTATATGTTTAAAGCACAATCCAAATACCTATATAAAAATCTCGTGTAACCATGTTCGTCCGAAGACGCCCAACCGATTTCAATAAAATTTCCTTAATTTTTGTATGGTTGGTTCCGGATTGAGTGATAGGATAGTTGGACCCTATATATGTATAGGTGGCGCTGTTATTGAGATCTAATAAATTTATTTTTATCGATTTCTCATCCAAAAATAAATGTTACCACAAATTTTGTCAACCCTACACCCCCCCAAGAATTCAAAATAGAAAAAATGTGATGTCTTTCAATAGATGGGGGTGTGAACAAATCTATTATCATTGTATAATGAGAACGAAAAAAAAATGTAAAAATCATAAAATGAGGTGTACCTACATAAAATACGATATATGGCACGACAACGTCTTCCCGAGCTCACTAGTTTACATTATATTATAAATAATTTGACTCAGAATATAATATACTAGAGTTTACTTGTTTATTTGTTTCTATAAAAATAGTCCGTTTGTGAATAATGTCCTTACTGTTACTGAAATGTAAAAAAAAAGAAGAATTTTTTTTTCAAAAACCTTCATATCGTTTATATATCGTTTTGGGGAAAACCAATGCAAACTATTCAGTTTAAATAAGCGTAGAAAGGTGTTTGATTTGATATTTTTATTTAAAATAGTGAATTGCATTGTGGATTCTGCATATCTGTTGGAGAAAATTGCATTTCGTTGCCCTTTACGCAGTACTAGATCGAATGAATTATTTGCTATTCCTATTTGTAAAACTAATTATGCGCAGAACTCTTTTGTCAGACGTAGTTGTAAATTGTATAATACTGTCATTAAATCTGAAATCGATATTCTAAATGACGATTTTTATCGAAATGACGAAATTAATGACGAAACTTTATAATGTTGTGTTAAAAAAATTCTTTTTAACTTATATGTGGGTACGTATTAACTGTTTTCTTTTTTTTCATTTCTTGACTGGTTAATTGGTCATTTATTTTATTATTTATGTTTTTTATTAGGTTATGTTTTATTTCAATCTTGTTTATTCTTCCTCCTGCTACAACTAATGTTCTTTTTCTTCATAAAATATTTTATTGTTAACCATTTATGGAAACTTTGCTGGTTTATTTGATTATTATTTTGTACCATTACAATTTAATAAATAAATAAACCTTCGCGGGTGTGCGCTGAACAAGTCACCAAGTTTCATTGTATTCAGACGGGTGGTGTTAGAGCAGAGCACAAAAATGACTTTTAAAGATACAAGTGACACTAAAATCTGCATTTTCACCTATAGAAAGGAGATGCGCACCGATAAACGACTTTCCTTTTTCATACCTTAATTCAACGAGGAAGAAATTATTAAAAAAACAGCCATCAAATAATGAATTGTATTTTGACGTTGCTATCTCTTAGACTGAAAGTCAAAGCAATATTCTATCGGATAACGTCGAATTATTAAGTAGATTATGAAACAATATTAATTACAAGGCTCTCTTTGCAGTGTTTTGATAAGCTCATTTCGATATTGGCTAATGCGATTTCTTCGAAACCACGCCTGTTATATTGTGCTATCGATAATAATAATAATTCTATCATATTCCTGATAATAATTTGTCATGTCATTGTGTCGTGTTCGTTGGTACCTATATTGATTGATTACTCTGCGTATGGTGAGGTGTCAATTTTATAACAATTTTATACCTACCAACACGGTGTACCTACTTGTGTTTCTATGCTATTCAATATCATATTTTTCGGTTTTCTTGTGTTTCTATGCTATTCAATATCATATTTTTCGGTTTACTTGTGTTTCTATGCTATTCAATATCATGTTTTTCGGTTTACTTGTGTTTCTATGCTATTCAATATCATATTTTTCGGTTTACTTGTGTTTCTATGCTATTCAATATCATATTTTTCGGTTTACTTGTGTTTCTATGCTATTCAATATCATATTTTTCGGTTTACTTGTATTTCTATGCTATTCAATATCATATTTTTCGGTTTACTTGTGTTTCTATGCTATTCAATATCATATTTTTCGGTTTACTTGTGTTTCTATGCTATTCAATATCATATTTTTCGGTTTACTTGTGTTTCTATGCTATTCAATATCATATTTTTCGGTTTACTTGTGTTTCTATGCTATTCAATATCATATTTTTCGGTTTACTTGTATTTCTATGCTATTCAATATCATATTTTTCGGTTTACTTGTGTTTCTATGCTATTCAATATCATATTTTTCGGTTTACTTGTATTTCTATGCTATTCAATATCATATTTTTCGGTTTACTTGTGTTTCTATGCTATTCAATATCATATTTTTCGGTTTACTTGTATTTCTATGCTATTCAATATCATATTTTTCGGTTTACTTGTGTTTCTATGCTATTCAATATCATATTTTTCGGTTTACTTGTGTTTCTATGCTATTCAATATCATATTTTTCGGTTTACTTGTGTTTCTATGCTATTCAATATCATATTTTTCGGTTTACTTGTATTTCTATGCTATTCAATATCATATTTTTCGGTTTACTTGTGTTTCTATGCTATTCAATATCATATTTTTCGGTTTACTTGTGTTTCTATGCTATTCAATATCATATTTTTCGGTTTACTTGTGTTTCTATGCTATTCAATATCATATTTTTCGGTTTACTTGTGTTTCTATGCTATTCAATATCATATTTTTCGGTTTACTTGTATTTCTATGCTATTCAATATCATATTTTTCGGTTTACTTGTGTTTCTATGCTATTCAATATCATATTTTTCGGTTTACTTGTATTTCTATGCTATTCAATATCATATTTTTCGGTTTACTTGTGTTTCTATGCTATTCAATATCATATTTTTCGGTTTACTTGTGTTTCTATGCTATTCAATATCATATTTTTCATACATCAGACAATATATTGAATGTATAGGGACCGCTTTTATCTCAATTTGGATATCTTTATATATATATCATTCTTGTGTGTATGTCACTGAACTCCTAAACGACGTCACTAATTAGATTGGCTCAAGATCGAGATGAGTTAGATGTGATGGTCGGCAAACATCACATCAAACTTATTTGTCGGCCTTCGTGGCTCAGTTGGTTAAGTATCTGACTGCTGATCCAAGGGTCCCGGGTTCGATTCCCGGTGGAGACACAGTTTTTAAGTGTGTTTTCAGTCTGGATCTGTGAGACGATTAATATCGTAAGTCTCCAGAATGTTGCAACTTGTTATTGTGTGTGTGTTAAATTAATATTTGACATAGTACCTGTTAGTTCCCTGAGAAGCAAAATTAAATTAAAAACCACCGTTAGGAGCCGCACAAAAAGAAGAAGATCTAACCTAACCTCACATATGACTAACTTAACCGATTCAAATTAATAAAATATAATTAAACCTCATCTGTTAAGTTAGGTTCAAAACTCTTGCCATATCTTTATATTTATAATATAATGATTCTGTACGTGTGTACGTCTTTTTATGTGTGTTTATGTGAGTACCTGAATGGTTTAGATTCACAATAAGGAATTTTATACATTAATATGGTGACGTTGCTTTCGATATGTCATAATATTATGCAATGATGGTTACGCCATTGAAACTTGATGTTTTTTTTAATATTTTTAACATTTTATGAAATTACAATTTTATCAATATTGATGTGTGGGTATACACGCATGTGTCGTGCTTCCTTTTATAAGGTAATCCACACCCGCATACCTGTCGCTGTGATAGCGTGTGGTATTTTTATGTTTGTTAAACTAGCTAATAACAGGCGTGCCAACGTTCAACGACGGACAACGGACGGACAACGTCTGTCGGATCCGCTAGTATTATATAATTATTCTATGCGTGTTTGTGTATGTCACTGAACTCATTCTAAACGCCTGGACCCACGTTGTTGAAATGTTTTGTGTGTATTTGAGTGCATTTCTGGATGGTTTACATAGATTCACAATTCTAATCTAAAATTGTAACAGTGGAAATAAAACATTATAAGAAAATGTATAAATAACGTACGCCTGGTATTATGCAAACATTTTAACTATTGAGATAAAATAAAATGATAAACAGGAATTCCATTAATATCTTTTATATAATTATAATGTACGTGTGTATGTTACTGAACTCCTAAACGGCTAGACCGATTTCGATTTATTTGACCGATTTGAAAATCATATGCATTATAAACCTACATATCTGTATTTCCGATATAGGTATAGTAGCATATTATATAATACCATGAATTTTCAAACAAGAAAATATCAAGATACTTATTACACAGAATTTTCTTTTGATAGTAGGTAACAAAACTTCCTAAAACCAAATTTTAGTGACACAGCTAAACCGGTAAAGTAATAAAAGCTAAACTATAGCTTCTAATAACAAAAGGTTAGCTAAAATATCGTTAGTCAGAAAGTTTGTTAATGTTATATTTTTCAGTGTGTATGGCGTACTATCTCGGTTCACTTCATGGCACATTTTTAAAAAATCAAAACATTTTTAAAAATTCATACGGTTGCTTCGAATGATTATGTCAGAGGGTCATTCAAAGTGGCACCGATAACTGAAAAGCTGAAAGAAAGCAGGATGAGATGGTATGTATTGTCATGTGATGGGCAGAGATGAAGATTATTCGATAAAGAAAGCGCTCAACATCCCAGCTAAACCTAGGGGTAGAGGCAGACCCACAGCAACATGGTGGTCCAGTTTTGAGAAGCAGTCGGCGGCTCAGAATGTTCCAGTTGTGACAACCCAGAACAGAAGATCCTGACGCATACGTATAAGGACGTCCGACCCTGTATAATCCGGGATAAAGGTACAAGAAAAAGAAGAAAGGATTGGTTCCAAAACAGTCATATAAAATAATCGATTCGTGGTTTAAAATAAATCAAATTGCAACAACAACAAAAAAAACTAAAGGTTGTCTAGCCACCAATGAAACAAGACCGTGTCCTTGGAAAGATCTTGTATGTATCATTGAAGGGCGCTTTATAAATTTATTAATATTATCATTAATTACGAGCAAGGTTTTCTCTATCTTATCTGGTTTAATTTTGACTCTGATACAAAATATATATTTGATCTAGTTTCTTTTGTTTGTGTTTATGAAGCCAGGTCTATTTATCTATTGTTTTGCATCATCGGTTGTTTCCTTTTCTTATCCTTTATCCGCCATCTTGACATTGTCAGCAGACTCTTTGTTGATAATAATCTTCTTTGTTTCATCTTCGCTTGTTTTCTAAACAATCAACAAGACGAGGGACACCCACAATACTATCACTTTTAGTGATGGAGAATTGTAATTTCACAGTTTCAAGCAAAGTTTTTTGTGAAATCCCAAAACGACGGGTCTTTAAATACATTTTTTATGTTCCAATACTTCTGGATATTTTAGTGTACCTAGTTCATTAAGATAAAGTGTTATGCGGCATATTTTTAGATTTATATTGGCAAAGGTCCATTTACGTCTCCTTAATGTACCATAGTAAGATTCTGTCTGGATTAACTACACACAGCGACATCGATATACGCATGTAACTATTCCTGTATAAAACTCATCCCTTAACAATATAATAATATTTTGATACATTAAATCCAACCGGAATGGTTACTTAGCTTTAGTATTGTGTGCTCTCCGAATATCTCTTAAATATGAATTTTACGAGGGTCTTGTGTTGTACCTACCTACTCGTATAATAATATGATATTAGATTATACTATTATACGTTGGATTCCTTTGACAGCTGACTGTAAATTTCGTAACGGAGTATCGGGCGAGCAGAAGGTCCAAAGAGGTTCAAATTAGTATTAAGTATACGACTTTAATAGCTATCTTATGTTTCTAGTTTATTACTTCGATTTTATGAGTTCCTAATATAATAAAAACAAAACTCGGTTTGGATCAATTAAAGGCCCGAAAATGCAAAATGGCAACGGATGCATATTGTTAGAAACTAGATGAGTGGGAATCATGCGCATTATTTAAGCTTATATTACGTCGTATTCTGATTCGTCTAAATTTATCCGTCTGAATTTTAGTACATGAGAAATGTCAAAAAAATAACTGCATTTATATGGGACTCGAATATATTTTTATTATTGCATATGCGTAAACATTGGATTTTTTTCCCTGTCGGGAGTCAAAGATATTTTTTAACAGATTTTTAATTATCTCAATAGAGACGAAGTTGGAATATTTATTGTAGGAGAACCGGGATTTCCCGGTTCTCCTACAATAAATATTCCAACTTCGTCTCTATTGAGATAATTAAAAATCTGTTAAAAAATATATGGGACTCATTACGTCACTCCGCGCGGATGAAATCCTTTTACACAAGTCGCCCGTTGGTTATAGACGTTTTCGTACTCTGAAACGAATCAGAATTGGACATATTGGGGTATAAAATGATGGATGTATATGTTATAATTAGAGACCGGATTATATGCATTTGCATATTTGGGCTATTTTTGTAAGATATTGCATATTTAGACTAAAATCTACTGATCGTGCATAATTGAGAACATTTTGTAAAATTTTAACTGTATCTGTGGAACCGATTACCTACCAATGCGACAAAGATCCCCGAAGACATTAGGTTGTTTTCGGAAGCCGAGAGGAGCGACTTTGGGAGCGACGCATTACTTAATATTATGCTGAATGCTGAGTGAGTGAGTGAGCACCGTCATTCTTCGTCAAATTAACTCCAACTTGCCAGAAACATTCCCAACAAAATTTTGAGAAAAGCTTGAAAACATATTAAACAACACCACTGGCTATGAATCTTTATGCCAAATCAATAGCTTCATCAATGGATCGAATTCAATTTTGCCAGAGGCGATTCCTGCAAATATATCGTCAAAATTCAAATACTGCCCAGTGACCTCAGTGGATGTAGAGAGATCGTTTTCTATTTATAAAAATATTTTAAGTGATACCACACAACTGAACATTTGGAACAGTACTTGATTGTTAACGTTTTTAAGAACAAAAATTAAAAATATGTATCTAGTTAGTAAATAACTCCCTAGATAATTTATTTTGATTGTACATTATGCAGTTTTTTATAATGAAATAATGTTATTTTGTAGTATTTATTTAAATTTGATGTTGCATATTTTGGCACATTTTGGCGATTTTCTTGCATATTTTGAACATTTATAATGCATATTTGCATGCATATTTTGAGTATTTCATGTTGCATATAATCCGGTCTCTAGTTATAATGCTTTATCAAATATTATTGTATTCAGAACATTCAGAGAATTAATTTGTCAATTTAGATTTAACTTGTTTTTTACTCTCCGTAACTCGTAATATTTTTTAGTACGACAGGTACATTTTGTAAGTTAGTTTATTTAATAAAGTGTTCCGTTCCATTTTTAGAATAATTTATGGTTAGTTATATCTAATAAATTATTACATGTCAAAAAAGTGTAGGTATGTGTTCGATTAATCACTCTCCGAAGCCTAAAATTAATTTTAGTTAGATGCATTAATTGAATTCTTGTATTTAAAAAAAAAAGTTTTTGCGTTTGTTGTATCACTTTCCGTATCTCGATATTATCTTTCGTTTGCTTCTATTTGGCATTATTTTATTGAAATCGTTCTCCGTAACTCAAGAGCAGTTTTTACTATTTGGTATTAATTTATCATTTAATAACTCTACGGATCTCACAATCATTTTTTTGTTTGATAAATCTATCGAGTTTGTTTGCAAATGAAATCAGTGTCCATAACTCAAAAGCATTTTTTTTTATCCTGGATACCTAATGAATCTCCATTTCGCACTAGTTTATAATTATTAAATCATTCTCCGTAATTCAGAAACATAAAAAAGAACGCCTTTTTGGGTATGTGTTACGAAACGAAGAACGGATCGTTAATGTCTCTGGTGTCTTCAATTATTTATTACTCGAGACGAACGATTGCATCTCGCTTTCTCTCACCTGTGACCCGTAGGTATTGTCTCTCTTTCTTATAGCCGAATATTTGGCGCCGAGCTACTCCTTTCTCTTTTAACATAATCGTCATTCAAAACCGGTACGAAAAAGGCGATTCTTCATAATATATGCAATATGTATATATTGTATATGTCGGTATATGTAAATATATACCTACATATGTTAAGTAGGAACGCATTTATGATTGCTCGAAATTTCAATATGGGGAAATCGATTATGCGTCAGTTAATTTCGGTTAATTTTATGTGAGTTTCTCTGAAAGATTGAATATTCGATATTTTAATGTTTTATTTCTGTATATTTTTATGTTTTATTTATTTATTCGTATCAAACATCCTGTACATAGTCAAATACATAATGATGGCCTTATTTCCTAATGTGAATATCTTCCGAGCAAGCACATTCATTTGTTGAAATAATAAGCGTGAATGGTAAGTAACCATCATTCTCTTGATGAATCGACAGTATTAAGCCAAGACGCTTGTATGAAGGAATATTTTGTATGGTGTAGTGGACATTTTGCATACAAAAAACACAAACTTAGATGCTTCGTTGCATATATGTTCTGTATATAGATGAATTCAGAATTTGAAGTAAGTAGAACATTTTGTGTGTTTTTGTGTGTCTTTGTGTCTACCCCCCTTTTTAACTTTTGATACGTTCATTCACTCAGCCAAAATCAGAATATATAGATAGTTATAGGCCTACAAAACTTTTATAGGTACTCAGAATTTTGAATTTGTGTTTCAGTCAGCAGTGATCAACTTTTGAATTATTACTTTATTTTTTCATATAACTCAAAAACCATATAAGCTAGAACCCCGTTAATTGATATATACCTAATTGACATATAGACTAAATACAAAATCACAAATTATTTTTTCAATAAATTTTAAGATTCAAAAACATTTTTTATCAAAAAAAAACATTTATTTTTTATTATAAATTTATGTGTTTAACTTCCTATTTTTCCAAAGTTTTTAAAATGTCGAAAAAAACCGAAACACCCCCAACTATGTAATTTCATTTTCTATAAAAAATATTAACATTGTATAAGTACATCTCAAAGTTTTTTCAACAATTTTGATAAAAATTGAATTTAGTGACGACATTGTTTCATACAATTTGTAAAGCAGTAGGTAAACACTACAAATATCTCACTCAATAGTTTGATACTTACTTAATCTACAAACATAGGTACATCATGCTTCATATTCAGGGCAGGAAAAAACAGTCTGGCCTCCATACTCTCAAATCCTGACATAGGTAGGTATAGACCTACATGTTTTATATAGGAAACAAAATATATAAAAATACTTACATATTAATTTGTGTTTAAGTGTTCATAGTGCTGTCGCCATCGACAGTTGGATCTCATGTTTTACATGAAACAAGTATAGTACATAATGGGAATATATAAAAAATGTATAGTACATAATGGGAAGAGGTAAGGAAAGGAGGGGACAAGAATTGGATAAGGAGATTGAATTTAGTGTTATTTGTAAGGAGATGATGCTTCAAGAAGTTTCATGAAACTCGAAGATGCATGTAGGTTTGTGTAGGTAGGTATATATATACATTTTTTTATAAGGTATGTCCTTTGCGAACAGATCTATTTTTATGATTAGCGTTTTTTTTGTTCAAATATATTCTTATGAAAAAAGTACCTGCGTCCTCATACATTTAATTTCTATTTTAAGGAAGTTATGCTCCAAGACTCTGCTCTCCGTTCACACCAGAAGGCAATATAATGGCCTTCGCGGCTCAGTCGGTTAGGTATTTGACTGCTGATCCAAAGGTCTCGAGTTCTATTCCCGGTGGAGACATAGTTTTTAATTGTGTTTTTAGTCTGGATCTGATAGATGATTAATATGGTATGTCTCCAAAATATGGCAAGTTGTTATTGGATGCGTGTTAAATTAATATTTGACATAGTACCTGTTTGTTGCCAGAGAAGTAAAAAATAAAAAAATAATAATCCACTAAATAGGTTCGTTGATTGTGCGATGTCGCCGAGAGAGTCGCCACTCTGAAATGGAACTGAGCGGGACACATTGCCAGATATATAGATGGTAGGTGGACCCAGCGAGTTTGGAGTGGCGTCCGAGATGGAAAAATAAGCGTGGGACGTCCTCAGACACGGTGGTTGGACTGCATCAAAGCTGTGGAAGGGAGCATATTGGAAGTGGTTTGCCCAGGAAAGGGAGGAGAGGAAGAAGAGGGTGGAGGCCTATGTTCAACTCTGGATGCAAATAGGCTGATGAAGAAAAAGAAGAAGAAGATTATGTGTATAGAGGGTACAGTGGGATATATTTATGCTATGCATATAGTAAACTGTTATTCCTTGAATGCTATGCTGGTGGTAGTGGTGTCTCTATATATGAAGGATAATATGGTTCTCTGCTGTGTTTGATCCCCAGCAGAGGAAGAATTTATTTAAATTAATTTCTCATTCAAATGTTTCTTCTCTGGGCTGGAAACACTGGTAAGTTGATCTTCACTTGCGCAGGGTGAAAGGAAGTGTTTATTATTATTACAATATAGAATCACTATTGAGTGGTTGGATTGTTATATGAACAAAAAAATTTTGACTTAAAGTTGTGAGAATGTTATATATAAAATAATGTTGAGTTAAAGTGGTTAAAATATTAAATAAACAAATAAATGTTGAGTTAGAGTGGTTAGAATCTTATATAAACAAAAATGTTATGTTAGAGTGGTTAGAATGTTATATGAACAAAAAAAATGTTAAGTTAGAGTGGTAAGAATCTTATATGAACTACAATTGTTGAGTTGAGCATCACCATTTAATCTTGGTGGTGATGGTTATAATGTTATATAAATAAAAAATGTTGAGTCAGAGTGGTTAGAATGTTATATGAACAAAAAAAATGTTGAGTTAGAGTGGTAAGAATCTTATATGAACTACAATTGTTGAGTTGAGCATCACCATTTAATCTTGGTGGTGATAGTTAGAATGTTATATGAACAAAAAATATTGAGTCAAAGTTTTAAAATGTCATATGAACAAAAAATGTTGAGTCAGAGTGGTAAGAATGTTATATGAACAAAAAAAAAATGAGTAAGAATGTTATGTGAACAAAAAACAATATATTCAAGAGTAGATTTCGGTACACAAAACTCATAGGAATTACTAACATGAAAAATAAGGTCAATTAATTTGACGTATATTATTAAAAATTTAGTTATTTTCGACTGTATCTTTACTGCATCTTCCTATACCAACAAATCGAATTACTACGGTTTATTGGCGCTACCGTTAGTAAATACATACATATAATATATATTAAATTTAATATTACGTTTTTACAACCAGATTTATCACTAGTTTTTGTATCAGGTCACTTAACCATCAATTTACGTGATGTTATATTGGATTAGTGATGTGCAAACTTGAGACCAAGATACAATAAAACTTGGTCAATTTTTTTGATAATTTATTATGCAAACAATTTTATATTTCGAACCGATATTCATTCATTCATACCATCACGGCATATCCCACAATGTGGGGTAACCAGAGAAAGGTGTGCGGGTGTGCATTGCCTTATAAAAGGAAACACAAGATATCTGTGTATACTGACACACCAGTCTCTCGTCTCACCTAAAAAGACACTATATTCAGAATAGGTGGTGAACCTCATTGCTGAACTATGTCAGATGTTATTGTTGCCTGTTGTATTTTCTATTACCCGACTCTTACGGGACACTCGAAAACAATAATAGAAAAGAGTGGAAGCACTATTCTAAGCCGGTGCCTCACAGCTATTACTATTACATAATTTGTAATTCTATTTATATTCCCTTTTTTCAGTACCTATACGTCATTTTTTGACTACAAAATATTTTTTTAACACTTTTTCAAAACTTAAGAAGATATAGTTCATATTATATAAAATCTTTGATTGGGGTGTAAGTATTAAAGATGAGATGATGGATTAACTCGGCAGTTCCTCAATAATACATAATATTCACAACATATTATATATCCATATGCAATATATAGGTTCACAAAATATGACAACTATACCTATATAATGTTGGTGAACTCGCTGACAGCCGTAATACACCTTTTTTATATAACCACAATCACTCATGCTCTCTTGCTCGCACTCACACTTTCACATATCTCACGTTATATTTTATATTTTGATTACACTTAACTGCAACTATACCTGATATATTATAGTCAATCAGAATTTTTAGTCAATGTACGTCGTTTAAATTCTTGTTTAACGAAAATTTTAAAATTATAGATTAACTGAATTATACTAATCAGTGCTTAAATGAATAAAATTTTAAGTTAAAATATAATCAATCGACGTGGCAATCGTTTGACTATTAAGTAGGTACATATATCGGCGTCTGAGTTTAGATTATCGAGAAAGAAATTTAATGAAACTACCAATATTTCTCATTTAATGTTGCTCCGGGTTAAAGATACCTATCGAATATTAATAAAAAAATATTCTATTAAACATTTGTTAATCATGAAAAAATAAATATTCATGTATAACAAAAGTGCATGTCAAAAATCATGTAAAAAATGGAAAAATTAACCCAAAATAAATAATAGGCAAGTAAAAAAAAAATAGAGAAAAAATACTGAAAATACTCAGAACAAAATTCATAAACAATAATTATTATAAAAATTAAATAATAAACATTAAAACAATAACAAGTTCAAAATATAGTAAGTAGTAAAATAAATACACAAATGAAAATGCACAGAGAAAACATAAAAAGTACAAAAAAGAAGAACTTAAAAAAATAGTAAAAAAATAATGTAATGAAAGTATAGAATTGTTGAAGTACCTACATTAATATTTAAAACTAAGTAGTATGTACACAGGTACCTTACATAGCAAGTTCCTACTTTATTATGTAATGTCTGATTTTGTGTATTCAAAATCAGAGTGAATCTTACTTTCCTTTGTTTTCTATCTTATGAAAAATAATTCAAGAAACTATACTTATGTCAAATATTTTGTGTTACATACAAAAGTCTTTATTAAATATGTCTAAATGAATAAATGTATAATTACTCTGAATAAATCAACAGGTTATGGGCCCAGTCACGTAGGACTGTAGCTTTTAGACCAATTTAGACTTTGTATTGAGTTTTTCATCCATTAAAGTGCTTGATTGAACAAAAGAATGGATTCTACAAGACTGATAAACATTGGGTTTTTAGAAGGAAAATCCAATTGGAGTACGTGGAAGTACAAAGCAAATATTTGTTTACGTGGTATTCCTGGAGCTCTGGATGTTGTGGAAGGTAGGTTGATGCAACCTATAGAGCCTGTGAAAGACTGCACAACTAAAGAACATGAGGAATATAGAAACGCTTTGAACGCATTTCTTAAGGCTGACAGTAATGCCTTAATTGTTTTAACAACAAATATGACTGAAGAAACTTTACAAAAAATAATGCGTTTTACGAATTCAAGAGATGTTTGGATTGAACTGCACAAATTATTTGATGGTGTTTCTGAAGATAAAGTGTATGATCTATGTTTGCAATTTTTTGGATTTAAGAAAAGTCCTAGTGATGACATTGCAACTCATATTTCAAAATTGAAAAATATATGGAATGATCTAGAAAAAAAGATGATTAAAGATGATGAGAATGATTCAAAGATGTCTAATTTATTCTTAATATGCAAAATACTAGGTACATTACCAGAAGAATATTTTTCATTCAAATCCAGTTGGATGCTTATGTCAAAAAATGACAGAACTGTTGATAATTTGACGAATCAGTTATGTGCTTATGAAAAGTCTTTGTTAAGTAAAGGAGTTGAAACAGCAACTCAAAAGGCACTTGTATTAGATTCAACGAGGCAAAATAACCATCAACAGAAGAAGAAAATTATAACATGCAACTATTGCAAAAAACCGAACCATATAATAAAGAAATGTCGTAAATGGATAGAAGACGGAAGACCACAGAAACCAAGAAAAATTGATACATTAGATGTTGGTTCATCGAATAAAAATTCAACTAATATGTCTCTTCTTTCTATTGTGATGTCCTCTGAGAGTGATAATGACAGTTGGTTTGTGGATAATGGAGCAACTAATCATATCACAAATAATGACAAATTATTTAGGACATTTGAACCATTTACAACGACGCATACAGTAACTACAGCCAATGGTGAAACTATAGAGGCTCTTGGCAAAGGTGTAATAGACTTCGAAGCATCCGTAAATGGAAAATGGCACAAAATCTCTTTTACAGATGTGTGGTATGTGCCAAAAATTCAAAAGAATTTATTTTCGGTCCTTAAAGCTCAGGATAAAAACCCGAAAAGTATATTTATGTCAAAAACACAAATGTGCACTTTTAAAATTGGACGAGATGTCAAGTTAGTAGGTGTACGAGATCGTTTTGGAGGTTTATTTAAATTAGTCATGAGAAGTGTGAAATCTAGTTCGCCTGCTGAAGTAAATATAACTGAAATAAATAAACAAAATTTACTTCAACTGTATCATGAGAGATTTGGACACCAGAACAAACGACATGTAAAAACGATGATATTGAAAAATTTGAATATCGATGTGGAAATGGATTCTGAATGCTGTGAAGGTTGTATTTATGGCAAAGCTCACAGACGTCCCTTTGGTACTAGGAATAGAGCCACAAATCCGGGAGAGCTTATTCATACGGACGTATGTGGTCCATTTCAGAGCTCAGTGTCTGGCTACCGTTATTATGTACTCTTCAAAGATGACTATACCAGATTTCGTAGTATTTATGTTATGAAAGAAAAATCTGAAGTTTCTTATAAGTTAAGTCAATTTATAGCTGAAACTAAGACTGCTGGATATACTATTAAAGAGCTCTTAAGTGACAATGGAGGAGAGTTTGATAATAAAGAAGTAAAAGAAATTCTTAATAAGGAAGGCATAATTCATCGATTCACTATGCCTTACACTCCACAACAAAATGGTGTAAGTGAAAGAGAGAACCGCACCATTGTTGAGACAGCTAGGGCTATGATGCATGCACATGAAAACATTCCTCAAAAACTATGGGCTGAAATGATAAATTCAGCATCGTATATTTTAAACCGAACAGGATCATCCAGTGTTTCTGGGATATCTCCCTATGAACTGTGGTATAAGAAGAAACCTGGTATAAAGCATCTTCGTATCATAGGGTCCACCTGCTATGTTCATGTTCCAAAGCAAAGAAGGAAGAAATTGGACCGGAAAGCAGTGAAAGGAATTCTAATTGGATACGATTTCGATGAAGGTTATCGTGTTTGGTGTGAAGAGAACGATAAGTTAATAAGGTCAAGAGATGTTATTTTTGAAGAAAAAATATTACATCAATATAAAATGACATTGACTCCTTTAAATGTTGATCTTTCTTCTAAAGAACTCGAAGATTCAAGAATCGAAACCGAGGACAAGTCTGAGATGGACACTCAGAGTGAAAAAGATTTTTATGGTTTTGATGAAGAATCACAAGAAGAAATTGAAGAGTCACAGGAAGAAATTGAAGATGAAACAGAACTCATCAGAATACCCACTGATGGTATAACTGTCCGACAGCTTCGTGATCGTTCAACACTCATACAGCCTAAAAGATATCTGGATTATGCAATGTTATCTAACACATTTGAAGAACCAGAATCTTATTACGAGGCCATTAATTCTGATCAAATGAAGAACTGGAAAGTAGCAATGGATCAAGAAATGGCAGCACATGAAGAAAATAAAACTTGGGCTTTAGAGAATCTGCCTCCTGGGAAAAAGGCAATTCCTTGTAAATGGGTATATAAAGTGAAAAAGAACGTAGATGAATCAATTGACAAATTTAAAGCCAGGCTAGTGATTAAAGGTTTTTCTCAAAAGAAGGGTATTGATTATGACCAAACCTTTAGTCCTGTAGCTAGAACTTCTACTATTCGTACATTACTAAGTGTCGCAGCTAAAGAAAATATGAAGTTAGTTCAAATTGATGTATCAACAGCTTTTCTTTATGGTGATTTAAAAGAAACCATATTTATGAAACAGCCTGATGGATATGATGATGGTTCTGGCAAAGTATGTCGACTTCAAAAAAGCCTGTATGGACTTAAACAGGCTCCTCGTTGCTGGAATGAAAAATTCAGCAATTTTTTAATCAAACTGGGATTCAAAAAGAGTGAAGCCGATCCATGTCTCTTTGTGAGACAAAAAGGTTCTAGTAGAATTTTCTTTGTCCTTTATGTAGATGATGGATTGATATCTGCTGACAGTGAATATGAACTTCAGGAATTGATTAAGGACCTGAAAAAGGAGTTCAAAATCACCTCAAAGCCAGCATCATATTTCTTGGGATTAGAAATAGAAAGAGAAGAAGATGGTTCTATTCGAGTATGTCAGTCTCACTACACCAAGAATATTCTAGAACGATTTGGTATGGACAACTGCAGAGCTGTTGTTACCCCAATAATTAAGGACAATAGTACAGAGAAGAGTTCCCTCAACACCAAGTTTCCTTATAGACAAGCGGTTGGAGCTTTGATGTATCTCATGTGTGGGACAAGACCTGATATTGCGTATGCTGTTGGAGTAGTATCCCGAAGTCTTGAAAAACCCACAGATTGTGATGTGATCAAAGTCAAGAGAATTTTTCGTTATTTAAAAGGCACTACTGACTATGCAATTATATACAAAAATAATATCAATAAGAGTGTCTTAGACTGTTATAGCGATGCTGATCATGGAGGCGACCCTGATACAGGACGTTCAACCTCTGGTGTACTTTGTATTTATTCCGGAGCACCTATTACGTGGTTAAGTCAACAACAAAAATCGGTCGCAATATCTACTACAGAAGCTGAAATCGTAGCAGCCAGTGAAGCAGCACGTGAAATAATCTGGATCAAGAGGCTTTTAGTAGAACTTGATCAATTAAAAGTAACTAAGCCTAATCTACAAGTTGATAATGAAGCAGCAATTCGTCTTGCACAAAATCCAGAATTTCATCGAAGAACAAAACATATTCGATTGAGAAATTTCTTTGTTCGAGAATTGGTAGCAGCTAATGAAATTACTATTTCAAGAGTAGACACTGAAAAACAACTTGCAGATTTATTAACAAAACCACTATTTGCTGTTAGGCTAAAACAATTATGCAACAGTATGGGTGTATCCTAGTTATTAAATATGGGAGAGTGTTGAAGTACCTACATTAATATTTAAAACTAAGTAGTATGTACACAGGTACCTTACATAGCAAGTTCCTACTTTATTATGTAATGTCTGATTTTGTGTATTCAAAATCAGAGTGAATCTTACTTTCCTTTGTTTTCTATCTTATGAAAAATAATTCAAGAAACTATACTTATGTCAAATATTTTGTGTTACATACAAAAGTCTTTATTAAATATGTCTAAATGAATAAATGTATAATTACTCTGAATAAATCAACAAGAATAAGGCAATACTTAAAAGTTACATATTATTAAAAAGGGTTCTGTGCATCTCCCTCTTACAAAATTATAATTATGTGAACTTTAAATAATTTAATTTTATTTATTTATATTATTTCATTCAAGATGATATTTTTGTATGAAATTTAATTTTCGTATAGCGGTTAATGGTCTTGTTTTATTGAGAAAGTGTTTTATTTTGGCTTGTATGGTTTTGTCCATCACTATTCTTGAGTCATTAATCTGTATAAGTATTGTCCATATGTTGTGTGCACATCTCGTTAATTCTACTTATGTTGGTATCTATGTACAAAAACTTGTTTCTATCATTTTGTTACAAAAACCAGTTATTGTTTCCTTATTATGGCCATTTTTTTTTATCTGCCACAAGTTTATTGCCTCAGATGGAAGCCAAAATTTTGGCAAAAAAATAATCTGCTACATCGCGGAAGAAATACTTATCTTTACACAATGGGATAAAAAGTGAGATAAGTATGTAAATTTGAAATGTTAATTCATATATATATATATATAACAAGAACACTGGCTGAAATGTCCAGAACAATTAAACTATGAGGTATGCCTGGCGGTGTTTAAAGCTCTGAACGACTTGGCTCCACACTAAATCCAAGAACTGTGTCAAAAGAATGTTCCATATGGAAGACAAGAGTTAATAAGACGGCTTACTATGAACGGGCCTTTTAAGTGGAATAAAAGACCACAGACGCAAGGTCTGTATTCTAAGTTTATTCTATAGATTTGTTGTAAATTGAATTTTTAGTCAAAATGAATTTATTTGAAATCCTGTAATAATGGCGAATACGGCTCCTATAGATAATAACTATCACGGGAGATTCTCAGAAGAAATTGCATTTCTGGTTCCTCTTCCACCCATTCACAATTGAGTTACTAGTTTTACTCAATCTCAATACCCGTGCACAATAAACCTTCAATTTACACGAACCAGTCGCTTCTCGAACTCTTATAAACACAAGCAGCCCGGCTGCGGAACGATCTTCCGAATTGTGTTTCCATTTTCTTTTAACCTGGGTCTTTTTAAAACCCGAATAAATATTTTCCTGAGCAGATTACAAACCCTCCCCAATGCTACGTAGTTCGCTTCTTCGGAAGAATATAATGGACCCAAATCCTTACAGCTAGTGTCCCTTACATAGCCATGTTTAAAAAATACTCAATGAAATACGAACCTAGTACCTACCTTTTATTAAAAACATCTTTTAAATTAGTTTACATATTATATGTGTGTCAGTATATTATGTAGATTCGATTTAAACTAATTTGAATCTGCATATCAGGGATTCAAAATCCGAGTCAACTTATCAATCAAACCACACACACTTATACATTACAAGAGCAAAAAAAAAACTATGCTTAAGTTTAAAAATAAATATATTTATGGGAATTGATCCCAGAAAGTTGAAACAAAACTCATGTTCGTACATTTCAAATATTTGATTTGAATAAATACCACAAAACAAAGCATATTCAAGATGGTGTTATAAAAAGTATGTAACGGTACATACAAAATGGCGGGACGGGACATCGTGTTTCAATATTATTCAAATTGTGTTTACAATCATCAATTTTCTCAAAACTGCTTTCACGTTCCGCGTCTGTCTGTCATGTTAACGGAAAAACACAATTTCACGTATCATTATAATCAATTACATACAAATATCCTATCATGAACGAATGTTGCCATACCCATACGAAACTCGATCAGTAATAACACTAGATGTACGTAGCGAAAATATATCATACTAGCGGACCCGACAGACATTGTCTTGCACGAACATTGGCATGCCTGTTATTAGCTGGTTTAACAAACATAAAAATACCACACGCTATTAAGGCATATCCCACAGCGACAGGTGTGGATTACCTTATAAAAGGAAGCACGACACATGTGTGTATACCCACATATCAGTCTTGCTAACTTGATAATTTCATGAAATTTAAAAAAAAATACCGCAGACAGCGCGAACGTTGAGAAAAACACCAAGTTTTAATGACGTAATCAACATTGCACAATATTTTGACATATCGAAAGCAATGTTGCCAGTATTTAAACTGCATATTCCGAAAATATTAGTAGCTGTTGATATTTTTATTATTCTTTATTATATTTATTATAAAATTCCTCTTTGTGAATCTAAACCATTCAGGGACTCACATAAATACCTGTACACATAAAAAGTTTCATCAAAATTGGTTCAGCCGTTTAGGAGTTCAGTGACATACACACGTACATAATCATTATATATATAAAGATATGGCAAGAGTTTTGAACCTAACTTAACAGATGAGGTTTAATTTTATTTTGTTAATTTGAATCGGTTAAGTAAGTCAGATGTGAGGTTAGGTTAGATCTTCTTCTTTTTGTGCGGTTCCTAACGGTGGTCGACCATCACATCAAACTCATCTCGATCTTACGCCAACCTAATTAATGACCCCGCATCCAGAATCCCGTACCAGTGTCTGAGATTTTTAACCCACGATATTCTTTTACATCTTACACTCCGTCTAACCTCTATCTTTCCCTCCTCTATTAATTGTAGCAAGACATATCTGTCACCACGGAATATGTGGCCAAAATATCCGGCTTTGCGTGTCTTGACAGTGGTCAGCAAATCTTTCTTTCTTTCTCCATCATATTTAAAATTCTTTCATTGGAGACTCCATCGATCCATGAGCTATATGATTTCGATTGTGATTTGAAAAAAAATTAATTAACAAATACAGTGTATTATCAAAAGAGTTCATAAAATATACTTTAACAAAGAAATTGAGAGATAAAACTTTTGTTTGTATGTATTACCTATTACAAATTCTTGATTCATGACATTTTTATATTCAAATCAATTGCTAGATTATGCAGTTAGATATTATTTTGAAACGTAGAGGCGAGAACTGAGATGAGAAGCTACTGATAATTAAAATATGATAAAGCAAGTGTAAATTAATAGTCTGAGATAGATAAAATCGCAGTTGAATCGGTCTGTTGTTTTCATTGTGAGCAGACATCGTGTAACGTTGGAATTCAACGCTTCTCAAAATTCACATCAATATTTTTTATATTAATATGTGATACGAGAACTTCTAACCCGTCTTTAAACAAAATGCGCGCACGGAGGAGTTTGAGTTTTGCGTTTTAGAAGGCTTTAATTTTTAAATAATTTGTTGCAAATACAATAATTAAATAATTGATTTGATTTAGGAAGCATGTGATTAATATTAACTACACCAACATAGTTAACTAGTATCTTTCTTTGGTTCCAAAATAAAAATCCCATCAGAGATTGGATTTATGACAGGTACTATGGCAGACATTAGGACCTGGTTAATTTATTTTGTGTGATCCCATATGTTTGTTGAGGTAATGATTGTGAGTGCAGAATATTGAGATTGTGTACCTATTTAGTGTGTAACGAGAACAATCACCTGGTTCATGATTGTATATAATTTATTGTCAGTAAAAATTGTATACTGCTAGCCCTAGAACAGGATTTCCTAGTTGGGCAGCAGTTATCTACTTGGTGTGATAAAAGGTATATAAATAAAATAAATACATAGATAAATAAAAAAAAAATCCTTCAATTCATATTTTTTAGGTAATTTTACGTCAGACAAAATTCTTTTTAATATGTTAAATAAAAATACTTAATCTACTATAAAACAATATATGTAAATATTCACTTTACAATATTATGTGAAAAGAAAACTCTGTACCCCATGTCTTTTTTTTATCTTTTATCTAGTTTTATGACATTTCAAACTTAAAAGTTTAATTAATTACAGTCGGGTTTTGACAATCGGAACGATTACTAGTCTTCATTAATTTCTGATTTGTTTTTGTAATAAAAATCATTTTTATAACGCCCTTTAATGATTTATAATCATTCCAATGTCGCTGATACTTCAGTCTTATGTATGTTGCTCAACGAAACAATTTTTTTTTTAAAAAAAAAATGTAAAAAAGAGCAAATCTGCTCGTATCTAAGATATTGTGAAATAATTTATAAAAAAAAATAATATAAGTAGGTACGCATAAGTACGAGTCAATTAACTCTTATCTTATTAGCTATGAGGCACCGGCTTAGAATAGTGCTTCCACTCTTTTCTATTATTGTTTTCGAGTGTCCCGTAAGAGCCGGGTAATCGAAAATACGACAGGCTACAATAACATCTCACATAGTTCAGCAATGAGGTTCACCACCCATTCTGAATATAGTGCCTTTTTAGGTGAGACGAGACTGGTGTGTGAGTATACACAGATATGTTGTGCTCCCTTTTATAAGGCAATGCACACCCGCACACCTTTCGCTGGTTACCCCACATTGTGGGATATGCCGTGATGGTATGAATGAATGATTGAATGAAGTTTTTTTATACAGCAGGAAAAAAATCTCCTATTTATGCATTTTAATTTAAGTTTAGTGCTATTTTTTTGCATTAATGTAACGTCACAATATATTTAAAAAAATAAACATTTCTCTAATAAAAAGTTTTTTATAAATATAAGATATTTGTCTAAAATCGGGGTATGCTTTTTATTTTTCTACAAGAATATATTATACAGAATATAATAAAAAATATATGATATATTTTTCTTTATTTATAATATCCAAAATTAGTTATTTTTTTGACAGTGATTCGTTTTGTAGTAATGATGCAATATCAAATTGAAGAAAAAAATAGTTACGTTGGCAGCAGTCGCCCTCTTAAGTAATACAATAAGTTTTCAGTAGTTAAATTAACATATATCGTAGTTGAGAACTGTTCGTTTTTTAGCTTTGCATTTCATTCATCGAACCCAACCTCAAATTCTTTAGTTACTGATGCCAGTGCATAATTAACATTGCCAGCTAATTTTGGTAATTCTTTGTTTCATAATAAGTCTTCCCACGCTAAACAAAATGCTTTATGCTACCACACTAAAAAATGCCTCTACTCGCTGTTGTATCAAATCAGTTGAGATAATATAAGTCTTTGCTTCTTGTTAGACGACTGGTGTAATCAAATTATGATAAAATTTTATCGTTTTTATCTACAAAATTTATATTAAAGATAACATGAGCTAAAAGAACAACTAATATAATGAGAACATTCAATATTTTTTTTGTGTTTAATGTTGCTAAGCACAATTATTTAGTAAAAAAAATCTACATAGTAAATTAACATTTATTTAATTTATCATTACTCTTATTAAATAAAAGAGTTGAAAATATTCTGTACCTAATAATACGACAACAACGCAATATATATATTTCCTATCCAAGCTTACCTCAGTATTACTATTTAAAACGAGTGGGTTGTGGCCAACGCTAAAATCCTCACTAACAAGTCATTCTATAAAGTATTCAAATTTTGTATGAAAAATTTCCAACATTTTCATGAAATGAGTTTGTTAAATTATTTTTTATTTAAATATTTTATTATGAAAACTTGATAACTCTTCAATGCCATTTTATGAAAGTGACGTGCCTTTTTACGAATTTGAAAACAAAAATTTCAAATTTTAAGTTTTCTGAGCTTGGGGTCACTTTGAAATATTTGACAGTTAAAAAAAGTTGAGAAGCACTATTCATATATCGTTCAAAATCTAATGGGATCTAATCGAGTATTAGATATACATATTTGCAAAATTTGAATAGAATCGAATGAGTACTTTAGTCTATAATCGATAAAGTAAAAAATGAACACGCCGTACATAGCACACACACACAGATACATTGTGATGTAACTTTCAGAATACAATCTCAGCATGATACTAGTTGATGATCTGCAATAAAAAAAATACCCTTAAAAATTGCGAAATCATAACTCCCCACTATATCACCTTGTGTTAGTGAGGAGTAAAAAAGCACGACACATGGGTGAGTCACTACACACCAGCCCCGTCACATCTTTGTCTGTTATATTTTCGATTACCCGGGATACCCAAAAGCAATGATTGAAAAGATTAGAAGCATTATTATAAGCCTCAATGCAAATCTAAAGTAATAAAGCAATCAATATGTTAGTGTGTGTGTGTGTGTGTTTGTCTCACGCCTTTTGAAAAACCAAGAGCATCTAAAAATCTAATTTATGTGCGAACGTGTACCAGTATACCTGATGCAGTGTCACGCTAAAAATAATGCGATTAAAATGCTGAATTTTAAAGATATTTCAATAATTATTTTTTTCATACAAAATTCATATCTGTCAAAAAAGTGTACATTTTGCACGCAAATATCTGTTAGTTTAAAAGTTAGAAGTACGTATTTACACGAAAAAAATATATTTTCAAGTATAACTTAGCTTTTAAGTGAAAAACATGGTGAATATTTTGTCTAATTATAATGTTTAACTTATTTTTAAAGTAAGCGTTTTGTACAAATGTACATATAACCCCGCCATTTTAATATCTTTTCATACGATATTTAATTTTCCTACCGAATGAATATGTTCTTTAAAATAATATACCTTTGAAATAAATGTGATTATGAAATAATAAAATGAAACACAAGACATTACAGCAAGTTTTAAGACATATATTGTAAAAGTCTGTTAATTTTTAGTAAAGATATAGGCGTAATAAAATTGCATAATTTGTTTAAAATATTTGATTTTTCTGACAATTTTCATTTTTATGGCATCGAACAAACCAATGTAGGTTCCTACATATTCAAAAAATGTCTCCATAACATTTGATATTTTTCACATGTTGGAACATGGTTACTATGGTAACGGACACATTCTGATATTCAAATAAAATTTGTTATAAATCGAATTCGAATTAATTTAGAACATCATTGTAGGTAGGTACCTACATACCTAATACTTACTACTTAAAAACCAAGAATATACTGATTTCGTATAGGAAAATTATTAAACTATTTTAGGTTAACTACAATACACATTCAATACACCTACAAACTATTTCCTATAGTGAAATTCTTCTTTTTTCTATGTAGACCTTTGGGTGATTTTTTCTACAAACTATTTCTTGGGGTTTAAATCTTCTTCCTCTTCTTTTGTGAAGTCATTTGGGACAGTTCATAAATAAACTATTTCCTATAGTCTAATTTTTCTTTTTCTTAATTTATGTAGACCTTGGGTGAGTTTTTATACAAACTATTTCCTATAGTCTAATTCGTCTTCTTCTTCCTTTATGTAGACCTTTTGGTTAGTTTTTAAACAAACTATTTTTAAACAAACTATCCTTTAGTCTAATTCTTCGTTTTCTTATTTTATGTAGATGTTGGGTGAATTTTATATAAAATATTTCCTATAGTTCAATTCATCTTCTTCTTCTTTTATGAAGACATTTTGGTCAGTTTTTTTATATAATACATTTCCTAATGTGTAATTCTTCTATTTCATCTTCTATGTAGACCATTGGGTCAGTTTTTATTACAAACTATTTGTTATAGTTTTATACTTCTACTTCTTTTTTTATTTAGTCTTTTGGATTAGTTTTATGTCTAATAGTCTATTGTAACGAAATATTATAAACAACATGCATACTTGAAAATACATAAAAACGAATGGGATGTGACCAACACTAGAATCTTCTCATTACTTTTGTTCAATCAAATTTACACCATTTATTATATCATCATATATTGCTTAATTTTCAATAACTACACATTTCATTTTGATGACAATATATAAAAAATCGGGGTTGTGGCCATTGCTGGATCTTCACAACGTTTATATTCATATTAAAAACTATTTAACATAGCTTAAGTCTTCTTCTTCTGTAATGTAGACTTATGTGTCAGTTTTAAGTCTATCAGTTTTATTGTGCAAAACTATAATAAACTATAAATATGCACACTTGACGAAAAATATAAAAACGAATGGGATGGGACCAACACTAGAATATTTTCAGTACTTTTGTTTAATCAATTTTTAAACCATTTCCCATCATCCAAAATTACTAAATATTTAAAACACATTATTTGCGTTCGATGACAATATATAAAAATAGGGGTTGTGGCCAAATCCAAACTCTTTACGACGTTGTCTTTTTATAATAAGTCATATTTAAAATCATTTCCCATAGTCCATGCGTGCAGAAATTGTATGTGCTTATATATAAAAGCAAATGGATTGTGGCCATCACTTTAAGATTTTACACCGCTTAAACTCAATTAAATTTCAAACTACTTTTCATACTACGGTTAAAAAAAATTATGTGTGACAATATTATGTAGGTATATAAACGATAGCTTATTCCTTCACTAATTTACATTCTTGGCCAACGGCGGGACATAAAAGCTAGTAAAACATAAAATGTTATAAATTTACAAGAGTTTGTGTTTTTTTTCAATATGCAAATTCGCTCTTGCAACTAATAGTAACATGCCTGAATAATTTAATAAATTATCAATTTATAAGTAATTTTATTTGTAAAAAAAAATACCTTGCAAATTGTTTTAGATAGCGAATTCGCTTTTTTAATACATATATATTAATAATATAATTTTCATTTGCTAATTCACGTCTCATTCGTAATGTCGTATTAATAATTTAAACAAATTGACATTTAAAAGATGTTTTAATATTCATAACATTTGAAAATCTCATTGATTTATTTATTAATGTTTCATTTGTTTGATAATACTCGTTTTTCGAGATTTTATCGAAAAATATGTATGTATACATTTATGTTTGTGTTAATTTTCGAGTGTTTTTATATTTTATGACTTAATGAGTGAGTGATTATTGCAAATATTTAAATAAAAGCTTTGAGAGAGTATATAAAATTAAACATTGAAAATTCTCAAATATAATAATGATAACAGTCAGCATATCAATTTGTACCTATCGAGTATAGTTCATTTTGAATGGAGCTGTTCACGGGTAAGTGTGAACAGCTACATTTAAAATGTATTGCCACTAGATCACACGACTTTTTATCGTGCCCGACACACAAGTGGGAACGGGCGCACTTTAGAGAAAGAAGTTTTTAACTTTTAATACAGAATCCAAAATACAGGTTATTCCAAGTATCGCTTCACACCAGTATTATTTCCTACTATATTTGCGACCCCTATTATTGCAATAACGAAAAAATTAAAAAAATTACATTGTTTCTGTCTATTATATTTTTTTTTATTTATTTATTCAATAAAAAAAATCTATATAACAATTATTTGAATTGTACACTGTTTTTTATTTTCTCTTTCCCAAAAAGCATAAAATACTTGTGCTGAGAAAGTGAGTACATATAGAACGTTTCAATTACATAAAAACATAAAGACATACAAAATATATACATACATACATACCATCACGCCATTTCCCTATTTGGGGTAGGCAGAGTGAACCGAACGCCAGACTCCTCTCTCTTGACATACATTCCTCGCTTCATTCACGTCCATACATCGTCTCATACACGCTCTTCTATTATTCTTACCTCTAACATCACCATCTTTCAAAATCCCATTTATGTGATCGTGCCAACTTTTACAAAATATATAAATTCAGCAATATTTTATCTATAGGTACACAAAAAAAAACATCAATATAAATTGCATCAATACAAAAAAGCATCAAAACAAATAACATCAAAACAAAAAAAAATGCATCAATACAAATAGCATAAAAAAAAGCATCAAGACAAAAAGCATCAAAACAAAAAAAAGCATTAAACAATAAATTAATTTTTACTCCAAGATTCTATTAACCCCTTTTTTATTCTTTTACTTTAAAGTGTTTCATTATTTTGATACCTAGCGTTTCATAATTTGTCTGTGTTATATCCGTTGAACGTTTGTTGAAAAAATGTTCTGCGATGTATGTATGTGTAATGGTGCTGCGCAAATGATGTGTTTAGTTTTGGATGTACATTATTTATATTTGTTTCTGGTACGGTTTTCTGTTATTCATTCGCTTGTTACACGTTTCGTTCAACAGTGTTTTATCTTTCTCTCGTTTTCTTCGTTTGACTTTTCATTTTGACTATCTGGCATTTGACTAGAATTGGACACGATTTTATTTTCTTTAGATCATCCTTTTTTTGTTTTTGCTTTAAAACATGACTCTCATGAGAGATGCCAAATAAACAAACGATACCACGTCACACGTCAAAGTCAACGGCAGCCATGTTGATTCGTCGACAACGAATAATTTTACAGATTTCTGTTTTACGAAAAACGATGCAAAACGCGTTGAATGTTTTTTCCCTTCACCACCACCCGTCTTGCATATGGGACTGTAAAACTGTGCGCAAGCACATAAAGTAATCACGTAAACCAGTCGATGACAGGTCGTAAGCTCTTTTGTTGCCTTGAATTCCTGGTTCTTCTTTAATATCCCAACTTCGTTTCTATTGAGATGTTAAAAAATTTGTTAAAAAGTATTTATTTATTCATTTATTGCCTGCGTACATTCAAATTATCGACTATTGCGATAAGAACATACCTACATACTGCATTATAATCCGTTTCACTGCAGTAAGGCCGCAGGAGACTTATAATTTTTATCGTCTCACAGATCCGGACTGAAAACCCATGTAAAAATCGTGTCTCCACTGGGAATCGAATCCTTGGATCTTTTGCTCTAGAGTCATACATGTAACCAATTGAGTAAAACGAAATTTCATTTTATTATGCAGGTATATTTAAATCACTTTAAGTTTTTTTTTTGTTTTAACACGTTTTATATCAATAGTTAAATGTTAAAAATCCATTTGAATATCTTTGTCTCGGCGATCTTCAAATAAACTTGCAGAGTGCTGAACAATTATGACATGTATAATACATTAATTTATTGATATATTTATGTGTTTCCAGTATTCGATTTAACCTTGATGTAGATTAGTTTGACTTTCATCGATGATCTCCTAATGTGTTTTTTAAATAATGGTACATACCTACATATGTCTTACCTATATTATGAAACGTGCGATATCCAACGTACACTATTTTCTCTCAATAAATATTTGTTTATTAAACAGCTAGACTAATATCCGTAGTCAGAGTCAAATATGTGTATTGAACAGGCTTCAGTCCTTCAAGGAACCTTAGGAGGCTAAAGTAGGCTATATAGTATATTTTGAAAATAATTTCTCCAGCGGAGGAATTCTAGGAATAGGAATAGAAAAGCGAGGTAGAGCAAATGATGGTATGTAACAATACCTTTCGTCATTATGATATCCGTCCGCACTCACATCTAACACTCTCTCGGAATTTATTATAAGAATGGAAAAATATGTCCATATCGCTAAATCTTTCATTATATTGTCGACAAATTTGAGGGATAGTTGAAAACTTCCTATAGTTCGTTCTACAAATTGGAACGTGAAACAACTCGGGTCGTCTGGTGGTTCTTCCAGAAACTCTGAGTGGTATAAATTGATTATTACCTTATATAAAAGAGATTGATCGTCCATAATTCGTCGATTAACTAGTGTGTCAAATCTATGAAAGTGAACTGATTCAGAATATAAAGGAAAATATGTGCGTAAACGAAAGTTGATATGTTTCGAATACTTCGTTTGTACGTTTTCAATTCTATTTATATGTTTTAGGTAGTAAGGAGACCATATTGGAGTGCAGTATTCTAAATGTGGACGAATGAACGTTGTGTATAGCCTGTGAAGTGTACTGACATTTTTAAATGGTTTACACAGGTAGATAAAGATATTCAAATTCATTTCTCACGCAGATATTGTTTCTCTGGGCTGGAAACATTGGTTCCAGCTGAAAAGGTTCGTGACGTCATATTGCCTTCAAGGTACATTGAAGGACTGAGGTTTCCTCAAGATTCGTGTGTTGACAAAGCCAATAGACTTTATCTATGTTCCTACATTTTCATGGCTGAATCGGGTGCACCAGCTATTTGGAGTTGGGTCCATTGTACTTATGTAACTCTTCCCAAGAAGCGCACTACGTAGTGTTGGGGATAGTTTCTAATCTGCTGATGGTAATATTAATTCGGATTTTAAATATACCCGGGCTGTAAGAAGGTGGAATCGCAGAATTAGGAAGATCGTTTCTCAGCCAGGATGCTGTGTTAATGAAAGAGATCGAGAAGCGACTGGTCCATGTATGTATTTAGTAACAATAAAGCGAGAAGCGACTGGTCCATGTTGAAGGATTACTATGAATGGTTGCTGCGATTGAAAGGAAAAAATATATTAATTACATTTTTATTGTATCCTTTAAATACCCGTTGCCTTTCCTAATTGATGTGTTTTTTCAAAGTATTAAATGGTGTATGTGTTTGAAAACGAGTGCTAAGAACTTCAGTATAATGTCATAATGAATGAGAACGGCAAGTTAGTGTAGTATGTTAAGCAGATCAAATAGACAGATGTTTGATAGTCAGGCCAAGATTTTATCTCAAATAAAAAAATACTTTTAATTTGAAATTTCATTCTGGGGGGGCAAGTCTGGTCCAACCGGCAAAATCAAAACCCTCATTATTACCCATATCACGGATATAATTATTATTGGAGTTCTATAACATCTTTAGATGTCATAGAACTCCTTATGATAATTATATCCATGACATGGGTAATCACGAGGGTTTTGATTTCGCTGGTTGGACCAGACTTGCCCACCATGGTTTCATATTTATTGCTTGTAATTTTAATAAGAACCTAATATTTATTTTGCTAACTTTATCGATCGACAATAGGTACTTGATGGAATTCCATTATGATATATTGAAATAAAACACATTTATAATTTTCTTCTAAATTCTACTCTGAAGATGCTTGTATAGAGCGAAAATACTAAGTCAAATTAAGTCAAGTGGAAGAAAATTAAAAATGTGTTTTATTTAAATATAATCTAACATTAAATATGAATGTATGAAAAAAATGTGTTAATATTTTACATTATTACTTTCCTCATAAATAACCAATTGCTTGTCAAACATTTAACGAAAGCATAGTAAAACATGCCCAGCCCATTAATAACGCTTTGTTTAAAAATATTATGTTTCTATTTTGAAACTTTCTGTGTAGGTACTTATAAAACATATTGGTGTAGGCACAATGGAGAGAAACGTGATTTCAAATCCATTGTTGCATATTTTAGTATTATTTTATTTATATTATAATGCCCTTGTAAACAAATCATATTTCACCGTTTGTTGATAGACATATAGCCACCGGCAATTGAAATTTAACGATAAATAATACTTTTAAAGAATGAAAACAATTGAGTAAATGAATAGTCATATTATGTCATTATTGTACAATATTTTTTCTAATCCAAACCTGCCACACTACCTCAAAAACAAATTCACTTATTTATCCTTTCATGGACTTCCACTCCGATCTGCAGAACGTACAACACTATCCATCCCCATTTTACAGAATTTTTCAACATTTCGTTCGAAGTACAACCAGCAAGATTATGGAATAGCCTAACTCCGGATATTGCGTCGTCTAATTCACTTTGAATTTTCAAGAAAAAAACTAAAGAGGGAATATTTATCCCTGAACACCTAATCCCTACAAGACAATTGTACGATCGGTACTGGCGTATGGATGCGAGGCAACGACACTGTCATTAAAAGCAGCTGAGTCCCTGGACACATTCGAGCGGAAGGTGCTTCGTCGAATCTGTGGGCCCGTGAGGTACGGCGATAAATGGCGCACTCGGCGCAATGATGAATTGTACACCATTTATCAGGCCCCTAGTATCTCAACCAAGGGGCCGCCCATACCTTATTATCTTTAGAGTAAAAATGCAATCAAATTCCCTCATTTTGGAGTTTAGTCACAAGTTACAGTACTGACAACAATAAGTATAAAATAAGTACTTTTTTTATCTAATGGCAATTTTTTTTTAGTGGCAATATTGAAGTAAGCAAATGACCCTGAAGTTAGAGATGGGCTCAATTCAGACAAATATTATTTTAAAATTGAATATTTTTCAATTTACAAATATGATAAATGAACAAGCATAAATCTTTTTCAATTTACAATTATGATAAATGAACAACAATTAACAATTATGATAAAGCATATTATAATAAATGTCATTTTCTACAAAAAATGTCTCATATATTTAACTTTGATTATTAAATAATTAGGATCATTCATCTGCATATAAATAAAGTAGACCTCGTAAGATTGGTTTTGCACATGTTTGTGCACGGCTAAATTCATGTCAGTCTGCCTGTCCATGAATTCGTTTGAAACCTTACTATGTCAAAATCGGCAATTTTACAGTAGAGCAAAAAAATTCATCATTTATTGTTTGACACATTAATGTATGATAAGACAATGATTATTACATACTAAATTATAATTGATATTTTTTTCTGAAATTAATTAGATGTCATTTTGTCGTGTTTACAACTTGATAGTTTACTAATTTAAATGTTTTTTTAAATACAAAAATTATTAGTATCATATCTTCATGATTTATATGATTAATTATTTTTGATTAATTTCTCCTGGCGGAAATCAGATGTTATGGTGGTCTTAGCAACTTTAAATGATTTACAGAAAAGGGGATATATATTAAAAAATGCATATTTTTTTAGATACCAAGCTTTATTAAAAAAAATCCATCGGTTCTATATTTTTCAAATTAGTGACTTGTTTACATTTTCTCCATACTTTATTTTGTAATGCCTTGATTTTCTTTTTTCGATTTTTATCAAGTATGTATGAACGAAACAGCTCTCTCTTTAAACGTATTTTTCTTGGAGTGTCCTGCATAGAAATATCATTTTCAGGCAATGTTGGATTTGATGATGAACAACTAGGCACCGAAGGTTCAAGAAGGATGGGTGAAGTTATCTGAAAAAAAAAGATTCAATGTAAATAAAGAATGTCCGCTAGTGTGTTAGTTATAAAATTTATTAACGTATATCAAAATAATGATTCAATAAGTATATAGGTAAGGATATTTAAAAACTTGTAGGTATATAAAATTTACAAAAAAGTCCGAAACAGAACAAATAAGTAATATTTAATCAACACATAATATGATAAGTACTAAGTCAGAAAAAAACTATCAACTTACTTCAGGACAAACAGTATCTAATTGAGAGAAAATTGAAGGGACAGCATTATTCTTAATTTTACTTTTATAACCACTTCGGTCAATTTCATCATCTCTGAAATGCTTTGAACAAATGACTGTACTTGAAGATGGTTGCCAATTTGGAGGACGATTGACAGCAGCAATCCACAAAGCTCTAAGAGCTGGATTTTTTGGAAATCTGTAAAAAATACACTTGTTGTTCACGTCCATTTACATAAATAAATTAAACACATTATAAATATAAAATAAAAACATTCACAATATTGTGTATTACTTAAAGATGTCAGATAAAATAAAACTAATAAATAAAGTACGTATAAGATTATTTTAATCACATGAAATCACGTTTCACAAGAAATATAAAATAATAACGCCAGTAACTTATAGGTATTCATTTTGTCAGAGCCAACATAATATATTCTAAATTGTCTATTTTTCATAAATTAATTGTACTATGTTGCACTATTGTATTGTTGTTATTTTTGTATGTTAATGTGGATTTAAATAAATAAACAAATAAAATTTTGAATTTGCAGAAAAATTATTAGAAAATAAATATTGAAAATAAATTCATGTCCAATGCCCAACTCTACGGTCGATGAAATATGGCGGCCATTGGCCAATATCGCAGCGGATATATGTGATGTGATTGACATGCTCAATTATCTTAAATCATTAATAAAATATTTGGTGACAATATAAAAACATTACAAATATGTGACAAAATGATTGAAAAAGCATTAACAGTGAATACAAATTATGTTTTTTCTCAAATTGTGCCCGAAACATATTACAATATAATGGCGGATTACGGTCTTATCCACAATTTACAAAACCAATGAAATAAAAAAAAGTAAAATTTTAAGAAACTATTACAAATAATTATATCGTTCTTAATATTAAATCATTAAGAACGAATCATTCAAAAAAATAACTATACAATTATAATTTAGCCATGGCCAGTTGGACACGCAATATTACGTTAAATATTGTTAAATATAGTAGGTTAGTTTCAATACTTACGAGTGAAAAGATATACCGTGTCCTTTATTCCTACATTTCACCACACAAGACCTTTTCGAGATTTTCTTTGCAATAATTAGTTAGAAAAACGAGAAAAAACGATTTTTGGAAGCAATAATATTTTTAGGTTAAAAAACGAGATGTTTACGAAATATTTTGCGTTGCAAACAATAAGAATGAAGTTCGCGCTAGTTTGCTCGGATAACATATTTTGTTGTCAATACTGTAACTTGTGACTAAACTCCAAAATGAGGGAATTTGATTGCATTTTTAATGTACTGAAGGCGCCTCCATCCTTTATTCCTCCAAGATCTCAACCGATATGAGGCTATCGAGATTGAGATGGGCTGGACATGTACAAAGAATGCCAAACTCACGGATACCCAAAAGGGTGATGATGGGCCCTCAATTGGAAGACCAAGACAGAGATGGGTAGTAGACGAAGTAACCAAAGATGCGAACCAGCTTCTCCAAGTGACCGGATGGAGAACGGTGGCTCAGGACAGGAATGGTTGGAGGCACAAGTTGCATGAGGTCAAAGATTTGGGCTGTAGTGCGATTGAAGAAGAAAAAGAACACCTAATCCCGATTTCCTGTGGTCTGCCCAGAATATAGGTATGTGGAGTACTCAAGGAGAGAGCTACTGGACAAAAGAGGGTAGATATTTTGTTGATGATAATAATCAACAAATATTATACTGAATAATCCTGTTTCCTTATTGGTCTATCTCATCAAAATGTGCATCGTGCAATCCCAAATGAGCGAACTCCCAAATGAATTTATGAAATTGTATTCGAGTTGTGTTTTCGATTAGTGCTCTGTCCAACACGGCCTCTATGCTCGGCTTAACGCATCACACAAAGATAATCCACTTTGATTCATAGTAATCCTGATAAACCAACAAACATATATGTTTGTCGGATAGTCATTATAATTATTGTTTGCACAAAAAGGATTAATTTGGGAATGGAAAAGTGACATCACCTATAGCGTCAAACGCTATTAGTAGGTAAATAAGTTTAAAATACATAAGTACATACACGCCATACGGCATATCACAGTGAAGGGTAACCAGAGACAGGTGTTCAACTTTAAACATTATAAAAATAAGCACTACACATGCGTCTATACCAATACCAGGCTCGTTTCACCTAAAAAGGCAACATCCAGAATGAGTGATGAAACTTATTGTTGAAGTGTGTGAGGTCTGATGTTATTTTGCCCGTTGTATTTTCGATTAGGTACCTAGCTCTTACGAGCACCCAAAACAATGATACAAGTAAACACAGAATGTATTATACTTTTTCGTTTTTCTATTTTTGTTATAATTCATTTTAAACAGCTGGCATTATGTAGTTACATAAAAAGTGCACAATGATAAGTTTATTGCCATTAATTTGACAATATCTCTCGACCAACCATCTATATTGTAAGGTAAATTTTGTTTATGACACGTACCAATTTATATGAATTAAAAATATTTTATGATTTTACATATATTATAGACATGCATTGTCTTTTTTCCCTGTTGGTAGGTAGTCAATGAGTTTTTTCAAGTACTTACATAGAATCAGCTAGACAATGGAATAGCCTAAGTGATGATGTAACGTCATTTATATATACAAATATTTAAAAAGTAAACTAAAAAATCTTTATTTATCAAATAGTTCCTGAATATTCCTTCTACATCCTTCCGTTCCTGCCATCCTTTCCTCATTGCTATGATCAGTGTTATTGTTTATTTTTTTCTCTCTTTATTTGTATTTTTCTCTTTTAAATGTACCAAATTTACTTTTGTGACTTCACGTCGCTCGGGTTGCTTGGAAGAAATTGCCATATGGCAATAAACCCGCCTTTGTGCATTTGATGTACACGAAGAAGATAAATAAATAAATGTAATTTTTTTGACAAATCAATTTTTGTGGGGACGAGGATATGATAAGGAGACAAATTTAAGTGTTATGTGTTAGGAAATAATTTCTCAGATTTCTTTTGAAATGAAACTCGAAGTAGCGATGATTTGTGATTCCAAATTCGGTCTGCTTGTACGGAGAAAGATGTGGTGAAAAGGGGAGTATTGTGTAGGTATTAGGATACTTAGTGTTATTTCAATATTTGAACGAAGAGGCAACCCGTGTTCTTGTTAGAGGAAGTCATTGCTCTTGTCAAGAAAGTAGAGATTATTTATATTTTGTAACTGAAACTAAAATCTACAAAAATAGTCCACTGTTGATAATAATTTGAACTAAAATTAATTTTCTATGGCGCAGACTAGGCATGCGTACTGCGCACTGTTCGGCCATGTTTTTTTATGTCATGTCGCTTAACCTAACACTTCAATTGATCTGCACTGATTTTCTTTGTTTTTTTTTCAATATGTGGTTATTAATAGGAACGTTCCTATTTCAGCGTTATCTTCTTTCTGTGCCGTATCAGCCCCCCTAGACAACATGCCATTAAAGCTAAGCGTTATATCGCTAAGCGATAGAAATGTATGAAATTTGTGGCTGTCACGTGTTGTCATAGCGACCAATTTCATACATTTACTATCGGTTAGCGATATAACGCATAGCTTAAATCACACGTTGTCTAGGCCCCCAGGTCCCCCCGACGTTGGCGATCACTCTGGAGAATGCTTCTCTGTCCTGCGTCATTCGGACCAGCTCTCCTACCTGCGCTATTCCAGTCCACTGTCGGATATTGCGCAGCCAAGATATCTGCCTTTTCCCTACTCCACGACGACTCTCAATCTTGCCCTGTATTATCAGCTACAATAGTTGGTACTTTTCTCCTCGCAGAATGTGGCCCGAATATGATACCTTACGAATTTTTAAATTTGTCAGGAGTTCTCTGCTTGTATGTGCTCGACGCAAAACTTGTTCGTTGGATATTAAATCTGTACACGGTATTTGGTGTTGCGGGGATTTGCTGGGATTGGTATTTGATTTTATGAACGATTTTTATGCACTGCAGTTCAATAAATATGATACCTCGTATATAAGCTAAAAGGAAACAATGCACTTACCTTTAATTGGCTGGCAGATCCTTTTGGCAGAGGGCACTCTTCTCTTGCAGTGTTAGCGGGCGTTGAAGATTGATGTAGCGGATGAAAAAACTGTTGAAAATGTTTATGAACTGCGATGTTATTGTAGACGATAGCGGTGAAGATGGCGGAGAATTTGCGGTGAAAAGTAGCGGTTGAAAGTAAGCGGGTTTTTAAATTTATCGGCGAAAAGCGGCGGTCACACAGACACGAACAAAATATAGAGATCCGTACTCGGCGAATGACAAGCGGGAAGTCTCTTGTTTTTCAGTGTTTCCAACTCGCAGGCGCGAATATTGGCAATGCATTGTAGGTAGGCGGTTTATTTTATAAAGCGGTGAAATGGCCATTGGCTTAGTGCATTACTTCTTCTGGCGATACACAAAGGCATCAAAATTTATCGAACAGTGCATTTTATTTTATTTTATTTTATGACAATTAAATGGCGCGATCAGTATTCGAAGCATTCTTCGATGAATCTACATTTCAAACGCTTCTAACACAATCCACATTTCAGCGTTAAAGAATTTGAAATTGGACTAAGATGAATATAGGAACGCACATATTTTAGCCGGAACGTTCTTAAAAAGTTGAAGAATATGACGTATACGTCAGATTCTTCATATATAAAGATATAAAGACGGTGTAGAGTTTGACAAAAAAAAAAACCGTCTATTCAGTCATTTATTTTATCATTTTTTTCCTGACGGACAGTAAAAGAAAATGCAGGTTAATTTTTTCCCCACAAGTTCATTGGCATATCATCTGGTGAAGCAATTAAGTACGATGCCAAAGGTATCATCTATATATGTAGGTAGACAGGTAGGCGGAGGTAATTACTTGGTATAATAAATCACCTGGTTTTTGTTTATATCGTGGCATCCACACCAACTGATCTGGTAAGGGGCGGACTTGGGATAATTCGATGAAAGATACTACTGACCCGACACAATCACGACTCTCAACAATGGTTGCCAATAAGCTATATTTTCTACTGTCAGTGTTTTTTTTATAAAAAAAAAATAATCATAGTCATAATCCTAATCATAATCCGGTTCATAGTCTTATTCCAAGTCCAACCTTGATTACAAATATATTCGAACCGCAGTTCCGTTGAGTTCGATTTTGAGCTCTATTTCATACGATAGCACCGTATTTAGTTTTGTTCATTTAGTTGTCATGACCACATAACAGTATGCATGGCACGGAATGCGTTCGCACAACGTGATAGTTTTGTCAAACTCTAGCTATTGCACTTTTTGACGTTCGATATTTTTTATGAATTCAACGTCAATCATGATTCTAATAGATTAAATCGCCTTTTATGTGTTTTTCTCATATCTAATGTTAAAAAAAACCTATCGATATTGTTATTTCAATATTGCAAAAAGTCAATTTGCTAATTCAATTTCACATTAGAGTTGAATCACGGTTTTATTTTTGATCCGTGTTTATAAATAAGAATTGGGATCAAATTGGAGTTCAACCATAGTTCAATATTTGAACCACGTTTATAAATAACACTAGTTATGTGTTTTAATTTCATAAACGTGGAGTTGGAGCCAAACATCCTGAACTTTTAGCCGAGAAGGGGGGCGATTTGCACGTAAACTAACGAAGCAAAAATACACAAATTTGTCCTCCACGCAACCGGAGGCTCGTTCAAGATGTTTGGCGTAAATTATACTTTTGTTGTTTGTGAGGCACCAGTCTAGAATAGTACTTTTTACTTCTTTATATTAACTTTTTTCTTAGTTGACCTTAATGTCTTGAATAGATACTTACTCTGATATGTGCTTAAATATACTCTCTATTTTGATTTTGACTATACTAAAAAAACAATTATACACTTGTGTTTCAAGTTTTGGCTAAGATTTTGACGAATACATTAATTTTTCGTCGCTCAGTTGGTAGATATCTTTCTACTTATTCAATGGTCTCGGGTTTGAATCCCGGTGGAGACACAGCTTTCAATTGTGTTTTCAATCTGGGTATGTTGGAAGATCATTTGTCTCCAGAATGTGGCAAATAGCCCTAGAAAGAAAACGGTATAAAAACAAAATTAAAATAAAAATCGATACTACACATTGAAAACGAAAGAGGAAATTGGTTATTCGAAACTAGTTCATATAAGCACGGCAAATCCCACAACGTGGGGTAACCAGCGACAGGTGTAGATTAACTTATAAAATGAAGTACAGCACATGCGTTTATTCCTTTACACTACACGACCAACATACAACATACAACAGGCACAACAGAAAATACAACAGGCACAATAACTTACACGAACTTCGTGAGAAGTTATTGTGCCTGTTGTATTTTCGATTATCCGGACCTAAAAAATAATGCGAGCACTATTTATTTTAAGCCGATGCTTCGCAGATAAATTTTTTTGTTCTACCTAATCCATTTCGGGTTACTTGTTAATAGTTGGAAGAAAAAATATTCGCAAACTAAAGTGTTTAACTTTTTTTTCATTTGTACGGGGGCATTGAATATTTTTTTCTGGTTCTCATTCAAAACTCATTTCGCAACAAAGTTTCTGTTATTCATTTGTGAATGGAATGGAAAACGACCAAGTTTTTAAAGTCTACCTTTGTCAGTTTTCAGATTTCGTGTGATTTGGGTAAAATAATAGTGTTTTTTTTTTTACTTTTTTATTTTCTCATTATAAACTGCTGGAAAATTTCCTTCCACTTGTAAAACGCGAGGGTAATTTTAAAGCGAGGTTTTTTTGCGAATATGGATAGAGTGATTATGCCACTATAATAATTGACGACCGTATAATGTTAGTGCTATTTTTATTATGTTAATGTTTAGAATTACGTCACTAAAACTAATGACGGTAATAAGCTAGTGACATCCATGTGAATTTATAGGGAGTTTTTCCGTTATATATTTATTTATTTATTTATTCAAAATCCACAAATACCATATAAAAAAATTACAATACAATATGTAGTGAAACAAAGTACAACAAAAAATATGAAAAACAGACAATTTAGTATATGTTGGCACTGACAAAAAGAATACAATCTATCAGTACCAACATCCAGTGGATAAGAACTATTCCACTAAGCAGTGCTTGTGTCGGAATAGCTTTATATTCATTATAACTGACGCAGTCCATACTTATGTATCCCATTATGTCTAACACACAATTATAACATATCATAAAATCAAACATATAAATTATAATATACAGCTATAAAATCACGGTTTTAAATCATTTCACAATTTTAAAAAATATATTTTCAATGTTCATTCTACCTTTGTTGAGAATCCAAGAAGATAGTTTATTTTTCACTCGGTGACTTTATGTATGTATATTATCTATATATCTCGGAACAATTTAATTCTTTTATAAATATGTTTAAAATACGAGGTAAAATAAAATCAAAATGTTTTTGAGCAAACGTGGTTATGAGTTCTGGGGATGTATAAAAATCTGTATCTAATATTGTAGGAATTTTCAACTCGAGTATATTGTGTAATATTGAGCTTATGTGAGTAAATGATTAATTTCTTAACGTATAGCTGACGAAAATCTAAAACTTCAAATTCTGAAAATAATGAATTAGATGAATATCTTAAAGGTTTTTTATTAATAACTCGAATGATACTCTTCTGGGCTATTTCAATATAATTGTATATAAGTTTTGTTGAAAGTTGTAAATGTTGTTTGCTTGTCTGGGTCTGTGAGTTAGTTTGTGCCATGAAGATGGACCGGGTACTGTGAAATCGTCTACTGTAACGGCACATGGAGTAAGCCGTTTGTAGATACATGAGCTTTGTTTATTGGTAGATAAATTATGTGCTTTATAAATACGACACAATTGTGATCATTTATAAACAAAGGGGTGAGGAAAGGAAATTGAATAACGTAGAAAGAATATCATTAAGAAAATATTAGATATCTTGCCTACACTAACTACCAATCTTACTTATTTTTACTCCTCACTGGAGTTATGGATTTGCATTTATTAACTTGCTATGAATCCATTAGATTTCGAAGGTTATCTGATCGGTGTTTTTCAGTGACCCCAAGCTCAGGAAACTTAAAATTTTATATTTTTATTTTCAAAATAAATTAATTGTTTTGATCATTTTATTTTTTTACCAAATTGATTATAAAAATTAGTTTAAGTGACTTCACGTTAGTAAAGTAAGTTAGAAAAACTTGCTTTATGGCAGCAAACCCGCACATGCTGTACATAAAGAATAAATAAATTTGTTCCGTATTTATAAGTCCTATATGAAACCGTAAAATATCATATTATAAAAGTCAATTAAACAAAATTTCATTTTGCTTTTCTTTTTTCTACTTTGATTTACTAATATTTTCTCTTTTTATGCTTGTATTGTTTAATCAACGATTTTGTTGTTCTTCTCTTTCTTTTTTATTCATTGTCTCATGTTATTTTTTGTTTGTTATTTTGTACCCCCTTTTTGCTTTGTTATGTTGCTCATATTATTTTGTTGTTCTTACCAAGCTTGATATATTATAATGTACCTATGTAATATTTTACGAACAAATTCTTAATTGGAATATATTTATATTTAAATAATAATGTTTACAATTGAAATTTATATTCTGTGAATTTGTCAACAAGAATAAATAAATAATAAATAAATAAAAATAAATAGAGTCAATATTGGAAAAAAAAATAGCATAAATATATAAACGGAATATATGTTTTTACATAATTTATACGACATGATACAGAACGATTTAATTGCGTATCTACTAATTAAAATTAAGATTAGATAAAAAAATCGTTATCATTTACAAACAAACGATAAACGGAAACGATTTTTTAGTTATAATAATAAAAAAACTGTATCGAACGGAAGCACATTAATATAAAAATGCATATGTTCAATTTATCTACGATAAGATTGTAGCTATCTATTAGGAATTATGTTAATGGCAAGCATTTTGATATAGAAAATCATAATAACTAGACAATACGAGTGGGTTGTGGCCAACGTTATACTCTTCACTACCAAGTCACTTCACTATGTAATCAAATTTCAGTATTTTCATGAAATGAGTTTGTTAAATTATTTTTGTTTTAAATATTTTATTCTTTGTTTCAAATATTTTAAATATTTACTACCCGAAGTTCGTATCATCTTAAAAAACTAAGTGTAAATCCAGAATTTCACACCATTAGCAACATAAATGCTTTTACTTTTATCTATTTACCTATTGTATATTTTGTATAAAACTAATGAAAACTGTATAATCAACATTAGTTGATTATGGCCTTGTAAGCCGAAACGGCCATCGGAAGTCAAATAAATTCGTTGTGGAACATGTTCATATTTATCATAATTATTATGGAATTCTACAGTTTGCAAGCAGTGTCAATCGACATATTGAAAACTGCTGATATTTGTGTTGATTGAGTTGACGTCCAAAGGTCATTCCATAGTCCAGCTGATTGTACGTCAAAAGATGAGCTAAAAACTTCCGTAGTGTGAAAGGGAATAGCTAGTGTGGTATGACAGGAAAACGACGTATTTTGGGTGTATCAAATTGTCTTTCTCGTAATAAGTTTTTTTTTAATAATGCGGTTTAATTTGTATCTCATAATTACAGGACGACCTCGTTTAGCAAAATAATAATAACAACAACAATGCCAATTGTTTTATACAATGAATATTCTACTACACAGGCAATATTGGGTGATTCATGCGTTTCTTTTATTCCCTGTAGGCATTGCGTATTTACGTCGCGTCCGTTGTTTATTGCTCCCACAGGGATACACACAAGAATTTTTCATACGCACTCATAACGTTGTACGACTTTACTGAATGATAAGCTTTTTATAAAGCTTCTAAGTAGATTGACACAAACGTTCATTGAAGATCGATCGTGTGTAACAGGTACAATCTTGAAGGAAGATTGTACATTTTAGCTTATTTATTTATTTATTTTTATTTATTTCTATCCAAAAACATAGAGTAGATATAAGATACAAAATAATTAAAGGTAATATAAGCTTATTCATACATAGTAGACATACAAAGTAAATATAAGTTATTTCATTGCAATAAATATAATTTCATTATTTCACCATTGCTTACATAATGTAGTTAAAGCTATCCTTTTTGTTTGTATCTTTGTTACTAGCCCCCTCACTAGGCATAGCCTGTGCTAAGGTGAGCTAGTTTGATATTGTTGTCTATTGCGTTGTTTATTTATAGATACGTTTACATATATAATATAAGTAAATGTACATACATACGCTACGCATTCAAGCGTATGAATCCTTCTTTCTCTCTTTCCAAACACAATATTTCATTATGAGTCATTAACACACAACAAAAATTGTAAAAATAAATTATTTGTCGAAAAAATTTATTGTAATAGTGCATTTGACATTTTATTTGGTAGAATTATTTCCTTCAGGATTTTTTCATCTATTTCATAAACCCATCTTAGTGATATTTTTTTAAATTCTTTTGCATTTTTAATGTTTTTAATATTTGTTGGTAAACTATTGAAGAGTTTTGTTGAAAAGTATCGTACGCTACGTTGTCCAAAAGTTGTTTTAATGTATGGTATATTTAAGGTATTTGTTGTACTTAACCTAGTGTGTTTATATTGTGAGCTAGTATATTGATCTTCTCTTTTTAGCTTGTATAATAGCAGATTTTTTGCATATATTTTTGTAATTGTTGTAACTTTGAATTTAGTGAAAATCTCTTCAGTATTCGTTCGAATAGGTACCTTAAGTATAACTTTTATGATAGCTTTTATTAAAATGTGCCTTTGTTAGTTGGATATCTGTCTACTGGGTTCCGGGTTTGATTGCCGGTGGAGGCACGGCTATTAATTGTTTATTTTTCTGAATATTTTGAAACGTCAACTGGTCATAAATCTCCGGAGTTAAGGAACTTGTTATATGGTACGGTATAAATATTATTGTGGATAAAGGAAGTACAATCAGTTTACACAGAGTTCAACGCCTATGTAGGTATTTAATAATATTGTTACAAGTGCGCACCGAAGTTTTGCACCACAAACCTATGTGGGAGACAAAACAAAATCATGCAACAGTGTAAGAGATCTACGTACCTACCTACATTTTTATTAATTTTATAATATATATTGTATTAAAATAAAAATTAAACTTAAGTTATTGTGGGTATGTTATAAATGTAAGTAATGTTAAAAAAAAATTATATTTCGTAGGATGTTAGTGAAATTTTCAAGCGAGATATTAAATATATCAACGTCATTGAGTTAAGTATTAAAAATAAAGGTAACACGATCTATCAATGAAGTTATTTTTTCTTATATTAGTGTTACACTTAGTGATTTCGAACGTATTATTGTTTCTGGTATTTCTTGGGGAACATGAATATTTATAATATCTAGTAGACAAGAACGTATATTATGATAATTATATCCATGATATAGGTTATCATGAGGGTTTTGATTTTACCGCTTGACCAGGCTTGCCCCCATCTAGATGTGGTTTGGCTCGGTTTAAATCGCCAAAACGAGTAGGTATTAAGGGTTGTGGGTGCATCATTTAAGTTCGATTGTCGGGCACCCTCCACAGATGTCAGACTATATGAAGTATCCTTGTGTAGTCAAAACATCAGCCACGTCTATGTCCTTAAAGTTTTTAATTTTGAAAACCTCTTAAGCTGTGTATTGGATAGGTTAATTTATGTTTCAAATTGTTTTTTTAACAAAAGGTTTTCACAATACCAAACACACAAAAACATTGTCACGAAACTCATTGTATTTATTTTCTACATGATACCTGTTAAGAAATTTTATGTAAAATTGCATTACTAGCAAGATGAGCATGTATGAGACAGCATATCAATGTTGATGAGGCGATGTATGTGTCAAGATAGAAGAATGCGGTGTTCGGTTGTCACTGTCTACCCCTTGAGGAAGATAGAAGTGGAGAGTAAAAAGTACACTCGTCTATACAGACACATACAATATCAATATGAAGTTGATCACTCAATTTTCCTTTACAGAAGCTATTTTATTTCTATTTTATACATTTTTCATACAAATATGAAATTTATTTCACATTGATATGGCAAACCATAGATTTTTTCTTCAAATTTTGACAATCCTTGAATTGATTTTTGATGAGTGTATTTTTGTTGTATCGAAATTTCAAACAGTATAAAAAAAACTTGATTTTCTAGACCGTGAGAGCATTTTGAAAATTTTGAAAACATATCGATGATTATGTTAAAAGAGACGTTTAGTTTTGTATATATTTCAACAAGTTTTTAGTTAGTGAGCTTGCTGTATTGTTAATGAATTTAAGCAAAACACACTACAATGAATGTTGAATAAGATCATTGTTACCTAACTAACTATCTGGCACCCCATTCTCTCGAAACAGTACCTCAAGAGGAAGAGAAATAATTATACTAAAGCTCGTTAGTTGATATCCATCGCTAAATTGTCCTTAAGGATATATACGCTAGAATAATCCAGAAAGACTTTCTAGATTATTCTATGGTTATTCTCAAACTCATACCATGGGTTGGTTACAAGAACTGAACACATATTGTTATTTATTATTAAACATGGAAATATTTAATAGAATAAAAAGGAGTAACTTTTATAATTATTTTATAATTACCTTCTAGTAGAATTTTTTGATCAATTTTTGATGCTATGATTAAAGTATGCAATGATTATAGCCTCTGAGATGCAAATTTGCTGTAGACCTTCTAAAAGAAAGCATGACACACCGGCTTGTGTATTCCTACACACCAGTCTCTTCTTACCATCGTCTATACTTCATGAATGAAAACGGCGATCGCTATACCAGTTACATCCGACATTTGATTTAAAATCTCTGTCATTCTGTTTTATTTATAATACCTACATAATATACACATTATATAATACCTAATATACACATTATATAATACCTAATATACACATTATATAATACCTAATATACACATTATATAATACCTAATATACACATTATATAATACCCAATATACACATTATATAATACCTAATATACACATTATATAATACCCAATATACACATTATATAATACCTAATATACACATTATATAATACCTAATATACACATTATATAATACCTAATATACACATTATATAATACCTAATATACACATTATATAATACCTAATATACACATTATATAATACCTAATATACACATTATATAATACCTAATATACACATTATATAATACCTAATATACACATTATATAATACCTAATATACACATTATATATACCTAATATACACATTATATAATACCTAATATACACATTATATAATACCTAATATACACATTATATAATACCTAATATACACATTATATAATACCTAATATACACATTATATAATACCTAATTATATACCTATCTGAGTAAAACAATGCGAAACGATATAATATTACGTTATATCTAATTCATAGCAATTTTATATTAGTGATGAGCCATAGCTTGACCGTATTCGATATGGCTTTGGTCAAAATATATTTCAGATATGGTCTTGAATTCGCATTGATAACACTTAACATTTCATCTATTAAATGATAGTTTAAGCTTCTCCCTAACAATCATTTTAGAATATTTACACATACTTAATAAACGCGTTTAATTCTGTCCACTCAAATACGTTGCAGCAGCAATTGCCACAGTCAAATCATCCTCGTTTCATACCTGTACGGCAGACAAGAAGATGCTAGTCATCTTAGGCCTCTCCGCAATCGCAAGTTACATCTTCTTCTCGTCCCATACCCCATCTGTACAAGTTCATTTTACATCTTGTGACACCTACACGGAGCCTTTTCAGTGTCTTCCATGTACGGTAGGGTAGATGGTGTCCCGGTCCCAAGGTGTCTGACAATTTGTTTCGACCTCCACTGTACTGTTCAATTCAGTGTTCTTGCCTTGCCCTTTCTGGCGGCACTCGAAGAGGAGATCTGGGGGGCAAATCTGGTCAACCGGCGAAATCAAAACCCTCACGATTACCCATTCCTATGGTTACCTAGCTAGTATGCGAGCAAGTATCAAAAGAAACCCGGTCATACCATTCACTGGCTTTTTATACATTTCATCCATCTCTCTTACACTCCGTTGTCTCGTTCACACACTTTTCATAGATTCACACATTCCAATATTACGTATTCCAATATTATTTACCAGGACATTAGCACTTTTGATAACATTAATTATTTTGACCAAATCATGCATAATTGCACATCACTACGAGTAGGTGTTATGTCAATAGGTTTGATTATATATGTAGGTATTCGTGTATTTATTTTGTTTTATCTTCCATTACTGTTGTTCAGAATATATACGCCTACAAGATTGTGGATGATGTTGTATGGAGTTAAAATTGTAAGTACATACCTATGTATTTCGTATAGAAGTGTTATAAGCGAGTCTTCTTCACTCGGTATGGCCTGATTATTTCTGGTTCTTTGTTATGTTTCCTCCAAAGAGCGGGGAATTACCTTCAGCGAAATCAAAGGGCTTTTTCAATTTCATCTCGAAAGACGAAATAATGAGAGGATTTCAAAATGACGACTGAGTAAATATTACAATATTATGCAAATTGCTCCTGCTTCTGCGCAGACTTTTTTATTCTTATTTTTTCAATGTATTACCAAAGTCCACCTTATGATTGTCTTCGAAAAGATGATCTGATTATGGTGTTTTATTTTAAACTCTCATTAGCTCTGTGCTGAAAATGTACTCAAATTTATATTTCTAAGTTTCGATTCGTACTGAAATCAGTATTATTATGAATTGTGTATCGATGCAGATACTCAGAAGGATATTCGGACCTATGCAGGTAAACGGAGCTTGGAGAATACGATACAACGATGAGATCTACAATATTTATAATGAGCCCAACATTATGAAGGTGATTAAAATAGGGAGGCTGCGATGGGCAGGACACGTGGAAAGAATGGGCGATGAAAGAGTGCCAAAAAGGGTCCTGCACACAAAGCCACAAGGTAGAAGAAACGTTGCTGTCAGGATAGAGGGAGATGGCGAGGAATGCTGGAGGAGACCAAGGCCCGCAATGGGCTGTGGAGCAATAGATGATAATGATCGATGCAGATAATTTCGGGGATAGCTTGCTAGTTTTCAAACTTATTTAATAGGTCTTTCTTATATACCAATTTTGCAGTTGATATTTTTTTATAATTATTTAATTATCAATCGATACATTTGCTTCTTTGTGTTAAATATTTTATATTGTGGGTACTTAAGTTTTTTTTGTTAGTAGGTATATTTTTATCTGTTTGTAACTTTTTAGTATTTTTTTTTTTTAACATGTCTACGTAGGGGACGCCAGCTATTAGGATTTGGGTCCATTTTGCTCTTCGGAAGAAGCGCACTACGTAGCGTTGGGAGGGGTTTGCAATCTAGAAATGAGTTTATTAATTCGGATTTTAAAAAGACCCGGGTTGTACGAAGATGGAAACACAGAATTCGGAAGATCGTTCCACAGTCGGGCTGCTGTATTAATAAAGGAGTTCGAGAAGCGACTTGTTCGTATATGTTGAAGGTCCACTGTGAATGGATGCTGCGATTGAGTGAAGCGAGTGACTCTGTTGCGAGTGGGTGGAGGAGGGACCAAAGATGCAAGTTCTTCTGAGCAATTCCCGTGGTAGTATCTATAGAATAAACTTAAAATACCGACTCTGCGTCTGTGTTCTAGTGATTGCAATCCATCAGTCAGTGATGGATCATCAATCAGACGTATAGCACGCCTTTGGACAGCGTCGAGGGTATTCAGTAGGTATTGGGGGGCGCCACTTCAGAGGTGACTGCCATATTCAATAATTGGACGTATTTGCGCTTTGTAGAGTATACAGATCTGGGTCTTAGTAAAATATCTGCGCGCTCTATATAGTACGCTCAATTTTTTTGGAGGCGAGTTTCACCTTAGCTTCATAATATATAAAATTATGTTTTCGGTCTGAATCTGTGAGACGATTAATATCGTAAGTTTCCGGAATGTGGAACTTGTTATTGCTGCGTGTTAAATTAATGATTTAACATAGTGCCTGTTAGTTGCCCGAGAAGTACCTAATGTAAAATAAATAAAGTATTCTAATAAAATAAAATATAATTTTTTGGTTCGTTCTAGGATGTTTGAAAACAATTTAATAATAATTACTAAAATCTGTAATCAAACAAGAATAACAATGAATCTATTTGAATTCCTCTCTCATTCGAAAAATTATTGTTTAGGCGAAATTAATCTCATCAACTTTTTTATAACTTTGTAATAACTAAGGTACCTATATCAAGAATGTTTTATATCAGTTTGAAATTCCCTTACAAAGCAAAACGATTCCCCTATTAGAAGTAAAATAAAGAAATACATAATTATTTTGATTTTACTTATAAAATTATGGAATTCTTCAATCAAATCACTGTTTCAAACGTATATATCATATACCTAAGTTTCTTGATATTAATTACCTACAAATAATGAAACCGGCTTAGAATAGTGCTTCCACTCTTTTCTATTATTGTTTTCGAGTGTCCCGTGAGAGTCGGGTAATCGAAAATACAACAGGCAACAATAACATCTCACATAGTTCAGCAATGAGGTTCACCACCCATTCCGAATATAGTGCCTTTTTAGGTGAAACGAGACTGGTGTGTGGGTATACACAGATATGTTTTGCTCCCTTTTATAATGCAATGCACACCCGCACACCTTTCGCTGGTTACCCCACATTGTGGGATATGCCGTGATGGTATGAATGAATGAATGAACAAATAATGACACCTTTCAAAATATTAAATCACTAAGTTATTTTCGCACTGCAAAAATTACCATGACCTGATGTCTGCTAAATATAAATATATGAGATTCTGTCATGACTTACCGATTCGTGACTACTAACAGGATATTATTACTTTATAATTTTGTTCAACTGTTTGGCAAAAAAATACAACAGACCTTACGAAGAAGGTCAAGAGATAAACTCTTCATTCTTTGTATGGTAGGTTGTTATTCGTCATCGTTAAAACGAGTTACTGCATCTAGATGTTTTTTTATATACATGTAATCACATACAAGACTTGAAGATTCGTCTGAAACATAAGATTTAAAACAATATTTTTATTAATTGAGCCATAATATATATAAATTGTAAATCATGATTATCATAATATTATGTGTGTGGACATTTTAGCATTCTGAAATATTCAGAATGCTAAAATTTGTTTAATTATATGAGGTTTGTTTTTTTTCTTCTTTCGTTTTAATCTTGGGGATTTCTTATCAGCAAAGCGATGCATCTATTCCTCCACTCAGCTCGATCTTCAGCGTCTCTCTTCAAATCTGTGTAGGAGGTGCACTCCATGTCCTCGCACACCTGTTCTAGATACTCTCAGCGGGTACGCCATCTGACAGTTTAAAAAAAAAAAATTTTTTTTAATTTATTTAAAGAAAACTGTATTCCACGAGTGTGAATCTTCCATTCACATTCGTCGATTGTTCTTTTCACTATGGTGCTGAGATTGCTAATCTAGAGGGCTCCATGAGCTACGTTTCGTGCAATGCATTTTTTTTCCTGTCGTTCACTTAGCGTTCTGTGAAGAGGCCTATTACAGTCCCCGTATGCAGAGCTGGTGGTGGTGGAAGTAGCGAAGTTTTAAAAAATCATAAACCCAACATATCCAAGTATACTTTGTAACAAGAACATATACATTCCCTAAATTAAGCATAAGCTTGCACTATAGGTGAACGGAATTGGTCGTGGTAGGCAATATTTTATTCTTTAAGTATACCTATATTTATTTCTTAAATTCTATAAGACGTTAAAAGGCATTTTTGCTATTTTTACCTTTAAGATGTTGCGTTTAACAAAATAGATATTAAGTACATGGGTATATAAACATAATGACATAATAGTTATAGAATATATGGGTATACAATGGGTATATAAAGAAACAGAAGAATTATTTAATATTACTACTTAATTGACTTATAAAAAAATCAAAATTATATTTGATTTTGAAAGATGGAGATGTTAGAAGTAAGAATAATAGAAGAGCGTGTATGAGACGATGTATGGACGTGAATGAAGCGAGGAATGTATGTCAAGAGAGAGGAGTCTGGCGTTCGGTTCTCTCTGCCTACCCCAAATAGGGAAATGACGTGATGATGGTATGGTATGGTAAAATTATATTAGCATAATCCCTTTTTACATCAAACAATATTTTCATACTACACTAAAACATATACTTGCACCTCTATATTACTTCAACCTACCACTAAACCTTATAAAAAATAATTAACACTATGACGAATAAAAATAATAGAACTGATTTATATAACGCTACTCTGGGACAGGCATAGCCTAGTACAGTAGCCTAATCCACAAATTAAAAAAATGTATATGTATACACTTATGACTTAAACTTTTACTTATAACTTAATTATAGTATAACCTATACATTTTATTTACTACTGTATAAAGTTATATTGTACTTATTCTGATATTATTATACCTACTTGTAAAAAAGGATTTTAATAAATAAATAAATAAATATACAATATGTCAAAAACATGACTTTGTATCAAAGAATATAACTGTTATGTATTCGATTCGCGTTGTAAATCTATGACCTATTATAACGAGTATTTCATTTGATTTGTGCGAGTTAATTTAACAAAATTATCTGGCTATTCCCAAAGGACTAAGGTTCTGGATAAACCGTGTCATTTTCGTAATAAAAGAGTGAAATGATTGCATACATTAATCACGACACGCTCACGGCGATTTTTTCCATACAAGTGGAGAAAACAAGTCTTATATATGTGGCGCTCAACGTGGGGCGCGAAAACTACCTGTAAGATTTTTTGAATAAGGGCGATATTCCGACGACACACTTCGCAGGAGTTTATTTTTTCTTCTTACCGAATTACTTCCCTTGACAAATTGGGATATTACTTATTCGGGTGTAGGATGCGCGTGTCTCGTGCGGCGCCATCTCTTGACACTGTATTGTAACAAATATCCGAGGATCGTGTTATCCTTACTAAACTTCCCAGAAGCGTGTTGGTGCCTCTTTATCGCGCTGTCGAATTATTTGTCAAAGTAACGTCTTGTTATTTGACACGCGAAGTAAAAACGTTATTCGTTTACAGCTTTATGTAACTAGCGGGTTATTTATTTTCAACCGTAAATTATATCGTAAAATGGTATTTTTTGATCCTCAGCGTGTTTATTGCAAATTGACATGGTTCGGCGATGGATTTGTTCGTACATAAGTTTAATTTGTAATGATATGGATGTATTCTATTTAAATTTTTGTTTTAATGGATGTTTAAAATTATTGTTTTAAATGGAATCTTTAGTAGAATGAAATATATCGTTTTAATCCAGTAAATAGCACTTCTATGTAATATAATACAATTTCCAATAGGTACCTTATTGCTCTCTTTGGACCCATTGGACATGCGGACCTTGTAGCCACGAAGAGCAACTTTGGGGCTTTCAAGACTTTCTGTCTTAAATTCGGTGCACTATTATCTTCACTATCACTGAGCGGTGAGCCAGTTGTTTCCACATGATTAGCTCTCTTTGGCACATTAAGTGCAGTGTCTGCAAGGTTTTAGAGTTCTCCGGACGCTTCATATGTTCTTTATGTGTTCTTTCAGAGTTTTGCAAGGGGCCGTTATTAGTCCACATACATAAGTAGAACGAGTGGTGGTGGGGGAAGAACAGGTACCTAATTGCTAATCTATAAATTATTAATCTCAATAGATGACATCATTTTTTTACTTGTATCATGGGTTTGGCGAATCTACGGAGCTGTCTGTGAGGGTGGTGTGTGGAGAATCATATACAATCACGAGCTATACCAGCTTTATGATGATATAGACGTTAGGGTATTTATAAGGATTGGGAGACTGAGATGGCTTGGACATGTGCAGAGGATGAGTGAGCAACTGCCCGCCAGAAGAGTCCTTCACCATAGATCAGAGGGGGAGACCTAAGTTGAGGTGAACGGACTGCGTCCAGTGGGACCTGGACTCTTTGGGCGTAGTCAATTGGAGACAAGGAGCCGCTGACAGATCAAAATGGCGAAGACTTCTTTTGGAAGCCATCTCCCACCTTGGGATGTGGAGCTGATGATGATGATCATGGGTTTGAAACCCATATCATCACGGCATATTCTAAAAGTGGGACCAGTGGCAAATGTGCCTGCTTAACGAAAGGGAGCACCACATACCCATTAGAGTAGAAAAGGACATTTTTCACACATATATTGTTTCTTTGGGTTGGAAACACAAGTAAACATTGTTTGTAAAAAAGAAAAAAATCCTACGTTGAATTAAATGTTGTTATTTTTAAGAAAAATTACTTTTTTATCACTTCTGGGGGGCAAGTCTAGTCCAACCGGCGAAATCAAAACCCTCACGATTCCCATATCATGGATATAATTATTATATGGAGCTCTATAATATCTTTAGATGTCACAGAAATCCATACGATATTATATCCATGATATGGGTAATCACTAGGGTTTTGATTTCGCTGGTCGAACCAGATTTGCCCCCCTGATGTAACTGTGCTGTAAAAATATTACTATTTTTATCTGTGACTTTGAATTTAAGAGGCTAACCTGCTAGGACGGTCAACGTTTTTTGGACATAAATTTATTAGATACATCAACACCACTGATTGACAAATGGTCTAGAGTTTTAGCCACACACGCGCTTGATAACGATTTATCGTTCTGTGTACCAACAGTAGCGTCCAACATTTTTAATGGTTGTTAGCGATTTCATTTCGCTTCATTTTTAATGGCGTTTTCAGCGTCTGTCCGTCGTCGTATGAAATATTCGCGCGTTTTCGTCGTGAAATAAATACGCTCGTTTCGGCAGTTCACAATCATAAAGTCCGATTCACACAATCCCAGTTAGCATTACTCATCGTATGGCTTTGTTTTCCCCCCCTCACGCGATGACATTTTTATGTGATATTTCGCACACGCGCTCCCTAACCCGACATTCGCGAATTTCGTATTTCGCCAAACGGTCGCGAAACTATTCAGTTATCTTCTATCTTCTTCTATATATTAATACGTTAACGAAAACTTGAATCCCTTTTTAAGCAAAATGCGCGCACGGAGGAGTGTTAGACTTGGCATAGTCGAAGATTTCATGGAGGAGGACTGCAGAAAGATAATATTTATACATGATATAAGTTATCTTCTTCTTCTTCGTCAGCCCTCTTTCGTTCAGTAATGGACATAGGCCTCCCCCTGAGACCTCCACAGCTCCCTATCCTGGGCAGACCGCATCCATCCGCCTCCAGCTACTCTTCTGATATCGTCAGACCACCTGGTTAGAGTCCTTCCAACACTTCTCTTGCCCGTTCTAGGTCGCCATTCCAGCAGTTTTTAGTTCATCTGGAGTCCTTGGTTCGGGCGATATGCCCTGCTTAGCTCCACTTCTGGTTTGCAACCTTTTGGATAACGTCGGTTACTTTGGTTTTCTCTCTTACCCACAAGTTAGTTTTTCTGTCTCTTAAAGAAATACCCAGCATTCTTCTTTCCATGGCTCTGTGTGTTACTGTGAGATTATGCAGCATTCTATTTGTAAACACAAGAGTTTCACAGCCATATGCGTTATACGATATGCGTTATGATTACATTAAATTAAATAAAAATCACATCAAACCATCGATTATTTTCCTTAGAACGTGAAAGAGATCGTCGATTATTTTTTTTAAATTTATTTATTCAATAAAACAATATTTATTACAATTATATGAATTTATACACTGTTTTTTTCTCTTTCCCATATCCGTGTAGTATAATCTACTGTGGCCAAAATGCCAAAATGCTAAGCTGGTGGCATATAGTCACATTGCAGTAATCATATATACGTATCCCTTCTCATTTACAATCGTTGTTTACGTTTTGTCTGTCATTGTGGTAGGTACCTACGCCACAATTGTTAAATTACAAATTTCAGAACATGTTAAAGAAAAATACATATCTGAATATCTACTAGGAAACAATATAACTAATGGTACTTAAACAATAATACAATAACTTACTTAATTTGGTGTATTCAATTTTCACTTCAGAGATAGTAATTCTTTTCCATATTATCCGATTTTAAATATTTCTTTTTTATTGGAAGAGAGTGCTTCAGAGGTTATTACATATGTATATAAGTTTTATTGAGTACCTACTGATGATAGGACTCATGAAGAAAATCATCAAACTCTTCGATTTCCAAAGGCGTCTTCAAAATGTATAACACGTATTTATTGTATGGCATTGTAAACAAAATATCATAACTACCTACATACATAACATCACGTCAAGTCCTTCATGGGGTAGGCAGAGAGAAGCGAATGCTACATTTTCCTATCTTTACGCACATTCATCGCCTCATCAGCATTAATGCATCGTTTTTATTATTCTTCGTTCTTCTTTCTTAACCTCACGACTAAGGATGGTGGCAACATTCAATCGCCCGCAAAATGGTATTCGAAAAAATCATTCGAGAAAATGGCTTCATTAATATTGATGAAAAAAAATTGTCACCTTATTTTATTTTCAAATATTATTTACACCTCCATTTAATTAATTGTTTTTTTCCTTGTTTCAGGTGAGGGATTACTATGAAAACTATGAAACTGAAAATTTAGACTACCTACGTTGAAATCGGTATCTTTACATATTGAACGGGTATGTACATATACATAATATATATGAAATTATTAATTTATGTACTTGTTTTATAAACATATTTAATTTTTACGATAGCCAAATAAATAAATTAATTCACCACACTAAACATTCCGTTGGGCGCAATATGTTTCGGAGTATGGTCGGGCGAATTGAGTCTGGGAGGCACTGCCATATTTACTTACCTTTTATATATTTTTATATAGATACGACAACGACGTAATATACATATGTTGTCATTACTATACAATGTCCTTTTCAATCCAAATTTACCTACCTCAGTATCTCAAAGATAAATTCAATAAATTATCTTTCAAGCCACGGGCGTCCACTTCGATCTGCTGAACGTGCTTTACTATCTATCCCTATTCATAGTTCTGAATTTTTAAGCTCTTCGTTTGAGGTACATTCAGCTAGACTATGGAATAGTCTAAGTCCTGATATTACGTCGTCTATCTCACTAAATATCTTCAAGAAAAGGCTAAAGCAACAATATTCATCTGACAACACCTGATTACATCTTCCTCTCCTCTTCCTTTCCTTATTCTTTAGCTTAGTATCATTGCTATGAATTGTTCTTATATGCTATCTTCTTTGTTTTTTTTTTCTTTTCTTCTGTTATCTTTATTTATTTTGTAATGTGATTAACTTATTGACACAGTACACACTGTTTTGTATATTAATCGTTTACTCTGGTTGGTTGGAAGAAATTGCCATTAGGCAATTAGCCCGACAGTGTACTTATTATATGTACCTACAGAAAGATTCAAAGAAATATAAACTTTTTTTTTCATTAAAAAGCAATCGTTTACTCATATTATTAAAACATTCATATGTTATAAAAAAACATGGGACCAATAAAATTAACGTCTTAAAATTAACGAAAATATATTTATAAAAAAAATGGTTGTGAACAATTATTGGTTTGAGGTTGTAAAACACTAGATTTAACAGAATTAAGACAAGAACATACGAAAATAATCGTTCATTCGTACGATTCAGCAGAAGATATCGGTCCTCCTATCCCTATTTTATAGAAAATGTAATACAGTAGTAAAAATAAATTAGAAAACTTACATACTTGTCAAACAGCGACGTAATCGGGCGCAATGAGCCTATTGGATCGTTTTGTCTGACAACCTGAGATGAAGAAAATAAACCATTAACTGACCATACGACTATATCAGTGGCATTAGAAAAGGGGAAGTCATTTTTTCATCTATCATTTTTATTGAAATTTTAGTAAAATCTTGTATTTTACAATCTTGTCATAATTGAATCTTAACCAGATGGTATTTGAAAGAAAACAAGTAAACTTAGTAACTACCTGATATTAATTTTAAATTATGAATCAGCAGAAGCAAATCGCAATATATGCCAATATATTATATACGATGTAATTCATATTTATAATTTCTGCAATAGTATACTTCTATGTATGTAAGTCGAATGAGATAAAATACATGATAAGATAAATATATTATGACGAACGAACGCATGAACCTACCTACACGATTTAGATAATTTTTACTCTTCTTTCAAATTAATCCTATTTCGTTGTTATCAGAAAATCTCATATCATAAAAAAAATATTATATCTATGTATCGATTACTTTATAAGACTATTTATGATCCCTATTCACCACAATATTTAAAAAATAACGTCGTTTTCTTGTCAAGTCACGGCCTATCCCTTCGATCTTCTGAACGTACTACACTAGCTATCCCCATTCACAATACAGAAGTTTTCAGCTCCTCTTTTCAAGTACAATCAGCTAGACTATGGAATGGCCTAAGTGATGAAATAACGTCATCTCAATCCATTCAAATATTTAAAGGTAAACTTAAAAAATATTATTTGTCAAATAGTTCCTGAATTCCTTCTATATCCTTCCCTAACCTCCTTTTCCTCATTGCTATGTGAGGTGTTATTTTTATTATTCTTTTTTTTTTAAACTCTCTTTTCATTTTTGTTTCTCTTTGTATTTTTTTATATTTCTAATGGTGACTTTCACCAACGCCCCCTAACTCTTAGGTGCTACCTAAGAGTTAGGGGGCGTTATTCTTACGTAGTACCTACCTAACGTGAATTTTCGTTTCACCACCTACATATGTAAGAGTTACTTAAGACGCTAGACTGGTGAAAAACAACGATACGTTAGGGGCTACCTAAGCTTAGGTGATACCCAGCTATGTGACAGTTTAGGTTACGTTGGTGAAAGTCACCATTAGTCTTTTATGTTTTTTTACGGCTCTGGCCGATTTACTAATGATATGGATAATAATTAAGCACTACAAATAATAACACTCAATTATTATTATTACCATTATACACTTCCTCAAAAGAATTAGCAGATCAATGCGTAAATTGTAAATTATTTAAAAGAGCAAAATAAAATGCAACAAACGCATCATCAAGCTTTCAATTGGGAATAGTTCACCCATCCAGATACTTAACATATCAAAGGATTAGGCTCTGAGGAGGTCTCTATACTATCTAACAACCCTACTGATTCCCGAATATTAACGTTTAAAAAATCTTTAACGATTCTACATGTATTCATTATTACCGTTTTTTGCATTTTTATTATTAAGTTTTTTATTATTAAGTTTTTCAATAAATGTATAATTTCTAAATTACGGATTAACGATTTTGGAATAATGCCAGTGGCTGAAATAATGAACGGTAATATTATTATTTTACGAGAATGCCAAAGTCTTTTAATCTCGTTACCTAAAGCGGTGTATTTTCTAATTTTTTCATTAAAAGTTTTTATAATATTACTAGAATTTGGAATAGCCACGTCGCAAATATATGTTATTTTTTTAATTTTATCATGTATTATTAAATCGGGTCTGTTATGTTGAATTGACCGGTCAGTTAATATTGTTTTATCGTAATAAAGCGAAATATTATTATTTTTTAAAAATGAAATTGGATAAAAATGAAAATAAAAATAATTTGTTACAAATTTATTTCTCACTAAATTAGTATTGTACCAATTTAACTTAGAGACTTCACCTTGCTCGGGTTGGTTGGAAGAAATTGCCTTATGGCAATAAACCTGCCTTTGTACACATGTACATAAATTATATAAATAAATAAATAAAAATATAAATAAAAGTACATATATGTGGGGAGAATTATTCATTATCAAGAGATAAAACAATTATGACAGAATACTCGATTATGTTATCAATTATTGATAAAACAAAATAATACTTACATTCTATTTCGATTTATAAACGTGTGTCACTGTGATATTATTTTTTTGTAGTACAAAACTACCAATCGCATTAAGTCTGGGGGGGGCATGTCTGGTCAACAGGCGGAATCAAAACCCGTCTATGTTTACCCATATAATGGATTTAATTATGTTATGGGTGTATTTACAAATAAACTGAGGTCTTTTCTATAGCCATTTTTTTTATTTTGCTGTATGATTTCATCTGTCGAAAAATTCAAAATATCTATTTATTTACATATTTATAACTTTCCGTACAAATATATTGTACATTGATGGGTTTAATGCCAAACGGTAATTTCTTTCAACCAACCAGAGTCAATGGTAAATATTCAAAACAGCGTGTTCTATGGCAACGAGGCATCACCAAAATTAAAAGAAAATGAGGGCTATGGAAGTAAAAAAGCAAAAAAATGTTTTTTTTAACAAAATTAAATAGAACATAAAATTATATATTTTTTCATAATTCTGTGTGCTAAATAATTGAACTTAAAAAATTATAACAATGATAGGAAAACAAAAGAATAAGGAAATGAGAAGGAGAGGAAAAAAACAGGGTTGATGAAGTAAATCAAAAATGGTCCTTCAAAAAATGGGTTGGTTAAATGAGAATTCGGGGATTTTCAATAACCATAAATAAATACAATTTATTTAGATTCAATTTTTTTATTTATTTCGTGTTATTAAGACATGATCAAGACTATGACATAAGTTCATTGTGATAATATACCTATGTATTATTATCAATGTATAAAGTGCACACAAATATTTTATCACTGAAGAGTTTAGTGTTTGCCACAACCCATCAATTTTTGTATCATTTATCAATTATGCGAATATTTATCGGTTTTTCCATATTTATTTTTCAAATAATGTCTTTTTCGTAAGATGAAAGTATAAGGTTTATCGGAATTATCCCTAAATTGGCAGATGAAATATCATCCTACAGGTGTGAGAGGGAGGCTGTAATCTGTAGCAAGGAGACAAATCTCCGAAGACTTGGCTCCCTTGAGACATTCATCTCCCGATAGTACCTACTTATATAACAACAGCAGACTGATAAACCGTTCTTAAATAAGGTAAATTTATGGCGGAATAAAGATGCAAGAAAAAGTAAATAAATTATACCGTTGTAATCTTTCGTCATTTTTTTTAATTTAATTGTTTTTTTTTTTGCTATATAAGAGGATATATAACGCTAAATCTAGTGACTGAAACATGATTATATATGAAAACCGCCTAAGGGGGGGACTGCTGCCAACGTACCTATTTTTTCAATTTGAATTTGCGTCATTACTACATAACGAATCATTTTGAAAAAAAAATAACCTAATTAGTTTTGATATTAATAAATAAAAATATACCTCATTTTTTTAATTATGTTCTGTATATATTCTTGTAGGAAAATAATAAACATACCCCAATTTTTGATATTTTTCTTAAATTTATAAAAAACTATAAGGTATAGAGCATTATATTTTTTATAAATTAAAGAAGATCAAAATATCTGGAAAAATACGATGTAACGTTGCATTAATGCATCAGGTTAAGTTAATAAACCAAAAAAACTTATATTTCACAATGGCGCTGAATGGAAAAAAAATGTTTTTTAGGTTTATTTTCTAAACCTGAAGCATTAATGCAACGTCAAATCGTATTTTTCTAGATATTTTTGTCTTCTTTAATTAAAAAAAAATATGTTGAACTACGCCTTATATTTTATTAAAAATATAAGATAAACGTTGAAAATCGGGGTATGCCATTATTTTTCTACAAGAATTTATACAGAACATTATCAAAAAGTAAAGATACATTTTTCTTTATGAATACCCAAACTATCTAAATTATTTTTTTCAAAACGATTTGATAAGAAATAATGATGGTATATCAAATTGAAAAATAGGTACGTAGGCAGCAGTCCCCCCCCTAATGCACTATGAAACGACGTGTTAGTAAATGTAACTACGCTGAAAAAAATGTTACGTTAAAATTAACCGAACTATAGTGACTACAAAACAATTCGTTTAGTGCTACTACATATTTTGTGCGCTTAACCAAACAGTACAGTCATAAATGGATTAACTTTTATTACTGATAACAAAGGTTTGCCTAAAAACGCAGGTAACCAGTTCGGTGGTCACAATTTTTTTTCAGTGTATCGCGTGCGATAAAAAGGGGTTCATACGTGATTGATTGATAACCCAAAAGTTGTTGATTTTTTGCTTTTTAATAACAAATCAGGGGGTGGGGGACAAGTCTGGTCAAACGATGAAATCAAAACCATTATGATTACCCATATCATTAATATATTTTTATATGGAGTTTTTTAATATGTCAGGATATTATAGAACTCCATATGAAAATTATATTCATGATATGGGTAATCACGAGGGTTATGATTTCACCGTTTGACGAGACTTGCCCCCTGACTTGAAATGAAAAAAAAATATTACAAACGTTCACTTTGATTTCATGAATTCTTTAAGCACACAAAAGATTTATTTCTCCACGAATCATATATTGCATTAATCTTATAAAAAATCACGTAAAAATAATATTTTTAATAATCTTTGTAGAGGAATATATTATGTTGAATTATAAAATTGTGAAACGAACATTCACTTGAAAAAATTTTAATTTTTTTTCGAAATTGGGTGTTTAGGTTTATACCTATGCCCCCCTTAAGATAAAGATTAATCCGTACATTTTATCATGTAACGTTTTTACTAGAGGTGGGCAGATAGTGCTGGATACCATGGATGCCTTTCGTGTTTTATTAGTTTCATTATTATTATTAATTTCGGGAAACAAATACGGTAGATAGATAAATATTCGATAATTAAAAAAAACAATTATTTCTTATTATAAATATTCCTTATTGATAATAAATTAACACACTTCGTTGTACTCTGTACAAGTGGCGGATTTAATACCTGATATAGTTGGAAGAATATTTTTTTCATCAGAAATACTCCCGGGTGTGCTCTGAACATCACCAAGTTTCATTGTAATCAGATTAATGGCACAAGAGTACAAAAAGGACTTACAATAATACAAATGATATTTAAATCTGCAATTTTTCCCATACATAAAAAGGATGCGCACTGGTAAACGCAACCACTCCCGTGTGTCAGACTTAACTTTTTCATACCTACATTCAATAAGGAAGAAAATATAAAAAAAACAAGCATTAAACAGCTCTGTGGAGGATATTGTGAGGTAGAGCAGACAAAGAAGACGATACTGTAGAGGATGAAACCAAAGATTGCAATGCGCGAGATACCAGAGGGACGCCGACCACCGGGAAGACCATCAAAGAGATGGAGGGAGAGCTGGACATCATCGTACCAGGACCTGTTCAATTAGATCATAGATCAACCAAAAGAGGAAGAAGAAGGCATTCAAAATTAATAGTTTTTTGACATTGCCTTCTCTTACACCCGAATGCACAGTCTTAGGAACCTACATACTAACTCATAACCTCACTGAAGTATTTAGTATTCTTAAGTTAGCAATTGCGTTGCATTGACATCACTTACTAAATACTACGCCAAACTTAAGGTCGATGGCGATAAACAACATATATAACTAAGCTCACACTGACAGCTCGATGTCATTATTTTTCTGAAATTCCAGCGAATTTTCGGTATCTCGTATGGATCGTTGAATACTCTGGTATTTGATTTGACAAAATTACCCAATACATATTTGACGAAGTCGCTCTAAAATCATTATCCATCTCGTATTTTAAAACATCTCTTATTTTATTTTTTAACCACTCGTAAGGTTCCTCGCTATCAACCTTACTTTTTGACAGTTCGCAAATGTTAGTTTATACGAACGCGCCATGCTCTACGTATGTATCTGAAATGCAATTCTCATGCAAAAACTTGGTAGAATCCTCCAGTTAGGAAGCCACGTGATCTCCTAATTTAAGTGAGCGACTGTGCAATGAAAACATGGTTAATATTTAGAATTTAGTATTTAGGTAAGACTCTGCATTCGGACCTTAGAATATATTAAGATGTCACTGATGCGGTCATGTTAGATCCATTGTGGTCGACTTCTGCCTTTTTAGTATTTTTTTCGGTTTTACAAGTGAGACAACTTGAATATGGTCTGTCGCGTAAAATGAGGTAGGGTATACCCACACCCCCCTGGGCAAGGCCACCGCTATAAAAATGCCTTAAATATACACAGATTTTTTACTTTCAGCTACAGCCATTTTAGGATTTATTTTTACGACCTGTATTCCATACAGAACAACCATGTTGGTTTTTTTTTGTCTTTCTGTTTGTTGGCAAGATTATAACAACGCGATTAGGGTGGGGACTCACAACCAACCTACACATTTCTATCCGGAGAACTTTAATCCCTGTTTTTTGGGATCATTTTTCACATGAGATAGCAGAATGGATTAGACTTTTCATATAAAGATTTTAAAAACTAATGAAGAAATAATATAGTTATCTATATACTAAATAATTTTTCTATTCTGTATTTTTCTTGTCTAAATAATATTACCTACATAGTCAGAGTTTTTAATTATTAAGACCTTTTTAAATCTTTCAAAGTTATGGATACGACAAATGTACACTTGACACAATCATGTATTTAGTTTTCAAAAACGAATCGAAATTCACAAAGGACACAATGAGCAAAACATCGGGTAGCTAAAGAGTTCCGAAAAATAATACCAAATTTGGGTAAAAAATAATATTTATAGTACTACATGATATAATATATATGACCACGAATGTATAACAAACTGCCATCGGCGCTTAAGGGGTTAAAAAAATTCAATGTGTCAGGTACAAAGTGGCTATATACCTACTTGAAGTAGGTAGACATCAAAATTAAATAAATATTTCAGCAATAATAATAAGTCTTTCTACTCCATATTGTGTTTTTGGTGGTAAATTTTACTGTGGTATTTTTTTTTATTTGATTTTTTATTGTAACAATTTTTATTTTCTTTTTCTTGTTGTTCACTTTATTTTACTGTATTTTTTTTTCTGTATAATGTGTATGTTAAATATTTTGTATATTTTTTAATTAATAAAATGTTATAACTATGTTAACTTTACATATAGTTGCTTCGGAACAGACTTTCTAGTGTAAGTCCTTAGAGATAGGGAGGGCTCGGTGTACCAATTTGCGGATGATACGTGTGTCGTCGTGGCGCATGAGTTTGCAAACGGCTGAACAAATTTTACAAGAGAATTTTAACCTTCTATGTAAATGGGCGCATGATGTTGGTCTTGTAATGAATGCACAGAAAACTAAAGCAATGCATATTCATTCTTCTCATTGCCCATGAACATGTCTGTTTACATAAAAATATTGCTATATGTACTTGTGAAAACATTGATTTTGTAACTCAACATATGTATGTCGGACTAATAATTGATAATAGAATGAACTGGGGTCCACATGTAGAGTATGTATGTGGGAAGCTTCGCATCATAGCATGCAAATTCTCCATTCTCAAACATAAATTACCGTATGCAATCATAAGAATGCTATATTTATCATTAGCAGATAGTATTATCAACTATGGACTGAGTAGTTATGGCAGGACATACAAAACCTATTTAGCAAATATCTATAACCTACAATTAAAACTTTTAAAAATCATAATAGGTAATAAAATAAAAAGTACGTATCAGAATAATGAAAAGGGTATATTCAAACACTGTAATGTATTAGCTATATATCATAAAGTAAAAATTGCCATCTTAAAAGACGAACATGATAACATTAATAAATTAGAAGTAAACTCACGTAGAAATAACCTCCGAAAGTTAAACTACCTAAAGAAATATATTTTACCTGTGTACAAAAATGTATATGGCATGAAAACATGGGAATATCTCCTGCCAAAAATATTAAATGATATGGATGATGAGCTCTTGCATACATGCACTACGTGCCCTAAATTTTTTACCCACTTAAAAAGGTATATGATGAGGTCCTATGACGACAGCTATGTGCTCTAGAAGTATACTCCTTGAGTTGACCGGCTGTCATAGGTTGAAACCTGCATCGTATTCTATTTATCTTTATATGTATATAGGTATATTGGATTTTTTATTTCTTATTTTTTTTTTTATTTATGTATTTATTTACTTGCTCACTTATTTGTTTCTTTATTTTATTTTTGTTTTATGAATTATGTATATTAAAATTACCAAACTGAATTCGTCAATCTCAGATAAACCCTGAGGGTTTCGATGGTTGACTGTATGAATTGTTAATGTCATTATATATATAAAAAAAAAGAAAGTTATCTTTTTTTCATAATATTATTATAAATATATAAATAAATACAAAATAATTATATTTCTTGTATTAACACAGTGAATATGCATTTGAATGAATAAATAAAATAGAAATTTTCAGAATACAATCTCAGCATGATACTAGTTGAAAATCTGCAATAAAAAATAGCCTTGTGGAAAAAATTGCTTATTCATAACTCCCCACTATATCCTCTTGGGTTAGTGAATATTAAAAAATTAAAATATACCTATTATTGGGATACAATGAGCTAGATCATACTTTTCATATTATCATATATTCTTCACTTATAACATTGTATCCTGTTTGTTTTCTAAATAAATACATAAATTTAATCTTCTTTGCTAAAAGTACATACATAGGTTCACTCTCCTTTAGGTAGGTATCTCCTATATCATCTTTCATTCTTTTCTTTACTGTTTATCTTATTATTATTATTCGTATTGCCGTGTCTTATCTTATTTACATAAATGTCAAATTTATTTTATTTTCCTCTCATCTTGTTTTTTTAAATAAACGAATAATAAAATGTGTTGAATGAAAATACCTAACGCCGTAAAAGCCATATAATGTATATTATATTTAATTTATTTATTTATTTTTAGCACATGCACATAATGGCAATATCTTCCAACCAACCATATTCATTTGGTGAAAAATATTGTATTTTTTGATATATGTATACCAACATTTTTATGACTACAACATATAATAAAAATATATTTATTTATTTAATTTAGGGGAAACATACGGTTATTTATAAATCATAAATAAAACAATAATCAATATCATTCATTTGCCAAAATAGTTCCCATAATATGCACGATATAAAAACGAGTAGGTTGTGGCCAACGCCAAACTCCTCACTAACAAGTCACTCTATAAAGTATTCAAATTTTGTATGGAAATTTTTCAGCATTTTTATGAAATGAGTGTGTTCAATTATTTTTTTATTTATTTATTTTATTATGAAAACTTGAAATTTTTTCAATGCCATTTTATGAAAGTGATGTGCCTTTTTACCAATTTGAAAATAAAAATTTCAAATTTTAAGTTTCCTGAACAAGGGCTTACTTAAAAAGTTTTGACGTTTAAAAAAATTAAGAAGCACTATACAGGTATCCTTCAAAATCTAATGGGGTGTAAGCGAGTATTAGATATACATATTTACAAAATTTAAAAAGAATCGAATGAGTACTTTAGTCTATAATCGATAAAGTAAAATAAACACGCCGTCCATAGCACACACACACACACACACACATATATATTGTGATGAAACTTTCAGAATACAATCAAAGCATGAAACTAGTTGATAAATCTGCAACAAAAAATACCCTTAAAAATTGCGAAATCATAATTTCCCACTATATCCCCTTGGGTTAGAGAGGAGTAAAAATATTTGAACTATTTATATTGTTATTATTAATGTCATACGTACATCGTCTCATAAGACATGCTGGTCTGTTGTTCAAGATTCAAACATGTTCTTTTTTCGGGATATCGTTGACATGGTCGTTGTTCGTGTCTTCCTTTTCTTGGACGATCCAGCCCCCCTAGACAACGTGTCATTTAGCTCACGAAAATTAACAAGAAAAGATATCTCAATGTATGGAAGTGACAGTTGCCAGTCACGTGACAACTGTCACTTCCATACATTGAGTTATCTTTTCTTGTTTCTTTTCTTGGGCTAAATGAGACGTTGTTTAGGCACCCTGATCTCTTGTTCCGTTCCTGTCATCTTCTCTCAGTCCATTAAATGTACCTTCATCAAATACAAATGTCTATTTTGTTCTTTTACAAACGCAAAATAATTTATATGCGTTACACATCATGTTACATATATGTAAGTATACCTACTAACATACATTCAGTTCATACAAAATAACAGCAGCTTCAGATTTATCTACATACGGCAAGCGTACACCAGTTATTATGGTTTAGAAATTAAAACGGTGATTTAAATCGAATACCTACATACCTACATACATACTCGTATATTGATCATTGGAAGAATTATTATATTTTTCGACCAAATAATTTGTAAATAAGCGATGTTTATATTTTCAGTAAACTGTCTTATTTATTTGTTTATTTATTTTTATTTATTAACAATTTTACTAGGAATTTTTTAATAAAAAAAAATGAAAATGATTCAACATATATTTTACCTTATAATAGAATGACCGTTTTGGCTGACTAGGCCCTTATCAACTTATCAATGACCAGTTAATATATAATGGAGTTCTACAAATTAAACACCGTCAGTATTGACAATATCAAATATATTAAGTATTTATTTATTATTATTTGTTTTTTATTTATTTGGTATTTGTTTATTATTTTTATAAATTACGGCTTAATAGACTTCTACGCTTTCAAAATAAAATATGATCGATGCACACAAAAAACCAAAAAGAAATACATAATATATGTACCGATCAAATAATTATAATAAAAAGTTATTTTGTTAGAAGAAATATATTAAAAAAATTGAGCACAATATTCAAGTAATTATAATTATTATTGAGTAATCTATAGATTAATATACCTACCGATTGTAATACAAGAGATTCACCGTCCATTCTGAATATAGTATATTTTAAGTGAGACGAGACTAGTATGTGGGAATACACATATGTGTCGTATTAAAAAGTTGGAAAATTCCTTTTATTAGGTAATGCTTACCCGCAAACCTGTATTTGGTTACCCACGTTGTGGGGTATGCTAAGATGTTTTTTTTTAAACTTGCCCTTCTATTTATTATTTTATGATTTAAAATATATCGTTCGTTACTTATACATTACGCCATTTTTCTCACTGGGGTGGGCAGAGAGAATCAAAAGCCAAATTATTCTATCTTGACACGCATCTTTCACTCATTAACATTCATATATCGCTTAGTTTATTTATTTTATTTATTTATTTAATATTGCTTCTCGGGCAACTAACAGGTACCTACTATGTCAAATATTAATTTAACATGCACCCAATAATAAGTTGCCACATTCTGGAGACTTACGATATTAATTGTCTCACAGATCCAGACTGAAAACACAATTAAAAACTGTGTCTCCACCGGGAATCGAACCCGGGACCTTTGGCTCAGCAGTCAGATATCTTACCAACTGAGCCACGAAGGCCGACAATGATTAGACAATGCGTTTATCAGAAGAATTTTCCTTTTATATATTCAGCACCCAGGCTACAAAAACGACAAAACCATTTCCTACACAAATTCTGGCAAATCATCATACAATTGTTTAAAACCTTTGTTGCACCTTTGTTAAAACCTTTGCCAAGTCTGTCTGCATACCCCGATTACTAACATTATTAAAATTATTAACTTCAACATACCAAACAGATAAACAAGGCACACCTCAACGTGCTTTTTAGACAAAAAAACACTAAGCCTTACCATATATAAAAATTTGGATAGGATAAGGTCTTTTCAGGAGCCATATTAGACAGGAATATTTCATTGTTTGTTACCACCAGTGAGTACATGTAATATACATTTTTATTTTTGTACGTTGCCCATTTTTTAATAATATTAAAAAATGGGCAACAACCCAACCCATCAACCCATGCATGTCTCTAACGGGGTAGGCAGAGAGAACCAAACACTATATTTTTATATCCTGGAACACATTAATCGCCTCATCAAAATTATATATCATTATTACATGTTCATCTTTTTTTCAAGTTTCTTAGATTTCTTTCTTTCAGAATTTCGTTCGTATGGTCGAACCAGCATAAATAATATTTATATTTTAGTGATATACCTACCAGAAAAACTGCATTCCTGGTACAATATCTCTTAGGTATCAGTAAATACAGGAGAGAGAGAAGGTGTTTGCCTGACACTGTTCATTTACAGCACAAGTTTATGCTTAAATTTGGGTAATATGAGGATACATAAATGTACCTACTTGTTAAACGAACATATTCGTTCTTTAAAAAAAAAAACAAAAAAAACTATATTTTTACATGTATTGTTGATGTTGACGGTATTTAAGGTTTAGAATTCATAATATGATTTAGAACAAACCCAGGTTTAATATTGGTTAATTCATAAAAAAAAAATATATGACAGAAAATAGAAGTTGATCTGAATATCTTCTGAAAATGTGAGTAAATACCTAAATTTCTATTAATTTTAAAGTCAAGAAAAAAATTTAGAGGACCTGGGCACAATAGGTACCTTTCATTTGAAACATCTGAAATATTCATGATAGGTACTAATAAAATTAGAATATTAGAAGAATACAAAAAGTTTGGAAGAATTTGCAAAATGGCAATAAACTCGCCACTTGTGCAGGTTGCAAAGAAGTGATTAAAATTTGATTTTTTTTATAAAAACATTATAATGAGTTTTGCCACATAGAAATATTACATACAATCTCACACAGTATGGCAGATGAGCCGTCAGGAAAATCTCATTATATGCAATTTTGTGTTTTTTTCATTCCCTAGGAGTTTTTGTCAAATTTTAACATCAAATATAGTTAGATTAGGCAACTTTTTATATATGTTGAAAAATTCATAACAATCTATAAACAATTAAAGAAGTTATGAGAGTTAATATTGCCGAAAAACTTTGACAGCCATTATCTCGAAAACATGTTTGTCGCAGTTAGTGACTTTTTCCTGTCAGCAGACGATATATAAATAAAAAAAAAACATGTTGTGATGGTTTATATGTGTATGTATTAATACAATACATCATTAATATCTATTTCACACAAATATTCATACATTCATCAAACTCTCAAGTATATTAATAAGATTGCCTACTACGTTACACACTAACTAAAGCAATATTACTCCTAAATTAATTCTGTTGTTGTAGATATACAAAATATACGGTAAATTAAGTTCCAATTTAATTCTTGATTAACTGATGTTATCAACCCAAATTTCCATTACAAATAATGTAATGTTTGTTACAAACACAATACACACATTCATATACCTCACACACCTCACCTAATAATTAATTTGTGCGGCAATCAATATACCTACATAGCTATGGATCTGTGTTCTCTCTGTGAATTTGGGTGAGAGAATTTCATTAATGAACTTCTTTACAAAACGGCGAATTCGTCATTGTCAGAGAATCGAGAAAAAAATATAACTGTTAAGTAAATGAATGTTTTTTTATCTGATTTATATATGGGGAGATTATAAAATACAAGATTAATGAAATCAAATAAATGTTAATTAGTAAATAAACACTTATTATAAGGCATTGTTCCTTTACTGTCCGTATTAAAGTCTTGTAGCGTTCATCGGGAGACAAAATTGATTCTTAATTGAAAACAAATCAAAAATCAAAACCCTCACGATTACCCATATCACGGATATAATTATTATATGAAGTTCTACAATATCTTCAGATGACATTGAACTCCAATGAGAATTATATCCATGATATGGGTAGTAACTAGGGTTTTGATTTCCCCGGTCGGACCAGATTTGCCCCCCAGAACTGTATTGGCATATGGATGTAAAGCGCCGACACTGACAGTGAAATCCGCCGAATTACCTTCTGGATTCTATAAAAACGAGAGTTCTTGGCCAAATTGGAGTTTCTGCGATAAAAAGAGTATGTATTCATAACACAAAGGATGTACAAATTATGCCAAATTCTTGATTACCCAAGAAAGTTATGGTCAGACAAAACACCCAAGGAGTAGAAAAAATATTGGGAGACCAAGATTGAGAAGGACGAGTTTGAAGCTAAACTTGAAGGAGGCCAAGGGTCGATTTGGGCAGTAAAGTCTGATTTTTTTTAAAGTGCCAATTCTATACATAAACAAAAAAATGCATAGTATTTACGCATGTAAATGTATTAGTAGAATCGTGGTTGCTGATTGGTTTACACCATTTGGTGTCCTTAACAACAAACATCAACAAACCCGACAGTACGTATCTATCTCTCGAAGTGAGCGCACGTTTGATTTTTTATGGTGACCATGTGTTCTAAATTAGGAATTAATTTCATTGATGATTTTTTATTTCTAACTTATGTATTTTATTTTTAGTTAAATATCGATATATAATTATTATCATAAACATGTGTTATCAGCGTCTTAGTATAGAATAAGTGTCCATTATTTATTTGTATTAGTTACATAATTATTATGTGTGTTTGCCTCAATGAACTATTATGTAAATATTTAGTATAATATAATTTATAATTTTGTAAAATAATATGTAACTGTTTATTATTATAAGGATTAATTACTTCATAATGTACCTATTATTTTATAAATATTTTCTTTAAATATTACTTTCCCAGGAGATGCCCACTAACATTTGCAGAAAATACCTAATAATGTAGACCCATTAAAGCCGCATGGTACCGGGGGTAAGTATAGGTATGAGTAGATTTGAAGGTTTTGAAGATATATGCATGTGCAAGTAACAACCGTTTTATATCATAAAATGATAAAAAAATCCCATAATATTTTTTTTCTTTGACACCATGGTCACCCTATGAGCTTTGGCACTTTTAAAAAAATCAGACTTTATCTAGGGATTGCAATTGCTGGATTCCAGCAATCCAGCTGGATCCAGAACATTTTTCGGCTTGCTGGATCTGGCGCTGCTGAGCCGCAATTAATAATGCATTTTCCAAATGATGGCGTAAAAGTCTGTTGCTTGAATAAAACATTGAGATTGCGTGTAAATTTTTAACATAGAATCTTCAGAATCTTCTTTTCATTTGTTTAAGCGTCGTCGTGTTTTGAACATCTTCCACGTCAGTCATTCCGAGAGTTGCCTGTTTCAATATGACGATTACGTGACGAATTAGTTAATGAACCTTCTTTTAGTAAGTCACCTTTGTATTCTTCAGGTCGTTTACCTATATCATTCATTTGTTTATCAATTTACTTTTAAACTTTATTTTTCCATACCAGTTTACACCCAGTCAATCGTCAACAACTTTATGAAATGGAAAATTATTAAAAAAAATCATTCATTCATTCATTCATATCATAGAATTATAAGGTAGTTGATATACTCCAATTTCGTAACGAATATCGAAAAATGATTCAAAGTAAACTAGTACCTCTTGATTAAGTTGTAGCCGTTTATGGCAGACTCCTTGATGACCTTCATTTACCTCATTTTCCTTCCCACCCCTTCAAAATCAAAATCCTCTACATACTACTATAATAATAAATAAGTCGATGGCAGAGCGGTTAGCGCGTTGGGCTAGTAATCCAGTGGTCGCGAGCTCGAATTCGTTCGAATTCGAACCGATTTCGTTCACCTATACTCTATAGCATAATCATTTATGCTTATTTTAGGGAACGTAGGAAGATGTATATGTACTTGTTTAACAAGGACATATTAATTTTTATGTATGTAAATGAAAAAAAAAATATAAATAAATGATATATTAAAATATTAAATAGTATATAATATCAAATGAATAAAATGTCTTTGATTATAATATTGTTTTATTTGTTATTTTTATTTAAATTCTGTATCTTTTTCTGTTTTCTTTTTTTATTCTATTTTATTTAATTACGTTTATTTTTACTGTTTATATTTCGTTTGTTTTCATTATAGGATAGATGTTTTGGCGCACGTTTTTTTAAAAAGTTATCAGGAGAACATACAATTGAGCTGATAATGAGCCTTAAATAGGACCAGCGCAGTAAACATACATTTCTAAGGGACGGTCTTATAAACGTCCGTTAGTTAGATTTCAGACCAAATAAACCGAAATTTGATACAAATGCTCTATATTTCGTCTTATAACAATCCGTTAGTTAAATTTTAGTAAAATTTTACCGATAGCCTTTACTGACGGTCCCCCACCGATTAAGCGTTCGTTAACAATAAGTTATGGAAGGATTGAGTTTTACCACACTTGTTTTTTTTATTTTGCGGTACATTTTTAATATTACGAATATTTTTAAATATACAGTTTTATATTTTTTGGATCTTTATATTGAATTGCTTTTTTTTCGGTAAAAAATGTCGTCCGACAGTGATTTTGAATAACCAAAACGAATTTGATTACAAGTTTGTGTTTGACGAAATATTTTATTATTTCAACATGACATTGATGACACTGAATTTCTTTTTATTTTAATTATTTTTTTATTTAAAAAAATGAATGAATAAATAATTATAACTAGTTCCTACATATGTATTAAGTTTTTTTAAATTTCATTTTAATTCCATAAATTAGGCATAAATGCTTGTGATATAAGTGAACAAAATCAGTTGAGGCGAGATTTGAACCCGCGTCCACTGAATTACTAATCCAGCGCGCTAGCTTAATAATAAAGGACTTAGGTACACCATTTTTGTAATTTTTGATTTTGTTTGAAGTACGCAAAAAATTAAACACTCTCTGTTTATATATTGCAATGTCAGCACCGCTTTATCCATTACAATCCATTATAGTCCATTACAAATCTATTGAAAATCCATTGTAGTCCAATTAGACTATATCTGTCAAATAAACGGACACTTAAAATAGTTTTATAATACCGCCGATAGTAATATCTACTTAGGAACATCCATCCGTTAGTAAATCGTAAACATACTTACGAATATTTGGTCTTTCGTTTATAAGACCGGCCCTAATCAGAAACGGAATGTAACCTGAACGGTTGTTAAACCAGAGGTTGATAAGCTTAGGTGAGATAAGAACACAATTCTTGTCTGTTCATGTTGTCAGCGGTGCAGTTGATATACGGCGTCTAGTCACACGACTAAATGTTTACACAAAAAAATAAATACAAACATCTCTTTGCTTTTCTATGATCCTGATAACTCATAATGTATTTGCAATACAAATAATAACACGAAAAATACGAAATGTCATTTATCTGGATTATTAAAAATGAGGACATAAGGAGAGAATGCAAGATAATTCATTCATTCATTCATTCATACCATCACGGCATATCCCACAATGTGGGGTAACCAGCGAAAGGTGTTCGGGTGTGCGTTGCCTAGAAGAATATTATTATTATGTAAAATGAAAGTGATTGCCTTGAGGTGGTTTGGATATATTGAAAGAATGAACGATGAACGTCTAACCAAAAAATATACATATACAAACTAAAATTATCATTCAGTTCATTTTAATGATCATTTTAGAATCAAAATACTCGTAAAAAATATATTGATAACGCGAAGATTGTCTTTTTTAAGAGAACCTGGATTCATCAGCTAGTTTTCGTGATCAATTTATACGCTTGTTATTACGTCGGATATCTCATTAAACAAATTCATAAAAAGGCTTCAGCAGAAATATCTATCTGATTATACCTAATTTCCTCATTCTCTCCTTATCCATTTATTTTCCCTTTCATTGCTATGAACTGTTTTTATATTTAATCTTATTATTTATTTTATTTTTTTTATGTCATAAAGTTATTGCCATTGTATTGTATATTAACATCAAATCTGGTTGGTTGGAAGAAATTGCCGTTTGGCAATAAACCCGCCAGTGTACAAATTATATGTTCAAGATTTTACGAATAATAAATAACATTCTAAACTTATTTTCAAATTTGCACGAAATCCATTGAAATGAAACGTTTTTCCGTTTTGGTTATTTGTTGGTATTTTAGCGTCTTCTAAATTTAACATCAAATGACTGCCTCAATTTGAATAATTGATTCAATCAAACATTTTAACTCTCCAACAAGTATTTCGTCTGTTTAACAAATTTTCCCTCAGTTTTCATCCCCGTCAACTTACTCTACTGAACTGTCTTCAAGATATGATGTCTGACAACTTCTTAATTCCGTAGTATTTAGACTTCATTAATTATTTGTCCCATAACGAAATCAACAGCAGGACATTTTCTTATAGATGTCTATATTTTTATTGACAAACTTTTTTTAACATCTCAATAGAGACGAAACTGGTTTACGTGATCACTTTATGCGCTTGCGCAACGTTCACCAATTATGCCTTCTTATTGAGTTCCCTTATCAATGTAATTATGATTCTTTTTAATTAATTGTATTTTTTTTGGTAAAAAAAAGTTTGTTAGTAAAAATATCATTTGACTCAGAAAGGGAAAAAAATCCAATGTTTACGTACCTATATGCAATCAAAAAAATATTCGATTAATTCATCTAAGTTTTATGCTGTAGACAATGATTAATTATGAAGTCTTATCTATTAACTGCAGTTGCTGGTTTAATCATAATATGTCGCTGATTTTATCTGAGTATATGGAAATAAAATATTATAGGAGTATTACTAAATTTAGAAAAGTATAATTGAATTGATCAGATATATTCAATTATATTTGTTAAGAGGGTGACTGCTGCCAACGTACCTTTTTTTTTCAATTTGAATCTGCATCATTACTACAAAACGAATCATTTTGAAAAAAATAACCTAGGTAGTTTGGATATTAATAAAAAAAATACCTTTAACTTTATTATACTTTTTAATTATGTTCTGTATACTAAAAAATTCTTGTAGGAAAATAATAAGCATACCCCGATTTTTGACATTTCTCTTAAATTTCTAAAATAGTATAAGATTTTTTGATAAATTAAAGAATATCAAAATATCTGGAAAAATATGATGTAACGTTGCATGAAAGCATCAGGATAAGTTAATAAACCACAAAACACTTTTATTTCGCAATGGCGCTGAATGAAAAATAAATGTTTTTTAGGTTTATTTACTAAACCTGAAGCATTAATTCAACGTCACATCATATTTTTCTAGATATTTTTATCTTCTTTAATCAAAAAAAAAAATATGTTGAACTATCTAAATTATTTTTTTCGAAACGATTTGATAAGAAATAATGATGGTTCATCAAATTGAAAAATAGGTACGTTGGCAGCAGTCCCCCCCCCCCCCCTTAAATGATCTACTAGGTTAGGAGTCGTTATTTTACTGTGGCAATACTATATTACCTCTGCCCCGTAGGTGCCTTGAGTTCCTGGTTCTCCTATAATATCCCAACTTCGTCTCTATTGAGATGTTAAAAAATGTCATTAGATATAACAAGTATTTAATTGATATTCAATCAATGTTGGATGAATTTTTGTTACAGACACGTCCCACACACTACGTTTTAATATTCACGACCCGAGAAGGTCATTTCCTCAATACAATATTACCTACTTAAACATGTCATGTTCCTAACTGTAGATCTTACTTCATAATAAACACTCTGTACATACAATGCCAATATCAACATACATAAATTAAGTAGATATTTGCAAAACATGAGTATATTTTCAAACTATCATTTCATCAATTTTTTTGAACCATTTCTCTAACTTTTCTACGCTCTCGACACAATATCTTTTTTATGGCCGCGCCGGCTGTCTTACTCATAATTTCAATAACAATTAAGTACTATAAATAATAATACTCAATTATAATTAGGTAACGTTATGCACTTCCACAAAAGAGTTAGCAGATCAATGCCTAATTTATAAATAATTTAAAAAATCAAAATAAAATACAACAAACGCACCGATCATGCATTCAATTGGGAATAATTCACCTATCAATATACTCAAACACATCCAATTAAGCTCTGAGGAGGTCCATATATGTACTATCTATCAACCCTACTAATTCCTAGTTATTTACTTATTTATTCATTCATTATTTTTTCTTTATATTTATTTATTTATATATTTATTTTATTGTTTTTGATCATTATATAAACAAATATAATGCATGCTGGCGGGCTTATTGCCATTAGGCAATTTCTTCCAACCGACCAGATTACAAATTATGACAAAACTATATTCACGTTTATAAAGTCTTTTACGATTCTATTTGTATTCATTCTTACCGAAGTACAATCTTAAAATTCTAAATTACGGATTTTCAATAATGTTTCAGTACTAAATATGTTTTGTGATTTATTTATATTTTTATGTTTCATTAAACCATTCATTTACTTATCGTTGCCGTAATAATTATGTATTACATGTATGTTCTTCAATCTTCTTTATATAATTATAAGTAATTGGTGTGAGTTTCCTGGAGGAAATTAATCAATAAATACATTTTACGCCAATCTTTAAAAAAAAAGCCGATGGTTCTGAGTTTGTTTTCCGGGGGGGGGGGACATGTTTTGCTTTCTTTTTATCGTAGATTTTCTTACGACAAATTTATTTAAACAATAAAATTATATAATTGAAAAGCGAATCTTTTTTACAAAATATTTTGATTGTGATGTAAAAAGTGTGAAGAATATTTTGAAACAAAGCCGAGACAAATAACGCGTTGGTAATTTGATTTCGTTTCGCGAATCTCTAAAATTATAATAAAATAGAATTATTATACAGTATGAAATATTATAATAACGATTATGACAATAATAATAATAATATTATTAATATTCGTATCTTCGCAATTTTCCGCGGCGGGCGCCATATAAAATTAATTTGCGCGGGATTGTTGTAAATCTCCCGCGCTTAAAATTTAATGAGATTTTCAAATTGTCTGATAAATTCAATTACAACGAGTGAAACAATAGTCTCGAGTGCTGGGACTGTGTCTTTCTCCATCTCCCAAATCGTTAACATCTTGACGAATAACATGCCGGTAAGAAAGTGTATAATTGGATTAGGTACAATTTTGTTTGGTATTGTCCAAGAATCTAACAAGAAACTGTGGCATGTCACCAGATACTTTTGCATACCTACAAGCATGCAGCTGCAGGCTTATTATTTTGAATGTTTTACCAGGAAATTCTCATTTAAAATATATATGCTGCTTTACGTCTCTTGACAGTGGTCAGCAACTCTCTATCTCTTTATTTATCATTTGAAATGATTATACTATGAATATAGATTAGTTGGAACACAGGTTAGTTGGAAGAAATTTCCAAATGGCAATAATTTAGCAGGACAAACAGTTTATGGAATGCAACTACAGTGGAGTGTTAGGCGCAGCGGCGCGGCGCAGCGGTGTGCTTACGAGATGGTACTGCCTTACCCAAGGAGACAAACTTCAAGTACTTAAGGTTGGTTCTCGGAGCGGATTCCAGTGTGGATGCTGACGTTTCCCATAGGGTGAGCGTGGCTTGGAGTAAATGGAGAATATTCACGGGCGTTCTGTGCGATGCACGTATGCCAATCAAAACTAATGGCAAGGTTTATAAAACAGCTGTGAGACCTGCCATGACATACGGTGTGGAGTGCTGGACAGTAAAAGGCACACATGAAGACAAACTACATGCTAATGAAATGAAAATGCTGAAATGGGCAGGCAGGGTGACAGCTTAATAAAATTCGAAATGAGATAATAAGAGGAAGCTTTGGAGTGGCCCCCATACCAGAAAAACTCACAGAGAGCCGACTCAGATGGTATGGACTGAGAAGGCTAAATTGTCATGTGGTACATACTGCTCTAGCACTACCAGAAAACAGGAAAGAAAAAGGACCTCCACGTGGTGGAGTAGTATGAGTAAGCTCATGGATAAAACCCAAATACCAGACCCGACAATACAAAACAGATCATCCTGACGCCAAAGGATTAGGAGAGCCGACCCTACCTAAAGTAGGACAAGGTCAAGAAAAAGAAGGAGATGAGGCAATAAAATCGCCACTTGGCGCAGTTTTACGATGGTGGCCAATTTATTAATAGCAATTAAATACTACAAATAGGTAATTACACTCATTTATTATTATAAACATAATACACTTCCTCGAAAGAATCAGCAGATCAATGGGAAAATTGCAAATCATTAAATAGATCAATATAAAAACGCACAGATCAAGTCTTCAATTAGGAATAATTCACCCATCCAGATGCTTAGCATATTTTTTTAATTTTTTTTTAATGAATATGTCCTTGTTAAACAACTACATATACATCTTCTTACATTCCATAAATAAAGCATAAATGGTGAACGAAATCGGTCGAGGCAGGATTCGAACTCGCGACGACTAGATTACTAGCGCAGTTCGCTAACCGCTCTGTCATCGACCCATATAATATCAAAGGATTAGGCTCTGAGGATGTCTCTTTACTACCTGGATGATTTTTGATTTCTATCAGATGTCTTATGTGTAGTCTTATAGAAAAAGGCTATGAAATTATACTTGCATGGATCCCGTCCCACGTAGGTATAAATGGGAACGAAATCGCGGATAAATTAGCAAAACAAGCCTCCAGTTCTGATGCCTCTTATTTTAACATTTCCCTTTCCATCCAAGACACAATTCGTTCTCATTGTAACATTGCCAAAAATAAATGGCAAGACCTGTGGAAAATCACTTCTGAAACCAAAGGAACATACTACTATAATATCCAATTAAACATTCCATCTTTTCCATGGTTTCATAAAAAAAATGTCCAAAAGAGGGATCTCTAATATCTCGAGAATGAGATTGGGTCATTGCTCAATTGCCTCTCACCTTTATAAAATAAATATAAAAGAAAACCCTTCTTGTGCATGCGGGGCAGAATTGGAAACACTAGATCACGTGTTCTTTGAATGTCCCAACTTAAAAGTCCCTCTACCAGTCAACATGTCGCATCTCTTATCACTTAACTCTCTTGCTATTTATTCCACAATATCTAAATTTATTTTGTTCAATTGTATTAATCTGTAAGTCGTAACATTCAATAACTTATTTTTTATCTTTTCTTCCATTTGACACAAATCACTCTTATAAGGGTGGGTTGCCTAATATTAAAAAAAAAAAAAAACGTTTTAAAAAATCTTTAACGATCGTACACATATTCATTGTTTTTTCGATAAATCTAAAAGATTTCGATTTAAATTACGTCTAAAAGATTTCGGAATGATGCTAATGATTTT